>OY992798.1:17589347-18808974 GCA_963921375.1 Tiliacea citrago
AACATGCAAGTTAATAAATAAAAAGTAAATGATTCCATGAACAAAAAAATGTTTAAATAAAACCATAAATTAACCCAACATTACCGCAATAAATAATATAATTAACTAAAAATTCATAAAAAATATTTTAAGAGGCACAAGTTACAACTATACAGCCTTGTTGCCTACTTTGCTAATTTGTATCAATCTGGAATACAGTAATTATAAATATGAATAAATTAAAAATGTCAATGCTAAGTCGATTTTCATCACAATTTTGGTGGTGTAAGTACCCAGTGATTATGGATATTGAAACTAAGTCATGAATTCATGATGCACAATATTTTTAGATTTTTAAGTCTGTTTTCATTTTTTTTTCCATATAGGTAAGTACAATATTATCTCATTTCTGTTTCAGAGAAAATAAAATATACCATTTTTTTATTATTTAATATTAGCAGACTGAAACCATTATTTTAAATTGCTTAAATATTGTATTAAAATGTAACTTCATAGCAAGTAAAGATGAAGTGACATTTCAATACTCTTTTGATTTTACTACTGGACTGCTTATTCCATAGTTGATAAGACCCTAGAATCCAGATACCCTTGTTGCCTGCTCCACATAAACAAGTTGCAGATAAGAATCTGATAACAGGAGAAAAAAAGTCTTCTTCGGACCTTCCTCCCTCCCTTTCGGGACACATTTGTTTTGACACCCCTACATTACAACTCTCCATACCCGGAACCTTCGTCATTTTGCATTCCCCCTTCCATACACTGAACCGCACATCCGAGATAACAATTTGACTGTGACAGCACCTTTATACCGTAACATTACGGGCTTTTTTCGTAGCTCATGCGTTACTTCTGGTGTGCATTTGACAGTACTGGTGCGTATTTTTAAAACCATTCGCATTCTAATCTTTTATGACATTGATTGTCGCTTAGATAAAATTGCTAGATATTGAACGTTTTTAATTACGAGAATCGGCCTTCTGGCATTTTTGAATCTCAAAGATAATAATTTTACCCAAATTGGATTAAGAACTTTCTGAAAAACACATTTTTTTGCAAATAATATTCATACCCTTTAAATGTATAGGATGTGGTGAAGCAGGCCTCTCTAAACGTATTAAATATGTGTTGTATAAGGCAGTATTCATAGCTTGGGGTCCGCGGGGGGCACGGGGCCGGGGGGGGCCAGGGGGGCCAGTGCGGGTGGCAACGTGTTGATGAGGTCCAGGCGCGCGTGTTCGCTGGCTATCAGGGCGCGGAGCTCGTCCTGGGGAAAGAAGTTCAGTTTTAATATACTGTTCATATCAGTATCAGCTTCTAAAGTTGATCTATCACAAAGCAACCTTACACTGTGCAAGTTTTAAAGAGTAATTTAAGAACCCACAAATATTTGGAATTTTAATCGTTTTCAGTAACTTGACAGTTATTTATTAGCATAATAATGTAACCATAATGAAACTATACGTATTTTTAGGGTAGTGAACGAAAAGAATGAAAGGTTAAATTGGAAATAATTGAATTATCCCAAAAAAAAAACTGTTCTATTAGAACACATCAAATAATTATTTTATATAACCTTAAAATACCTATGACAAATGAATGCTTTAATTTTTAGCTTTACATGGTCAAGTCTTATTTTTAAAACATGAAATCGGTTGTTACTCTTTGTTCAAGTTATGTTAATAAACTATTATAATGTGTTTTAAAGTTTCAGTTAATAAATTCAAATGAACCTATGCAAGCTCAAGTTTTTTTTTTACCTTACAAACTTTTTTTGGTCATAAACTGGTATCCCTTCAACTGTCAAGTTACTGAATACGATTAAAGGTCCAAGTATAAATCAGTAATTTAATCAAGACCCTTTTAATTTTGTGAAAACAAAGGAAGACTGACATGTGAAATATTTCAGTGTTTGTGAAGCACTATTATTATATCCATAGGTCCCGGTGACCATCAGTCACCATCAAAATCGCTTATTTATATAAATAAAAATCAATTGGAACATGTTTGAAAGATCATCACATGAGAACGGCTCAACCGATTTGGCAGTTGTTTTTTGTTGTTTTTCTGTTCATATTGTCAGGACAAGATTTTTTTTTGGAAAATCCACTGGAAAAATCGGGAATTTGAATAGTATTTTTGTAAGAAAATCTCAATTTAAAAAATGTGACATGAAATTCACCATGGGACGCCGGGCACAACCGCTAGTTCATCATAAAAAATCGCTTTGTATCGAATATTTTATTTTAAAAGGGTGTCCGTGGAGTTTCTTGCCCGTTCTATCTCCATAGGAACCTACCATTTGGAATGGGCAACTAGCTTCATATTTGTAACTGACCGACTTGTTGACAATTCAAAAGTGCCTGTAAATGGTTTAATTGAAATAAATGCTTTGAGTTTGAGTCGCCTCTAAATAACAAAAAAACCGTCTCACCCCCCAACCAAGTCTATCAGCGAGATCTTGGCAGCCATCATCACAGTCACCAAGACGAGCTACATCCCTGACGGCTTCCTCGTCCAACTGCAGGCCTCCAGACATGACGCCCCACAGACGTAGCAGCGGTGACCGCATGCCTGCCTTCTCGCGGTTTATTAGGAGACGGGGACACCAGTCGGGAACCCTAAAAAGGAAGATGGGGAGATTGATCTTATTTTTTTAAACAGAATACGCATTTATATTTTTCTATGGCACGTATTTAATCGAGTCCCAAATAATTACCATTTCGATTTCCTAAAACTATTAACGGACACTCTTATGGCGCCCAACAAGTGATAAAGATGAGGGTTTCGTGTCGGTGCCAAGGAGGAAGCGCTTTCGCGAACTCACAAGAACCGCTGAGCCAAAGCCGAACACACCGGTGTATATCTCCCGCCTGCACTACACACTAAGGCGGAGGACATCGTAGAGTACGTGCGCCAGAAGACGAGGTACACGCCGAGGGTGCAGTTACTAGAGTCGCGCCGTAACGTCAACTTCTAGGCGTTCGTGGAGCGTGTACCGAATTGTTATCTCTCCCTCGTCATGGAAGAAGACTTTTGGCCGCAGAACGTGGTGTTCCGTCGTGTCCACGGACAAGTTCCACAGGACAGCAAAAAGTCAAGCAAGTGCAAAGTGAAGTTGTTGTGAAATAACAAGTATGGCAATGTTAAAAAATTATTTGTGGTTAGGTGTATGGCAACACCGACTTCGTCTTCCCTTTTTCAAGAGACGCCATCGTGCGTGTGAACGTAATTATTCTGTCTGTATATTTTTCCATATTAAACTACAGTAAAAACAATACCTGGGACTTTCCATTCAACCTCCACTTGCAACAGAAGTGCTACTAACATAGTCTTAAGCCTTGTTTATTAAAGTTTTGTATCTAATTATAATCTATAGACCTGTTTCGCTTGAAATAAATTGTTTATTATAATTATAATAATCGCGTCACTTTTTTGTAAGCCTCAAATAGTTCACAAATACTTTTACTTTTAAAAATACTAAACCAAGTCTTAAAATTTATTAGTCAAAACTTATTGAGCTTCTAAGTTGGACATTATCCATTAAATATTTCGCTCGATTAAATAGATCGAATAGAACAGATAGATCTAATCGAAGAATAGATTAATTATTTAAATAGATCGTGCTGTGGTAGAAATATTAGCCAACCAGTCAACAAGTTGATAGCAGGACTGTCGACAGTGCGCCCGCGCCGACCGGTTACAGGCAATTTATATCAGGTCTGTGCACAATTTATTGTTTTGGAGACTTTTTATTTCTTTTGTGTTTTTTCAATCTTTTGTGGCTTCTAATATTTTGCTCTGGCTATACCAAACAAAGTTTAAGATTCTGGCATGAAATTAATAAAATTGTGCATATAGTCTCTAACTCAAACAAGAGATTATAGATAATGCTTATTGTGAAGAAAATGATTATAAAGAAAACATAAAACTTACATATCAATAAGTGACGCGAAAGGCTGTACTTCCAATGAAGATCCCATGATGATGAGCATGTCACACCGCTGGAAGTCTTCCTGGAGGCACCGTTGGAAGCGGTCGGGCAGGCTCTCACCAAAGAACACGATGTCGGGCTTCACTACGCCCGGACAATCCGTGCATATTGGGATTTGATCCGCGAATATACGCTCTGGAATTTATTTTTAATTTACAAAATGTCTACGTAAACATCTACACCTTACTTTTAAGCGGGGATCTTTTCCAGCCATTACGGGTAGTCAGATAGAAGCCTGAAAACCAATCTTACAAAGGAGTATCGTGTTGAGGTACTCTTGCTGCATCCGGTTAGACTGGAAGCTGCCTAATTCCCTAGTTAATCATTTCAGCCGAAAGACGTCCACTGCTGGACATAGGCCTCCCCCAACTCCCAACTGGGGGTTCATAATTGCCACGCTAGGCAGGAGGGTTTGCGATCGCAGTATACGAGGGCGGCACTGAAAATTTCGGGAATCAAGGAAGTGACACAACATTACTATTTAAAAATGTATTTATTGCTTTTCGAAGTATTCTCCGCGAAATTTGACACATTTTTCCATACGATGGAACCAATCATTGAAGCAACCATTCCATTCGGAAGTTGGGGTCTCCAAAATGGCCGTTTTGTAGGCGTCCACAGCTTCTTCAGGTGATGAAAATCTCTGTCCACGCAATTTATTCTTTATTTTAGGGAAAGTATAGAAATCATTAGGGCTTAGGTCGGGGCTGTACGGCGGATGGTCTAATAATTCTATGTTTTCTTGCTCTAAAAACTCTTTTGTTCTGTGCGCGGTGTGAGAACTCGCATTGTCGTGATGGAGGATGATGCGGCGGTTGCAGTTCTCTTTACGGAGTTCAGAAACGACCTGTGGCAAACAAATGCTAGCATACCATTCTGCATTAACCGTTCTTTGTCCCTCAAGAGGAATAGTCGTAACATGGCCGGTTTTGGAGACAAACGTGGCCACCATTTTTTTTGCAACACTCCGTGAACGAACAATTTTTGTTGGCTTTAACTCATTTTCGAACACCCAAACTCGTGACTGGTTTTTTGTTTCGGGTTCGTATGCGTATATCCAGGATTCGTCACCTGATACAAAGTTGTATACAGCATTTGAGGATCCTGCGTGGAATCTTTCGAGAGTTCTGACGCACCAAGTAACGCGAGCCGCTTTTTGCTCTTCACAGAGCGAATGCGGTATCCATCGGGAAAACAACTTTTTTACACCTAATTGTTCATGCAAGATTATTTGTATTTGACTCATGCCAATGTCTAAAGTTGCCTGAATTTCGCGGTATGTCACATGTCGATCTTCCTCAATCAGCTTACGCACAGCATCAACGTTTTCTTGGGTGACTGCAGTTTTTGGACGACCTTGACGGGGATCATCACTGAGCTTGACACGTCCACGTTGAAATTCAGCAAACCAGCGATAAATTGTGGTTTTGGATGGGGCTTCATCACCAAATGCAGAAATCATCCGGTCAACACACTGTTTTTGTGTTAAACCAGTTCGAAAGTCATAATAAATCATCGCTCTTGAATTTTCTCGAGTCAATTCCATTTTCTCAACGACTAAACAAGTTTGACAAAACCTTGTGACAAGACCGAGAATCTATTTAAAAAAAAAAAAATGGTATTCGATTTTTAAAACCAAGGAGTTTTCAATTAAAAAGATTTTAATATGACAGGAACAGTGGAAATATTCCATTCCCGATACTTTTAGTGCAGCCCTCGTAGTGTTAAAATGCATAGAGAATGCTGCTGCCCATTCTCTAGTAAGTCCCTTAGTCGTCTTTTACGACACCCGCTGGAAGATATAGGATGGTCTTTACGTCCAGCACTACACGGCACATCCCGAGTTTGGGGTTGGCCACGTTTTGCAAGTTGACTTTGGATAATTTTTCATCACCAACGTAGGTTGTCGTAACAACGTTCAAAACTCAATAAATGTTACCTTTAACATATTCAAGACCATATTCCTTCCGGCAGTCCAGACAGTGTGAGGTGTAGAAGGTGCCGTGGGCCTCCACTAGCTTCTCCTCAGGAATGCCGGCGCCTCGCTCCAGTGTGTCAATGTTCTGGGTGTAGTGCCGGAGTAGAAGGCCTGCGGGATGAATATGTGATACAGTTAAGAGTTGAACATTAACAGTTTCAACGTTTAATTTAACTCAATTTTATATTTAAGTCTTTAATAATTGCTGATATGTTCATAAAAAGTTTAAATAACGGGATCCTGCCGTTTTGCCGAAAAGATTTTGCCAAATTTTCATTACCCAAACAAATTTTAGCAACCTTTTTTTATACCATTGCAATATTTCGAATGATTTTAGTACGCATATTTTCATTAGGTCAAATTTTTACTTGGCAAATATTACCAAGTATAATGTCATTATGGCATTTGGTCTTTAATCAAATGATTTATTACAGCAAACAATCTTCAGACAATAAACGTTTTTGAGCGAGCGAAGCGAGCGGTGCCGCGGTAGCGGCCGGCGAGTGCCAGACACGACTTGCATTAATAGAAAAAAAGATATTGTTTTTAGTAGGTTACCCGGAACATAACTATTTAGATTAGGTTAATTTCTTTAAAAAAAAAATGGGTAGGTTAGGTTAGGTTAAAACTGTGACCTCCTACGGAAACGAAACCTCCAGAAACGACTTGCATTAATAGAAAAAAGAGATTGTTTTTAGTAGGTTACCCGGATCTGAACTATTTAGATTAGGTTAATTACTTATTTATATAGATATATTATTATTTGATTTTGCGTAAAAACTGTTATTCCAACTGAAATATTTGACTAAATAAAAAATGTTAAAAGTACTAGTTGGTAAACAAGTTATAGTTTAAACGTTCATTTGTCAAACATTAGGTTTGCGTTACAATTTTTTGTGAATAGATTTTTTGCTAAGTAATAATTTGGCAAATGAAATTATGCGAAAAATTTTTTGGGAAGTGAAAATTTGTCAAATTCCTTTCGGTCAAACAAGGGAGACCCTTAAATAACTTTTAGTAATAACAACCAACATAATTTAAACGACTGTGAGTCTTTTCTAGTAGAAATACCTTTTATTTAGTAAATTAACTTTAAGTTTTAGTAAAACTATAAAGATAAAAAAGATATATCATCATATTAGTTTTACATAGATACAAATTTTAGAAAGAGATAAAACTTAGTCGTATCGTCATAACGGCGACATACTGTAAAGTCGACAAATTTGAATCTTGACCCACCCTATGCTTATTTTCTTACTGACATTCAAATACAATTAGGTCGACATTCGCGTAAACACACATTTCCATGCTAACGACCTTTTATCTGCCATTTAATTACATAGAGAATGAAACATCTTCAATGCTGACACAATCATTTCTTTTTTTGTTAGTTGATATTGGTACTTAACTTCCATTTATGAATTTTCTATAATTATATTAAAATTCTTTACCTTTCTCATGTAAAAGCCTGATAAAGTAATGTGAAAGTGTTGGTTTGAATCTTCCAGGGTACAGTTCCTTAGCTAGCATAAAGAATGGCTTTGGATTCTGTCTGAAGAAGTTGATCTCGAATATTGCTTGTGGTTCTGGAAGATCATATTTCTGCAGATTGTGGTACAGACCAGTTTCGGGACTACGGAAATCAGGGATGCCAGCGGCTGTAATGAAAACAAACAATCATTATGACAATACTGTGTAGACTTTCAGAGCAAAAGTGCTGAGCAAATATTCATTTATTTATTTTAGTTTAACATAAGACAGCTATAGGCCAATTAGGTATATGAGAAAAGGCAATTTGTTAACATAGATGACAAAACGACAATTTTTTTAGTCCTTCAATAGAAGGATGAAAAAATATCCAATCCGGCAAAAAACGTATTGTGATGTTTTCTCTCTAACAATGAGCAATTTGTGGAGATACTAAATTAAAATTGATTATCGATTTAATTATATAGTTTTTAGTTGTTAGAGAATCCAGAATTTGACTAAATTAATTCAATCTATATTATATGACTTCCATGCGACGAACAAGCGGTCAGAAGCTAGTTAATTATAAAACAGGTACATACATACAAGCATGTACAAAATTTATCTACAAAGTATATATCACTAATAAACTAATGACCAAACTGTAAAGTTTCCATCAAACATAACTCTAGCCTGACCTTGATGGTGTGAACAATGACATATTAATTTTCCACTGGACATTTTGTGTTAAAAATTCCATAGTTGTGGTTTTTTAATAGACCTAAAGATTAGGTATTGAAGATTATTATCTTTATGCTAATAAATTACTTCTTGAAAATGTTGCTAACTTAAAAGAACATCATTTCATTATTACATTGTAAAACTTTGTATAGATCTAGCTATTACTTATTTAAACGTTTGTGAAGTAATGAAATAATCAACCATCGTGAAATTACAAGACAACAAGAAATTAAATGATTATTAAGTCTCATATAAGGTAGTATTTAGCAGCAAAACAGAACATAATCAGAAACTGTGAGTCTTAACTTAAGAAAATATATGTAACAAAACTGTGAGCTATTAATAAGGGTAAAAATGGCAAGAATAGAATAGAATTTATGTACACCATAAATATTACAGATGTAAATGTTGAAATTTTTCATAGGGTGACACAATAGACGGTCTTATATCTGCATCTTTTACAGACAACCTTTGGATGGATTAAAGGGAGAAGGAGAGAAAATACTACAGGTAGTCCATCGTGTAATTAAAGTACCCTAGTATAGTCCGCACTTGACTGCTAGTTACTGCCTGAGGTATGTGAGACGTGGTGGGCACGATTGACAAGATTGGCAGACTGAGTTAGCTTGGCATTTGTCTACCTTCCCTGTCTCACCGCTCACAAACCACAGATGATGACTAGCACACAGCACAGACTGAAGCTGGACTAATAAATAAACAATAACAACAAGTCAGTGACCTGTTATAAATAAATAATGTTTAGAAATCGAATTATAGTATTCATTTCAGAAGAACAGTATCAGAAATAGATACATTGCAAAAAGAAAAAAAATACCTTTTTTTAATTGTACCATATTCACAACAACCAAAGTGTTTTGATTTTGGTATTATTGTGAATATGATGAGTAAATAAATAATAAACAATAATATTGTTAAATTCCTCTACAATGGAACATTAATTCATTTAATTTTGATCTAATTTGTACTTACATGTCGAAATACCAGCCCCGGCAAGAGTGATAATGTTTTTACACCGTTCTGTATTTATCCACTTCACAACGCCGTCCAAGTTAACTTCCTCTAGGACTTGGGTGGAAGGCACAGTGGTCTCGGGCGGCTCGTAAAATCCCAGTTTCTGAGCCAAATAGCGACGAATTGAATCCACATCCAAGTCCCGTATACGAGCACCTATGCTCTCCATAGGATTTGGCGGGACGCTCGGCACAGGCCTATCTACAGGGTCATCACCTACAATCATACCAACATATTCTAATAATAACACGATATATTTATCTCACAACGTTCCACATGCAACAATAGCTCACCATCACTCTTTCCCGGCGGCGAATTTGCAGACATTTTGCGTAAATTTATGGAATTGCGACTCGAAACCTTTGTCCACTTTTGCCACGGTTTATTTGACAGATAGTGAACGCGCATTCTCGAATACAGCTAGTGCTCGAATGGAATGATATAATGACGAAATGTTATTGGTTTTATCTAAAATAGCATAGTTATATAAAACGTGTACTTTGTTCGATGTACGTTTCTAATCAACGGGCTGTTTATCACTTGAATAATATTTTATTTCTATAATCATAAAGTTTTATGTATACACCTTTTCTATGTGTAGAATGACCATTCATCATGGATTATGCTTGTTTAGTTCCAGTTGCTCTCGTTTACTACCTTCGTAAACGTAAAATAATTACTAGTGATGTGAAGTGGATTTGAATAGCGCGATAGTAAAAATTGTATGATATATTGTTGTTATTGTTTATTGCTTAAACTTTGCCATATTTTAAGTAATTAGAATGAATTATTTGCAAAAAGCGTATAAAAATAAAATAAACAACTTCAACGACGGTGTAGATGCCGATTCCCATCAACATGCCTGAGAATCCACCAATATTACCTGAAACAGTCGTAATATTGAAAATCTTCTTTTTATTTGTTATCTGTTAATAAACAACATTTAACATCTTCCTCACTTAATATCTCGAACCAGTAAGAAATAACATCAAGGCGATGCAAAATGCCTTCACTTGTGGGCTGGTAAATGTTAATAATGCATTTATCGGAGAGATTCACGCCGTCACTGCCAAAAAAACAAAAAGATAAAACATCGTAGGTATCATTAACTCAATAGGTACCTGCCTCATCATAATTTTCATTTCAGTCGAAAGACGTCCACTGCTCGACACAGGCCTACCCCAAAAAGAAGAGGGCGGTTGCCATAATCGCCACGCTTGGCAGGCGGGTTAGCGATTGGTACCTGCCTACTAAAAACTAAAAAGTATTTCCATGGCTCGTCATTCGCGTTGCAAGTTGCAATGCATTATCGGAATAAATAATTATGATTACCATGTTCCTACGAATTAAATATTACATAGATTTGATATTTAGAGATTTATTTAAAAAGCGTTTAGTAAATTCACCAACACAAAACCGTTTCTAAATCCTCTTTTTCTCGTTGGTCCATGATGAAGCGGTATTTTGAAAGCTTTAGTAAAGTGCTGTGTTAGCTCGCAGTCTGGGTAACATAGAGGGCAATACAATGAGTCAGCAAGCTCTTGTTCCAATCCCTCCGTATCTTTAGTATCGATAGGATACAAATATTGCAGTTTTTCTATAAAACACAATGATTTATTATTAATAGGTATATCTGTTGTTAATAATGATTGAGTTGCATGGTTTTCACTTTCAGTACGAACCTTTGTATTTATTGAGACATTTTAAATTCTTTAAAGTGCAGGTTTTAGTATGTGTAGAAATGCCAGTGGGCAAAAAATACGGCGTACATTTGCATAAGGACTGTACGGATTCGATCCGACACTTGACAATGCAAGCGCTGTAAGAATACATGTTCTTAAACTCCTTGGCATATTCGTCGCGGAAGAGGCATTGTCTCTGTAAACGAGGATTATGTCGGTAAGAAAAGTATCTAATAAGCTTATTTAGTTCTTTAGTCCTAATTTGACAGTAATGTGTCAAACCCCCGTCCTATGTGCTCGATGTTTGTTGGTAGTTCATAACAGAACAGCTAGCAAGGTCAAAATCCTGCTGAATGCATATTCTAAGCCCCTAAAAATCTAGCTGTACAGTCTCAAGAGGTATAAAAATACATTCATTTATAATCTACTAATTACCGTTTGTAACGGATATTTGCGGACTTCAGCTGAAGCAACTTGTTTAATGGACGTTATTTGATAGTAATTCGCTAGGTTTGGCTGAACTATGCGCTGCAGCACTCTCCCACCAGCCATATCAGCGAAATGGGTTGGGTCGAATATAAGAAGCTGAAAAAGATTTTAGTCAGGTATGGTTTTATTTATTAAAATTAATATCATCTAAAAAACCTGTTACATGTAAAGCCTAAAGCAATATTATGGGCCAACACTATTACATGGTGAATGACAACTGGTGCACAAGGATAAAAAAAAAGATAAATTTGAAATGAGATAACTAAGCTGGACTTTGTTAGTTAATATAAATATTACCTAACTTACATCAAATCCGTTCCTGTAACCTAATGGGTACGCATAGTCGTCCAGCATAGAGTCGATAATCACGCACAAACCGTTGTTTGAACCGGGCACTATTTGTGTTCTTATCTTCTCTATGGTTCCATGAGGGCTGATACGAAAAAGATGGTTACAAACCGTTTACATTGAGATAAGTCATAAGTTTAACTAATGCCTATAAAAATGTAACTTAATGTTCTCCTCAACGAAAAAAAAGACTAAGCTCAAAACGAAAAACCGGACAGACCATAACACGACAATTAAAAAAAAGAGTACCTACCTAAAACAAAGTTTTTTTTTATCATTTACCATAAAATCTTCTTAAATTCTAATGAAACGACAATAAAATGAAATAAATGATGATGTCTTCTTTAGGGTACATATTTGAACGTCGAAAATTAAAATACCTACGGTAAAATACGACGGTAAATGTCACTGTTCAAAACATCGAAAATTTAAATATCGATTGTATTGAAATATCGAAAATTGGTAATCCTAAGCTTAAAATGTCTGAGATTAAAAGGCCGAGTGATTAAAATATCGACTGATTAAAAATATCGATAGTCATTATACCTAAGTTCAAAATGTAAACATTTAATACACCTGAGTTCATTATATTTACGTTAAAAATACCCAGTCCGCAACCGTTCTCCGACAGTCGTTTCTCCTTTGGACTGTTCACTGACAGGACGTTTCGTTTTTGAGAGATTCGTCGATAGAACGTTTCACCTATGGATGTTTCGCCGACAGAATGGTTCGCATTTGTTAGTTTCGACGACAGGACTTTTCATAGGTTACCCGGAACTCAACTATTTCGATTGGGTTAATTTCTTCTTTAAAAAAAATGGGTAGGTTAGGTTAGGTTAAAACTGTGACCTCCTACGCACGAGCCGAGCGAGCGAAGCGAGCGGTGCCGCGGCAGCGGCCGGCGAGTGGCAGAAACGAAACAATCGTAGATAAAACGATCTACGGCGAAAAGTATGATATAGTTAGTTGTAGTATGACATAGTTGAAAAGTCCTGTCGTCAAAACTAACAAATGCGAACCATTCTGTCGGCGAAACATCCATAGGTGAAACGTTCTATCGACGAATCTCTCAAAAACGAAACGTCCTGTCGGTGAACAGTCCAAAGGAGAAACGACTGTCGGAGAACGGTTGCAGAATCAAAAATACCTACTCGTTAAAATATCGAACAAATGTTGATTATGTGGTATTATGAGTGGAAAAAATGTAGGTAGATTTGAAATTAATAACATACTGGAACATATTACAGAGTACTCTTTCGTGGAATTGTTAATAGCCATTGCTTCAAATCTTTAAAGTATAGTACTGGTAGTTCTATTTAGTATAGTATTTGTATTTTCTACATGGACCTAAAAAAAAAGTCGGACGGAACTCCCGCTAAGACAAAACTGTGTCCCGTAATGGATGGCGGCGACAGTCTTAGGTGTGAGTGAATTTAGGGTTGTCATAATAGCCAAAATTACCCACTTAATATTGTTTTATTTTAAGAAAAATAACTTGTCGTTTTCGTAATTTCAAAATAAATACCATGTTACTAACATGTTAGCTTAGATTGTTAATTTACCTTGTAAAATTGTGTAAATTAATCCTCCTTTAGTTGTATAAAAGTCATTCGTTTCAAAATGTAAACTTCTAATGACTCTGTATTTGTTTGGAATCCAGTCATTTTGACAGTTACAATTTCGAATTTTTTCAATCCAATCATTTCGCCAAACTTCATTTACTTTAGGAAATCTAGTAGAAAGAATATAAAACAACTAGTAATAATTAACCTAAATAAATTGAATTGATTAAAAAATATATTAATTTCCCATATATTTAGGGTAATTTGCACACGTGAATATTGGCACGTCCATGATTTTCTATAGTTGATTTTTCACTTATATTTTTGATTATTCAACAAAGAGAAGGATTATTTTGTTTAATATTTTGTATTGTCCATTGATATTGATTACAAGAAATATATTTTTTCATTTGCGTACAAATCTGTTTTGTTTTGAGAAGTAGCGCTTGCTCGGCTCGCGCGTGATTGGTCACAATTCTAACCTAACCTTTTTTTATATTTTTTTGTTGCCGGGGTGTAAAATCCTCATGGATGTCCTCCGCCCTGGGGTGGGCGGAGGGGTCTGTCAGACTTTTACTGCCTAAATTGGCCATTATTGCCATTTAGGGGGGCCGGAAGAGGGCATTATTTGCCCTCTGCCGACTCCCGGTGCGCCTGTTGCGGGCCGGGTGAGCGGACGAGATCTCCCGCTCCCTTTCCGCAGCCTCCTTCTGCGACACGACTGTTTCGCAGAAGGATACCACCGCGTCCCAGGACTCCTCGCTGCCGGCCATCGACTCGACTACGGCCGGCAGCGACAGGTCACTGCCTACTTCTGAGATGAGGGCACGGCGTGGCTCCTCCCAAGCGGCACACTCTGCCAGCGTATGCCGCGCCGTGTCCTCCCGGCAGTCGACGCAGTCGTGACACCGGGCGTCCGGCTCCCTATTTATGCGACACAGGTACTTCCCGAAGCAACCATGCCCCGAGAGCACCTGCGTCACCTGAAACGACAGGGAGCCGTGCCTCCTCCCGAGCCAGGGCTCGAGTACCGGCCGGACCACCTCGATGGTGGCGAGCCCGGCGGTAGGGCGTGAAAGCCTGTCCCGCCATTCCGCCACCAGGGCTGCGCGAAGCTGTGACCGATGCAACTCCACATGTCGCTGCATCAGCCACTCACCCCGCGCCCTCGCTTCCTCGCGCCACCGATACAGTGACGCGAGTACTTTCACCTCGAGGTCCCAGGGCGGGGATCCGGCCAGTACGCAAGCCGCCTCGTAGGAGATCGTGCGATATCCCCTGATGACTCTGACGGCCATCGCTCTCTGCGGCTTCCGCAGGACAGCGATGCTTCCGACCGTCAGGTCAGCCGCCCAGATCGGGGCCCCATAAAGGGCCATCGATCGCACGATCCCCACGTAGAGCCGCCTACAGGCGGCGCTCGGGCCCCCCAGATTGGGAAGCAGCGTTGACAACGCCCCAGCCGCGCCCAACAACTTGGGCGCCAGCTGCCGGAAGTGGGGGCCAAAATCCCACCGGCTGTCGAGCACCAATCCTAGGTACTTCATGGTGGACTCGACAGCGATTTGAGCCCCCCCGACGACGGCCCCCGGCGGCGGCGCCCGCCGGGGGCCATGAAAGATCAAGTTCTTACCTAACCTAACCTAACCTATTTCACCCAGTTCAAAATGACGAATCATACCTACAATATCCCGCAGAAATGTTTTCACCATTGTCTAATTATCTAATCGCAGGCAGATTGTATGATTCATCATTTTGAACTAGGTAAAATAGGTTAGGTTAGGTTAGAACAGTGACCAACCACGCGTGAGCCGAGCGAGCGCAGCGAGCGTTGTCGCGGCAGCGGCCGGCGAACGCTACGTCCAAGTTGCTCGTTTTATTTCACCGTTTTCTTATTATCCGGGTTTTCCCAATACACGAATTATCTTACCCTGTGACGAACATAATAAATAAATATCGATATTTAAGACATTCGATACTCTGTACTTCGATATTTATGACATTCGATACTCTGTACTTTCGATATTTAGGTATTTCGATGTCACTTTTGTAAATAATTAGATTTCAGATATTTTGGGCGTAGGTTATCTAACCATTCGACATTATAAACTTACGTTATTTTAATTTTCGGTTATATGGTCATTCGATATTTAAGTTTTCCATGTTTTGAACATTGACATTTTACCCGTAGGTATTTTAATTTTCGACGTTCAAATATGTACCCCTTCTATAATATTAAACCGGAAACCAACACATGACAAATGTATAAAAAAAACCGGCCAAGTGCGTGTCGGACTCGCGTACGAAGGGTTCCGTATCATTATCTATAAAAATGGAAAAAAAAACACGTTTGTTGTATGGGAGGCCCCCTTAAATATTTGTTTTATTTTAATTTAATTATTTATTTTTAAAGTGAATATATAACTTAATATTCTGTGAATATTTCAAGCACCTACCTGTTGCCGTTATCAATTTCGAGCAAAAACGAGCAAAAAATCACGTTTGTTGTATGGGAGCCCCCTTAAATATTTATTTTATGCTGTTTTTTAGTATTTGTTGTTATAGCGGCAACAGAAATACATCATCTGTGAAAATTTCAACTGTTCTATCACGGTTCATGAGATACAGCCTGGTGACAGACAGACAGACAGATAGAGAGACAGTCAGTCAGACAGACGGCGGAGCCTTCGTAATAGGGTTCCCGTTTTACCCTTTGGGTACGGAACCCTAAAAATGGCCTAATTTAAAAGGCTAACATAAGCCGGACAGGCCGGCAACCGTCTAATTTGGCCGCACACGAAACCAAAAAGCCTAACTGTACGCCTGTAATAAACGGACGCCTGGCAACGCTAGTCACGACCACGATGGTTACGAGCGTAAATGTATTAATAAGGACAGCTCGGCAATAATATCTGATCGTATTATTCATCCATTAATATAAGATGGCCAATTTAAGTGATAATTTGTGGAAGGTATACAAGTGAAGCACAAATATGTGATATCGAAAGAACACCAAAACTATCTGGCGAGAGAAGCGTCGCCAAATTAAAAGATGCTGCATTGGCTTCAAAAATATGTGTCAATACAATACTATAGTTGTCAAAAATTAAGCCCGCTTTGACATTTAACTTGAATCGATTTATCGTGAGTATCGAGTACCGAGAGGTTACTTCACTAGTTTAACAAGTTAAATGTCAAAACGGGCCTATTATTTTTTGAAAACTTTATCGGGCATGTATTGCGTCATAATTAAGGTATAAAACAACTTAGGCCCGTGTGTACTCCACAAATCACATTAAGCGTGTATCATTAACAAAATAAAACATCATGCTGCCACACTACTAACACTAGAATGTCACAATGCACTAGAACGAATAACGGTATCTAACCGCAACACAGTGACACTGCAATAGGTATAAGGACATAGCGGATCACTAGGTAACGACGCAGCTGACGAACTAGCTAGGAGAGCATCCGGAACGTCAGTCTGCGGACCCGAACCAATCGTACCCATCCCCCTCAATCAGCTACGCAGGTGGCTACAGGAGTTCACCCACACACAAGCGGAGAGCTGGTGAACCTCGACACCGGGGTGCAGGCAGTCCAAGGAGGCTATGCTATCCTTAGATGGCAGGCTAACCAGGCGTTTATTACGCCTGGACAGGACCGGCCTGCGCTTGGTGACGGGGACCATCACGGGTCACTACTCGCTAAACAAACACTTCTACACAATAGGCATAACGGACAGTCCTCTGTGCAGGGCTTGCATTGAGGCTGAGGAAACCAATCATAATCATTTAAACCGTTGCGCATGTACTCTTTGAATGCACAGGCGTCACCCAGACTGGAACAGAATCCCTCGGTGCACCCAGATCCTTCACAGGTGTTCTAAACAGACTAGGGGACGTGATCAATATCTGGAGGGAGGTGGGCTGGTGGGAATCAGCGGCCGGCATGGCCAACGGACAATGGTCCATCTGAATAGTAATAACAACATCATTCTCTCTCTGTCATCTTCAAACGATTAAGATGGGACACGAGCAACTATCTTCATCTTTCTGACTAACTGACCGACTCCAAAAGTAAACGGTTATGTCTGTGAAGACTTATTATACCATACCTGTCTGCTGAATCGTAATCCAGCACATAATTGAAGACGCAGCAGTGTCCGAGGATAGTCCTTCGTACGCTAAAGATGCTGTTACAATCCACGTCTTTGCCAGCCCACATACATTTGACCAGCATCTCTTCACAGCTTGGTGCCAACTGTTACAAATACCAGTAGTGCTATGATGTAAAAACTCACCGTGGAAACTTAGTGAGGTGAGTTTGAAGTGAGCTATCAGTGTCAATCCCTAGCATCAGTGGAATGACACTGATAGCTCAATCCACGCAAGAATTCACGGTGAATGTGAATCGACATGCAGATGGAATGACAGCTCAGTTCAACTAAGTTTACACAAATAGCGGTGAGATTTTTACAGAATATACACTTATAGGATAACGTATAGTCTTATCATATTTTATAGCACATACAGCTGCAACTACAGTACTACACACTTACACTAATACACCTGCCTAATATTATAAGAAGGATTTCAAGGTGCTACCTCCACGGGCGAGTGTATCGCGGCGATAGTCTCACCGTTCCATCAAATTCTCGCCGCGATGATATCGCAGTGTGGAGACTGGTTCATAAGTGTCTGAGTGAATTTCTCAGGCGAAAAATTTACGCATCTAGACTGAAAACGCAGTGCTGCTTTACAGATAATGCAACGATTTTTTTTCTCAGAATTAAATAGACGTGAATCTAAATGAATCCACTTAAATTATATTTATAAGACTTTTTAAGAAAAATATCAGTAAATGACGAATTTTCAATTTCTGTGTCTTGTCCACAATCACTTTCATACAAAGCATTTACCTCTCAGGCAGATAATCTCGAACATAATAAAGGAAAAAGTAGTTTTATTGCGTTAAGTAATAATTGACCTACAAGAAGTTAATTATTTTTGAATGTTTAGACTCATAGTTAATGAGTACATGTCACCGGTAGTTTTGTCCGAGCGAAATTACTCATTTCTATGGTAATTTTGTTTCGCCGTCCTGAGCTTCCACCAATGAGTTTACACGGAAAATAAATCCCTGCCTGGCAAGAGACAGGCGTGCGCTTACGCTTTCAGTATAGTATAAAGTACTCTGTGGCTTACGCGCAGTGAGAACGGTAGTGCACCATATCGCCACGTCTGCCCGCCAAAAATGTAAGTACGTGATTTCTTCAATTTACTCGGAACGAAATTTTGCAATTTCGGTGATCAGGTTTTAAAAGGACTTTTTCAAGAAATAAAGGTATCACTTTTATACATGCTAAGTAGCCTTTGGTACACATTTAAGATTATAGAAAACAATAGTCATAGCCTTGATAGTTTCTTGTAATTTAAACAAAATAGCCACGTTTCCAATTTCTGTGGGCCAATTTATGTGGTTTCCGTGGCATCTGGGTGTCCACGGAAATTACATGACTCCACAGAAAATGTACCAATCAATTTATTATTATTATTTATTTATTGTCTATAACTTGGTGACAAAAACAATTTAACAATAATTTGGTACAGAGATGTGATACTAATTAATCTCCTGGCTCCCAAACTAGGTTTATTGCCTGTGACTTGTGTAATGAAGGTTTTTGAAAAGAAACAATATTTGATATGCCGAAATTACTTTGACAGAACTCTTTTAACATACCTTGATAAAGATTACACAGAGATAGCATTATCCAATCCATTACAGTCTGTTATATCCCATCCATTCCATCGTTATTTTGCTAATGCTTTCAATAGCAAATGTGAGAGTTTAAATTGACTCAACAGTATTTTAAATATCTTTTTTATTTTAGGAATCCAAAAAAGAAAAAAGATAGCCGAGAAGAAAGGTTAAAAAAGAAGATAATTGTAGAGCAAAAAAGAAGAGAAAAAATTCAAAGCGACCATGTCAAAGCTGAGGAGTTGCGTAGGAAAGATCGAGAACGTTATTAGCGAAAAAAAGCAGAAGGAAAAACTGTACCCCTAAGTGAGATGCCAGCTCGAGCTTGTAGACTTAAACAAAAAAGAAACAAAATTAATTTTAGAAATGACTATAAAATACAACAACAAAAAAAGGAATTACTCAAACTACAGGAAAATAAGCCCTTTACCATGTTCATCTCAAGCCAAGTCACAAGATATTACTATTACTCCACATGCTAATGAACAGGTTCCACGACACCCTTTGAAAAATCTACGTTCAAGAAAATTATGTTTACAAGAAAACCATGGTGACAGCGTTGAAGAGACACAAACAGAGCTACAAAGTATTTTTTCAATTCAGCAAACCAGTAGTCCACTCCCCTGCATATCACCTGTTCCACTTATATCTCCTAGTGTAAGCAGCATAAAACAAAAATTCACAGATTTAAAGGATCTGAATTATTTTACTTTACTCGTAAAACCAAGAACCTTCCTCAAGATAAGACAATATAGACTATGACAATCTAGTTCCATCAGCCTCATTTTTCCAAAATATTAACAGTGATATAATGTCAAAATTTGAAAAAATCTATTGAGACTGATAATGTTGCTCACATTGAATATTCCAAAGAATTTGTTACAAGAAATAATTATAATATTTTTTATAGTGATGATGAAAATATTTTCTGAAGATTTTCGCCATGTTCGTGATTATTTTTGTTTAAAGAATATTTCTTATGTCTTAGATAACTACAAGTTGATTGATGTCTAATATCATTCTATTTTTATAGTTTATCTTCAGAGCGATGGCTTTTATTGAGCTGCTCTTATGATTATTCAATTAGTTGATAATTTGTCATTTTGATACGTACAAGGTATCAAAATTAATGCTAACTGATTGACTGTGTATAGCAATAATTACTTATTTAGTTTTAAGATTCTGACGATAAGTAAATCTAAAAAGTGTTGTTTGATTTTGAGAAGTAAACTGTATTATGTCCAACAAATAGTTAAGTAATTTGTTTAGGATTTTTTATTAGTTTCAAATTAATCATATGCTAATCAGAATTTGTTATTCCATTCCTAGGATTTGACATTAGTTCTGTTATTAATATTATTAAGTTAAAACTGTACTGTTTTTGCAGTGATAATATTTTTTTTTTAGTTTTGTGTATGTTGTTAATATAAGTTTGATAAATAATTATAAGTAAATTTTACCTCATCATAGGAGTGAAAACATAATCAGGTCCTTGATTGCTAATTTTGTAAGACTGATTTAAGCAATAGTACACCACGTTGTATTTTTATAAATGCTTATTAAAATGATTCGTATTAAATCAGTTCTTTTCATTATACCTTATCTTTCTTTACGTATGACAATTGTTTTTTTTAGTAGTAAACAATTTCAGTGGACACTCACAATTTCTGTGTAACCAATACAATTTCGGTGGCAATAATAAAATTTCTGTGCCTCGCCAATTTCGGTGGCCCAAATAACTCACTAAGAAATATAATTATATAATCCCCTTTTAGAAAATGTATATAAAATGTGGATATATTGCGCTTTATCATTAAAGTTTTTTACAAAACCTGAAAATGAAAATGTCCATGGAAATTAGGTTAAAAATCGAGTTGTTGAAATTTACTCGTCTAATGAATTTAATGGCACGGTGTGACTATATCGCCACCCCCGGAGAATAAAATGGTAATAGCAAAATCACTACTTTTCAGGAAAAATAAAAAACTGATTTTCGACTATATCTTGCCAACTAATTTGTGTAGAGAAACGAGAAATAGGACAATGGTAGCTAATTTTTTATGCTTTATAATGCTTTTAAAGAAGTTTTACTAAGGTTATTTGAACTAAAGATATTTCGAATTTAAAAAGATACTAAAATTCTTGTACTGTTTTAGTTTATTAATATACACTTACAATTTTAATCGCGGCAATTACCAGAACCTATGAATATTGCAATATTACATTACAATAATATTCATTGAAAAATGGATGCCAGATTAATGGAAAACAAGATCATTTGCAATTTTATTCTAGTTAATTTTCAATTTGCATAATTAGGTAACAGAAACTTAAACTTTTATTCTAGGGTTTAAAA
This sequence comes from Tiliacea citrago, assembly GCA_963921375.1. Lineage (NCBI taxonomy): Eukaryota > Metazoa > Arthropoda > Insecta > Lepidoptera > Noctuidae > Tiliacea > Tiliacea citrago. Next base: position 17,610,757 of record OY992798.1, read on the forward strand.
TGAAACAACGTTATTCTAATAAACTATTATTTTAATTAATAAGTATAGAAAAAAACCATAAGAAAAAAATCAGTCTTCGTGAACTTCATCGGAATCCTCATGATTAAGTTCTTCAGAGCAATTAGCAAATGTAAGAGAGTTATAAAAGGCATGGTAGTAGCTAGGGATTGCTTCTGCCCTACAGAGACTCATAAGGTCGCCGTGTAAAGCCTTACTTATTGAAAGGGGTTTGTTGTAAGCTGGTTTCAATAATTGTATCTCTGTAAGAGAGGTTGAAGCATTATGTTTACCCCGCTTGTTTCTTGGCGCAATTCTTGGAAGCGGTTCGACATTCAACCGAGAATAATCTGCATCACAATCATACTTGAAACGTAGAACTGTAGGCTGTGAATGCAAGACACTTACTTCCATTATTTTAGACCATGCTACTTTATGTCCCTCTTCATCTTTGGCCCAGTTCTTATTCTTGATTAATTCTTTTATGTCTTTAAACTCATTTTGTGTCATTTCCTTCACAGTGTACTTCTCACCATTAACTTTTGCATTCAAAATAATTGCGTAAATCTGTTCAGGTGTATAAACAACTTGATGTTTTAGCTCTCGTTCTATATTAGAGTGCATTGAGTCACCTTCGCTTTGACCATGCCCCGTTTCGAAAAATCGGTGTGTGATATTGATTTTCAGTTTCTGAGCGGCAAAAATATAGAATGCAAAAATAAATCTATTTTTATTTTGACCTCCGCAACCGTCAGAGTAAAATGAGATGTTTTTGATACCTCTTCCTGCTTCACCCATGAGAAATTGCCATAAACAGCTACCAATTTCTATTGCTCCTCTTTTTGCGATTGCGTAGTGCCAAACATAGCAGTAACCTTTCAGTCGAGTACTGTCAAATATTGTGAAGTTATACACAGGGTATTTCCTCTTATAGTGAAATATTCCCACTTGAGATTGAGGAATATTCAACACCTTCTCTAAATCAAAGATTGCAACAGTTGTATCTGAAAGGTCAGCTGATTGTTTTTCTTCGTTTTTTATTTGACGCACGCGTTCTTTATTCTTCTGGTGCTGGTTAAATTTCTCTCGCAGAGTTTCTTCTGTACGAGGATCAGCTTGTCGGTAAAGTGCACATTGACCACATTGGTCTTTTTTGGGGCGATGAAAGGAGTAATTAAATCTGGTGTTAAAAATAGTTTCGTACTGTCTTTTAGATGCCATGCGGCAAGAATAGTGCCCTTCAGTATACCAAGCCTCGTACAACCGGTACATTTTAGATATATTAAGTAATTCGGACAGATATTGTCTGGCCGATTTCTTCCGAGTATAATGACTCTCCACAGTAGGAAATAATTGAATGTGCTCTTTAATATTGTCTTCGGTTTCAAGTGACATTTTGCGAGGTCTATTATCATGACAACCTCTATTGTCACTCAAACCTTTATCAGATTTTACCTTTTCTAAGGCTGTATAAACTGTTTGATGTGATATAGATAGTGTATTAATGAAGAATGTTTTACATACTTGCACTTTTTCTGTGTCTAAATAAAAATAGTATTTAATAGTCTGAGTGCGGTTGTTCTTTCGGTTTATTGTCACTTTTTTTATGTCTTCAGCTATTATATGCTTAGCGATGAATTGCCATTGTAACTCATGATCAGCGAGTTGATAGTATTGCTGCATTATAGTTTCTCTTTGCTGTTGGTTGATCTTGTCTCCACATTTTTTTTGACACTTGCATTCAGCCTTTATCGTTTTTTTCTTAAACTCTTTCTTTGACCTGCAACCTACGTAAGCTTCTCCTGAATTCTTTAACCTTTTACTCTTATTGTCTTGTTTTTCTCTTTCATTTCGAACCCGTTTTCTTGTCAATTTTTTCGCGTTAGTAGCACACAATACCTGTTCTAAGCTTGCAGCAGCAGTTTCAGCTTGAGTTATCACTTCACCGGAACTGTCTATGTTATTTCTTTGGTAATCATCTTCATTAAAACTAATAATATTATAATTAATTGCTGAATGGTTAACCTCTACCTCTGACTGAGAAACATTTGTCAAATCGAAATCTTTTGAGCTTGATGGCACATTTTGGTAACTAACTAAGGTGCACTCAGTCAATTTACCGTTGGAAGAGTCACATGGTTGCAAAGTCTCTTCTAATTCAAAAGTAATAGAAATAAAATTTTCCTTATTTACAGTAAGTTCACTGCCCATAGAAATATTTAAGTCTTTCTGTTCAACTTCCCCTGGGTAGATAATGCTTGCAAAACTGGAAGATGCGTCGACCATATTATTGTCTTCCTCAGCGATAGCAGAAAAGTTTAAACTACGTCTTGATAAAGTTTTTCTATTAATATTTTCATTACCGAGCATTTTTTTTGTATCTGACAATGGTCTATTTTCATACACTATCAAAGGTGATGCTACAAAATCTACTTCATTAAAAATGGAAGATATGTTTGATATGCTCGATGGTGATTTTGTAATATTATTAGCAGCTGATGTTAAATAGTCCGAATCTCCTCCAAAACTTAATGAGCTTTGACTCCGCTGTCTTAGAATTTGGAGTCTCTCTGGACTTGGCAGATATTCACCGGATGAACTCGGAGAGAAGTCTTCATTCCCTTGTTTATCATTTGGATTGTAGTACGTTTTCTTTGTTAATTCTGCAGACCAGAACAAAAGAGTTTTTAATTCGAACCAGTAGTTTCTGAGATTAGCCCTTACATACAAACTACCTACCTACCAAAAACATAAAATAATATTTAACACTTACCGCGTAAATTATATTCATGTTTCGTTATTTTGTCTTGATCTGTAGTACCATTTTGGGGTGGGTTGTGATCTAAAACATTTAAACGATACGATTTAATGACATTGAATTAATACCTAGATAATAACAAACAGTGATGACAAATTGACATGCATATAGATTAGTTAACGCAAAGAAACTTCATTGTAGGTAATGAGCATTAGGTAGGTTCCAAGGAAGATCAACTGTTTCACTCGAAGTAGGTACCTATTTAAAAATAAGCAAGTTGGTATCTAGGTAGGTAGGTGTGTCGAATTTGCAGCTATCAACATCGGGTCACAGATCGAGTACCTACTTACTTAAATAAGATTCTATGGCCATTCTATCTACCTATCACTAATTAAAAGACAATGATACTGTGTAAAAGGCACAGTCGGTACTCACCATCATTAGTAAGATGTTTGGAATCGTCACTTATTTTAGACACCATACTCATAATAACGTCTAAACGAGGATTCCGTTTATTCATTTTATTATTGCAATTAGGTTTACCACTTTTCACTTTAAAAAAACACTGAATTTACACAAAAATAATAGAAACAACCGCAGCTAAAAAGAAATTACGCTCACGCAATGACGGTTACAAGTGCACTAGAGAAGGTCGAGTAGGTAAACAAACATTGCCACGTGCCGAGCGCCGCACGCAATGAATTATCGTGCTATCACTCTCTAATGCACCTATGCACCTATGACCGAAAAGAATGGCAAGATGTTTCCGTGTTTACTTTTCTCAGTACTTTTTACTAAGGACATGTTAGTCACCGAGCCTAAATGTATTATTACGAGAACAAAATGGTAATAGCGTTAACAATTTATTTTATCTATTTATTTTCCGAGAATCCTATTGTAAAAGTATTTGGCATATATTTTATGAAGAAACTTTTTTACCAATACTATGATACATTATTTTTCGGGTAGAAAATTGATGATGAATATTATTGCAATATTTTATAACTTTTTAAATACAGGCAGGACATTCACGAAAAAAATTGTGTAGATGTATTAGGCACCGTAGACCTCAAATATGACATAACACTAAAACTATGGTAATGACGGTTATCATTTTGTTCTCCGGGGGTGGCGATATGACCTTCGCCATCACTCGGAACCAGTTTTGGTACCGGACTTCTCTCAAATCTTGAGTAGATATCAGACGCTTCACTTTTTGCCCATACTTGTCTGTCATTCGGCATTTTTTTATCGTAGTAATACCGCTGAAACTCTGAACACAAAATTAATCAAAAGTGAAAAATCAATTTAGTAGTGAATTGATCCAAGGATGATTTCTGTACTCGGCATTCTCACTCGCCTACAGAATGACCGAAAAATTTAATGAAAGGAGCAGATGAACGTTCTCCATCTTCATAATTTCAGGCGAAAGACGTCCACTGTTGGACATAGGGCTCCCACCAAGCGCCGCCACTTCAACCGTTTCTGTGCTTCCCGCACCCAGCCAATTCCTGCGGCCTTCACAAGGTCATGAACGTTCATTCCTATATAATTTTGTCGGTGTCGTTTGATCGTGGAATAAAACAAAAATGAACATTCACTCCAGTGCCGCGCTATCAGCTGGGCTTTCCGCCATTTTAGGAGGCGACTTTAAGATGCAACTGATTAAAAAGAAAACACATGTAAGTACCGCTTTCATAAGTTCCACTGTTTGATCACTGTACGGCCTCAAAGCGAATATTTCTATCAACTTGGCACGCCCCCAAGTCTGGTCGTAATCGAAATCTATCAATCTGCCCATGTCCTTGAGGAAATACCTTAGATTTGTGACGGTCGTGTTCAGTTTTGCCAGTTTGGGATACCTAAAAGTTTAATTAAATACATTTCAGATTAAAAATTGTTTAAATGTTTGCTGCATTTCAGACCGAGAAAAGCTGACCTAAAACGTTTCCCAATGCTCTTTCTCATAATTCAGACTCATTATAAGGTTTTATTTTACTTACAATTCTACCGTAAGTTTCTCTAAAGCTTTATTGCTGATCCTGTTGACGTTACACAAAGCTACTGCTGGGAAGTCAATGTCCTCGATAGGGAAAGTAAAGGACTCGCCGGTGACCACTAACGGTTTCGTCAGCGTCGCCATCCAAGTGTACTGCAGAAAGTAGATCACGACGCCGAGGAATGAAAGTAGTAATCCCAACCAAAACAATCTAGAACAACGAGACTTAAGGTATTTCAACTCATGTTTTGGGGCAAGCTCATTACTCTCATTCAATTCCCAGATACTGCAACTCCTGTGAGCCAAAGACTACCTAACCAAAAAAGCTCTGATACAATGAAACTAAAGTTGGTCAAGGTCAACCTGTTTTAGGATCAAAGCTTATGTTGCTTTTAATTTTAATACATTGTTGGCAGTTGTAGAACAGCTAAGAAACACTTGGGCCTTGCTGTATGCCCTGAGCCTATAGCTCTCCACAGTTGGAAGTAGGCCTCTCCAAATCTTCACCATGTATCTCCATCGTCGGCCACTCTTATACACCGCCATCCCATGAAGACTGATTCCCACCCAGCAATCACCTACCCTGAAGGCACCCTATCATTCCTACTGACGATTCGTGTACCTACTCAAGAAAATGTTACCTTAACGGTCTTCGGTTGTACGAAAACTTCAGATTTTACACGCAGAGCATGCAGCATGCAGTCCATGAGTAAAAGTTACTTACCGCTGTAATACAGAATGATTCGGAGCAGTAATATGCCTCATCCCTGCGATCGAAGAGGCAGTGATGTACTCTTTAACGGTCTCCACAAAACTCTTCCGTATAATCATTTCCAAGGTAAGGCGGTTCCGTGGCTTGTACTTCGCCTTTCTATACCTGTCCCACCATGGCTGTGAGTCCATGGTAACGGCAGATTCGTAGGGCAGGTGGCAGGTATGCGGGTACAGTCGACCAATTTAACAAATATTTTACGTCTAGTGTTGGATGCGTAAATTAGTCAAAATCACAGTGATCTTTTTTTTTTCGTTGTTATAAGTTTGCTGGTGAGTTGCTACTTGGTTTGCTGACATAGGCTAACTGTTACTGTGTGAGCCATTCGTGTTAATTAAGTTTGTGAATTATTTATTAGTAATGGTCAATGTTAACAGTAGTGTGTGGGTTAGTAATAATGAACTGAAGTTAATTGTAGTCGAAATTTAAGTGAAAAAAAAATAGTTTAAAAATTGATTGTTTCATGTTGTGTAGATTCCACTTAATTAGGTAACTATAAAAGTTCTCTATTTTATAGTTTCGTTCCGTCTGGCCCGCAATGTATTCTGTGGCAAAAAATACAACCTAAACGAGGCATTTTTCGGCATTTTTCGACTTCGTCTGTAAAAATTGAATATACCTATATTAATTGCTTTCAGAATTGGGTCCAAAGAGAAATGAAAAATGCGGATGCGCTAAGCTAGCCCGCGAAATTCAAATTTTATTACGTTTTTTGCAATTTTATGTTGATGATGTATGTTGATCTAAATATGATTCGCGGCCATAACAAATATGGCTTTACAGAATTATAATCAATAGAATCAGCATTACATTTCTCTAAGTTCAAAAAATCCTACTGAATGATTATTTCAGAAATAATCTTTCAGTAGGATTTTTTTTTTCTAAGTTCGAAAAATTCTACTGAATGATTATTTCTGAAATAATCATTCAGGAGGATTTTTACCTTACCTCCCTTAGCGCATCCCCCTTAATAGATCTTCCGTTATACATTGTTTTGATATAACTCTATTGCTTGACGCGGCGCACGCCAGTAAAGCTCTGGAAATAGGCATGATTTTTTCTGACATATTCAACATCACACATCTTCACAATCATCGTCATATTTCAGCCAATTTTCACAAAACCGTAATGAATTATACACCTAACACTTCCTCATGAATCATTCCGTTCATTGGTGAAAACCGTATGAAAATCCGTTCTGTAGTTTTTGAGATTATCGCGTTCAGACGGACAGACAGACGCGGCGGGGGGGACTTTGTTTTTACCCGACTGCATAGAACCCAAAACAGGAGGGTTAATCTGTTTATAATATGTAGTGAAATAATTTGATATGGTAAAAAGCTTTGTCTAACAACGAAAGGGGAGAGGTTCAACACTTTTCCAACAAAAATGAATCATAATTATATATAAAAAATAATATGTGTCCCTTCTCTGACAGAGAACGGACACATATTATTTTTGACAGTGGTTTTGTGACAGACACATCACTATGTATTGCATGTCATGGAGCAATTAAGTACCTATTTAGTATTTTATTATTAAATACATGACATATTTTAATAAGTAGGCACAGATTCTGTGATTTTGATACCGATAGTCGTTCAATAGTTTACCTAGTAATTAAGTACCTATAATTAAAATTATAAATTTACCTGGTAATTACCTATAATAATATGACTGCACTTTATTTATTTAAAAGAAACCCCAGGACCTTGAAATGAAATGAAATGATTTTATTTCTGTAAGTAGGTTTGTAAACACTTTTACACGTCAATCATATTTTAAACACGTAGATGAGGTCGGCGTTTCTTATCTGTCGACTACTCTGAGAAGAATGGCCGCTCAGGTCACAGTCTCTTTTAAAGTCCATACATAATCGTGGTTCTATTATCATGTGAAGACCATGTAGATTGGTGTTTGAAATGGTATTTTGAACAAAGAACCATACAGATTTGAGTGGACCTGTCCATCCAGTTGATCCAGTGCATGCATTTGTCAGTAATCGTGAAGCTCAACTCAGAGCTCAACGACTCGACGAACAAAACCAAAGAAAGGACATTTGGGTAGGCCGCATAAAGTACTCATACTGCCAGATTATCATTAGAACAAAATTAGAAAAAGAAACATTTAAAAATATATGATCCACATAGTCCTCACATTATTATGTCACGTAAATAAATAAAAATGTCAATAACAATTCCAAGACACATAGTTTTTTGCTTGGGGTACATTGGAGTAGCTTAATTAATCCCAAGACTTTTTCTCGTCCAAGTAATCTTTAAATTTATAGAAACCTTTTTGAGAGAGTTTCTGTTTAATAAATTAATGATTGAAATTTATTGAGGCTCAGTTCTTAAACATGGCTTGGGAGTTTGTTGTAAAAACGTATACTTTGGCACTTAAATGAATTACTAATTTTTTGGAGCCTAGTCTACGGCACAATAAGTAAGTCTTTGTTTCTAGTATTTATGCTATGAAGGTCGCTATTATTTTTTACATAAATCAGGTTCTCATAAACATATTGAGATGCGACTGTCATTATGTTTATTCCTTATTTCCTTGCCCTACACTGGATCACAAGACCAATCTAAGGAGTCCTTATTTTAGACTTACTTAGAAGCCAGTGAGATTCATAGAATCATAGCCCTTCTTCTCATTATCATCAGATTTTAACGTTACCAGCTATATATATACTGGAAACTACATTGTTTGTAAAATCAAATCCGCAAGAAGACCCCAATCCGTACTCAATATAAAGATCAATTATGTACGACAAAATGCAATACATAATTAATGGAAAAGAGCTTCTTTTGTGTTGCTCCCAAAATTTATAATAAAATACCCGATGTCGTAAGAAGTATGCCATTAAAAAAATTCAAAAAGTGTTTTCAATTATTAGTTGAGCCAGCGCTGGGGCTCTGTCTCGCATAGGGTCGCAGCATTATGCTGAGCGATGGCCGTTTTGCGTGAACGTGACGCATATTTTCCCTCAACTTGTTCTTTCGTGTGTGTTTTTATTTCTTTGCGTTATGTTTACCGCAAATATACGTATTTTCTTTCTTTCTAAATGGTACTATGCCCTAGATCAGGGATTCCCAAAGTGGTCGATTTTGACCCCTTGGGGTCGATATCTGTTTCCTAGGGGTCGACATAAACGAAAACTGATTGTGGGGGTCGAGGAGGTCTAAAAATCGACCCCTATTAAATTAACACAAGTTCTTATTTAAAACTTTCAAGATAGGTAGGTAGGTACTGTATTGTTTATGTTGTGATACGTATACTAAGAATAATTAATATTTTTGTAGGAAATAGCATTGTTGTAGTAATGTAAAGTCTCAAGTTCATACACGATGAAAAACTCGGCAAGTCAGTGTGGACAAGTTTGTGCAAGATAATGAGTTCGAGCGTACATCTTTCAGGCGCGTTTTGGCTTGCTCTCTATTTGACGCTTACGCGATTTAACACGAACGAATTCATGATCAAGTTGCAAGTCCAAACATGTTCCTGATATTTTACTATTTAACAAGCTTGCACTTAGGTTGAAAGTTCATTTGCGTTTTGAAATTCGTTGGAGCTTGAACGATAATAACTCATATAAGTACTCATTTATTTCAAGAGATTACAAAGTTATTACATAGCTAAATTAAGTGAAGTTAAGTGACTGAAAAAGAATTTCCAAAATGCTGAGCTTCCTACGCGAGTTAATAGCGTAACCATACAATTTCTGCAGTTTATGAAAAATTAACAGGGTAAGTACCAAACAGTTTTTATCCGGCACAGCGCATCAGCATTGCCCCACTGTGTGATAGTGATCAGTTGAGCTATCTGTAGATTGTTTGCAACAGTTTGCAGTTGCCTCAGTAGTTTCAATTGTAAAAATTTACCAGTAAATTTAACAGTTTATTATTGTTTTTTTATTTAGGTCCGTAGTTTCTTATTTTTGTATTTGCATGATTACTAAGAGATTTATGATGGCGGACACGAAAAAAAAATGGCCTGGCCAGGCCTGCACGATCGTGGCTTCCAGGAGGAGCTCCCGGTCCAGCTGCTTCAGCGCTTACCGCGGACCACTCGGGGTCTGTCGGACCGGCGCGCGCGAGGTCTGGGCGGAGACGTCAAACCGGATGTACCGGTGATCGGAATAGGTCTCCACCCCCTCCATGACGCGCCAGTCGATGACACGCGGTGACAGAGCGGGGCTGGCGAACGAGATGTCCACCACTGATTCACCCCGCATCCGCACACACGTGGGGACAGAACCCCGGTTTAGGACGACCAGGCCTGTCTCCAGAGCCCAGTCCTCCACCATCCTGCCCCGTGTGTCTGTATACCGAGAACCCCAAGCCACGTTCTTGGCATTGAAGTCCCCGAGGACGATCACTGGGAGGGGATGGTACCCGACGACGATGATTCTCAACTCCCCAAGGGAGTTGTGGAACTCGGCGAGAGTTCGGTTTGGGGAGAAGTATACTCCCACCACGACAATCTCCCCGAACCGTGCTGCCACGCAACCCCCTCCCCTCTTGATGGCCTCAAGGGACGGGTTGCCGGCGGCGGCCGACGAAATAATGGTCACTGAGCCGCTCAGGTCCTCCACCCAGTCGTCCCGGGGCGGGACAAAGTACGGCTTAGTGACCACGGCGATGTTAATCGACCACTGCGCCATGCTCTGGAGCAAGAGATCCTGAGCGGCGGCGCAGTGGTTGATGTTCGCCCGGAGAAGGCGTAATGGGGCCATTTCTTGGCACTCCATTTCAGCCCCCTGTCCGGTGAGGACCTGCGTCAGGCGGAAGGTGAGGACGCCGTGGCGCCTCTCTAGCCACTCCACAAAGAGGGGACTTATCGCCACAATTGTGGCGTGCCCATGGCACATAGACCATCTATATAGATTAGGATATACATAGGATTTTTTTTCATCCTGGTCGTACCTACTTACTTTGTTCCTGTGGGATTATTTTTGCATTCCACGCGGGGGAAGCCGCGGGCAAAAGCTATCTCTTTCAATATTTTATACAAGGTCAGAAATTAATATTTCATAAGAAAGGTCAAGAACCACATATCTCTCCGAATAAAAACAGGAGTTAAATCAAAATTCAGATCGACTCGCCAAAAAACTTTGTTGATTTTTATTCGTATTTCACCAGTTAATTTGTCAACATGAGAATTGTAGTTTTTGTACACAAACAGAGCATTTTTCGATATGAAGGAATAAAATAATACATGTTGGGGTAACCAACATTTTATAATGCACCTTATTGTTTTCGGGAATCTTTCAAAAAGCGGCTGGACTTCGGGGATAAGACCGAGGTGTGTGGGATTCTTAAACCCCCGGCCTCTATAAGCACATGGGGGAGTTACAGGTCCTCTTACACAAACAGGCCATTTTTCAATTTGTAGGAATAAAATAATACATTTTGAGGTATTATTTTATAATGTTTTCGGGAAACCATCAAAGGGCGGCTGGACTTCGGGGATAAGATTCTCAAACCCCCGGTGGCCACTATAAGCACATGTAGGGCAGCTCCAGGTCCTCTTAAGAGACCAAAACCCTAATTGCGTAACGCACTTTCAAATAAACAATTCGAAAGACTTTGAACGATTTTGCTAATCGTTCTTATGGTTGAAACATTCATCTGCCCGTAAATGACGCAATGAATGTTGTTGAAGTGTCAAATTAAAAGGCGAGAGGCCTTTTAATTTGACTTACAATTACGCCGCAGCTTTTTTTTTTTTGGGTGGAAAATTATCGAATAACTTCTCCCGCTCTGGGAGGGCGTGTCAGACTTTTACTGAATAAAACCCACCCGTATTCCTCCATTTGCCTGTGTGCCAGGGCCACGATATCCCTTTCGGACAAACTTGCAACCCTGGCAGGCATTGGCCCTAATGGACCCCGTCAATTCGTACTGACATCTCTTTGAAGCGCGCGTGGAACACAACGCGCCGTCGACCCGGGCTTGGTCCTTATCGGACGGCGAGCTACCCATCGCTCGCCGTCCGCAGGCCCGCGCCTACGGTGGCCAGAAATCGGCTTGCGACTCCCGACGCCCAGGGCGTCTCCTGCGGCGACTAGGGGCGTGAGGGCGCGAACCCTGCCGCTCCCTCACGCGTTCCGCCTCCTCCTTCGCGGGCATTACTGCTTCGCAGAAAGGAGGTGACGACCTCCCATGCACTCTCGCTCCGACCCATGGCCTGAACCAGGGCCGGACGCGAGAGATCGCCGCCGCCGATCGCCGCCGTGAGGACACGGCGGTGCTCCGCCCAAGCCGGGCAGACAACCACCGTATGCTCCACCGTGTCCTCCGGGCGATCCACACAGTGGTGACACCCGGTCGTTTCCTCCCGCTTTATCCTGAACAGGAACCTCCCGAAACATGCGTATCTGGTGAGGACCTCCGCCAGGCGGAAGGTGAGGACGCCGTGGCGCCTCTCAGTTTCGCCTCCTCGCGCCACTCCCAGATGTGCGCGAGGACTTTTGCCTTCAGATCCCATGGCGGTAGTCCGGCAAGGAGGCTCGCCGCCTCATAACCCCGTACCAGTCTGATGGCCATGACCCTTTGGGACGCGTTCAATCGGTGGGCTGGTCTCAGCCTTAAAGAACGCGCCCACACCGGTACCCCGTAAAGGGCCATGGACCGCACGATCCCCGTGTAGAGCCTCCGGCAGGAGGCGTTTGGACCCCCTAGAATGGGCAGGAGCCGCTTCAAGGCAGCCCCGGCCCGCTCCAGTCTGGGAGCCAAACGTCGAAATTGGTCCACGAAGTTCCACCGGCTGTCAAGGACGAGTCCCAGGTACTTCATCGTCGACTCGACGCCGATGTGAACCCCTCCTTCTAGGAACCCGACAGTGAATCCGACCCTGCAGCTCTAGAACCTCTTCTGTTCAACGTCTGTCATGGCCTGGGGAGAATGTAAAGTTGATTTTCTGCTGCCATATGTTTCCATCTTTTTAAACAAACACAGTCAGCCTACAAATCGAATAACGCTTACAATATTTTTTGTGACAAGAGGATCTCTCTTGTCGCCATTTTCGTATTAACAGAAATTGTTTTATAAATGGTACAGCATAAGAAATATCGGCAGTCTTTGACGGGAACTTGCCGGTGCAAAATTGTCGATCACTTTTTATCGATACTACATCGATTGTTTTCGATGTTAATCGAATACCGATTGTAGTTTACAGGATTTATTGATTCGATATTCGCATAAAAAATATGTCGGAACGATTATGTTGCAAAGGTATTGTTGGATTTTGGTACCTTTTCGATGGTCTATTATTAGCTATAAGTAGGTATGCAGAAGTGGTCAAATTGATTTTAGAAGTCTAATGTTATCGAATGCCAACATCTGCAACTAGTGATAAGTTAGTACGTAGATGCTTCAGTCAGTTAAGAAGAGTCTAGCTGCTCTATGAATGCTTCAAAAGCTCTCTCATGGTATATCAATGATGTTGGTTGTAGTATCCATAAAAAAATCTGTAAGTACCTTTGACAGTTCGTAAACGGGCGCCGTCAGTAGGGACGACTGGTTACGATGCCACGCCATATATAATTAATTAAAAATTTCGTATTGTTTTTTTCTATATTTTTATTATGGACGCTTTGCACGTGCACGTCTTTCTACATCGTTCTCACATAGCATAAGGTTCAAGATTGATTGGGAAAATTTGACAGTTTCGGGTAGTTTGACCTGCTGGCGTCTGTACAATTTCAAAATGAATGATGTAACCAATTTTGTATAACAATTATAGATTTAAATGAGTGTCCGTGGAGTTATCTGTAGGTCATAGGTACCTAGTACGCTTTGGAATGGGCAACTAGCTTCATCTTTCTAACTGACCGACCCCTTGACAATTCTAAAGTGCATGTAATTGGTTTATTTATATACTTAAAATAAATAGTTTGGACAGTTTTAAGACTTTTCCACACTGACTGACACAACTCCGAACGAATTTTAGTTCCTCTTGATTCAATATTATCTCTGCATTATCAATACTTTTGTCATTTGGTAAAGAAAATCTTGTGCACTTAGTTTTTTTCATTTATTACTAAATTATTAGCAGGGACGCAATTTTCGACATGAAGAGTTATAATTAAGTCGTCAAAATTTGTAGCACGTCTATCTACCTTAAAAATTAAGGAAGCATCGTCAGCAAATAACATAATTTGTGGTTATTTTTTTAATAAATGGAGTAGATACACACTGAAAAGAGGAAAGCGACCCAATATCGAGCCTTGAGGAACAGCCATTTTTAGGGTTCTGTAGTCAACAAGGAACCTTTATAATTTCGCCATGTCCGGCTGTCTGTCTATCCCCGGCTTAGATCAGAGACCCTTATTACTAGAAAGCTGTAATTTGGCCGACAAAACGGTAACATAAAATCTTGAAAAAAAAAAATTGTAGAATACCTCGTAGGTACTTAAGGTGGGGATGATATTTTTTTTCTCGTCTATCCCAAAGTGTGTTATCGTTGGATAGTCTATTCAAAAATATTGCAGGGTTGTGAAAAGTTTGTGTAATATTAAGCTTTAAAGCCAGCTAAATGGTTGTTTTTGGAGATGTGAAAAAAATAACGACCATTGTATAAACAGCGTGCCGCTACTGGCACTAGTGGCGACATTAATTTAACACACGTATACAGTTTCGCTGGATAACTTGTCCTAGGTAGACATCATCATCATCATCATTTCAGCCGAAAGACGTCCACTGCTGGACATAGGCCTCCCCCAAGCACCGCCACTTCGACCGGTTCTGTGCTTCCCGCATCCAGCGGTTACCTGCAGCCTTCACAAGGTCATCGGTCCACCCAGTAGGAGGCCTTCCAACGCCACGTCTTCCGGTACGCAGTCGCCACTCCAGAACCTTTTGGCCCCATCGGCCATCAGTTCTGCGAGCAATGTGCCCTGCCCACTGCCACTTAAGCTTGGCAATTCTTCGGGCTATGTCGGTTACCTTTGTTCGCCTGCGGATCTCTTCATTTCTGATTCGATCACGTAGGGAAACTCCAAACATAGCCCTCTCCATTGACCTTTGGGTGACTTTTAGCCTTCTGATAAGGCCCATTGTGAGCGACCAAGTTTCAGTGCCATAGGTCATCACTGGCAACACGCACTGGTCAAAGACTTTCGTCTTGAGACACTGCGGTATGTGGGACGAGAAGATATTGCGTAGCTTCCCGAACGCTGCCCAGCCGAGTCGGATTCGACGATTGACCTCTTTCTCGAAGTTGGACCTACCTAACTGGACAGTTTGTCCGAGGTAAACATACTCATCCACAACTTCGAGTGTAGCGTCTCCGATCTTCATGAGAGTGGGTGTTACATGGACATTTGACATGACCTTTGTCTTATCCATGTTCATTCTAAGACCCACTCTTTCGGAAACTCTACTGAGGTCATCGAGCATTGTACTGAGGTCTTCCATAGTCTCAGCCATGACAACTATATCGTCGGCAAACCGAAGGTGAGTGATGTACTCGCCATTGATGTAGATGCCTAGCCCTTCCCAGTTCAGAACCTTGAAGACATCCTCCAGTGCAGCGGTGAACAGTTTCGGAGAGATAACGTCTCCCTGCCTCACACCTCGCTGCAGAAGGATAGGTTTCGAGGTCTGGTCCTGGAGTCGGACTGACATAGTGGCGTTTTTGTACAGACACTTCAGCACCTCGATGTACCGATAGTCGATCTGGCACCGTTGAAGAGACTGTAGTACAGCCCATATCTCAATCGAATTGAAGGCTTTCTCGTAGTCCACAAACGCTAAGCAGAGAGGCAGGTTATACTCTTCGGTCTTCTGTATAACCTGCCGCAGCGTATGTATGTGGTCTACTGTACTAAAGCCTTTACGGAATCCGGCTTGTTCGGGAGGCTGGAAGTCGTCAAACCTGCGCGCGAGACGGTTCGAAATGACTCTTGAAAACAGCTTGTAGACATGGCTCAGAAGTGAGATGGGCCTATAATTCTTAAGGAGGGTATTATCACCCTTCTTAAAGAAAAGGATCACCACACCTCTGTTCCATGCCTGGTAGACATACTCCTTCACAACTTCGAGAAGCGACCTTTCGATGTGGATTGGACTCGGCGAGACGTTCGAATTGTACATCACTTTTGTTTTGTCCAAATTCATGCCGAGGCCAAAGGCCAACCCGCCGAGAGGCTCCATTTAGGCTGTGCAGCATCTGGTCTAACGATGGCCGATGGAGTAGACGAGTCCTGGAGTGGAGACCGCGTATCGGCAAGCGTAGTGTGGGACGCCCCCCAGCTAGATGGACCGACGACCTTAGGAAGGTGGCTGGGTCAGACTGGATGCGGAAGGCGGAGGACAGGGTGTTGTGGTGCAGCCTGGGAGAGACCTATGTCCAGCAGTGGACTGTGATATGCTGAGTTGATACAGTTTCGCCTTTAAGTTTCATGAAAATATTTTAATTTCATTAAACATTAATATTTATTGATTTATTTACAATTTTATAAAATAGCATCTTGGAGGAAACTGTACTTAAACAGCGTAGGGCAGAGGTAATTAGCCGGGGTCATGGATCATAACATCGAATCAATGAAATTATAACAAATAACGTGCAAGGAGTAGGCGAATTGAAGGAAAGAGAGAGCTTTATTATTTAGTTTGTTTGTTTTTTTTAAATTTTACAATTTATAATTATTTATCTTAACATAATAAATTAAAAAAATATAATAAAATAATTTCATGTTTTTATTTTTACATTTTTTATATAAAATATTTAAAAAAAAATATGATTACTGGCCACTAGCCTACCTAGTGGACTACTAGTGTGTCAAATTAATGTCGCTACTGTAGCGGCACGTTGTATAACGTAATTAAAAGGAAAACTATTACAGCTAAGTAGGCTGTACAAATTAACGAGTAATAGTCGACCAACTTACATTTGCAGTTGGAGAATTGACCGTGAATGTTCCCAACTACGGAACCCTTTATTATGGTCCGACACGCACTTGGGCGGTTTTTTTTACTTTTAAACCGAGAGATTTGAACTTGCTGTTGACTATCATTTAAATAAGATTTTACTAAACTGAGAGCAAGTTTTCTAAGTCCGTAATGCTCAAGTTTGATGATTGCCAGATCAGCATCCCCATCACCATCAAAGTCGTAATGGCAACAGATTATATTGGGCAGTTTAAAAATGTTTTATGTGACTCCGCGTGCTATGCTTCCGATCGGATTTCTCATCAGGAAAAATGTCAAATTTCCATATAAACTTCCATCCCCTATTTAACCCCTCTAGGGATGGTTTTTCATAAATACCTCCTTAGTGCTCCTTCGTCATACAAGGAACTCTTTTGCGAAAGTTCATGCTTCTAGACTCAGCGGTTTCGGTTGTGCGTCAGTGAATGAATGAAATGAATGAATTTATGTTTTTTTTATATACTTCAAAAAAGGAAGATGAGATGAGGGATGTTCATTTGCATACAGTATTTATTTTTATATAATTATGTTCATCGATATTTTCGTCAATTTGTCGACCGATTTTGAAAATTATTTTTTCATTTGGCAGAGGAAGCTTGCGCGGTGGTCCCATATGAAATTTTATTAACTTTGCTTGGGTAGTTTTTGAATAGGGAATATGCATGTATTTTTTTTTCACTAAATTAATAATACACAGTAATATAAACCTAAGAAAAGTATTGAAAGTTAAATTGAACTACTGATTGATGCTCAAAAAAATTATGAAACTCCAACAATTTTCTACTACAGTACAAACGTCCGTTTCTGTCGCAGTCATGATGTGACGTCATTGTTCACGAAACTGCTTTGTTTACACCAGTTTTTTAGCCCCAAATCTTATTTATTAAATTATTGTTTATGCTTTATTCAAGTAGAAATCGCACTTACATATTTACCTTAGTTAGATTTCAAGCATTTAGCAAAGAATAGATTTATTCACGTGTTTTGTTTCGTCACTTCCGTCATTTTCGAAGAGGACGCGTTTTGAGTTTGCGTTCCGTTCCACCAAAAAAACGCAACATAAATTAATTAATTGTAAAATAAGTAATGCATTAAAAAATGTAAAAAATATTGGAATTTGTTTCTTGACTCCTACACACTGTATATTAAAATAATGAAACCGTTTTGAATTAAGTGCATATTCCCTATTACCTTTGATAATACGTATTTAATACACTTTGTTTAGCTTGATGATCTTCAGCCTATCGCCATCAGAACATCTCTAGGGTGGGTTTTGTTCGGATTTAGAAGCAGCCGGACAACTTTAGTGGAGACTACCGGCCACTTATCCTTACGTACTTCCTGTCACTGATTGTTTACATAGCATGTACGAATTGGTGTGTGGTAGTAACAAGTGAAAAATAAATAACTTAGGTATTGTAAAAAAGTTTTTTATAACTATGTAGATAAGTTTTGCATAGTTTAAAAGTTGTGACTTATTTAAAGCAGCCATGAATATCAATGTCTGCAGATATCTGGTTATTAGTCTGTTCTCGATCACCTATGCAAAATCATTGTCTTAATGGTCACGGTCGATTTGAATATCGGCCATTTATTACAGGGTGAGAACACCACTTCTCGAAACTATAGATTATTTTATTAATTTCATGGCACGATTCCACTAGTCTAAAATATTGCTGGATTCTGCCCCATAAGAGCTGGCACCTAAGAATTTGTGTGGGTAGGTATGCTCATATTTTATATTTGTTTTCCAAGCAAAATAATAAATGTATATAACTAAGTAAAATGTAACTAGGGCTGGTAACGTTGGACTTAGTACGTAGTGTTTTTAAATAAAAGTTGTAAATTTTTATTTACTATTTGTTTCTGCAGTGCTATTCTGTAACCATCTCTCCGTGAAAATTTAAATGAAGTCAGCGTGGAGTGAGCTGTTAGTGAGGTTTGACACTATTAACAACTCACTTCAAGCTCACTTCACATACGTTTACACGGTGAGATTTTTTCAGAATAGAGAAGGAATCGGGTTGTAAACTACAGTTTTATTCATCTGTGATTTGCACCCCACCAGTGGGCTTGGTGTGGCAAAGTAGAATAATTTTCGAAAGTAGGGAAACAAGCATCTAACTTATATGTATAGCAAAAGTCATTTACTGACAAATTGCTGATGGTATGACCAATAAAGACTTTATCCGACCTGGATATCAAACCTCTGGCCCAACAGTGGGGCTTGCAACAGCCAGACCACGGATGCATTACCATTAGCAGCCTCATACTCCCACAGCTGAGTATAAAGGCCTCCTGCCTTTTGTGCAATGCTTCCCTGGTCAGTATGAGTCTCAACCAACCAGGTGTTACCCGCGATCGTCTGAATGTCATCCACCCATTTGACTACTGGACTGCCAACACTCCTACCGTCTCTCGTCAGTCACGGCCAGGGAGCAACATTAAGTTTTTTTTTACTTATTCCTAATCATATGCTGAGATAGGAGCCTTTTTGGCATCGCACAAGTCATTTTTGTATTTCTTGTGCGTGTCCCAAATACAATATTTTTCTTTCTTTCTGTCGTAACATTACGCCTGTAATCCCCGAAGGGTTAGGCAGAGGTGTACCTATAGTACACCCACATTTCGCCAGTTATGTTTAAGACCCATGTAATAGAAGGCGAGCCTATTGCCATCAACCGGGTACAAATCCAAATTCCGGGCTGTTACTGAGAAATTCCTGATGGAAAACCGAATAACACTTTGCCCGACCTGGGAATCGATCGATTTTTAAAAGGGCGAATTAATAAGTAAATAAGTGTAGTAACGGCCAGAAATTAGGTGCTTCGCCCATCGAAGGCACGCTAAAGGGGACATGTGATGCGCATGCACTGACAGTATTAAATTCAACATGGCCGGTCGTAAAATTTGAATAGCCTCGTTTTGCATTGTACGAGACACAGTTTTTAACATTAAAATTTTAATGTATGGAGGTGTCATCACGTTCTCTATGGAGAGTAAAAGAAATTCCAATGGATATGGATACCATTTTTTTTTGCATGTCTTTGGTTGACTGCGGTAGGCAAGGGTCTATTGTAAAATGAATTAAAATCATGTTACTGGTTATCCCAAAAATATAGTGTTTCACTTAGGTATATTCTTAACATAACATTACGCCGAAGGGGTTTTTATTTTTATTAATTGTTTGATTCGCTGTTTTTTTTGTTGTTACTTTTGGTTTGTTCTTATATTATTAGAATTGTTCTCATTTTCTCCGAAGGAGGGTTAGGCATGTGTACTTACCTACCTAAACCTATATGTAGGTACACCCACATTTAGTTAGTTATGTTTAAGTCCTATGTGGAGCGAGCCTATTGCGCAAATTCAGGCTCCGGGCTGCTACCTACTGAGAAATTCCTGACGAAAAAACCCAATACCACCTGGCCCGGCCTGGGAACCAAGGACCTCACTAACGAGGGTGTCCATGTCCTCACTAACGAGGGTGTGTTTTGACAGTTCAACAACATTCATTGCGTTATTAACGTTGTTGAGCTGACAAATTGCTCGAACATATGAAGCAATGGATTAGCAATTGATGTAGTTCAAAATCATTCAGATTGTGATTTAAACTGTTTTACGCAATTTAGAAAAATCTAGAAGCAAGCTTTAGGGATGGGATGGGATGTCTTGTCAACAATCGCTCTGTAATTATTTTTAGATTACAGTCTGTAAAAAAAAACAAAACTTATTTTGAATTCTTCTATTATACTAACAAAGGACATTATGGTCACCCTACAAAATTTGCTCCGATAAAAAATTTAAAATGCATTTCCTCTTAATGCATTTAGAACAACCGACGTTATGTCAAATTTTAATAAAAAGAAATGATTGTATTAATCTATGAGGTTAAGTCTAGTCAATAAAGCCGAAAATATTGGGCTCTCAGTTCAAACGTTTTAAGAAAATTTGACATTTCAACCAACAACTTTTGGGCCATATGCCATATAAATATTTGCCTTAAATTTATATCTTATAATTGATATAAGATATAAAAGGCATATTTATGTCCTTCTTCAGCTAAACTCATGTTTTGTAGATTTATCAGTAGGACAGACATTCATGAACTGAGGGACCCAGTTAAACCGCCATAGGTAAGTCTGTAACGACGTCATATTCTAGCGAGTTGGAAATTTCTTAAAAGATTTAACAAAATCTCAAATCAAACCAAATCAGTTTATTGCAAACATGTTATACAGAGGTTGGAATAAGCATAAAAGTTTGAAACATGCACCCTGCAAAACAAAACAAAACAAAATTAAAAAAAAATAATTACAATACAATACATTTTTAACATTTGTGTCATTTTACAATCTTAACTACTACTAAAACTAAAAAAAAATGTATTATCACCTAGATAGTATTCTATGAGATTAACTTCACGCAGGCGTCTGAATTGAGAGCCCAAGTCATTTGTTCATAAAAGTTTTAATTCACTTTTAAGAAATTCATGACCATTTGCTTCAAGATTTTACTATTTTTGACTAATATCCATAAAAGTCTCAATTTGATTCGCAAGAATTTAAAAATGGGCCCTCACTCCAGAATACAACGCAGATATTTAGATACTGATATTTCCATCGTCAGATATCTTTTATCCTAGGAATAAAATTGACGTTTGACAGTTTTTGTATGAATTTTCTGAAAAAATTCGAAATTATTCTTCGAATAAATTAATCTAGGCGATTGAAAAATCAGCCCTACACAAGTCATAAAAGTACAGTCAGCAAAGAAAGTTCTAACGTTTTACGTCGTTTACTGTCGGTAGTAATAGATCTACTTTGTCAAAAAGATAGCTAAAGGATTCATCATAATATTTCATTTTACTCATTGAACCCCAAGTAGCAAAATGTGGTTCTGTAAGGTATCCTAGGACCACGTATTTTTTAGTCATACAGAAATCCTAAAAACTTTTATAGGACCGCGTTCGGGCGCAGTTTTTTGGTACTTACACCCTATATTTGTTTTGTAACAGTCCGGTAAAGTGCAATTCGATGTTATAATCATCTTATTAGGTGCTTTTACTGGTTTAATTGATCCAACAGTTGTCAGCGTGATGCCATTACAAGAGCATTCGTTCATCATTGTTTTGTAACGGCGTCACCGTGCTGTTGTCTTAAGAAAAAATATAATTTTTATTTTCAAAGTAATCCACATTAATATTTATTACCATAACATAGGTAACTTTTGGCTGTTGAGCAAAGAATGCCTACTCAACTTGCGAAATTAATTTTATTGATAAAGTGTTCGATGTTATTAAAATAATATCATGCCCCTTCAAAATTACACATATTTATTATTTGTTAATTCGATAATAATTATCAAATACAATCAGGATCACGTGCCATAATATTGCATTATAAAAACTTTTATAATACAATTTAGTCAAAGTTAAGACTACTACAGGACATATACCACCATATTTAAGTTTTAGGGTTCTTGGCCGATTACTCTAGTAATAGAAAATGAAGGACACACAATTATAAGTAGAATCTTACCTATAAAAATCGGAGGGCATGCTAGTTTGGTGCTAACAATCTATTTAAAGTCATAACTTAAGACAAATCAATCCAATAATATCCTTACCTGTAGCAGCTATATCTAAGACGTATAACTTATACAAGAATGAACCAAGACGTTAACAAGAGTTAACAATCTTATTAAATGCGCTTATAGGATTCAAAGCGACACTTTGCTTATTAGTTTTATAACATGCGCTTATTTGGCTGCAAGTTCTAGTAAGAATCGTATAAACGTTTATAAAACTAGTAATAGGATCGTAAGTACTTGTAGCGTAAGTTGTAGGATCCGTGATATTGGTCAAAGCGTCTATTAGATTCATAAAAGGCTTATAGTCTTATAAGTCAATGACTATAGAAAAATTATGCTACTTGGGACGTTATCTGAAATTATGCAAAAGCTATTTACTACTGAATATTGTTTATTTGCGAATAAAAAGCATATTTCCGAAACTTTAGTGACGTAATGACGCGTTACGCACACTTGAAAAATTTCACGTGTAAAATCTCGCGACTTGCACACAATCTTATCTTTTAACGCACACACGTACATATTCGCAGTGTACATACACAAGTGTGTAGGTGTGCGTGGACGTAGTTGCACGCGATCGTGGAAGTGCAGCCACACGCAGTTCGGGGCATTTATTCGTGTGCACTTGTACATAAAAACTGCTATAAATTAATCGTTGGTATTTTTTTCTATTATTCACGTTGTTTAATTTATTCAGCTATTTTGTAAACTAGTATTTGTTAGTTGGATCATAAATGTCAATTTCTTGCAATAATTTTAATTTATTTTGTTTTTAAAAGTGTGTTACTTGTGTTGGTGAATGCATTATTGTTTTATGTCGCTATTATCAGTTCCTAAGCTAAATTATATATACAAAGTTCAGTTACAAAGCATAGAAAGAATGAGTAGCACAAATCTCATCTCATTTTATTAATAAGTTGAACACACTGGATTAAATAAAACTGAGCGTACTTTAACTTTACTGAGATCTGTGATCAACGAGATGAAGGTAGACTATTAAGTACATACCTAGAGACTGACAACGGTTCTTAGGATATTAGATTAGAGAAGGTCCTTCTCTAATCGGTACCGATATAAAAAGCGGCAAATGCTACAAAACTTAGACAGAGAAAACTAAAAATGGTGACATAGGAAGGCTACTGAGCTACTAAACATGAATTTGATTATTGTTTAAATTGCTATTTTACAAAAGATATTTTACTTGAACCAAGTGACTATCAGAGACATGAGAAAAGAGGATTTAAGAATCCCTACTTAATATCATACGAACAATCTCTACTCGACATTTTGGACAATGCAATACGTAAATGATCTTTATTTCAAACGCAAAATAAAAGATTAAAGAAGCCGAAGCCGTTTAGAAAATAAAATATTATTCATATTTTTTTGAGATCACATTTTGTATTCAAATTTCAAACTCGTGAACGTATTGCTATTCGTTTACGTACCCAGATTCCTGACAGGATGTCTTGCGTGAATTCAGTAATTGATGTGCAAAGAGTTGAAGGAATTGCATAGTTGCATAGGGGCACGGCAATAAATGCAGTAGCGCGGCGGGGTGGGGCGCGGGGCGGGGCAGAGCATGCCGGCGGCGGGGGCAAGCAGTCGCATCGTGACCGCGCGCCGCACCGCGTGTGCGTTTGTTTCGCGCCCATCGAATTCGCCGCGAACACGGCCGAAAACGAGGGCCAAGACATGGTGTCTGTGGGCCCGTGGAGGCGCCGCACGCCCGACGACTGCGAGGAACGTTCCGAACCTGGCGCCTCCAGCTCGGGGGTGCCGCGTGCGCCGCCGAACTGCGCGCGCTGCCGGAACCACCGGCTGAAGATAGAGCTGAAGGGCCACAAGCGGTACTGCAAATACCGCGACTGTAACTGCGAGAAGTGTCGGCTGACCGCTGACCGGCAGCGAGTGATGGCGCTACAGACTGCGTTGCGGCGAGCTCAGGCGCAGGACGAGGCGCGTGCGCGGGCGGCGCTGGTGTCGGGGCTACAGCCTCCAGGAGTTGAGCTGGAGCAGCCGGTGCCGCCCATCGTGAAGGCACCGCGCAGCCCGGCCGTGCCTCCGCCGCGGTCGCTGGGCTCGGCCAGCTGCGACTCTGTGCCGGGCTCGCCGGGAGTGTCGCCGTACGCGCCGCCGCCGCCTTCAGCGTCCATGCCGCAGGCGATGCCACCGCTGCTGCAGCCACAACAACCGGGTTAGTGGATTTCTTTGTACAGTGAAGTTTAGGACAGTTTCTGTCAGAATTCGAGCTTGCGTACGCGCAATAGGACTCTTTCCTTTATTTAGGATTGTTTCCTTCTAACGGTTATGAATTGAACTCGATAAGTGATTTCAAAATATTACTTGCAAACAATCGCTTTTCAAAGTGTAAATTCTGGTAAATGCCTCGAGTCTCGTCCGAAAAACAAAGTTATTTTTCAGTTACTTCCAATGTTTTCTGTAACAAGCTGTGAGTAAAACTGTTTATCTTGTTTCTTTTTATCACTAAGACATTTCTAATTAAATTACTAAAGCATAATCATGGACGTAGCTAGTCTTCATGGACAAGCTACTAAGGCCTAAGTAACTGTCCCATGATATCAGTAGAATGAATTAATAAATATTTTATAATAACAATAACATTAATGTTATTATTTAATTAGATAACTACCTATTTTCCTTTTAATAGTCACTATAGCGTATGCTTATTCAGCCTATATAGTGTTGCCCAAATGCAAGAACAAGACGAGACTTAGCCAGTCTTGGTCTTGGTCTTGCGCCAATACACCTGGTCTTGGTCTTGCGCTCCCAGTCTTGGTCTTGGTCTTGGTCTTGCAGCAAGAGTCTTGCAAGTCTTGCAATTACCTATTAGTCTATTACTATTTATTAAAGTTTACTTTAAATCTTAGAAAAACGTATTAGAATTGGAACATTGTGAGCTTGAATTAACATAGCCATAGTAAAGATCAAGCAGATTAATAAATAACTGAAGATTTGATAAGAAATTCGAAAAATCAACTGACCTATATGTCGTTTTCCATGGAAGTAACTGTTTCTTAATAAACATTTATGATTTATAAGTTTTGATTTATAACCTAATCATAATACTACCTGCGAGATCAGTATAATGTATTCATTTTCATTCTAAGCACTCTGAAACTTATTTATTCTTTGGAACACCTGTAGGTACTCTTAAAAAAATTCGAAATTATTTTGCATGAGTATACCTACGCCCTATGGCGGCAATCAAATAGTGTCACAAATGTTATGATTTCGGCGTGGCGGCAACGATTGTTTTAGATTTCAAAAGAAGCCTGTATCATAACCATGTACTTCCGAAAAGCGGCAAATTTCTTTGAGAAGTAAGTACAAAACCTTTGATGCCGCATTATCAAAGTGCCGATGGTTAAAACATAACTATGCATGCACTCAGTTTGATTTTAATAGATATTTTTTTATTCGCTATGTTTATGGTATTAGTCGTAATGCGCATAGGTCCAGTTTTTCATATTCTTTGATACAGTTTTTTGCGTCTCATAGAATTCCTAAGCGTACCTACCTATACACCGAACTGTTACACCTAACTACTCAGTGAAATAGCGCTAAGTCCTAGCTGCAAGACGCAAGAGTCTTGCAGGCTATGTCTTGTTCTTGCTCAAGTCTTGCACGGTCAGTCTTGGTCTTGGTCTTGCTAAAAATACGCGGTCTTGTTCTTGGTCTTGGTCTTGCAAAAACGCAAGAACAAGACCAAGACTGCAAGACCAAGACTGAATTTGGGCAACACTAAGCCTATATAATGTTCCTACTGTTGGGACACAGGCCTCTTCTCTTTGAGAGGGAGTGACCTTACTTTATTTTCGAAAAAAAGAAAAAGACGAGGAAGTTTTCTCATAAAACAGTCACTTATTTTTTATTCTGGCTATACTACATACCTACTTACATTTCGACAGATGTTCTAAAAATCATTGCAATTTTTTTTATGGTTGACAGACTAACTTTTATTAATTAAATGATTCTAATCGAAAAATAAATAATTTGTCATACTACTACAGAAGTAACATTTTGAATGCGAGTCCCAATATAAGTTGCATGATAATGCTAAAATTTAAATGACTATTGGTTTCTTCTCACGATTGCCGACCGCCTTAGGCCTACAATAGACGATACCTACACGTGTAACGCTGCCTGACGTTTCTACTAATAAGATTTTCATACAACGATTCTACGACACTTATAATAGATAAGTGTTATACCTAATAGATCGGGCCCTATCTATCAGAATACTGCGATACTTTTTTTTTTTTTTTTACCTTTACCAATGCTGAGATGCCTTTTTAGCGTCGCACAAGTCTTGATTTTTTTTTTGTATTTGTTCGATCAAATGTCAAGTTTGTTAGGTTTAAATGCTCAAATAAAATATTAAATTTTTATATTTCTCTCTTTCTAATAAGCTTATAATCTGCATTAGAAGTACCTAGGTACTTACCTAATTAAAATTACTTAACAAATTAAAGCTGTCTGCGTTACTTTAAGAAAATGTCGATATTTTTTTGTGTCTATTCGATATGGATTTATCATTTTTATTATCTCAGCTCTACGCCTATTTAATTACAAAGTGGGTAGGTACTTACATCTTAATTCCATTTCGGTCCTAAATCAAGAGGGGTTTCTTTTTTTCAGAAAAATACACAAGTAAACTTAACACAACGAAAATTTTGCGTAATGATAATATTATGTACGTTACCGTTGAATTAGAAAAAAAAAACAGACAGTCATGGGGACTTTTGACAAAAGTGAAAACTAATCGCTCAACGCGCCTAAATAATTTTTCACTTCAATAAAATAATGATTATCTAAAACGCAATTTAAACAATGCACAGTAAACACAAATTAAACTTATCACGTGGTAAATTTAACTTCACTTACTTCTACTACAGCATGTCGGCTCCGGCATGTCGGTGACGCGAATCCATAAGTTTTCCTCTACCAAAAATCGCTCAAAACGCCCAAAGAAGTTAAACTCACTTTTATTGAGATTTTTACTATCAAACGCGACGGCTGTATGTTTATTTTTAAATCACTATTTCATTATTGCCTTTCTTAGTTAAGAACCATTCATTATATACAAGCAGCACTCATTACATAAGTTACACATTATTTACTAACGAGAATGACGTAAAACTTCCGTTCGGATTTTATAATTTACCCAGACTAAGTCCTAAATATCCAACGTGCAAACGACTTGACAATACTAATCAGTTTTCAAGGAGTTGTAAGAGAGCTATTGATTAATTATTTCAGGTTCCAACCTGTATTGGTTTCATCATTACTAAAATAAGTAAATTATAATTCATCCCCCATCCCCCTTTATTGATTCCTTTGGCTTTGCCGTAGTCGTGTAAAAACGAGCTATATCATAAGAAAAAATAAACTTCAAACTGATTTTCTAGAAGCTAGCTCGCATCGAGACAACGAAATTATTATATCATTATTATGTAAAGCTGCGTTTATAATCAAACATTTCAGTGCACTTCTCTTACTAGTAGCTAGTCAAGTTACTCTACCAATGTAAAGGCGCTCTAAAGTTTCATCCTCCATTGATACATGCAAAATGATTGATTGATCTAACGTGGGTCGTCGTCACTGAGACATTCTAGCGATGCGTGAAAGCGGCTAGACAAACAGTTTATTTATTAGTATTTGCCTGACTTCTTCCCGCGAATTCTGTTAACTATGTGTCAGGGTTGATTGATTTAATTCAACATGATTTAAATCATGATTATTAAAAAAATCAAACAAATCTGTCATAAACAAAAAAATCATGATTTTTATCAACCCTGCTAAGTATACCGTATAATAAATATCCTATGACACTCGGCAATACTGTAGCGTTCTATCAGTGTAAGATTTTTTGTAATCGGATCAGAGATCCAGAGATTACCTCTTACAAACAAAAAAAAACCGGCCAAGTGCGAGTCGGACTCGCGCACGAAGGGTTCCGTACCATTATCTATAAAAATGGCAAAAAAATCACGTTTGTTGTATGGGAGCCCCCCTTAAATATTTATTTTATTTTAATTTAATTATTTATTTTTAACGTGAATATATAACTAAATATTCTGTGAATATTTCAAGCGTCTACCTGTTGCCGTTATAAATATCGAGCAAGAAAATCACGTTTGTTGTATGGGAGCTTAAATATTTATGTTATTCTGGTTTTTAGTATTTGTTGCTATAGCGGCAACAGAATTACATCATCTGTGAAAATTTCAACTGTCTAACTATCACGGTTCATGAGATTCAGCCTGGTGACAGACGGACGGACAGACAGACAGGCAGACAGAAAGACGGCGGAGCCTTAGTAATAGGGTTCCCGTTTTACCCTTTGGGTACGGAACCCTAAAAATACCTCATTATAATATTAGTTTAGTTAGTTAAGACAGTATGTAGTAGGCAGACGTATTCCTTGTTTAAAATAGATCCAAACTCCTTCTCAAACGGTGAGTTGCACGAAACCAACATTAAATTGATGCTGCCCCTTTCTTTTTGATACAAAATGTAAGGGATGGCATGAATTTAAAGTCTCCTTTAAACTAATGTTGGTTTCGTGCAATTCAACGATAGTGAGATAACGTTGACATCACAAGTAACAAAACCAATACTCGCGTTAAGGCCCTCACAGACAGGCACGACGCGAC
This sequence comes from Tiliacea citrago, assembly GCA_963921375.1. Lineage (NCBI taxonomy): Eukaryota > Metazoa > Arthropoda > Insecta > Lepidoptera > Noctuidae > Tiliacea > Tiliacea citrago. Next base: position 17,639,489 of record OY992798.1, read on the forward strand.
ACTAGTAGCACAATTTCTATGAACACTTCATGGAAAGTGTTGCGCTGCCTGTCACGCCCGAGATGTCGCGCCAGTCTGTACGACCCTTTTAGTGGCGTGTCTAGTCAAAAGATGACATTTTAAAATCATTATTTGGAACATAGCTAACAGATTTTTGAAGGAAATAATCTGAATCACACTTTCAAATTCCGGCTACAGACTGCCGACGGGAAACTCCGGGAACTCGAGATAATCGACTTCCTTCTCTATTAGAAATAGTTTCATATTAGAAGTTACATACTCCATGTAACATAAAAGACACCATTTTTAGTAACGCAGCAATATGAAAGTCTTTTATTTAGGGTTCCGTACCTCAAAAGGATAAAACGGAACCCTTATAGGGTCATTAGTGTCTGTCTATCCGTCTGTCACAGCCAATTTGCTCCGAATCTACTGGACCGATGAAGTTGAAATTTGGTACACATGAATTTCTGAGACCCAAACACGGACGTCTAACGTAAATAAATGAATTTGGAATATATACTTTGGGAATTAAAAAAAAAAACATAGTTTTGCAAAATGTACCGTGTGATATATCAAATGAAAGGGTTTGTTGTAAGGATTTCAGATATAATTTTTTATAATTTATTTAAGAAAATTGATGAAAATTGACCATTCCATAATCTGAATCACACTTTCAAATTCCGGCTACAGACTGCCGACGGGAAACTCCGGGAACTAATTACACACAGGAACACCCCACCTTATCTCCGAATCTACTGAGCCTAAACTGTTAAAAAAAAAATACAGAAAATAGTTCTTTACTTATAGATACAGGAAAACCTTTATGAAGTCTATGGTCTTAAAAACATGGCAAATCTCTCAATATTGTGCGTACAAACTTTGCAATTGGAATGTATGAGGTTGTACAACTACAATGTTAAGTTTGTTCTTAGGATAAATTCATCCCAACTACGGAACCCTTCATTGTGCGTGGTCCGAGACGCACTTGGCCGGTTTTCCACAATTATCCAGAGACTCCACAGCAAACAAACTTCACGCACTTCTGCAAAACCACACGCATCCCATTACATTTAATAACAAAATTAAAACATGGAATCAAAATGTTAATGAGAGCGAGAAAGAACATCTCGCGTCCTTACAACATAATTTACTGATCATATTGTACAAAATCTGCATCAAAAACTTATTTACAATTTGCAAAAGAATTAATGAGAAACGGAATTTTAATTTACCTGTAGACTTGTAGAAGTTAATAAAACTGGCCAAGTGCGAGTCAGACTTGTACACGAAGGGTTCCTTACCATCGTACAATTATTAAGATCGAGCAAAGAACTCGTCCAGAAACGTTTCTTGTATGGGATCTTTAATTTTTTTAACTTTATTTTATTTATTGTTATAGCGGCCATAGTAGTACATACTTTATGCAAATTTCAAGTGTGGTAGACACTTGATATTTTCATAGTGTTGCGGTTTAAAAGTTACATCCCTGTGACAGACAAATGGACAGCGGAGCCTTAGGCCGCTTGTAGACGCCCGATTTTTCCATCGGACCACGGACCGTGTTTTTCATCCGGTGCATGTACATCACATCAAACACTTCCACTGTAATCTTAACACCACCGCAAGTCCGGAGAAAACAACGGTTTATTAATCGGTAATAAAATCGGACGTGTGTGTACAAGCGGTCCCTTTGTGTACGGAACCCAAAGAAGGTATTATTGAATGCAAATGTTGCTGATGCACCCAGATAGATGAGACCACGTAAATAAGAAAGCCCAATCGATTTTGATATTTTATTAATATGCTAAGTAGGTGATCTTTTATTGAAAATATTGGAGCACAGTTCCCGAATACTGTCGCGTTGTAGTACTTTATCGTATTGATAGCAATTACCACAGAATGTCAGAACAGCGAAGGTTTTATTATGGAATGGAATTGCGCTCTTTGATTTCTTTCGGCGGTTTTGTTCAAAAGTATTGAACTGAAGTTTATGGTACGTCTGCACATGCTAAGGTGAACTTCCTGAAATATGTTGCCTTTAAGACTCCTGCAGACAAGCGGGATTCTAGTAGACGAGAGTGTGTTCCGCCAGAGTCGAGTCGCGCCTGTTAGCTCCGAGACTAGCTCACAAATTATTGATTCTGATTTACTTTTGTTATTTACGGATTATATTAAGAATTTTAAAATTCTTACAAATTACATACACTAGATTTCTTAAGGGTTTAGAACAATAACTAATCAATATAGTCACTTGCTTCTACAATAGCCGTAGTTCCATTTTCCGTAAGACTAGGGGACGGGGTAAATTACCCCGTCGACTCACCCTGTAATGACGTTAAATGGGGGTGCAGATTATACAGGCAAACATGCCAACTGCCATTGTTTGTCATTGGCGATTGAAAATTGCACTGTGGGACGGTTGGCTGTTATTTACGGCTTTTGTTTTTAGGTAGGATTAGTGGATCCGCGGTGATAGCCCGCGAAATTTAAATTTTCTTACGTTTTTTGCAATTTGCAGGTCAGTGTCAGGTTGTATCTTGATCTAAATATGATTCGCGACTATAACAGATATGTATTTACAGCATTATAATTATTAGAATCATTAATATATCTATATTAGTTAGATTTGTTCCTTAGGAACTTTTCCATGGAACAAATCTAACTAATAGAGCTTTATTAATGATTCTAATGATTATAATTCTGTAAATACATATTTGTTATAGTTGCGAATCATGTTTTTCCTCTTACATTAAACATCGGAAATTAATGTTCTGTGGTGTCTTTTAGACGAACCAAACTCTACCACTTGACTTACACCACCAAGATTATGTCTGGACTTTAAAAGAGACTGTGACCTCTGAATTTGTTTCGGTCTTTCTTCTCAGAGTAGTCAGATAGGAAACGCCGACCTCATCTAGTTTTTAACCGACTTCCAAAAAGGAGAAGGTTGCATGTTCGTCTGCATGGTTTTTTTTATACAATATTAGTTTTAGTATATGGGAAACCCAAAACACGTGTCTAGTATTTTTATGTAAAGAATCTATGTACAAAATTTCAAAACCTTATCATGAAAAATCACAAAGTTATAAGGTTGTTATGTTACCGGGTTGTCCGTACAAAAACATGCTAACGACGCCCCCGCGCCTCCAGGGTCGTCTTGCGCACATTGATAATAATTTGGCAGTAGGTACCTAACCGTACGGCGATTGTTTTGTAAGTAATTAAATGGTGATAACATTTTCCATCACACTTAAATATTTTTGGGACAAAATATAACATGGTGTAAAAATTATTGAAATCGATTCAGTTCCTTATTCTGAACAAACTATATTCAGGTTTCGCATATACTAAAAATAATGTTGTATATTATGTTCACCGATTTCTCCGTCAATTGTGGACAGATTTTGAAAATTCTTACTTTGTTTGAAAGGGTATGCTCCCGAGGTGGTCTCATTGTCATCAAATCAGAATCTGATGAGAGGATTCCATCGAAATCGAGGGAAACCCTCAAATTTTATAGGCACACCTATAGCGGTTTGGATAATATATGTTTTATAGTAACTCGTGCATTTGCTCTTGGAAGGCACCATTAGGTGAAGTGCAATTGATGATGAAGACCACAGATAGCCACCGGAACTACTTAATAATAAGTTTGTAAAGGGTTGCGATTCGATTAGGTACCTACATAAATATGTATGCTAAGCAATTTATGCTCGTCTCAATGCATATGGTGAGGGCAAATAAATTACTAACTAAAAACTGACCTACTAAAAAGTGAAAATGTAAGATTTGACAAGAAGAATGACAACGGCGAAAAAAAAAAACGACAGTCAAAGACAAAATGTGACTTGAAGTTGGGTAAGGTTTCAAAGTCAAAAAGGAACATTTAGAAGTCAAGACGGCCGAACATTCGGCCGATGCTTCGGGTTATCGTTTCGGAGTATACCCCTGGCTTTTGTACTAGCCTCGTGTGAATGGCAAAGCTAGTATCCCATCGGATCAGTTTACTACCTACTCTACGAACTAAGTCACTGCAATGTTTTTTTCTTTTTTGGGTGGGAAATTATCAAATAACTTCTCCCGCTCTGGGCGGAGCGGGAGAAGTGATGTCAGTCTTCTACTGACTAAAACCCACCCGTGTTCCTTCAGATGCCTGTGTGCCAGGGCCCCGCGATATTCCTTTCGGACAAACTCGTAACCCTGGCAGGCATTGGCCCTTTCGGACCCCGCAATTGGTGCTGACATCTCTTTGAGGCGCGCGTGGAACACAACGCGCCGTCGACCCGGGCCTGGTCCTTATCAGACGGCGAGCTATCCATCGCTCACCGTCCGCAAGCCCGCGTGTACGGTGGCCGGGAATCGGCCTGCAAACTGGCTTAATTTTCCTAGCATCGTGTAAACAGCTCTATCATGTGCCAAGCCAGGATATTACTTGCTCCAACTACCCTCGTGTAACCCGGGCGGGAATCATGCCAATAACCAAACAAAAATGATTCAAGTTTACCCAACATCTTATTTGTAACACTCAAATAAAATTATCAAGATACGGTCGTTGCATGTCAGTAATCAAAGTTGCAAGCGATAAGAGTTGCTGTGTCAATAACGGTGATAATGATATCACTCGCATGTTTACATTTAATCAAAATCAAATTGCATTTATGTATGACTAGATTTTTCCCGCGTCTGTGCCCGCGTGTATCAATTAATCAACTCAGCCTATCGCAGTCCACTGCTGGACATAGGCCTCTCCCAGACGCGGCGGATGGACTTTGTTTTATAATTATAATGTACTTATAGTGATTATTATTTCGACTGTTCGTGTAAGGTAATGGCCACTACCTTGTTAGATTTTGCACTGCCCAAATTTTTGGGTCATCAGCATTCAAAGATGTCCACTGCTGGACACAAAAGCCTCCCCAAGCGTCGCCACATTTACCGGTTCCATGTTTCTTCATCTACTAGATTTTACTGTAATAAAGGCTTATGTGTGCCTGGTGAGTTTGGGAGTTTGATCCCCACCGCGTACCATGATAACCGTAAAAAACCGGCCAAGTGCGAGTCGGATTCGCGCACGAAGGGTTCTGTACCATTATCTATAAAAACGGCAAAAAAACCGGCCAAGTGCGAGTCGGACTCGCGCACGAAGGGTTCCGTACCAGTATCTATAAAAATGGCAAAAAAATCACCTTTGTCGTATGGGAGCCCTTAAATATTTGTTTTATTTTAATTTAATTATTTATTTTTAAAGTGAATATATAACTAAATATTCTGTGAACATTTCAAGCGTCTACCTGTTACCGTTATCAATATCGAGCAAAAACGAGCAAAAAAAATCACGTTTGTTGTATGGGAGCCCCCTTAAATATTTGTTTTATTCAGTTTTTTAGTATGTGTTGTTATAGCGGCAACAGAAATACATCATCTGTGAAAATTTCAACTGTCAACTATCACGGTTCATGAGATACAACCTGGTGACAGATGGACAGACAGACAGACGGCGGAGCCTTAGTAATAGGGTTACCGTTTTGCCCTTTGGGTACGGAACCCTAAAAAAGACCATTGTTATTCACGCGCGTTTCACTACCACAGCGCCGTAATTAAAAAAAAAAATCTATTACCTATAAGTACATAGTTTGTTTGTATTAGATATTCAGCAATTAAATTTTCCATTAATTTACATAGAGTTCTTACAACACCCTATGGTTTGAATCTTTTATGGAGGATTCATATCATGGGTGTAGATAAAGTCTTTTATGCAACTATACATAATTAGGTATTAAAACACTAGTGTGATAAACCCATATTCGTGTTTTAATACCCCTTATTATACAACAGTTGCATAAATAACGATGAATGACCGTGGACATTATTATCAGTGGCAAACGGCTCCTTACGGTTCCTCATTCTAATCATGACTTATCTAGCGGTCGAATAGTCAATCGTAGCTCTATTGAAGTCGTCGCTAAGTCCCATTTACACGATGCGAGTTCCTTGTCTGAGGCATACATATAACATTGAAACACAAAATGATAAAATTGAAAAACAAAGACAACCTAATTGACTTGCATCGTCGAAACAGTGCAACTTTTATTGTTGCTTCGGATTGACATGGTTAAATTATGTGTGTGATATTACTTATGTAACGATCATTGCCAAACGTTTATTTCTTTTTTTTAATTAATCCTACCGCCGCTGCGAAGGGAGGGGACGCCTTAGAAGGACATCTAGTGACGTTATTGGTGATGATCAGAAAGGTCAGGTGCGTAGTGCGTGTATGACCAGATACTGAACGTACTTAAATGAAGTAAAACCCGTATGTAAGGATTGTAGCAGGTGGCGTTCTGTAGTTTCTGCCTACCCCCATGGGGAGAAGGCGTGATTAGAGTGTATATGTAATCAACTAATCATACACTTGTCTCAAAGTATTCAATTTACAGATAACAATACTGATGCTTACTAGGTAAGTAGGTAATTATGTTATAAGTAGGTGACCTTTATGAGATAATTCAAATTGTTGCATACATTTTTAATCAGTCTGATAATATAATTGAAAAAGAAGATTATTGTTCTACTGCGACCCCTATAATCAGAGGCGGCTCGTGACATTTATTTGTGGGGGTTCACTAAAAAAAGAAACGTAGAACTAGAGCTTACCATTTATTTTATTTGTAAAGAAAATCCATTCGGCGATCTTTATCGATTTTCATCAACGCGTTCATTGAACTCTCTAATAGATTTTCGATACGCAGAATCGAGCGCCTTACGAATATCTTGACGGCCGATAGATGCCAATTGCACTTCACTTAAGATATGAATTCGAGATTGCGAATGTTTTTTCACTTTTATTGAAAGATGCGCTAAATCGTCAACACGGCCGTTTCGGTCCATGCAGATTCACCACCACTGCCGGCGCCAGCTCCAAACACCAGACACGGGAAACAAAATAATTTTTTGCTTTCTTCACATCCACACAACCAAGGTGTTTTGAAATATTGTTCAGATTTAAAACCACGCGTAAAAGATTTATTTTTCGTAACACATTTTTGAGAAAGTGCAATTTCGGGACGTGGTGGTCCCTTAGCTTTCAGTTCGATACGCATTTCGAGAGTCTTTTCACAATTTTTAATAAAAGATACACTGTATTGTTCCATTTTTAACACAAATGTCGCGCACAAACTATTTTTAATAATTAATTAGAATAAACACTGCGAATCTACTGACAGCCGAGTTGAGCCGACCGTTTGTTTACATAAGATCGGCAACAGCGCATAGGCATAGAACGTATTCCCGCGGCCGCCTAGCGCCGTTTGGCAACGCCGCGGCGCTCCAAATTAGGCTTATTTCTCATACAAAATCTTCTGTTTCACGCGTCGGACTGTGTCGATATTTCTCTTTCGCACTCATTGAATACAGTACTAGAAATCGTACTGAACTTTGTTTCATAGGAGCGCAATCGCTGGCGCTCCACACGTTACAACTTGACGCCAAATGTACGCGTAGGAAATGGTTTTCTAGTAAACTGCTATTGTATGCGTATGGGCATAGTAGAAAGAATGTATGTATAGGATTATAATAAATAAATATAGATTATGCTATTTTCGTGGGAGTGCACTGCACCAGCGCTCTTTATGACGAGCCGCCTCTGCCTATAATATGGACCTATTTTTATTTAGGTACCTAGTAACATGAGAAAAATGTCGAGAATAAAGTTTAGAGTATGAAGACCACTGTAAAAAAGTTTTTTTTTGTTTTAGTTTAAACAAAAATCTCTGGTCTTTATTTATTAAAACTTGTCGTTTGACACATTTTTTTAAATAACGAAACTTAATATTATGGTAGAATTCTTAGCATAAAGTCTACATAACTACTACCTCCCCTTTGTATTCATAGAAACGCGAGTCTACGGGTCGCCCCGTGCTCGGGCAGAAGAGATGTCGAGTTGGATAGAAACAACTTTGTCTATTCTTCGTATAATAGAGATAGAATTGGACATGCAACGCGAGCAGCGGGTCACACATTTTATCACGGTTTGAGCGATAAAACTGTTTTGTCATAAAATACAAGTACAAATTGACATGACATAATTTATCATGTCTTGTCACAAATGTCTTGGGCACGCTGTGCTCGGCCCGCAGGATGGACTGTGTGAAAGATGATTTATAATGTCTAGATAGGGGAGGTGACTACCGAGATGACGACTATAAGAGAAGTATGGAAGAAAGGGACATGTTGCGCCGACCCCAAATAAACAGGGATTATGGCAGAAGAATGATGAAGATATTATCAGATCAAACAAGACGTGTAACCTATCTATAGTCTAAACGTAGGTAAGTACCTAATGCGATCATGTAAAACCGGCCAAGTGCGTGTCGGACCACGCACACTGAAGGGTTCCGTAGTTGGGATGAATTTATCCTAAAAATAAACTTAACATTGTAGTTGAAAAACATGTTCTCCCATATAGATAAACTACTATAACATGGCTCGCCCCTCCAAATTACTGTTTCAATGTGTGTAGTCACCAGTAGCGAAGCTACAACTTACATTAGAGGGAAGCCGAAGAAAAAGTTGTTCAGTTCACATAAATTCAAGATAACATAAAAATTACCTCAAAAATGTTGTCATTCCTTTACTTTTCTTAATTTAACGCCATATAAATTTGTCGGAATTCTTAGTTAAAACAGAAAATGTAAACTGCGTTCGCGATTTAGGATACCTATAGTCTATCCTAAAAACGCGTACGCGTTTTTATCTTATGATTTACTTATTAAATACCTGTAATGTGACTATGTACTACCTATAATATTTAGTAATAGTAACTCAGTCTTTGTTCCGAAGGGAAGCCGGTAGGAATGGGGTTGTATGAAGCCGTCGCCCCTGGTAGTCACATTACGAAAGAGTTTGTATGTAGTTGTAAGTACCTACTCGTAGTATCTCACTTATTACCAGATTTGTTGGTCAACTAATCATAACTAGCCGATCGCGCAACACAACGCACGTGTCGTTTTCATAGAGCACGTCAGAGCAGCGCCATACTAATAATAATGAGCGATTAATGACGCCACTAGTCGAGCAACAAATCCGTGATTTGTTTTTGTTTGACGGCCGTCTCATTACGCACACATGCGTACGAATACTTCCACAAATACTTTCAAACGTTTTGAATTTTGGAGGGGCGGGCCATATTATCGTAGTTAATCTCTACTTCGATACGTCACGGCCAATCCTCCAACTGCAAATGTAAGTTGGTCGACTATTAATCGTTAACTTGTAAAGCTTAATTATCTGTGATAGTTTTCCTTTTTAATTTCGTTATGTATATTACTGCTATGAATTATTTCACATATCCCAAAAACAGCCATTTAGGTGACAGGAGAAACTTGACTCTAAAAAAAATTGTCTTTAAAGCTTAATATTACGCAAACGGATCCCTAAATCGAAAAAAAGGTATTCATAGACCCTCAATATTTTTGAACGGCCTATCCAACGATACCCCACATCATGAAATAGATGACAAAAAAAATATCATCCTACCTTTACATGTAAGAAAAATAGAAAACATAGTTTTTTTTTCAATTTTTTTTTTTTTTTCAAAATTTTATTTTAATACTTTTATACCCATGCTAAATTACAGCTTTCTAGTACCAAGAGTATCTGGATAAGCCGGAGACAGACAGACGAACATAGCGAAACTATAAGGGTTCCTTGTTGATTACGGAACCCTAGAAAGAGTTGCCTGATATCTCTTGAAAACAAAAACAAAACCTATAGAAACATGGAATGGTGGAATGTATAACCAACTTGCTGTCATAGCTTTGTAAGTAAAAAAAATAAAAGTAGCATGGAACTAGTATGTACTTACTACTTACCTATATGTAGCTGTAGACATCTTAACCATAGACAACATTATTCTACTTATTATTCTTAGCCATTATTTATGTTCTTAGTTGCATTTATAAAAATAACCATTGTAACGTAGAATGACTATAAAATATTTCAATTCTTGCAACCTTACATTGGACAGCTCTCATTATATAGAAATGTGACCAATTGTTCTACAACAATAAAACAAATTAACAATAAAATAACTATTTATTTACATAAATATAAAATTCTTTATTGTTCTTGAGAAATATGTGGAAAAGTAACCGCCCATTGGTTGTTTCTTTCTTTTATAAGTGTTTATGCTTCTGTCTCGTTCGCTCCTTGAGTTTGTGCCCCTTTCCGAGGGGTGAAGCATTCCGATAGGTCGTACAAGTGGGGTGGAAAGGGGGTGGGGTGGCAATAAAAACTTAAGCCTATGGGCGGGGCGGGCCTATGCTTATGTAAACGGCTTTATGTGTTGAGTAACGCAAAAAGAACGCATGCGTTGCTTTTTGTCTAGTCATACATTCTGACAGCGGACTACTAAAGGTAGTCTAAATAAATTAAACTGAAATGGAGAACTTAGTTCACTTAAAGCCAGAAGGATAGAATTACTAACATAAAAGTGTTTTAGATTTGTGTGGTGTAGCTTACAGCCAAAATCACTAGATATGGCAGAGATTGCATTTGCAATAGAGAGTATTTACTACTTTCAAAAACCAAAGCAAACACAAACAAAATAAAAAAATAGACAGTCGACAAAAGTGAAAACTTAAAACAGCTATGAAGTAATAGTAATATTATGTGGGAGTCCCAAGTAAAAAGGGTACTAGATTCGGTATCTAGAATAGTAAATTGCTAATGAGGATAAAAAAAAAAAAAAACTGGCACATTTCTTTTTTTATCAGGCATTTGAAGTTCTGAAAGAGCTTGATTTGAGAAAAACTGTGTGAACTTGTAAATTGGGCATTAATTAATAATAATAAAATCGCGAAATGCAATTTTTTACCCAATTTTACAAAACTGCGTAGGTATAGTTTTGGCTTACGCCCATGTTTTTTGGATTTTTAAAATTATTAGTACTTAGGTAGTATCTAAAATTTCATAATTTGTTAATTAAAATTATTAATATTAGTCTGGTTTTGCAGCATGTCGGTGACGTGAACCCAGAAGATTTTCCCCTACCAAAAATCGCACTACGCGCCTAAAGTTTACACTTCAAAACTTGTAGGTAAAACTTGATCTTCAATCCGTTCATTCAGAAATCATACTAAAAACTAACTCACATCCTAAAAAAAGAACAATGAATAGAAAATAAAAATTTGCTAGAACTCCTCAAAAACTTAGATTTGACAAACTTTTGGAAGCTTCGGTTCGTAGAATTCGATGCTCTATATTGTTCAGCTCCGAATGAGTCTGAACTTCTGAAGGAATGAGCTTAGTTTTGTGCATTTGAAGGGAAGCTCCACAAACAAGGTTGCCTTACCGTCAAACTCAATACGACGTGTGTCTAGAGATGTGCTAGATATTATCTAGTTTGCTTTTGTTCGGGTCAGAATTTAGGGCTGCTATTTCCCAAAACCTTATAGAAAGAGTTGTCTATTTTTAACCTATTTCCAAAAAGGAGGAGGTTAAATGTTCGTCTGTATTTTATTTCCTTTTTTTTTCTATTTTTAAAGTGACTAGTGATTAGGGTTTTGGCTCTGTTTTCTTACCTAAGGATGTGTCGGTAAGCTGTGAATTGGGAACCAACCGTATCTCACGCACAGCTCAAGCTTCCTTTCGTATATAATTCGATGCTCTTCTGTTAGTTGAGGCTGAGGATTCCCTCAGCCTCAACTAACAGAAGAGCATCGAAGAGAGCTTAGTTGGTGAATTTGAAGGGAAGCTCCACAAACAAGGTTGCGTTTCCGTCAATTCGCGTGTCTAGGGATGTGCTAGATAACTAGCTTGTTTTTGTTCAGTTCTAGGGGTGTAGGTCAGCGGGTAGGGCTGGAGTTATAAAAGCTTGGTAAATTCATAAAATCTAGTCCTGATCAAGATACCTATCTGTTTAGCAGTTTTTTGCAAATAATTAAAACAAGGTAAGGACATTAAAACCTGATGACAATTTCTTTAAGTTTTCAGTATAAATAATATTTATTTGAAACTAACATCACCAACCACGTTAACTGCAGAACATAATGTTTCTTGAAAATTATGCTGTGGCATTTAAACTTCTGACTTTGCTTAACCAAGTTTAAGCAACCTACATCTGGGGGCCGATCGCGCTAATTTTGAACGTTAATACCAAAACTAAACCACAACCATAAACGTTACGTTAGACACATTTCGTATTGCGCTAATCATTTCAACGGAAACGATTTAGCTTTACTTTGGAAGTTACGTTGGAGTAACGATCGATCGAACTTTCAGTATTGGGTAACGTCGACGATTTTGGCGCTCAGAAAAAATAGCGCGATACCGTTTCTTACATCAGCTAAACCAAAACCAAAAACGTTCCGTTCGAACGGTAATTACGTTGAGAAATAGCGCGATCGGCCCCCTGGCTTTTTCCGAGGCGCACCCCAATCCCGGACACACTGTGAATAAAATATTTGAGTAGACATCTGGACTATAAGGAGACAGTCACAGGACTACTTCCATCTGAACATAAAATCATGACCATTCCACTACAAACGCGACACTAACACAAAGCTATATTTGTCATCCATTTCACTGTAACTACTTAACATTTAATTTATTTTCACTTGCAATAAAGTTTGCAAAAAGAGTATTAGGTAGTCGACACCCCTGACGCAAGCGTTTGATGTTTTACGATCGCACCGCTCGTCATTAAACTTCCCTATTTTGGACGGATACTGTAGGGCTGGCACGGGGGAAAAAAAACTGGGGTAGAAAAATACTTGAAAGGCTCTTTGCAAGATGTTTTTGCTCTTGCGGCTATTAAATGTTTAGTATTATTTTGATATTCTGTTTGTTTTAATAGCAGGTTCAATCGTGTGTAGTGATTTTAGTTAAGTACCTACTTTTATGAATATTTTATGGAAGGACATTGACTAATAGTGTGTTAGTAAACTGTATGATATAAAATGTGACACATTTTATTGAAGTTATCAACTGTCATCAAGTTTAAACGTAGTATAAAACACTTAACAAACATTTTGTTGTTGTTGAGAATGTCTTTTAACCAAGTTAATCCCGTTTTTAACTGTGTCTTCTCTTAATGAATAATTAAATTATTTAATTAATATCAAAATAAAGTAGCGTTAGATTAAAAAAAAAAATATTCACTAGTATTTTCGCGTCAACTGAAATGCCTTAAAAATTCGATCACTATTGAACAAAAATACTTTAATTATTTTTCCAGGAAGCAGTGGTAGTCAACCCTAAGGCAAGGGTTAAAATTTTACGTGCACCCGTATTTCGGGCAGTGGCGCGGGCGGGCAAGGTCGGGATATAATAAGTATACATATAGCTAGTGAGCTACCACCTTGCGTCTTTGTGTTGCATCTGACTTCTTTTGTTCCGGGAAAATAACTTTCATTCAATTTACTGGGAGAAATTTTAATAAAGAAGTAGGTACAGAGAGGGATTTTATTGATAAGCAAATTGACACCTATGTCAATTTGCCGTGTTATAGAAGTTTCATACAACTGTCAAAGAATGACATAAAGACATTTCCTTCACAGACTTTATATTCACAGTCATAAGTTTACAGTTGTCAGCCTGTTGATCTTCTTTCTTATATCTGATCTATGCTGTTGCCACACAGTCCAATGCATATCCATGAGCCTCTTCTAAGTTGACCAAGAAATTCAGTTCATTTTGCCTCAGCTACCTTCAAAGATCAGATTTCGTGAATAATAGACTAACTAGATAAGTTAAGTAAACATAAGTTAAACATGACATTTTCATTCAAATCGATTCCAGGATTCCAGTGAGAGCGGTATGACCGAAGTTGTAAGTTAGTGGCAAAAGACAGCTGCATTTCACTGTAATCACTTGTACTTTAACATTTTAAGGTTCAATTTAAATGCTAATGAGAAAACGATATCGTGTATTTGCCAACCCTAGAGCAGGGGTTAAAATGTTACGTGCCCCTGTATTTCGGGCAGTAGTGCTCTCGTACAAGGTCGGGGCTATACATTGTATAGCTCCATCGTCTTCTTACAACTTCTGTGTTCCTTTCCTATCATCTTCAGAAAATATTATATTATCATCCTGATAAATGAAGTTGGTAACTTTAAAGATTGAAAAGGGATAGTGGAACTGAATGATGGCTTAGAATTTTTTCACCGGCTTAATCTTTATCTGCCAGTGTCCGTCCCCTGCTAATTATGGGCATAAAATAGACGAACACGATTACGGTTCTTTGGTAATATTGCTAATATTACCACATTGTCTACTTGATATAAATGATGATTAGTGACATTAAACCTTACTACATCTGCCATAGTGATCCATGTTAAAAACTCATCTTGTATAATTCCAGAATCACTGATATGGGCCTTTGCACACCACGTTTTTAAACGCGCCGTTGATGCGCGTATTAGAAACGTGCGACGGCGCGCTTTTATCCTACAGTACAGGGTCGTCTGACTCGCGTCATCGCGTGCGTATCGCGTCTATATCTACTACTAGCTACAAACGCGCGTCAACGGCGCGTTTAAAAAACGTGGTGTGCATAGGCCCTTATTCATCATCATTTCTGCCGAAAGGCGTCCACTGCTGGATATAGGCCTCCTCCAATAGCGGGGGGGGGTCATAATTGCCACACTAGGCAGGCGGGTTGGCGATCGCAGTATGGTGTTAAAATGCATAGAGAACGCTGCTGCCCATTCTCTAGTAAATCCCTTAGTCGCCTTTTACGACACCCACGGGAAGAAATGGGGTGGTGCTATTCTTTACGACCGGTACCTACCACACGGACGATAAGGACTGATAAGTACAGTCAGCAAAATAAAAACCCAACCATATTTAAATACATCATTACATTCATGATTGGATAGGAAAAGTACAGCAGGTAACTTTTCTTAAAAAAAATATAGAGCACTGCCGATAGAAGTGAAAACTTAAAACTTTAAACAGCACATGATAAAGTCGAGTATATACAATATATCAGTAGCATGTCGGCGACGCGGGCATGTCGGTGACGCGGGCATGTCGGTGACTCGAACCCATAAGTTTTGTCGCTCAACAGAGTTGCGGTGCGAAGTTTACACTTAAAAAAAATATAAAAATGCCAAACGACACGAGCCAAGCCAACTCCGTAACACTTATTCCCATCAGTGATACTAAACAATAACTTAATTAAATAAAGCAAGTATTTATATCAATGCATTGTCTATTAATCTATGTAGTAGGTACATTACATAAGTCAGATAATGGCAGATAACGATACTCGTGCCGCGTCTAGGCGTCCGATTGATATAATTGTACTGGTTCTTCTTATGGGTTAAGCTCAACCGTCATAATTATAATGAGATACAATTAGTTTTCTATTGTTACCGACCTCTAGGAGGTCGCACGACACTATTGAGAGATTTACCATGTTATTTTAAGACCATAGACTTATTGGTTTTCCTGTAATCTGTAAAGAACTATATATACAGGGTCAAATTAAATTAGCTAGCGAAACTTCACAGATGTGATGGGTATCGATATATAAACATAATGAAACAAAAAATAAATAAAAATGTACGTAATAAAAAAAAAACATCTACCGCAAGTAAGTATTGTAGTACTTGAAATATCCGTTTTTGTCTATGTAAACTTCACAGAAGTGATATCTAAACACGATAAAACAAAAAGAAACTGATTTTCTCATCTCACACTTTCAGTAACGGACGATAAAAATCATCATATCTTCAATTTTTTTTTATTTTGTCTTGGTTCGACACACATCACGTCAGTTTCGCGGGCTAATTTAATTTGACCCCGTATATTCTATAATTACAAAAAAAAAATAGGATCAGTAGTTTCGGAGATAAGGCCCCATTTCAGAAACTAAAATGGTCCTTACAGTCTAAAATTGTACGTAGTTCAGTTTTCTTACGCCCTGAAAAACATGTCTTTTACTCAGAAAATGCAAATCCATACTGGAGCTACCGGAGTAAAAGCTAACATCAAATAAAACTTAAAATTTACTGGCACATTTAAAAAATAATTCCCTCATTTCCTCGTTCCTTTTTCAACAATGTTGCCGTTGTTCATGTATCTAAAGCCTTCTGTCTGTAGATGGAGCTCTGGTACATCGTAGAATTCATTTGCTTCAATTAGAACCAAACCCACGACTCGGTGGCTCCAAATCCCACTTCCCAGTGCTATTTTACTAGTACCTATCGAAGTAAACAATGTTCGTATGCAAATGAAATCGGGTTATCTAATTTGTTTCTTTTTATTAAATTAAAGCATAAAATTGACGGTTATGGTTTTTCGGTTCGTGGAACAGGGCTATACGTAGGTAATTTCATCATATAATTTTCCATTTCTCATACTCGGAAAGTAATGTTTGTTTGATCCGAGTAGCGGGTGAAAGACGCTGCTCCCCACCCTTGGGCAGGAAAAACGCATAGTAATTGCTTCCCTCTCTAGCGCGGGAATGAATTTTAAAAATAGAACCAAACATGTTAAGGTCTGGCTACAATTTTTTATACATAATTATGAAAAACATCGGGGTTTCAAGGGTTTCGACCCTTGTATAAAAATCCATTTTAATCGATTCCTTTTTATAAAACGTTGCCACCACACTAGGAATTTCTCCTGTATCGTGGGTGCGTTTACAAACATTTAAACTCACATACACAAACAGCCAGACCCGGAACAACTACTTGTAGGTCATACAAATATTTGTTCCATGCGGGAATCGGACCTGCGACACGCAGCGCGGCAGTCAATCGCTTAACCACTGAGCCAACCGTGCCGTCAATACATACAAGGATTTTATGAAGTGGCGAGCAAACAAAAAAATAAAATATTTTAGAAAAACATTTTATTTTTATTTTCCTTAAATTGGAAATGAAAAGTAGAGTGTTTAACACGGGTGAAAGTCACCAATTCCTTTCGACCCTTGTATAACAATCTACTATTTATCGTGGAACAAAAATAGTGTGTTGCTCATGATTGCTTTAAAACTTCTTGTAAGAAGTCCAAAGGCATTGTTTCTATTATGTAGAGACTATTAGATAGATATATATTCTTAACCTTATGATTATGATATATTTACTATGATTTATTGAACGGAATAATAAATATTCAAATCTTTATCTTAATCGAACCAATTTCCATGTTCCTGCATTTTATGTATGAATCTGCTTATCTAACCTGTAAATTAGAATATTAATTATATAGTAGCTCTTTAATTTAATCTTTATGATCAGTGTGATATGAGTGTGATGAACAGAATCAAGCTGCTGTATAAACTGACACAGTAAAGGCTCGTACAGACTGGTGCGATATCGCGGGCGTGACACTTTCCATGAAGTTTTCATAGAAATTGTACTATTAGTGTCGCGTCGCGCCTGTCTGCCAGAGCCTTTATTTATTTCTACTCAGACTATTTAGTTCTGTATTCTAAATACTTACATAAAACATAATCAACATTTATGTATTAAAAACTGAATATTGAAATTAATTTGTTATCTCCAATGAACTTATTATTTGTAAATTGTTTACCTACTTACTTACTTTTTAAATTGTAAAAATATTAGGTGACACTGGCACAGTATTTATGAGAAACCTAGGACAACTTAACTATACCATGTCCTAGAATAAACTCGAAGAGGGATCGGGAGGAACGATTCAATTTGCCTCCTCAGCGCGTCAATAAAGAGTGAACGGAGTGAATTCACTCAGGAGGTGCATAAAACTTGCTTGTTACTGAACTAAACTTGGGCAAACAGATTCGCAGTAAAAACTGAAACTGGCTTACAGCCAGTGGACACTCAAGAATTGTTACAAAAATGACGTAACTCTTAGTTTGCTTGTTTTTAGTTGCATATAAAGCTGTGTTACGTTAAGCCCTTTTCCCGGCTGTCATTCGTTGATCTTTGATATTCTTTGCGGGTCAGAAGCCTAAAAGTCTGACAACCAGTCTTACCAAGGGGTGTCGTGTTACCCAGTAATTGGGTTGTAGAGGCAGTAGCTCAATGTAAAATACAGAGGGTCTACTCCGGACATAAATCCGAAGTATCGGCCGAATGTTCGGTCGTTTCTTTACTACGGCTAACCATCGCTGACTACGTCGTAAAAAAAAAAGAAAAGACAGTCCAAGAGATAACCCAAAGTCAAAACTGTGACTTGAAGTCGGTTAAGGACTCCAAAGCCAAAAAAGGAAACTGTGGAAGTTATAACAGATATTTGTATGACCTACAAGTAGTTGTTCCGGGTGTGGCTGTTTGTGTATGTGAGTTTAAATGTTTGTAAACGCACCCACGATACAGGAGAAATTCCTAGTGTGGGGCGACGTTTCAAAGAAAAATGAAAAAAAAAATGAAAAAATGAAATGAAATGAAATGAAATGAAAAGTGGCCGATATTTCGGTGCAGCGTTTCGGAGTAGACCCACAGGTATTCAGCTGCATCCGGTTAGACTGGAAGCCGACCAGATAGTTGGGAAAAGGCTAGGTAGATTGAGTGATTGTAAAGCGGGTCACCTGTAGCAACTTATCATCAAACACACTGTCTTCTCTTGAGGATCGCATTGCTGTTTGATCCGTTTGAAATTCGAATAAAAATGTGTGCGCTCCTGTGGTGGTTGTCTTTGGTAAGTAGGTACAAAAAAAAAATCGTGTTGCATGGAAAGTATCTGAATCTATATTTAAAAAAAGAATTTCGTGGTCAGATCGAAACGAATCTGTCCGTTGACAATGCATCAGACATCTTTATTCAGTCATTATAGCACTTAGTACTTAACCTACCTAGAATAATAATAAATCATCAGCATCACCTTTGTACGTATTTTGCTGATCCTTTCTTCTTGTCTGTTTCTACGTAAGTGTCTACTATCGCGGGCATCTGTTTTGAAAGTGGTTCGATTACACGATAGCACTAAATGATTTTAAAAAAATGTACGTACTTACTTATTTCATGTTTCTGTAATTAGAAATGTTTTTGATTGACGTTTAACCAATTTAATAAATTATACCGTCGCTAAATGTGATTAACTGCTTGTCTGTCATCTATAATGCTACTAATTAAGACTGTTACTAATTCTGTGATGTAATTTACTACTTTGTACAGGCAAATCAATCTTTTACGATTTCCTTGATATTAGTTGGAAATTGGTAAAATTTTCTTACGCGACTATATGACAGATATGTATTTACAGAATTATAATTATTAGAATCATTAATAGATAAATCTCTCTAAGTTAGATTTGTCCCCAATGATTTCATGAAAAAGTCATTTAATGGAACAAATAGCTAACTTCGTTTTCAAAATCAATTTTTGCGGGCTACAACTGCGGATCCACTTTAAATGGTTCTTCTTCCTGGTCTTAATTAGGCCCTTTGTCCACGAAGTTACTCAAAAGTAACCAGCTACAAACTCAAATCCCCAATCAGTAGCCATAATGTCAAAACCATTTTGAGAGCAGCGGTGATGAAATTATTTACACAAAGTAAAGCGCCTGTCTGGGTACGAACCCACGACCAACAAATTCGTAAGTCGGGGCCGTTACCACTGGGCCACCACTGCTCCCACTGGGCCACCACTGCACCCACTGTGCCACCACTGCTCCCACTGGGCCACCACTGCACCCACTGTGCCTCCACTGCTCCTACTGGGCCACCACTGCTCCCACTGGGCCTCCACTGCACCCACTGGGCCAACACTATTCCCATTGGGCCACCACTGCTCCCACTGGGCCACCACTGCTCCCACTGGGCCACCACTGCTCGCACTGGGTCACCACTGCTCCCACTGGGCCACCACTGCTCCCACTGGGCCACCTCTGCTCCCACTGGGCCACCACTGCTACCACTGGGCCACCACTGACGACATTTTCATGACGGCCGTTAAGTGGCGGCCACTGCTCTTCTATGGAACCGTAGGGTTACCCAGTGTTCGTAACCTTTTTAAATCGTTACCCCGAAATTTCAGCTTACTTTAAATTAAACAGTTAGCCAATATATTTGGTATAAGGAACCCATAAAATATTGGTCGTAAAGATGTGTCTTTTTCCAAATGTTTTTAATCAATGCTCGTTTAATCGCGCTTAGGTTTAATCGTTTTAATAATTAAACTGTGCTAAATTACAATGGCTGCAGCGCCGTAGAACCCGAAAAGTGTAGGGACCATTTTAATTGTTGACTTTCGAATTCAGAACGACCATAAAGTTTTTTGTTAGGATTGTGTTTTTTAATGTAATTTGTTTTTGTTTAAGGCTCGTGCATATTGACGCGATATTGCGGGCGCGACAGGGATACAGCGGACGCGTGTCAGTCTGCACGAGCCTTTACTTTCTAAAAGACGCTACTATGACTTCAAACAAATTACACAATTTGTATCGATACTTAGCTTTGTCTTCACGAGTCAACTTTTAAATCGTCACAAGTTCTCTGGCAAATAAGTATCAATACCTATGTAAAGTCGCCAGCAGATCAGGTTATACTGAACTTTCAAATTTCTCCAAATGATTTTAAACCATATTATATTGATGGTTAAGTTGAAAATCTAATGAGAAAATATGACCAGTTTATGGTAACTTGATGTGTTGGCGACTTTACATAGGTAGGTAATGGAATATATATTTTTTTTTTATGAGAGTTCTGCCACTTGGAGACCAAGCCTTATTTATAAACCCATCATACAAATAAATTAAAAACTAATACAGGCTTAAGGATTTACGATACAACAACCGTTTACGTTACAACATTATTAATGATATCACCCCTATGACTAGATATAATATTAATAATATAACCTGCCCTCATTCTATAAATGTCAGACATTGATATAATACAGCCTCGAATGTTCTATTTATTCTAATTCAAACAAGCAATCTGTAACTACGACAGGAGTTTCTTGCCCGTTCTTCTCCATAGAGATCTACGTTTTGTAATGGACAACTAGCTTCAACTTTCTGACGAACTGATCGACTCTTTGACAGATCAAAAGTGCCTGTAAATGGTGTTATTCACCTTGAGATATCATCAGACTGAAAAGTCCATAAATACAGATTTTACCCCTTGAACGAAAAAGACCAATCTATAAAAAAAAAACCGGGCAAGTGCGTGTCGGACCACGCACAATTAAGGTCTCCGTAGTTGGGATGAATATTTATCCCAAAAACAAACTTAACATTGTAGTTGAAAAACATGTTTTCCCATACATCGATATACGTCACGGTCAATTCTCCGACTGCACATTTAAGTTGGTCGACTATTACGCGTTAACTTGTAAAGCCTACTTAGCTGTGATGATTTTCCTTTTGATTTCGTTATATATACTACTGCCATGTTTTTTTCACATACCTACCCAAAAACAACCATTTAGCTGGCAGGGGGGAGGGGCACACTTGACTCCAAAAAGTTGGTTTTCACAGACTCACAATATTTTTGAACAACCTATCCAACGATATGCCACACCATGGAACAGACGAGAAAAGCCCTTAAAATGATTCATCCTCAATCCTCATGTATTATTTCAGGCTCAAATCGTTCTTCATGGTTATTATTACCAGTTCTAATTCATCGTAATTTTCTATGCCAAAATAGTTTTTGATCTTTTCCGAAACATCACCTTCTGCGAATGGGTTAATTATGAACTCCAAGATAGGCTCTAGATTCTTAAATTGTTGGAAACGAGAATTAAATTCGTCCAAAAGTGTATCTAATTGTGGGGCAAACGAAATCACTTTCCAACTCCGATTTCTTAACGTGCTTTTCGAAGCACGGATAGGTCTTGATATGTAGTGACCCACCCACGAACTGACAGCGGCAAGCGTAGCTTAACAGTAGTGATAACTCTCGACACTGTTCTGGCTGACAATGGTATCGCTTCTATAACAGCAAAAATGTCAGTTTTGTATTTAAAGTTCTGAAAGACAGAATCGGCAGCTGTTAAGAAAGCTTTTGTTATTTCCCCGTCTACAAAAGGCTTTTTCTTCTTAGCCAACAAATGAGAAACCTTTAAAGATGCAATTGTAGCACTTTTCGAAAGCTGAACCGGCCTGGTGAAAACACTGTTGTTTTGTTAGATTTATCTTCAATTCTTCGACACGTTTCTTCCAGATTTGGGACAGTATTTAGGGGCAAACTACTATTACACGACGCATGCTAGTATTCTAGTATTGAAGTGTCTTGCAATGTTACTTTTTTTAGGCACTGCTACACTGGCGTTACATAATAAACAAATACTTTTTCCGTTAAATTCAATAAAAAAGAACTGTTCTTCGCAATCTTTATTAAAATAGTAAGTCCTTGCTCCTTTACTCATGTTAAAAACACAATATAACAATTCAGATCTACAAATATGTAGCTAAAACTGGACACAAAAATGCGGCTACTTATCTTTGAGTATCGCAGTGCACTGACTCAAGGCTCGTACAGACTGGTGCGATATCGCGGGCGCGACAGGCACCGACAAAGAAATTGTGCAACTAGCTAGTGTCGCGTCGCGCCCGCATTATCGCACTACTCTGTACGAGCCTTAACTCGGGCGAGCGCGCTGGTGGGGGCGCGGCAGGGGGAGGCTCAGGTATTATGTTATAGTTTGCATGCTTTATTACGCCGTGCCGTCAAAAACGGCTTGCCGACTTGTGCTAAAAGCCGAAAGTCGGCATATTCAAAGAAACGACGTGTTTTCATGGAGGGCGCATCAAAAAGCCGTCGCGGACGCACGGGTGCCCGCGGTCACAGCGTTGCCGACCCCTGCTCTAAAGTATCAAATCTTACGAGGTATGGCTTTCGAAAAACACACACTTCAAATACAAGGCGTTTGTAAGAAAAACTAACGAGCGAGCCATAAAGTAGTCGCATATGATGTGTCACATCTGACATCTCACCTTTGTAATAAGCAACTGAGCAACGACAGAAATTAACCTCAAAATTTAAAAAAGCTAAATTCTGTAATTATTCATTACTAGTGGTCGCCCACTGGTCGAAATTCGATCCCCTCTACTTACAATCTATATAGTACTTACTAATTCCATGCTATTAAAAAGTACTTATTCCATGCTCAAGCTGTCTCTTCCTGTTACACACTTCCGTACCTTTTCACGAAATCACTTCCACAGGAAGCGAGAGAAAATATATTACACATCAAAACATAATTTCTTGTTATACGAGTATTATGCTATACAATTGGAATTATGGATCTACTATCATTTCGAAATTACAACCTTTCAGGAGAGAGAAATTTTGGTCCGATGAAGTTTCATACAGGGATTTTAAGCAATAATACTTTATCTTGGAGATCCAACTGTGTTTGGGGATAATATAATTGAAAAGAGACGAGATGCAAGCTTCCTGCACGAAAACTTTCAATTTGTTCAAAACTCAGCTTTATTGACCCTAGAGATCACTGGTTAGTCTTAGAAATATATGTGCAGTTTTCATAGACTTCGTACTGAAGGGAAAAGTTATTTACAAATTGACATCGAGCTTCAAACTTTCAAACTTTTGTCCTTAAATTCAAATGAGAGCGTTTTATGTTATTATGAAAGAAAGTTACTTTCAAGGGTCGATTTTAAGAGTCAAGACCAACATTTTGCGTCTAAAATCCATACTTACAAATATCTGATATGTATATTTTTTTTTGTCAAATACACAGAATATTATGGTGGTAGCTGGGTAGATAGATATTCCCGAAAAGTTAAGAAAAAATAACAAAAATACTCCAATTTAGAAGCCTATGTATGATTTACGAACGCCCACTCTACGTACTAGCCAAAATACGAAAAAATAATCCCGAGTTGGCATCGTCCTGGAGTTACAAATCAAACAAAATATATTGGATATAAAAGTGCAACAAGTATTCGAAATGCACACATCGAGCCTCTACGTATCCCCACTTGCTTTTATAGGCCATAAACTGAGTTTACGACTGTCAGGATAATACCCATCCGGCTAAAAGGGTTTCGACCACTCCGCAAACTTATAGATATATATACGCCGGTAATTAAAAATGTCTGACTACAAATGTAAGTTTAATCATTGTTGTGTGAAGGGTGGAAAATTTGAGCAAACAGTGTTGGACTCCCGTATTGAAATACCTTTTCGTTTGAATCGTTTTTGTTCCTCTCATACTTTTCTGGGCCCAATATCATACTGCCTGGCATCCTCACTGCTTAGTTGCTGTATTAATCTGCTATATGTTGTGTAAATAAGGCGACTAAGGGACTTACTAGAGAATGGGCAGCACCGTTCTTTATGCATTTTTAATACCATACTGCGATCGCCAACCCGCCTGCCAAGCGTGGCGATTATGGCAAGCCCCCCTTTGGGTGAGGACTATGTCCAGCAGTGGACGTCTTTCGGCTGAAATGATGATGACATACTCTGTGTTCTTGTGTATTTTTAGACTAGTCTGTTACTCCTGTATTCTCCCTTGTTTTCTTATTCGAATTCACTTCATGTGACCTAAATGAAATTGCGCATTTGCAGAAGACAATGATGTCAAATCTCAATTCCTAAATTCAGGAAAACTTGAATTGAAATAAAAACACAGGAGAACACACGCTAAACGAAATTGCATTTTTAAATGGTTCTTATGATTAACTATGAGAAAAAGTCATTAGAAAAAAGAGTTTCTGTTTTTGCACGAAAATTAACAACATGAACGAGCATTATAACAGCGATCTATTGCGGTGCTCCATTTGTTTTACCCGTCACAACAATGGCGTATCGGTGTACGTGTAATTATATGTCTGCATGCCGTTTATGAGTTACGTGGCGCATAAATGTGACTTATCTTACGATAAAATGTGCTCATTTTAACGCCGACGCTCTCCTTTTGTACGTTTGGCTTCATCCATTAAATTCATCGCCGCCACTCACTAGAACAGTAAACGTCACTCAAAACCTCGCAAGTCCTTACAGAACTTACGTCGCCAAGTTTAAGTTAACCATCCCTAATAAAACCGATGCGTTTCTCGCCAAAACCCTCTCCATACATCCAAGAGAGGATCATAAACGCCCCTCACTACATGCGAGGCCAAAAAAGTCCAAAAACAAATAGCTTCATATATAATTATACAAGAAATAAAACGCACGTTTATTACTGTGTGGTTTATTCGTTTTATGACCTCCCAGGATCGCATTGGATAGACGTCAGTTGGGAGCCTAGACGTCGTAAATAAGTATGAAATATGATAATTGCGAAATTCTTCAATATATTACGATTTAAACATTGATGATTCGCCTGACGTTTTGTAGGGCCATAACTCGGGTGTTCGCGGAATCTGCGGCTGCGCCGTCTTGCTCTCACTCCCTGCGCCTGCGCAACCTAAGCTAACGCACAAAGCCTTTTGAGACCCATCGATATTGTGTTTCATGCACTCAATATATTTTTGTTTGCTTTTTAAATGCTCGTATTATATAACATTAGTTTTGCGCTCTAATGTTACTTGTACCTCGTAATTTATTATGAAATATGTTTATTAGCTGTCAAATTGACTTAAATAATACTGATTTCTTCACTGAAAATGTAGAACTTGAAATAAGTTCTTGTGTTATGTCGTGTATTAAAATGAAAATATTGCCATTCTTAGTGTAACGCAATTGGTGCATATGCGCCTGTATATCGATATGAGCATTTGACCTCTGGCAACCAAATCAGAGATAACAAGGTTGTGGACTAGATTTCTCGGCGTATTTCAGGCTGCTGACAAACTTTGGCGAATGTTGATGGTTGCTTGCACGAAAATGCATCGTTTTGGGGACACATTTGTAAGGAGCCCATCCTTGGAGACCTTAAACCCTTGACCCCCTAGAATGAAGATCAACTAACCATTCTCAATAAAAATCCATACAAACAAAAACAATCCACGTCTAACCATAACATCGCCTCAAGATTTAATTAATCAACTAACGCGAAATTTGCAACATTAAGCCTTACTTACGATAAGGACTTACTAATTATTTTTTTACGATCGTGTACGCAATTAGCATGGGACACGGTGATTGATGCTGTCCGTCGATTAAACGTCTTGGCAAATGACGTGTGACGGAAAAGCGCACATTGATTAAAATTTCGTATCGTGTTTACATTATAAGGAGAGATTAGGTCTTTTATGGCTGCTGGAATTATAACGGTCATGTAACTCAACTGTATATGTTGTGAGAGTGGATGCGTGTGCGCAGGGTTAATGTAAATGGGTTTTTTTCTTTCTTAGGTTTGGTGAAACTGTAATACAGTTTCTATGGTGGAAATTTAAAATGTCGTAGGGACATTGTCACACCGTCGGCATCCCTGAAATTATTCTGTAAAATATTATTAATATCGTTGAAATCAGCCCATCACATGGAGTAAGTGAGTTTCTCAGTAACCTTAAAAGTTTTTAATTTGTCACCAAATAAATCCGCTATCTTGTTTCAGCTTCCATGTTACGTTAAGACTGCGTGCACAAAAAAGCCGTTTTTCGGCAATTTCTTATCTAATTGTGAGAAAGCTTGAAATATTTGAAACATTAAGTCTGTGTAACTATAAAAGTACAGTTTTCGTGGTGCTAAACCATTCGGCAGTCTCAGTACCTGTTAATAAATATTAAATAGTTGAATCACTTTTGCGCTCTCGAAATTATAGTTTATTTCGCCGTAGATTTACTTAGTAAAGATATTGTATAATCATAAAATAAAATTTTGTTTTTATCACAAGGATAGCTGTCGCCGTGTGTGATTTTTAAATTTCTAGATATGGTTTGTTAAATAATAGGAAAAAAAAAACACTACCGACTGGGTTTTTAAAAAAATATACGTTTTTTCAACATTTTTTTTCTTCTATATTTTGTATCGAAGTTGAAAAAGTGCTTA
Source organism: Tiliacea citrago (assembly GCA_963921375.1). Lineage (NCBI taxonomy): Eukaryota > Metazoa > Arthropoda > Insecta > Lepidoptera > Noctuidae > Tiliacea > Tiliacea citrago. Next base: position 17,666,331 of record OY992798.1, read on the forward strand.
ATCAACATACAAGTAGACCATATTATAATGATGTTGATGATATTTTTTAATGTTCAAAATCAAACGTAGTTTATTTTAAAAAGACGAACAAACGTCAGTCTCGCGTAATTTTTCGGAAAACTTGTTGCAAATATTAGTTTATTTGATTTTCCATGAATACTTAATTTATTTGAAAAACCCCTTTAACCCACATACAAAACAAAGAACTCGACTTTGGAAATTACAAATGATTTTGTTTAAATTGTTTTTCCTTTTCTCACAACCAATGAACGAAATTGATAAAATCAGCCGATTTCGTGCACGGCCCCTTAAGAGCGTATGCGCCGTACGGCATTTCATACAAACTTTGAAGCCCTTGTTTTTCGAAATGACTGAACCGATTTTAATGAAACTTCATACACATAAGGAGGATACAAAGGTCTAAAAAGTAAGTTAAGAGCATTTTCGAAATGTCTTATTTAAAAACAGATAACTGGAAATCTCTGTTTCTATGGAAAATTTAAAATCGGTCTAATTTGGCTGTAACACTATAATTTTCCGAAAATGTTCTTAACTAACTTTTTAGACCTTTGTATCCTGCTTATGCTTATGAAGTTTCATTAAAATCGTTTCAGACATTTCGAAAAACAAGGGCTTGAAATTTTGTATGAAATGCCGTACGACGTATACGCTCTTAATAAAGAAACAGAAGAAACAACAATTTATTCAAACCCAAGGTTCCTTCCAGCAGTATACAGATAGATACTTAGAAAAAAAAAATATTCAGTGCATACAAAAGACATAGCATAACACACAAAAGCACCATTGATAGACAGGAATACATACATATTATAAAATCAAGGTGACAAATATAAAAATAAAACCAGCCAAGTGCGTGTCGGACCACGCACAATGAAGGGTTCCGTAGTTGAGATAAATTTATCCCTAAAACAAAGTTAACATTGTAGTTTAAAAACATGTTCTCCCATACATCGATACCACGGTCAATTTTCCAACTGTAAATGTAAGTTTGTAATCGCATTTTTTTTAATGTGATATAACTACAAATGAACTATTTTCTTTTTCCTTTACTTGTACCGTGAGACCTTGCTCCTTGTCAATTTTCGTGATTCTAGGGGACGGGAAGTTGGCTTGGTTATGATTTATTTGCAAGTATCAAAATAAGTCGCATAAATCGCCGTATCTTTTTATTGCGTTGACTAAGAAACTTGATTTTTTTAGAGGTCCAAGGGACCGTAAAACTACGTATTTGATATTAATTTCAACTTGATACCTCCATGCGTTCCTGGGAAAAGGGGTTTTTGACAGATAGACAGACAGACAATGAAGTGATCCTATAAGGGTTTCGTTTTTTCCTTTTGTGGTACGGAACCCTAAAAAAGAGAGACACTGTGACGTACTTCAAATCAACTACCGAATATACAAGGTGCGGTGTGCGTCTCAAGGTTGCACCAAATGGGAGTACAGGTCAGCATGTTTCAGGTCAAGGTAAGAATAATGTCAAGATCTTTAAGTATGTATTTCATATCAGTGTTTCTATGTTTTATGTTAGAGGGTTTGGTTTCCGCATTTAGTCCTTCATGTGGAGCATTGTGCGCGGGCCATGGCGGCCGTCAGGTGGTTATTCCAGCCAGCCCACGTCCCTCCAGAAGCTGTTTAGATCTCCTGGTTTGCTTAGGATATCTGTGAAGGATCTGGGTGACCCGAGGGTTTCTGTTCTGATCTGGTTGACGCCTGTGCTTTCAAACAGCACATTCGCAACGGTTTCTTCAGCCTCCACGCAAGCCATGCACAGAGGGCTGTCCGATAAGCCTATTGTGTGGAAGTGTTAGTTTAGTGAGCAGTATCTCGTGATGGTCCCCTTCACTAGGTGCAGGGCATCCTCACCAGGCGTAGCAGACGCCTGGTTAGCCTGCCATCTATGGATGGTATAGCTTCCCTGGATTGCCTGCAGCCCGGTGCCGAGGTCCACTAGTTCTCCGCTTGTGTGTGGGTGGACTCCTGTAGCCACCTGCGTAGTTGGTTGAAGGGGATGGGTACGATAGGTTATTAGGGTCTCTATCGACTACCTATTTCAGGAGCAGGTATTGTAAACTGCAAAGATGTAGAGTTGACAGTTTTTTGTTCCAGAAAAGTCTTTTGCCCGCGGAAATGTCACCTTGACGAAATTTTGACAATTTTAATTGATAAAACTATATTCTTTGCCTTGACAACAATGTAGATATGAGGATCAGGCATTTTTACACTTCTTGACCTACAGATAAGAAACAGTTGGTAATGCGACCTGATAAAATTAGTGCATAATAATATCTTATCTCCTTCAATTGACGCGAGGAGATATCACGCTTTTATTTGGCAAAAAAAAAAACAATAAATAAAAAATGTTCTTGGTACAGTTTCAGGACATTAGATCCAGGTAGGCCGAAGCATGGAAAAACTGCCCATGTGGTATCCTATGAACGATGGAAGACTGTCCTTTGTGCCCTGATTCCTGCTCGTTATAAAAAGGAATTTATGGACATTGGACACTACTGATTGTGCCATAGTTGTAGCTGAGTTCAGGGCCTTACACATCTACATTGTGTGTACTTAACTTAATCATAAAGTTTGTAACCTTGTTAGAGTTGCAGCAGGTATTGGTTGTCAAGGCTCTGCCAAGAGGCAGATGAATGAGGCGATCTTATTCGCCGCTCGTATGATTTGAACCCTTTGTAGCTTGAATCTGCATCAACCCATCATTTCATAATTACGAAGACAATGCAAAATGTTCAAGATAAAGCTGTTTTAATCAGTTTTAATTCGGTAACGATACATTCACATTTACTGATAAAGAATTTGTGTTCTTCCGGACCAAACTGTGCACTAAAATTAATGTATTCTCCACTCTTAATGTAAGTAGGAGCTCCTTATGAAGTAATCAAATCTTATTTTAACTCCTTCACAAGGTCCACACTATCTGTACCAGTGTCAAGATACAAAGAGTTCACGGGTCTTAAAATTTGAGAATACTTATGTCAATATTATGTAGAAGCAATATCTTGATTCAACCTAAATCGAAATTACCAACGCTTAGATAGGACTCTTCTACTAAAAATTGTAATATAAATTGTATCTTCTCCGTTGCTTCTTTTGTATCGGTCTTGTGATTTCCCTATGCTCACCTTCCTGCCTGACTTTCTTCTTCTTCTTCAAATGTTAAGTAATATGCTCTAACAGCCAGCTCTGTCTTTAGCCAGGCACAATAAAATTGTTGTTCAGCATCTTTCTAGCGTCATCATTCTCCTGCCCATTTTTTTTTTTTTATTGGGTGGGAAATTATCAAATAACTTGACTTGACTTGAGGGAGTGTCAGACTTTTACTGACTAAAACCCCGGGTGGGTTTTAGTGTTGGGTGTTCCTTCAGATGCCTATGTGCCAGGGCCACGATATCCCTTTCGGACAGGCTCGTAACCCTGGCAGGCATTGGCCCTTTCGGACCCCGTCAATTGGTGCTGACGTCTCTTTGAGGCGCGCGTGGAACACAACGCGCCGTTGACCCGGGCTTGGTCCTTATCGGACGGCGAGCTACCCATCGCTCACCGTCGGCAAGCCCGCGCCTACGGTGGCCGGAAACCGGCTTGCGATTCCCGACGCCCGGGGCGTCTCCTGCGGCGACTAGGGGCGCGAGGGCGTGGATTTTGCCTTTCCCTCACGCGTTCCGCCGCCTCCTTCGCGAGCATTACTGTTTCGCAGAAGGAGGTGACGGCCTCCCATGCACTCTCGCTCCGAACCATGGGCTGAACCAGGGCCGGACGCGAGAGATCGCCGCCGCCGATCGCTGCCGTGAGGACACGGCGGTGCTCCGCCCAAGCAGGGCTGACCTCCACCGTATGCTCCACCGTGTCCTCCGGGCGATCCACACAGTGGTGACACCCGGGCGTTTCCTCCCGCTTAATCCTAAACAGGAACCTCCCGAAACATCCGTGTCCGGTGAGGACCTGCGTCAGGCGGAAGGTCATTTCGAGCCATATCATCTCACGCAGTCCATCCATCGTTTGTTAGGTCTCCCCCTACTCTTATAGTCATCCACATTCGTAATTAAAACTCTTCGCATCTTTCTACCCTGCAGTGGTATCATTCAAGACTGATATTGTTATAACATCACATTATCCTCTGAACAATTTAATGGTTATCAAATAAGATAATATGTGTATGAGACTATGGACATTAAAATTATAATGTGGCTGGCCGTTAATGATTCCGGAACCTTGTGGTTGAAAGTAGTAGATATTATTGCAAAACATATGGCTTAAGCATTAGACCATCACTAATAAACCTTTCGCTTGACCATCACCACTTACAACATAACTGTGAAATTATAGATACGATATACATACATACATACATAAACTCACGCCTTCTTCCCATGGGGGTAGGCAGAAACTATAGAACGCCACCTGCTTCGCTCCTTACATACTCCTTCTGCTTCGCCTACGTTCATACATCTGGTCATACACGCACGCAGATTGCGAGTACTACGCACCTGACCTTTCTGAAGAACATCACCAATTTGGTCACTATATGTCTTCCTAGGGCGTCCCCTCCCGGCGTTTCCACTCACCTCTGCTTTATAAATACCTTTTGTTAGTCGCGTTCCATTCATCTTTTCAATTTTTGTTACTACATCTTCTTTTAAACTGCACCGTTGCCTTATCACCTCATTTTTCAGCCTATCATTCATAGTCACGGGACATGCTTCGCAAGGAACGCATTTCCACTGCATTTATTCTACTTTCATGCTTCTTTTGCCACACCCAACATTCACTTCGATACGATATATAAGTCTGTTTTTCATTCATAATGTAAAAGGCCACAGAATGACATAGAGACGGGAAATTGAAGTTCACAAAAAATATAAATTTTATTACCAAACAATTGTTTAATCAACCGTTTCTCAAAAGTAATCGTTTTGCCCCACGGGCAGTTACGCTTTAAATATTATAAAGTCCTAGTATACGGGTTGCTGAAGAAACGACGAAAGACAATAGTTGAATTTAAAGCTGATTTTGTGCCCAATTCGCCACGGGACTTAAGCTTTACTTTCAAATAAGGGCTGTCCAAGGGCAGAGCCGAGCGTTTTTGACACCTTGGGGTCTACTCCGAACATAAATCCGAAGTATCGGCCGAATGTTTGGTCGTTTCTTTACTACGGCTAATAATCGCTGACAACGGCGAGAGAAAGACAGTCGAAGAGATAAGCCAAAGTCAAAAGTCTGTGACTCGAAGTCGGGTAAGGAGTCAAAGTCAAAAAAGGAAACTTTGGAAGTTATAAAACGGCCGAACATTCGGCCGATACTTCGGTTTAGCGCTTCGAAGTAGACCCCCTGGATATTAAAAACTGGTGAAAATTACACATTTTCATGACGGTCGTTATAATTTGACGGAACCGCTTTGCTAGGAAACCCAAGCTTTAAACCGCCTGCGGTATCGCACCAGTCTGTACGAGCCTTTAGTGGCGGTCGCTTTGACATAGAGAATTATTGTAGTTTTTGGGGTGAGCAGGGGCCTACTCCATCCAAAAACTACAATAATTCTTTATTAATTAACATATCTATTAAAGGAATATTTGGCCAAAAGTGCCATAGAAGTATGCCTCTTTGGGAAGTCCAATTTAATTTACAAAAAAATTAACGGTCACAAACTAACCTCAATAGGTTAGATTTGTTTTTCACGCAAAAATTATAATTATCTTGCCTAGCAACACGAGCAACTTGTTCATAAATAATCAACGCTGACAAGATAACCTAATTTACAATTCATTGTAAACAAATCGTTGACAAATGGTTAATGCAAGGACTTGATTATAAGGCTTGAACTTTGTTAATTTAGGGTCAGTTATAAATGAATACAATTTATGTGCTGTCTCTTTGATCTAAAAGCTGTAATAAATAATAGGGATGTGCAAGATTTGTATGTGTGATTAGGGCATTACCTTTAACAGTTCTTTTTTGTGAATTCAACTGTTGGTTGTAGTCCAACTGAGGGAGTCAGATTCTCTAAATCACAGTCCTTCTCGTCCTTCTTATCTATTTGGAGACGGAACAGCATGTCTTCTTCTTAATTCTAGCCATATCATCTTTCACACAATCCCTCATTTCTTCGGTGGTTCCTTATTCTTCACATTCATACTCAAAACTCGTCACGAACTCACGACATCGACATGACCCTCATTTTTCCGCATCACGTTCATCCTATGAAATTAACATGGCATACCCTATCACCTCTCGCATGACTTGATCCTTTTGGGATACATACGTGATGGTTTATGGGCATAGACAATATGGTTGCGTCTTTTTATAGATTTCTAATTTTCATCGGATAACTTGTCTTGGATTAAGTAAGAACACAAATTGTTACTCCATCGAGAGCGTGATAGATACATTAAGGGCATGCGCTAAGGTAGCCCGCGGAATTCAAATTTTCTTAAGTTTTTTTGCAATTTGCAGGTCTGTGTCAGGTTGTATATTGATCTAAATATTGCTAATTCTAATGATTATAATTCCTTAATTATTAGCCTTAATTTTTACGGCCGCGAATCATATTTTAATCAATATACAATCTGTTAATTACTGACCTGCAAATTGCAAAAAACGTAAGAAAATTTGAATTTTGCGGGCTACCCTGAAGCATTCGCCTTAATAGGGGATCCATATCCAGGTATTCATTTATGCAAAATAAAAAGCTGATGTGCCCAATTTTATCCAGAACGGCACACAGCTCCCAGCTCCCAGTTTTTACCACAATGGAAACGGGTAAGCTTATACACAATGGCCCCACGATTTTGACCGATGGCGGCATCTTACTCAATGCACATTTTGTTGCGCGTGTGAATTTATTTTTGAAATGCTTACTCGCGATGTTTTCTTGAAAATAATAAAGTAGTTTGGAACTTAAGTTTAATTTGCTAGATATATCTGTAAATGCTTTTTTAGGGCTCCGTAGTCAACAAGGAACCCTTATAGTTTCGCCATGTCCGTCTGTCTGTCTGTCCATCCGTCCGTCCGTCTGTCCCCGGCTTAGCTCAGAGAATCTTAGTACTAGAAAGCTGTAATTTGGCACACGTGTGTCCTATTTGTTACATGTTAGTTACGCCGACAAAGTCGTAAAATAAAAACTTGAAAAAAAATTGTTTTATGGTACCTCCCTTACACGTATAGTGGGGATGATATTTTTTTTCTCGTCTATCCCATTGGTGTCGGAAATCGTTGGATAGGCCGTTCAAAAATATTGCAAGTATGTGAAAACCATTTTTCGATTCAGGGATCCGTTTGCGTAATATTAAGCTTTAAAGTGCTTAATTTTGTTAGAGTCAAGTGACCGGGCCCCCCTGCCAGCTAAATGGTTGATTGAGGATATGTGAAAAATTCATGGCAGTAGTATATATTATAAAACGAAATTGAAAGGAAAACTATCACAGCTAAGTAGGCCTTACAAGTTAACGAGTAATAGTCGACCAACTTAAATTTGCAGTTGGAGAATTGACCGTGACGTATATCGATGTATGGGAGAATATGTTTTTCAACTACAATATTAAGTTTGTTGAAAGTTTCCGTAGTTGGGATGAATTTATCCAAAAATTATAAATTCATCCCAACTACGGAAACTTTCATTGTGCGTGGTACAACACGCACTTGGCCGGTTTTTTTCTTTTAAAGACAATAAATACCTCTTTAGAGCAAAGGTATTTAAAGGATAGAAGGAATATTTGGGAAGCATGCGCGATTCTCATACAACCAGTCTAAAAAAACCGGCCAAGTGCGAGTAGGACTCGCACACGAAGGGTTCCGTACCATTATCTATAAAAACGGCAAAAAAATCACGTTTGTTGTATGGGAGCCCCCTTAAATATTTGTTTTATTTTAATTTAATTATTTCTTTTTAAAGTGAATATATAACTAAACATTCTGTGAATATTTCAAGCGTCTACCTGTTGCCGTTATCAATATCGAGCAAAAAAATCACGTTCGTTGTATGGGAGCCCCCTTAAATATTTATTTTAATCTGTTTTTTAGTATTTGTTGTTATAGCGGCAACAGAAATACATCATCTATGAAAATTTCAACTGTCTAACCATCACGGTTCATGAGATACAGCCTGGTGACAGACGGACAGACAAACGGCGGAGCCTTAGTAATAGGGTTCCCGTTTTACCCTTTGGGTACGGAACCCTAAATAAAAAATATAACGAATGACCTGTAAGAATGACATTTTAATTTTTTGAACAACACATGCTTCGATAAATTGTGCAAATTATTGAACATTGACATACAAAAGCTCATTATGTTTTGAAATAATTAATGTGTCAAACTTTTTTAATGTGATGGGTTTTTCTTCTCGGATGTTGGACTCATTTGTAATTCAAAAGGAACCGCTTATACATATTTTATAGGTGTGATACGGTTTATCACTCCTGAGGACATCTTGGTGTTGGTTTCTTGGTCAGACAAAGTTTTGTTCAACTCATTTGGCTAGTTTTTATTTAGAGTTATCACGACAAATCCAACAAATGGCTTTTTAAATTTCCGTAGTCAACAACCCTTAAAATTTCGCCATGTCCGTCTGTCTGTCTGTCTGTCTGTCCCCGGCTTAGCTCATAGACTCTTAGTACTAGAAAGCTGTAATTTGGCATGGGTATACCTATTAATCACGCCGACAAAGTGGTAAAATAATATATATATTTTTTGTGGTTTTCCCTTAGACGTAGGTAAAGTGGGGAAGATATTTTCTCTTCTTTCCATGATGTGGGGTATCATTGGATAGCCCGTTCAATCAAATATTGAGTAATTGTGAAGACCATTTTTCGATTCAGGGATCCGCTTGCGTAATTAAAGTGCACATTTTTGTTAAAGTCAAGTGGGTCCTCTTGCCAGCTAAATGGTTGTTTTGGATGTGTGAAAAAATTCATGGCAGTAGTATATATAACGAAATCAAAAGGAAAACTATCACAGCTAAGTAGGCTTTAACAAGCTAATGAGTAATAGTCGACCAACTTACATTATCGCAGTTGGAGAATTGACCGTGACGTATATCGATGAATCATGTTTTTTAACTACAATGTTAAATTTGTTTTTGGGATAAATTCATCCCAACTACGGAACCCATCATTGTGCGTGGTCCGACACGCACTTGTCAGTTTTACCTTTACCTTGATTTATATCCGATGGAAAACTATCTTAGAAAAAACTAAGGTGAAAGCTGAGTTAAGGCTCATGCAGACTGACGCGATAACACGGGCTCGACGCACGTCGCGCTGCCTGCCGTGCCCGCGATATCGCGCCAATCTGCACGAACCTTGGGGGTTATTGCACCAGTGTAAAAAAAAACTAAATAAACAAAGTAGAGTATGTACGAGTGCATTAAAGTACACACGCAACTTTTGTCATCCGTTCGCCATTGTTAAGATCAATGACTGACCGCCCAAGGCGAAGCTCCTGTTTTCATTGAAAACTTCCAAATTTAAAGACCACTCCGTGATGCCTAATGGCTCTGAAGCAGCTGTGAGGAAGCTTACTTCCATTGTTAAATATAACCGCACAAGCGGTCAACAAGTTATTAACGCATAATAATGGTCTCACCATCATCATTTCAGCTGAAATACGTCCACTGCTGGACATAGGCCCCAAAGGTGGTAGTTTGCCATATTCGCCACGCCTGGCAGGATGGTTGGCGATCGCAGTTTGGTGTTAAATGCATAGAGAACGCTGCTGCCCATTCTCTAGTAAGTTCCTTAGTCGCCTTTAACGACACCCACGAGAAGAAATAAGATGGTGTAGCTATTCTTTACGTCCGGCACCACACGTTCACCGGTCACGGCGGAAGAATGGCCTAATGAACATTATTTCATACCAAGAAATCATGATGGTTGTGGTCATTATACTAAAAGTCGGGTTGCACCAACCTTGGACCAATATTTTAACCCAACATTGCTCTGAGTAATAGTTTGTATGATCCTTGCTTTATCTATAAGGATCAGTTCTCGATGTTAACTTTCCCTCTTACTTGTATTTGTTTGGAATCGAAAAGAGCTTTTATTCTGGTTTGTGTCATTTTCCACTCCAAGATAACTGATACCTTGTTTAAATACTATGATAATTACTTAAGAGCGGCCAACCCTTCATACTTTTCGTACAAACGCTCGTACGTGATTATGGCGTTGTAATACATCTTTCTTTGACATTTTTGAACTAATAGGTATCTTGTGCACTATATCTAGGTTTCTACGGAAGTAAAAAACACAAATTTTGAGAAACAAATTCAGTATAAACCTGCTATTTTGTACAAATTTTACCTGAACTTTGGCCGTTCATAATGTACTTATAAGTTATAATAGAAACCTCGCACATGTAATGGAGATTCTAAATGACAAACAATTATTTCCTTTCATATCCTGGAACAAGTTTTATGAAATTTTCGCACACTATTTTTCGTTCAACTTCAATATTATCGCGTTCTCATTTGCTTGTTAGTAGTTCTCACTTGCGCTGGATGAAACAAACTCTTCAACCACACTCGCGTTGACGATAGCCAGTCTGGGAAGGGCCTGCCTCTTAATGATCATTTACTGCATAAAGGCCGGTAGTGTCGCGTCGTGCCCGCGATATCGCGTGAGTCTGTAAGAGCCTTAAATCGAACCATTGTTAACTTGGCATCTCTCTTCATTTCTGCCCAGTTGTATGCCTATACTTATCTTCTACATACATACCTACTAATATCTTGTAGGGTGTGACTATGACGTAACATATCGCGACCCTCGGCCCTCATAAAGTAGCACTGGTAAAGTGTTCGTTCATGCGATCAACCACAAAATCATAGACATTCCTACAGCTCTAGCTGGTTCAAAATCGATTTTTATATCGTTTACTTCTCACAATATGATTCACAAAGTTCAGATGGGATACATTTGTTTTGTCAAAGTAGGATGTCTGAGTGTCAGAGAACTTTAACAACTGAAAAGCGGTTCAGATTTTACAATTATATTATAAAATTCTGACCTAGAGTAATCAAGGTCGTCTGTTGTATGGGTGTCGAAACTGAGACACAACATACACTACACACGATTTTTTCCCACTGCCGGGACACAACCCTCCTCTCTTCGAGAGGGAGTGGGCCGTAATCCACTACGCCGGCCCAGTGCGGGTTGGTAGATGTAACATGTCTTCGAATTTTTGGTTTTTTGGTTTCTTCACGATGTTTTTCTTTACCGTTTTGAGTGAGTGGTGAAGAAATTATTTACACAAAGTAAAGCGCCTTCTAGCATACTCAGATATAAAAAGAACTCGTTTAAAGACTTAAAAGACAATATACAAAATAACGTAACATCAGTCTTCAATAACCCTAGGCCCGCAGCTCTCGGAACAAGTGGCACCGAGGTGTTTTACAATGCAAGAGTACACATCCAATTCTGATGGAATTCGACAAACTCAATTTCCTCACCAAATAGGTTACTAGCGACATTGGGTCACTGGATATAATTGTGGTGGGACTGCCCATGCAAATCCCATTGCACACGCCATTAAGAACAAGCAACTATCAACTTTCTGACTGAGATGTTATGGTTTGTTTTTGGGTTCGTGTTTCTCAGTCAAGGGCGCGAGCTGTGGAATGAAATACTGTTTGATTGTCAGGTAGTTTTCAAGGTAAGTTCGGAGTGTTGTGGAGTGGTCTATAATTCTTGTGATTGTTACCTGTCTTCTGTCTGGTTTTCCATTTTATTGGTTAGCCAGCAATTCGTCTTGATGATTGCGTCTTGGCAGGTCAGGTTGAAAATGTGGAATGTTTAAATCTGTGAACCTCTTGGTCTGAAGATTTTCAATTCTGGTGCGGATCATCAAAATCAATCATTGGTGGTATGACTCCGTGTTTTAAACTACGGAGAGATTGTGGCAAGGTTTCAGAATATTACCGTGTAATCTTATCATTAAGGGTCTCGATCGACCCTCGGCATTTTCATTGCACCGTGCATAAGATCTGTCAATTGTCAGTTGTCTCAAGCCTCCAAGGTTCTTCCTCATTTATAAAGTATTGTCTCCAGTTTTAGTGCTTCAGGTACGTTTTACGTAGTAAAATACAATGTTGCATAAATGACTTGTAGGTGGGAAGTGTTTGTAACTGTTTAGTGCTTACTAACGTGTAGGTACTCCTGATATTGATTACGTACTTGGTATTTGTTATTAGCTTTAGACTTAGAGGCTGTTTGCCCCTCAGTTTCCCCTAGTGATTGAGTTGGAAAATTATTTTGTACAAGAAAAATGCTGTTAATTTGTACGAGTTAGATTTTATTTGCTTGATAAAGATTGGCGCTGGATCTGCACTCGTAGTGTAGCTAAATTCCGGGCTAACTCAATGTATGTACCTAGATTTCCATCGATACGCTAAGAAGAGACTGCAAAAGTAATGATAGAATTTACGAATTTCAAGGTTCTACGTTTAACTGTAAAGGCTCTTACAGACTCACGCGATATCGCGGGCGCGACAGGCACCGCCAAAGAAATTGTGCTACTACAGTACAGCTACAGTCTGTACGAGCCTTATGACTAGGAACGCTTCAACGCGAGACATAGAAAAACTCATAAATGAGGCATTTGTCTGCATATTCTTGTTTATATCGAATTTGTCAAGACATTTATTAAGTTCCCATTAAAAGACACGTTAATTTACGATCACCCTAATGATAATTTTAATTGCTTGTCACTTAATCTGTTGTAAAAAGTGGATCTGCGGCGGGTCCTAATATAATATCAAGTATATAATTAATCTGCCTCGGAAGGTCCAATTTGAATTTTACGACCCATAAATTTCAGCTAAAATACGTTATTTTGTGTGAAAAGAAACTAATTTGTAATTAGGGACCTATTAATGATGTCATAGTTTTAATATTATAAAATGTCGTAGTCTTTTAACCATTAAAAGATGTTGAGTAAGTAAGTACCTAACGTCAGAAGTAAAAATGGCAAAAATTGAATTAATAATTATGATAAAATAAATAATATTCTTTAGATGATATTGAAACAATCGTTGATTTTTAATAGGTCTTTCATGAAAATATTGGAGTTTAGAGTTTTTCGTTGTTGGTATTCAAAGCCTACCATGCCGACGTGTATCTTCTTTAATACATAAACATATAAAATTACGGCCCGGCTATATACTTTTTAATTTAACAGTTATTAAAACGTGACAAACGCGCGATTTGTAAAGACCGTTAATTACAAAACTTTATAGGTGAACGTCTTAAAACTAATTAATACCGTACCTATAACAAATATAGAAACATAATAAGTATTTATATTTTACCAGTGTCCATTTGATAAGTAGACGGCACGACTTATCTGCCTGTCGCTCGGATTAATGCATTTTATTGTCCCCTCACGAACGACTTTTATGTCGCATTTGCATATTTTTATGGTTTTCTGGCGGTGAAATTAAAGTATTAAAAACCGATGCAACTCATTGCGATACAGTCATAAGTCGTAAAATATTTTTGTTGCTCGTAAAAATCGCGTGAAATAAAAACTGTTTGAGCAAAAAAGTTGCCGAGTCATTTAACATAAAGTCGAACTAGCCGGGATTGGATTATGATTGAGGGCTAAGGGCGCTGCCAAATGGGACGTGGCAACGCGTCTTGAAACGGCTGAATGCTTTTCACGACTGTTTGATTGACACCCAGTCGGAGCGTGTGAGGAAATTACAAGTTTATAGCGTAACATGGGTTTTAGATGACATTCGGATATCATTTAGGGTATCGTCATAAAAAGCTTATGGCTTTGCAAATAAAACCACCGCATTTTGTTTATTTTTTGGTTTAATGACGCTTACGTTATTGGGTCATTATGGTCTCCGATTTTGAGCCTTTCGATTTTCTTCCACAGTGTTTTTGTTCGTGTCCCAATTGATCATAAGCAAAATTTAGCTCTTTCCAATATGTTAGGTTAAACAAGCCGTAAGTTACAGGGGTTAAAACTTCATTTTTCTATTTAGTTTAACACATCAATCAGTTTCCTTATAGAATACATTTTATTTACCTATATATTCTACAACTGCTTTTAACAATAAATAAAGTACAGTCAATTGTATCTACTAACGGTCAGCAAATTAAAATTTAACAATTAATAATTTATTTCACCAACAATTTCACGTTCACATGACAATCCCACGGCGATTTGATGGCGGCTTGTATCCCTCTGATTCCCTCTGATTCCCTCTTGTATTAGACGCAGGCGAAATCCAACATGGCGTCTTGTGATAAAAATGTCAGGTGGGCATTCACAGAGGCCGTATCACTCACAATGTAAGACAACTCAATGTACGCCAGTAGATGAAATCGTAAACTTAGTAATTAGTTTGAATGCCTTAAACTGAGATGACCGGAGACATACGGATAGACTGGACTGGTTGGAAGCCACAAGATCATTTTTATGTGTAAAGCCATTGCTAAAGTCGATGTCGCTGAGTTTTTGTCATAACTAATAGATATATCTTTAAAATAAAATTGAAATGCTGTTTGTTGGTAAGCGCATTACTTCAGACAGGCTGGACCGATTTCGCAAATTGTTGTTTTAATATGTTCTTTATAGTTACGTACAATTTTTTTTTTTAACTATTCGGGAAAACTGAAAGCGTATTTTCTATGGGAATTTTGTATGAGTTATTGAAATTTGGAGAAGACAACGTCTGTCGGGTCAGCTAGTAGACGCTAATTATGGAATCCTCGAAACGGTGAAGACGAAGAAGAAGAAAAGATGAGTGACAAAGTGTGTGTTGCTGTTCAATCAATGGGAATCATGACAGCTTCAATAAGGACTTCCAATGTTTAGGCTCAGAACTCAGTGTAATCATCAAGGCTACCTACTTATCATTGTTTATAGTTTCAGAAACCATATAATATTAATAAAACTGTAAGTTTTTATAAAAATCTAATAATAAAGAGCCATTTTTCCCTTTTTTGTTATGAGAGTGTAACGTTTCCGTGATTGTTAGATACTTTTCTTTCACTGGACTTGCATCAATCTTGTTGAACTATCATATAATGATCTCAACATTAAAAATATTACATAAACGTCATCATTATTGTTTTTAAACCTTGCGTTAAGCCGTTCGTCCCGGCTGTCATTTGTAGATCTTTGACAGTTGTTACGGGTCGTCAGAAGCCCAAAAATCTGACTACCAGTCTTAAACAAGGGGTATCGTGTTAGCCAGTAACTGGGCTGTGGAGGTCAGATAGGCAGACACCCCATGTAAAATACTGGTATTCAGCTGTATCCGGTTAGGCTGGAAGCCGAGGCTAGGCAGATGATGATGATTAAAATAGGCACATTAAACATGATCATCAATTTCATACATTTCTTTTTTTATTGTTTGCTTGTCTGTTTGACTGTATGTCGCGCGAGCAATCCTTTGAGCCCATCCGCCTCATAAATTGGTGCAACTAAAGTACTAAACCAAGTAAAGAATGCCCTGCACACGATCATATGTTGAACTAAACAAGGGCAAGAATGCCCCGGCTGGACCTACTAACTAAACTTAATGAAATTGTCCGCTTTGCCGCATATTTATGTGGCTGAGTGTACTTGAATGTTGCAGGAATCTCCTGTTGACTGCGATAGGATGATTTGATTAATATGTGACAATGTTTTTAATTGTTTTGTTTCTTATTGCGGGGGCTGTAATTACATCCTGTTAATTTTCGGAATAACTGGTTTAATTTTACATTTTAAAATCGTCGATTTTTAAGTTTCGCAAAGAATGTTTTGTTCAAAAGACAATTACCAAAATGTACAGAGCAATGGTGCTTTGTTTTTTCTTGGCGGCTATTAATCAAACTTAAAAATGTAGTACATTATTACATTGCTAACAAAATAATGCGTCGCGGTAAATTAGAAAAGTCAGTCAGAACTGAGTTATTTTAGTTTATACAGAGTAATTTTTGCGATGGCACATCAGGGCTAAAGCGACGTACGGCATTTCATACAAACTTTCAAGCCCTTGTTTTTCGAAATGATTTTAATGAAACTTCATACTCATAAGCAGGATACAAAGGTCTAAAAAGTTACTTAAGAACATTTTCGAAATGTCTTATTTAAAAACAGATAACTGGAAATCTCTGTTTTTATGGAAAATTTAAAATCGGTCTAATTTGGCTGTAACACAATTTTTCGAAAACATTCTTAACTAACTTTTTAGACCTTTGTATCCTGCTTATGCGTATGAAGATTCATTAAAATCTCAGCAGAGAATAGCCATCGACGCGGGAGATTTTATAGTGAACAAGTGAGAGCGCAGACACAGGCGCACGCGCAGTATCTCTTCTGATACAGAAATAGGAAGTATCTAATATATAATTGACGACATACTTTGGACGGCTTATAATAGTAGCATAATAAGAATATTTTGTCTATCCATTTATAAATGCCAAAAACGTATCCCCAAGCATACATTGATATGGATTCTGCTAAAACTTTGATACTCACACTAACAGCAATTTAATTCAAATCACGTGCAAAGAACAAGACAACTGCGGATGCTAACCTGCAAGGATATGAAAATCATTCATTACCCATTAGTACTTTATTGTCGCATTGTTTTGACCCTAATAGTACCGTAATATACACAGCCGGTGAGTTCGTCCGTCCGTTTTGCGTCTCCTGCGCATCCGGTGTCAAATTCATGTATTAGTTTCTAAGAAGATCCACTCGGATTGGCCTGTAATAATGGGTCGCGAACTCGCGACGCATACAGATGTGTTAAAGGAACTATTGATTCGATGAATTTATAGTTAATGTGGAGAGAATTTATTAAGAATGATTTATGAGCTTTGAATCTTGATCTATGTGATAGTAACTATGAATATAAGTTTATTTTTAACCGACTTCCAAAAAAAGAGGAGGTTATAATTTATGTTCGTGTTTGTTTTTTAGGGTTCCGTACCCAAAGGGAAAAACGGGAACCCTATTACTAAGGCTCCGCCGTCTGTCGTCAGTCTGTCTGTCTGTCTGTCTGTCCGTCAGTCTGGCACCAGGCTGTATCTCATGAACCGTGATAGTTAGACAGTTGACATTTTCACAGATGATGTATTTCTGTTGCCGCTATAACAACAAATACTGAAAAACAGAATAAAATATATATTTAAGGGGGCTCCCATACAACAAACGTGATTTTTTTGCCGTTTTGATAGATAATGGTACGGAACCCTTCGTGCGCGAGTCCGACTCGCACTTGGCCGGTTTTTTTAATGTATGTTCACCGATTTCCCCGTCAATTGTGGACCGATTTTCAAAATTCTTTTTTAGAGTGGCTTTAAGTATTTCTCTTATTATGTGGTAATTAACACATTTAGTCTGCAGCCTTTAAGTAGCTGGGGATTTAAAAACAGTGCAAAAAATATGCGTAAAACAACTTCTAAGAAAAGTAAACTAAGGCCATGTTTGAAATTCTTAAGTCACACTGTAGGAGGAAATTTACATCACTTTTACGTAAACTTCAAAATAAAGGCACGAACTTACAGACTTTTTGAACTAAAATACTCTTTATTTGTTATTATGAAGAAGATGTAAATTATTTCTGGATTGGGATGAATTTCAGGTCCTAAATGAAGTGATAAAGTGCGCCTACGATCTTTTTTCATCACTTCTAAAAACTTTCCAGCAGACAGAGTCGCGGGCGCAGCCACATTGTTATAAATTCAACCAGTACAGCTGTAAGTCGTGTAGGTGTTACATTGATAAATTCGATGAAGCGATCAACTTATTTCCTTCAAGAACGATCGATCGATTCGGTGAATGGATTTCGGAATTCATTTTGCGTTCTTCCACATAAAATGCACAGGTATTTTTAGGGTTTTTTCTTTTAGAATACATACACACTGGTTAACAGGGTCGCTTTCCACTGTAGGGCTGGTCAATGTTTTGTTTCTGAATAAATCAAAACTAATATAATAAAGCTGAAAAGTTTGTTTGCTTGTTTGTTTATTTGAACGCGCTTATCTTTGGAACTACCAGTCGGGTTTGAAAAAATCTAAAAAAAATTTGAGGAAGGTTAGGTTAGGTTAGGTTAGGCTATTGACATCACGCTACGATCCTTAAAAGCCGAGTGAGGCGGGTGCAACCGCGGGGCACAGCTAGTAACATAATTAATTAGTAGTTTTTTTTTGGGAAAGAACTAAACATCCTAGCTGAAGTATTTTTAATACATGAGGCCTTTTTAGGGTTCCGTACCCAAAGGGTAAAACGGGAACCCTATTACTAAGGCTCCGCCGTCTGTCTGTCTGTCCGTCTGTCACCACGCTGTATCTCATGATCCGTGATAGTTAGACAGTTGAAATTTTCACAGATGATGTATTTCTGTTGCCGCTATAACAACAAATACTAAAAAACAGAATAAAATAAATATTTAAGGGGGCTCCCATACAACAAACGTGATTTTTTTTGCTCGTTTTTGCTCGATATTGATAACGGCACCAGGTAGACGCTTGAAATATTCACAGAATATTTAGTTATATATTCTCTTTAAAAACAAATAATTAAATTAAAATAAAACAAATATTTAAGGGGGGCTCCCATACAACAAACGTGATTTTTTTGCCATTTTTATAGATAATGGTACGGAACCCTTCGTGCGCGAGTCCGATTCGCACTTGGCCGGTTTTTTTTTTGGGTGGGCTTATGCTTAGACATATCATAAAGGGTACCGCAGATAGGCGCGACGAGATTCTGGTAGAACATTTGCTATTAAGTTTTCATAGAAATTGTTCTACTAGAGTCGTGTCGAGCCTGTCTGCGGGAGCCTTAAAGTATAAAAGGTAAGCATCTGAAGGGTGAAGGCAAACCTATCTGTATTATAAGCTTCGAGTCGGCCTCAATTAGACCATACCACAAATGGAAATACTTATTTAATGAAAACATACAAAATACATTATTTTATCAATTAAATAACGGATATAGTATTTCATATCTTAATTATGTTATTATAAAACCGAGCTATGGAAAATGTATTCGTTTACATGAGCAGAAATAATATTTACATAAAATGGCGTTAAATAAATATGTAAATAATTAATTAAGACAGTGCCTTGTAATCGAGAGCTTGAGAAAAATAAAGGACTTATTTATATTAAAGGTTGGATGTTTCATTACAATTAATCTAATGTATAATAAAAAAAATAAACGGTGTTCGTTGGTAAGCGCATCACTTCAGAACGGTTGGAGATTAGGCAAATTTTTATTTTAATAAGTTCGTTATAAGTAATCCGAATCAGGTTCTCGCTGAAAGAAGAGAAAACTTGCCGGGAATATTAAAACAAATCTGAAATTGCGTTATCTATGGGAATTGTGTATGAATTATTAGGTCAGAACCACGGCTATCTGGTCAGCTAGAGGTACGTAAATAAATATAACTTGGACGATGCGGCGGCGGCGGTGACTTGAAAAAACTTAGTGAAAAAAGCTCTAATTTTCTAAGCTATGTGCTAATTTATTATTATCCACAGTAAAATTTATTTATTATCTGAAACAGAGACTACTTCAAATTATAGGTATCTAATTATTTGTAGTAGCTACCCACTGTCATCAAATAACCCAGCACCCTAAAGGCTCATGCAGACTGGCGCGATATCGCGGGCGCGTCAAGTCGCGCTGCCTGTCGCGGCTGCGATATCGCGCTAGTCTGCACGAGCCTTAAATGCGTAACACACTTTTAGTCACATTCTGACTGTTTTGAAGGAAATTCTTAATCCATCGTCTGCTCAACAACGTAAATAACGCAATGAACGTGGCTGAACTGAACTGTTAAAATGAACGGCATTCCCATCGATTGCCATTGTATGTGTGTTACGCAATTATCCCGCAGGCATGGACGTATACCCGCAGGTGTATCGGGATAATGACGATGAATTTCTTTCGTTCCGATCCTTCGTGAGATGCTCTGCTACAAATTCACTTACTGCCAAATCTTAAGGCTCCGTGCACGAAAAAACACTTTTCGAAAATTTCTTATCTAATTGAGAGAAAGCTTGAAATAATTGAAACATTACGTCTGTGTACAGACTCCGCGATATCGCGGGCGCGACAGGCACTGACAAAGAAATTGTGCTACTATTGTCGCGTCGCGCCCGCGATATCGCACCAGTCTGTACGAGCCTTATAAGTATAGTTTTCGTGGTGCTAAACCATTCGTGTCAGTCTCAGCAGGTGTTAATAGTTTCATCACTTTTGCGCTCTTGAAAATATAGTTTATTTCGCCTTTGATTTACTTAATGAAGATATTATTGTATGATCATAAAATAAAATTTTGATTTTATCTCAGGGATAACTGAAGCCAATTGTGTGATTTTTAAATTTCTTGATAAGATTTGCTAAATAATAGGAAAAAAATACATTACCAACTGGGTTTAAAAACAACAAAATAGGTTTTGTCAACATTATTTTTCTGCTAGGTATATCTTGTATCGAAGTTGAAAAAAGTGCTTCAGCCACATGCAAGTAGACCATAAATAATGATGTTGATGATATTTTTTAATGTTCAAAATAAAAAGTAGTTTCTTGTAAAAAGATGACCACACGTCAGTCTCGCGTCATTTTTCGGAAAACTTGTTGCGATTATTAATGATTTTCCATGAATACTTTATTTATTTGAAAAAACCCTTTCAGCCACGTGCAAAACAAAGAACTCGACGTTTCAAATCACAATTAATTTAATTAAAATATTTTTTCCCTTTCTCACAACCAATGAACAAAATTTATCAAAATCAGCCGATGTCGTGCACGGTCTTAAGTGTCTAAGAAATAATAGATTGAAATCGATGGTTTCGTGAATATCATATAACACATCAATAGACTGTTTATAAATCCAAATACAGTACGGCCGAAATATCTTGGCGAGTCCGAAATTCGCGCAGAAGGCTGCGCAGTCACATTTTTTAGGAACCAAATGGTGACATGAACCGAGTGTGAGTGAGAGAACATGAGCGAAAGTTCTTAGTGCCTATGTTCAGACTCGCCAAGCTATTTCGGCCGTACCTACTGTACTTGAAGCTGTCGGTTCTAAATGTCAACAAATACTTGACAACCAGACGTGCGAAAGTATTTGGTGCTGTCGGGTACTTGTTGACGTATTGCTTTGTTTTTAAAAGGGTACTAATGATCTGTCTAAGTTAGGTAGATAAGTACTTATTAGAGGCATAAGATGAGGTCATAGATGTAGAAAGTAAGCATGAAGGAATTTCCTGAAACATATTGTTTGCGCTTATAAAATGATAAAGCAGTAGCAGGTCGTTCTGTTGCAAGAAACTCATATATTAGGCGGTACTTAATTGAGTGAACATCTATTGAAAAGATGTCAAAGAAAAACCATTACAATAACAATCCAATCCTACTTAATATTTCGTATTGCGTACTCTTACTCTGTGGAAACGTATTGATTTAATTATTTGACTGTGGTTAGGACGCTATCACAAAATCTGACAAAAATTTGCATCTGTACATTTTGAGGCAAAATTTAACTAAACCAAATGTAACTAATAATTGTCACAGATAGATTACTCCTTCGTCTCCATTGGTAGCAATGGTTTATTCGAAAATGGTGGTCTATAATATTGTAAAAAATATTTTCCGTTGCATCTTTACACAAAATTAATGATATTGTGTTGAGTTTAGGAACATTTTCTTCAATATAATAACATAAATTTAGTTATTAAAAATATTGTATATAAGCAGACATGATCAACTCAAAAAGGTAGCAAAAATAACTATCAAAATGTTACAAATAGTCTCAGAAAATAATGTTGAAATAACCGTTTTAAAACAATGTCGGTAATGTTTTTTTCCTATTATTTAACAAACCATATCAAGAAATTTAAAAATCACACACTGGCGAAATAAGCTATATTTTCGAGAGCGCAAAAGTGAAGAAACTATTAACTGGTGCTGAGACTGACACGAATGGTTTATCACCACGAAAACTGTAGGTACTTTTATAGTTATACAGACTTGATGTTTCAATTATTTCAAGCTTTCTCAGAATTAGATAAGAAATTGACGAAACACGTTTTTTTTTGTGATAGCACTCTTAAAAACATATGTTGCAATTTCTAACTTAGCTCGAAAATTCGAAAACGTATTCTCCTCATTTAAATATTGTTGCCTTTCCGTGTGGTGCCGGACGTAAAGAATAGTACCATCCTATTTCTTCCCGTGGGTGTCATAAAGGCGACTAAGGGATTTAATAGAGAATGGGTAGTAGCGTTCTCTATGCATTTCACCATACTGCGATCGCTAACCAGTCTGCCAAGCGTGGGTCCTATTGGGGGAGGCCTATGTCCAGCAGTGGGCGTGTTTCGGCTGAAATGGTGATGATGAAATATTGTTGCTAGATCAACCAGCCCTCACAGTCCATTCACCAACACGAAAGAAGACACTCAGCTCGTTAAAAGCCGTGTTATTACCGAAAATAACCCCGCAGATATCATAAAGGGGACAATACATTACCTACCGCATCGCCATATAAATTCTAGTCACACAATTATTCTTATTCTGCGCGTGAGTCTGATCAAGGCGTATGTATATGCACGCATGCGCCTCTATTACCATGCTAAACGATTCAGAGAAATTTTTCGCAGACACCTGTTCTGTTCTTGTAGAATTGGTTTAGACTTTAGCCCTTTGTTTCGCGACAGAAGTGTTAGTGGAATAATCGGACGCCCGGATGGTGTGAAGGTGTCTTTGTAGTATTTTTGGTTTTATGTTTTCGATGTGAAAGGTAAAGTTGAATTTGGATATTATGTTTGTCAGCAGACAATTTCACGTAGACGAACTTTCATACGTCCCAAGCTCACATAAGGTGAATCCGCAGCTGTAGCCCGTGAAATTCAAATTTCCTTACGTATTTTGCAATTAGCATGTCAGTATCAGGTTGTATCTTGATCGAAATATGATTAGCGACTATAGCAGATATGTATGCATATGTATGTTTGAATTGTTGTGCTCAACAATTCAAATACGATACAAATTGAAGAATCAACATGTACGTTAATGAGACAACAAAAAGCCGACGGATATCGACCCTATGTTCTGGAATTTGCTTTATAATAATCTTCTAAAAGTGTAGAAAAGACTTCAATCTCATCATTATTCTCTTGCCTTTATTACTTAAGCCAATTTATTTGGGGTCGGTTTTACATCCATACTTCTTTATTAGTCGTCACCCCGTTTCTAGCCTCACATGAGTAATATGAATGCCAGTTTATATTCTCTGCCTGGCCTAGCTCATTTAGCAAAAAACTATATATCTTCAATTCAGTTACTAATTACTTACCAGTTTCGTTAAGACTGGCGAAAATGGTCCTTTCCTCCAAAACAAGTGACCTGCACATCCACAATTTACTGTTTCTAGAGTTGTCGGTACATAATCATTATTGTTGTGATTCTTTCAATACATTCTTCAAGGTCCTCAAGTCTGCTATTACAATAGTGTCAGAATGGTCGATCATTGATTTCATAATTGTTGATTTTGACAAGTTTGGTAATCTACTATTATAATGGCGTCATTATGACTTTACAATGGTCGGCCATTGACACTACATTGAAAGAAATTGCATAGATTGGTAATCTCGTACATAATGACAAATTAATAACATTTCTATTAGGTAATGGGTTTTATAATAATGGCAATACGACAATGCCATTATAATAACACAATATTACGAGAACATTGACCGACCAATGATCGACCATTATGAATTTACCAGATTATGAACTTTTAGCAAAATGACAATGGGATCGTGTTGGAATGACTGAATTTATAAAAATAGCAGACTTGGGCCCCTGGTATCCTGCCTAATAAAGTGCGAAGAGTGCACGTCTGTGTAGCTCAAATTGGTTTGTTTTGTAGTGTTCTAGATTTAGGTCTATAAACACACTTTTTATTATTTATTTTTTGTCTCTAATGTTCATAAGCTAATGTCATGCATACCTGTTATTTGCATGGTTACTGAAGTGCCAATTTTTAGATGTTATTTAGCTTGAATTGTAAGTGACTGTGCTGTTGGTGTGCTTATTATAAATAAATAAATAATCACTTTCATTCCATTAAATCAAAATATACCTAGCCTTTTCCCATCTATATTAGAATCGGCTTCCAGTCTAACCGGATGCAGCTGAATACCAGTTTTTTACATGGAGCGACTGCCTATCTGACCTCCAGAGCCCATGCAGTTACTGGTAATACCACCTATTACCCTTACCCATTGGTAAGACTGTTTGTCAGATTTTTTGGGCTTCTCGAATCTGGAATTACGAATGACAAATCCATGACATGAGTTGGATTAATCCAAGACCCATATTAGTCAGTTATTACAACTTTGCTTCCATAATAGCTTCTATCGGTGATCTAATACTATCTAAATGAATCTGCAATAAAGTGTCAGATTTGCTCGAGTTACCATTGTTTACAGTACTCATTGTAATAAATACTAACATTCTGACGTCTGACAACATTTCAAATGCAAGATTTTGGCTCATATTGTGACTGTAAACAATAATTGAAGTGTTTTCATTGTGGAATTGTAAGCAGTAGAAATTCTTCTCTACACGATGGTGGCGAGTAATGACGATTCTGGTATGAGAATGTAACTGGATAATGTGTTATTGTGTTTGAATGAGTAATCTGTTTACAAGGTCGCATTAAGTTAGCTAGCCAAACTCCACAGAAGTGATGGCTATCTATATCTAAACATGATACAACAAAAAAAAAAAAGCCAAAAAGAAAAAAAAACTGAAAAATTATCGTTGTTTGTCATTGAATCTGGAATTTATAAATAATTAACTTAGTTTGAATTATCGCGCATTATTTGAGAAAAGTACTATACAAGCCTTGGTCGCAACCAGGCATTGATGGATTCACGTATGTGTGCCTCGGCTTCGCCAGCGGTGGTTGACCCCAAAAAAGAAATCATCAAATCCTTTTCATCATTTTTTTCGTGTTGCTAGTCTGTTGAGTTTCGCTAGTTAATTTAATTTGACTCTGTAGACATATTATAAACTAAAGTCGCTTTTTGTTTCTGTCTCTTTGACCGCATTGTACTTCAAAACTATCCAACGGATTTTGATGCGGCTTTCATCATCATTTAGTTTATATTTATAGCAGCCATACTCAAACTGCGGCCCGCCAGGCTTTCGAAAGTGGCCCACCCATTGTACCTTCAAATTCTATTAACGAAGTTACTAAGTCAATTACCTATTTTAAATTCGGCGGGAATAAATCCAGATCTAGATGAAATTGTTAAAAAAATAATTAAACGTAATAGGGTTTTTATTAACACCTTAATAACAGATGTTACTTGTGATTTATGTAGCGGCCCGCGGGACACAGCTTAAACCTGAAAGCGGCCCAAGAAAAAAAAAGTTTGAGTATCTGGTTTAGAGTATTTATTCCCGAAGGTTTTTGTTTATAATACAATAATATTAAACTAACAAATATTAAAGAAATCTTGATGTTTTGACAAGTCGATCGCTAGAAATTTTTAACCCCCGACGATAAAGTGTTATAAGTTTGTAGTGTACATGTACGAGTGTCTCTCCGTGGCATTATAGCTCCTGAACGGATGAACCGATTTTGATTTTTTATTTGAAAGGCGATAAATAAAATTATGTAGTACCTAAGTATTTGCCTGACTACTGTGTAGTGATGGTATACTTCAGGGTTCATATACCTTCGAGAATATCGTTTATCCTGACTTGCTAATCTTTTAAATATAGTATAGGTCGTGCGGACATAATGGAAGAGAGAGATAATTAATTGATACATAATGATCATTATTTGCGAACTCAAATGAAACCAATATTCCAAATTGATCGTTATATGTTTAGCAATAGAAACTAAATTACTAATTCACGTTTATATCGTAATCAAAATAGTTACGTGTTTGGATTGGTCGATCGTAAATTTTGATTGCCGGCCGTCCAATCACAAGTTAGGATTACTGAGAATACGTAATTGTGAGGTCAATACCATATAAAATTAAATTACCACCGATAAAAGTTTATTTTCTAATACTATCATAGTAAAATGTTAAGGAAACGTTATTATGATGTCGTAAAATTAGCTTCTAATGACATACTTAATTATTAACTTAGTTACTTTTAATGTTAGACTAGCAAGTTTTGCTACATTCGTATCGTTTTCACAGAATTCTTGAAACGTGTTCTTTGCTGTTTAAACAAAGATTGTCTAATAGATAACTATCGCTATTGACGATAAATCTGCCATTATAAAGATTATTGTACTGTTGTTACTCCTAATGCTACCGTCTCCTAGAAGAGCCGTGGCCGCTACTTAACGGCCGCACTGACAGCTGTCATGAAAATGATGACAGCGACAAAGATTTAAATTGTTTTTTTTTTTTTTTTTTTTTGTTTTTGGCTTCGCACGGTTTGTGCATTTAGCCAGTGTCATGTAAAATTAAGTAACAAGTACAAATTATGAAATAAACTCCATTCCATCCAAGCGTGATAAAGATGATAGATGATATCCCGCCCCGCTCCCCTTGAGTTTAAGTAAAGACGTGGTACTTTACTGAAACCTCGCGTGGACTTCTTGAGAGAACTTAAACTGATGTTGCACTAATTTGTTTCATTTGCCTACACTAATGCACGTTCACGAACACTTAATGGTTAATAATCCACCACTATTAAACATTAATATTCGGCTGAACACAAATTTTAGAAAATAAAACAAAACTGCTAACATGACGCTTCACTTTCCCGCCAAGAAGTCATTTAAATTGTTAGATTCGCCCTACCGCGTCGCTTTTCTGTTTCGTTTTGACACCACTTACACAATGTGACTTGACTTGATTAATTATAAATAAAAATAAAAAAATAAACTTTTATTCAGACATAATTAAAAATTGTCCATACAACGTTAGGAATGTAGGATTCTCGAATAAATTCACATAAAATATAAAAAAGCATTGCGTCATCTCGTCACGTGAAGCCGAATAAGCCTCCCCAGTCAAACCTTGCGTCAGCAAACTTGCCTGAAGCGCTGCAGAAACGTGGGAGCACCACCAGAATTCTAAAGGCGTTGTTATACTCGTATTGTACGCGAAGAGCGTTGTAAGAAAGAAAATGAAATAAAAAAATACGTTTATTGTAGTTTTCGATTTACGTTTTTAGTAGGCCTGCTGCGTGTAACTGGTGCATAGAGCGCTGGTGTAAAAGCGTTGGCAGAGGCCCTGGGGGCCGATCGCTCTATTTCTCAACGTAATTACCGTTCGAACGGAACGTTTTTGGTTTTGGTTTAGCTGATGTAAAAAACGGTATGGTGCTATTTTTTCTGAGCGACAAAATCGTTGACGTTACCCAATACTTAAAGTTCAATCGATCGTTCCTCCAACGTAACTTCCAAAGTAAAGCTAAATCGTTTTTGTTGAAATGATTAGCGCGATACGAAATGTGTCTAACGTAACGTTTATGGTTGTGGTTTAGTTTTGATAGTAACGTTCAAAATTAGCGCGATCGGCCCCCGGATCAGTAACACTTTTACGGCTACTGTACACCTTGCAAATCTATGCACCAACATTTAAGCACGCACCGACAGCGCCCTTCGCTCCCGCTCGATATCTGTATCATCATTAAGGAAGGGTCCCAGTCACGATGTTACTCCGTTTAAATAGACTGGGGTACATGATCCGGTATTCTACCGATCTATCAAAGGTAAGAGTGTCCATAGTATAGGCTGTGTTCAACATTTTTAAACAGTGGGATTATCCGTCTGTTTGTCAACAAATAAAACAAAAAGAAGATAAAAGAGAGATTCCTCTCCATGAAACAATACATTATGTTATAAGAACGGAATAGCAACATGTATTGAAAATCGTCTGAAAGAGTGCAATTCAGGCCTGTTATCATAAGTGTAGGGAGAAGAGACAATAAAGGAACATGTTCAGAAAAAGAAAAAACTGCATTTACTATTCCTGTGATAACTAACAACATGAAGAACTATAAGTAAGTATTTATTATTATAAAGCAGTCGAATACAATAAAAAGAAAAAAAAAAGAGATAAAGAGAAAAAGAAAAGAGAGAGATAAAAGAGTATTCTATTCTATACATTTCTCGTGATTTTTGGCATGGAAAGAGTGAAAATGGGTTATTTTTATCATCAAGTATCATATTTATACGAAAATGGGATTTTTATATAAATGATATAGTTTTAAATAACGTTTACGATATAATCGTATTTTCATTAAAAAATCGCTTCCGATAATTCCGCGGTCAGGGCTCTATATTGGCATTGGCATTAGAATGAAACAAATGGATGTGGCGTAAATGCTTCCAGGGCCTCAAGTCTGCTATTACAATAGTGTCAGAATGATCGATCATTGATTTCATAATTGTTGATTTTGACAAGTTTGGTAATCTACTATTATAATGGCGTCATTATGACTTTCCAATGGTCCGCCACTGACACTACATTGAAAGAAATTGCATATATTGGTAATCTCGTAAATAATGACAAATGAATGACATTTCTACTAATGGGTTTTATAATAATGGCAATACGATAATGCCATTATAATAACACAATTATATTACGAGAACATTGACCGACCAATGATCGACCATTATGAATTTACCAGATTACGAACTTTTAG
This sequence comes from Tiliacea citrago, assembly GCA_963921375.1. Taxonomy (NCBI): domain Eukaryota; kingdom Metazoa; phylum Arthropoda; class Insecta; order Lepidoptera; family Noctuidae; genus Tiliacea; species Tiliacea citrago. Next base: position 17,695,008 of record OY992798.1, read on the forward strand.
CAAAATGACAATGGGATCGTGTTGGAATGACTGAATTTATAAAAATAGCAGACATGGGCCCCTGAACCTTTGTCGTAAACGAACAGTAGCAAAAACATAATTAAATCATGTAGCACTTCTTTCCAAGTATCTGAAATAAACTCATTCCATGCGTATTTATAATTGGCTATTGAACTAACTGGCCCACCTCACGGAAATATTATAAATGGTAAAACTTGTGAGTTTGTATGTATAGTGAGTAATCTTCGGAACTACCGATCCGATTCCGAAAATTATTTCACTCTCTTTCACAATGTGAAGCTACTATTGCCGAGTGTCATAACACTCGGCAATACTGCTTTGGAAATGTTGAAACAAGAAATTTCACGCGGACGAAGTCGCTGGCAGATGCTAGTAAATGATAAAATGCAGCTTATATATAGACCTGCAAAAGCTAGGGGCTTGCTGAAGAATTGCCGGTTGCCACCCTAAGAGACAAATAAATGTCAGTGCAGTGTAATGTCATCAACACCCATGCGAAGTAGCATTGCTCCGTTTTGAACGGTAGAACGAAACTGCAAAATCGCGAGCAGAAAAAGGTTTTTTGGCTGTAGAAGAACGGTGGTTGAAGGGAAGATACAAAATAATTACACAAGTATTGTATAAATAAAATGAAATGGACACATTCATTAACAGTTGTCTGTTTATATGTCGGTACAGTATATAGGTCCAACGCTACGGTGAGGTAGGATAGGACCCCGAAAGGGCTAGAGGCGGTGCTATTCAAGACGACATTAGACTACGGGGAGATGTTTAAAAAAACCTATAAAAAACCAATGAATAAGGTAATTGAACAAAATTAAAATAATAAAGTCTTTTGTTGAGAATGTGTGGGGGGGGGGGGGGGAGGGGAGGTTAGGTAATCGTTTGCATCATTGATTGTTTCATTATAAAACATAATCACAATAAGCATTGAGAAATCGGACTGTTTGTAAATATTAACTATACGGCTGTCCGATCTATTGTAATAGTAGTACATTTACGTGCTACTAGGCTTGGTTCTTGACAGTTGTAAAGCAGTGTAGGATTTTTTCTAGAATATTCTGCAGCTGGATTTAATAAAATATTGATGGAACATACACCATTAAATCTGGCGATATCAGATGCCGTCGATATAATACTCGTAGATAAATGGTATGCAAAAGCGGACAAGGAATCCATTTTTATTTAATCCTTATCTACTTCTACCAATTCGACTTTGTGTTGGTGAAACTTTAGTATAATTTTGATAAAGTTTTTCATTTTGCTTAAAAAAGTCTACACTTCAATATTTTTCTTGTATGTACTCAAAAGTTTTCACCCAAGTTCTAGTTATAAGTTGTTTCTTGCGGTTCTGACACAGTGGCTGTGTTTAGTAGGAAGCTGGCACAATCTGTGGCCTCTATGCATACGGTTAACCACAATATCGTACGTGTCGCAGCCGCTACTAACCGTTCTCGGACGAAATTCGAAGTTTGTTCGAAAATGGAATGGAATTGGTTTTGAAAATGGACAGTTATTAAAAGAAAGATGGCCGCTTTGTTGTGATGATTGATAACTGTAATTTGTGATGACTATGATAGCGTTTTTGGGTTGGATCAAGTGAAATTAGTAAGTAACAACATAGGCTTAAGCTCCGAATAGTTATTTGGTTAAATGGACACATTGCAGTGGTGTATATCTGAGATAAAAATTAAGAACTTACTAAATAAATTGGGTTTTAAGCAAATTAGACTTTTAATAATAACACTATGACATTAACAGCGTATCAACATGCGGATTAAAATATAATAGGTACCTAGTTTAGATCAAATAAAATTTTATGAGATGTTATGAATTCGGACATAAAACTCTTCAAACAGACAGAAAAAGAGATAAAGCTACCGGATACAGCATTTTCCGAACAAAAAAATATATATGTATATTTTAAAACTCTGTAATCCTCATAAATGAGACACCAATAATTACGATAAGTAGTAGGGGCTGCTTGCAAAGCCACTTTCATAGCGGCAATAAAAAGTTTTCATTGGCCCCAGTCAACTCCGACGGAGGTTTAACTTAAACTTAAGTTTATCTCGGTTTTATGACCAAACGGTATAAACATGCAGGTGTGTTGCAAAATCCACATATTTCTACGAAAAAAGAAAACTAAATTAAAGTATATATATATAAAGTTGTAAAAGTCAGAGAAAATGTTAATTCGTGAAATGTTGTGTCATCAACTTGAAGTTAAATGGAATTAAGTATAAGTTGGTCTTGTATTACAGTGTTAAAATAGCAATAAAAATTAAGTAGATATATTTTTATTTGATTACCTTGTTAATTATGATTTTTTTTTTATATAAAAATAGGCCGTTTAATTAATTTAATATTATATTTTTTCTATTAGTTAGTTTAGTTGTTTCTGGCCACTCAAATTGCATTTACGATATAGGTAAGTAAGTACAGTGAGTTGTGCCATTGATTTCTTTACTCGCGAAACTATCTGCAATTCTAGTTTATACTATGCTATTTTCAGATTAGGAGACAAAACTTATCGTTGCTTGTTGTCGACTGAGGTTTATTTTAGACACCGCAGTAAACTTCTAAGTCTTCGTTTTTTCAAAGATTCTATAATACATTTCTGGTGTTATCTTGTTAACTACGTAAAATTAAATTTAGAGTACACGCGGCTACACATTAAGCTATACATTTCTAGTATAAGCTGATCTCGCATTGTATAGGACAGTGAGAGGTCAGCGTATATTGGAAATGTATAGCTTGATGTGTAGCCGTGTGTACATGAATGAGAGAAAGAGTGTTTAGATTTTAGTGAAATGTTATGTGTAAAACGCGTGAGTTTATGTAGGTCTGTAATTATGTATGCATGTATATTACTCAAAATAGGTTTAAAAACAAAAAAAAACATCCAGTTAAAAGACAAGATATTTATTGGTTTTGCAAGTTAGAAATAGACACAATCGTATTTATTCTATTACTATAAAAAGAGAAGTATGGAAGAAAAAGACATGTTGCGCCGGCATGTCTTTTTCTTCCATATTTCTCTATTAGTCGTCATCTCGGTAGTCACTCTTTCTAGCCACATCTTTCACTCAGTCCATCCATCGTGTCTTTGGTCTTCCCCTACTCGTATAGCCATCCACATGCATACTCAAAACTTTCCTAGCGACATTTTCCTCATTCCTCCGCATCACATGCCCATGACAACCTTTTTCCACACAACTTTTCTGTCACCGGTGTCAATTTCAGACTGCTTCTTATAATTATATACTCATTTGTACTCGTATTTATTCTATTACGTTTTAATAACTATTTGCATATGAAACCACTTGAAAGAAACAATTGCGAAATAACCAGTAATAAATAACTGTGTATATGTAATAATTGCAGATAAATAATGTAAAATATAATGCAATTTATTTCCATTGTTCTGTTTCTTGTATTGCGTTTGCGTATAACTTTATACCATATTTTAAGTAAATTTTTACTAGAACTGACATAATTAAGTAGTTATTTGCTGTTATTAGATTGCAAAATGATTAATTGCGTACAATTGTTACGGTTTTTGTTCAATTTGTAAACTAATTAATTTGATTGGGTATTGTTCGTGCATTGAAGTTTTTGTGTGTGAATTTTTTATTTAACAAGCTTATTGATGCTGTGTTTTTTGGTCTATCGTATAAGGTTTTTCTTACTACATCAGGCCTTACTTTCTTCTTAGTCTCCGTTTATGTACAGACAGTGTGGCAGAAAATATTACACCGCTTTAACATTTATTTTTTAACGACTGCTGAAGGAACCTACTTATTTTATCCTAATTTAAATCACGTTGAATTCGGTTTTCTCGGCTTTTCAATATTATGTGATTTTATAGTCAAAAGTAAAGCTATTTTTGCTGACGCTCACTTTGCCTTTCGTTTTGTTTCTTTGCACATAAAATCAAAATAAGAGCCCAAAGGTTAGTTTCATTGAGGTGTATTGAAAACCTGTTTGATAAATTACATGGAAGAAAATAATCAGAAGTACAGTTTCCTAGGGAGAATTGATCTGGAGTTTCTGGAGTTTATTATTTGTTTTGAAACATGAAAGGTACTAATTATTTCCAACAATTAACGCTAACTGCACAACAATATCCATAGCTTTGAAATAACTTTACATACCTTCGTGCTCACTCCACATAAGGCAAAAAAAATATCGTAGAAAATAAAACATTACTGTACTTCCATTTATCAGTAGATACTTCGCGTGAAGGCGTGTCCCTATCATGGACGATTATGTAGGGAATCGACAAACAAATATAAAATAAACCTCTCTATTATGTTCTGTGTTCTCTACGGCACTGTGTTAAGGTTCATAATTGCTTGTATCAAAGGCAAAGTTATGTTGGTCTTGGTAATGTTACTGCGCAAACGGGTGGAGCGTGGCGACTTGACAGGTATTAATGACTCCTAGCTATGGCAAAGGTATTATATTATTCAGCCTTTGTATGCTAGCTTTTGTTTATGGTTAGGTACATCATTAGCTCTGTGGTTACATACTGCCATTTGTTGTTTAATAATTAGATATGTTTTTAGTTTTTTATTTGTGGTGGTGGGAAAAAATGTAAGTTCTCATTTTCACAAGCAATTGTTTTTCAAGTGTGTCATTTGTGTGCAATGTGATTGTGAGTTTACCTAATTAATTTTTAGATGTATTAATTGCATAGGTAGAACATTTTTCTTTTTTTCACTTAGATACTTATTTGTTAAGTTGAATGCACGCCTGTTTTCCCATCTATCAGATACTGTTAAACGTAACAGGCGGAATGATATGTTACGCGGATAGAGAGCAAAAACAGCCTTAATGTGGAAAAGCATATTCTGCATAGCTCCGCAAGTTTATAACAAAATTCCTAAATCAATCAAAGAGTTAAACTTAAATGGATTTAAAAATAAACTTTAATACTTGCTATGTAATAAATGTTATTATAATTTAAACGACTATTTGAATGATACTTTGACATCCTAATTGAATTGTAATATTTTAAACTTTGACATCTCTTTGATACTCTGAAATAAAAATGATACTTTGACATCCTAAATAAATTGTGTGTGTTTAAGATATTATTTTTAACTGACACATTTCAAATTGTAATTTTAATAGTAACCTAATAATTGTATGTACCTAATATTTGCACGCCACACTTGGCAGAATGTGATGATACCATAGACTAATCTTAAGACCATAAAATGTACCATATCCTGACAAATAAATGATTATGATTATTACAATACAAATTTTATTTTCACTGCAACTCTGAATCAATTAAAAAAAATTAAATTGACTTGCCAACAAAAACAGTCTCTATAACGCATAGAATTAGTATGTACTACTTTAAAACGCTTGACGTCTGACATCCTCCATTTTTTGCGTGACAGAAAAAAAGAAGTAATTTCAAGACATTATGGTTTCGTGCTGAAACTGTTTAATTTAACACTACAGATAAACAATTGGACATGCAGAAGGAGCCATAATTTATGCCTCAGAATCTCATTATGAATTTTTATTGCCGTATAAACGTGACGGAAAATTAATATTCCGTTTTTATTTTTTAATTACAGCCGCCATCTTGAAGCGTCCGTCACGCCTCTTTTTTACAGCTGTATAGCGAATTCTTTATCAATGTTGATGGGTGGTTTTGTTATTAAGTCAATATCTGCCTAGCCTTTTCCCAACTATGCCAGGTTCGGCTTCCAGTCTAACAGGATGTAGCTGAATACCAGTATTTTCCATGGAGTGACTGCCTATCTGACCTCCACAACCTAGTTACTGGGTTAATACCTTGGTAAGACTGGTTGCAGTCTTTTGGGCTTTTGATGACCCGTAGGTAACGACTGTCAAAAGATACACGATTAAATCAAATCAAAAGTCATAAATATTTAAAACTAGCTTTAAGGCTCTTTGTCGGTGCCTGGCGCGCCCGCGATATCGCGCGAGTCTGTACGAGCCTTTACCCGGCCCAGCGTCGCACGGGTAGCGCTAAGTATCTACCCTACCCTGCCCTACCTACCTACCCTACCTGCCTACCCTACCTACCTACCCTACATGCCTACCCTACCTACCTACCCTACCTACCCACCCTACCTACCCACCCTACCTACCCACCCTACCTGGCTGCCCTACGTACCTACCCACCCTACCTACCTATCTACCCTACATACCTACCCGACCTACCTTTTTTCTCACCTTTTAAACCTTCCCTGAAGTTCCACAAATATTTGAAACCCAAAATTAGCCAAATCGGTCCAGCCGTTCTCGAATTTTAGCGAGACAAACGAACAGCAATTCATTTTATATAAATACTAGCTGCGCCCCGCGGTTTCACCCGCGTAAGTCTCAATCCCGTGGGAATATCAGGATAAAAAGTAGCCTATGTCTTATTCCAGGGTGTCGGCTATTTCCATACAATTTTTTATCAAAATTGGTTCAGCCGTTTGAGCGTGAAGAAGTAACAAACACACACACTCTCAAACTTTCCCCTTTATAATATTAGTGTGATTCCCATCACGTATGCGGAGTTTCGCTAGCTAATCTATACACACACACACACATACACTCACAAACTTTCGCCTTTATAATATTAGTGGGATTCCCATCACGTATGCGGAGTTTCGCTAGCTAATCTATACACACACACACAAATACACTCACAAACTTTCGCCTTTATAATATTAGTGGGATTCCCATCACGTATGCGGAGTTTCGCTAGCTAATCTATACACACTTACACACACATACACTCACAAACTTTCGCCTTTATAATATTAGTGGGATTCCCATCACGTATGCGGAGTTTCGCTAGCTAATCTATACACACACACACACATACACTCACAAACTTTCGCCTTTATAATATTAGTGGGATTCCCATCACGTATGCGGAGTTTCGCTAGCTAATCTATACACACACACACACATACACTCACAAACTTTCGCCTTTATAATATTAGTGGGATTCCCATCACGTATACGGAGTTTCGCTAGCTAATCTATACACACACACACACACATACACTCACAAACTTTCGCCTTTATAATATTAGTGGGATTTAGGCTGAGAATCGGCACTTTTCAAACGTCAACATTACTTAAAACAGTCCACCTTACAACTCCCCCCAGCAGCACAGCTGTCTGTTCAGTTCGAAAAAACTTGATTATAAACAATAGTATGCAAAAATATTTACATTATGCAACACAAAACATTAGATTAATTGACATGCCATATTTCAGCGAAGGAGTACAGAGAGGGGGGGGGGGGTTAAGGAGTATGTAAGGAGCGTAGCAGGTCGCCACCTGCTACGCTCCTTACATACTCCTTCTATAGTTACTGCCAACCCCCATGGGAAGAAGGCGTGAGTTTATGTATGTGTGTTGTACCAACAAAAACACATCGAAAACTATACTCAAGCAAAAACGAAAACTAAAAATTAAATTTAAAAAAAAACCCCAACGCAAAAAAGAAAAGCGAACATTTAAAAAGTCAAAAATAATACCTATCCTTGAGCCATCAATGATCAAATTCGATTGAGTGATACCTATATATATTTTAATTATATAAATTGATGGATTTCACGATACGGTTTGCTCATTGAAATGGCGCTATAATGTCGTGGCGGGGTACCGCATAAGTAAGTCAGACCCTTCATCTGATTGACTATCTACATATAAATTTACTAGCATTTTCGACCAACTTGCTTCGGTACGATCAATTTTTTGTTGCAAATCTAGTTCCATTGGGTGTTAAATTGTTAAGTGAGTTTGCAATCACCCTATTTTAGCTATTTAGTTATTGCTTTAAACTTAGCGGTACCCCGCCGCGACATTTAAATGAGCAAACCGAAGTCACAAATGATAAACTAGCACCATCGAAGTAAAATAAAGAAACAGTTAATTACTAATAACAACAACAAAACCATGGTCAGCCAGACAGCAAATATAGGGCAGTTTACATCCTGTGTATAGTGGATCTCGTAGTAGCTTGACCAAGGTCTAATGTCATACAACGACAAGGTATATTTGTCTATGTGTACAGTTTACATCCTACTACTAAATTATCCTGTGATTTGTGGCCCAGTCCAGTAGTAACGATCGCTACTTACGAGTTGTAGGTCGTGGGTTCGAACCCAAGTACGCACTTTACTTTGTGTAAAATATCATCAGCACTGCCCTCAAAAACGGTAAAGGAAAACATCTTGACGAAACCGGGCATGTCCTAGAACCAAAAATTCGAAGACATGTGACATCCACCAACCCGCACTGGGCCCGCGTGGTGGATTACGGCCCACCCCCTCTCACAGAGTGGCCTGAGACCCCAGGCAGTGGGAACATTATTAGGCTGACTATGCATTCTAAATTATCATAGTTTAAAGAATTAAGTTGGTGAACTAAATTATGGACGACGTTGTTTTTCTCCAGGGAACCTGAGGGTATTTTTTTTTATTATGTCATGTAGAACGGTTTTCCAGTTTATTTCTAATTTAGGTATAGGTTGATCATGTCCTCGATGTTAGTAAAACCATGTTGGAAACGCCGGGAGGGACGCCCTATTAAGGACGTGATATAGTGACCTAATTGGTGATGTTCTTCAGAAAGGTCAGGTGCGTAGTACTCGCAACCGGCGTGCGTGTATGACCAGATGTGTGAACGAAGGCGAAGCAAAAGGAGTATGTAAGGAGCGTAGCAGGTGGTGCTCTATAGTTTCTGCCTACCCCCATGGGAAGAAGGCGTGTATGCAAGAGAAACAACTTTTACTAAGAAACCGTGGAGTGAAAACATGATTATAGTAAAGTCGGTGGTCGGGGTTAGCATTAGTTTAGTAACTGCGAGCAAAGGCAAGTTAAAGAGGCTCATAATTGAAAACAAAAAAGTGTGCATCATCAGAAAGCCGAAAGTTTTTAGAGGTTCATTAATTTTAAAAAAAGCGTACATATTAGAAGGTCAACAAGTTTTAAGAGGATTAGTAAGATTAAATAGACCAGAGTGCTGGCCTATTTTTTGGCCAAAGAATCAGCATTGCCATACAACGTGGCAATGCTGCCAGCCTTTTGGGTACTTTTCCTGTTGACAGCGATGCGGAAGAATTTTTTGATGCCCTATGATTATTTCCCCTCCTTTGTTATATACTTACTTGTACATATTATTATTTTTATTTTCAGTCTGTTTAGTTTTTAAATTATGTAAGTACTTTCAAAATGGTTAATAAAAATTTATTTATTCAGTAAATTAGAGGATTAGTTAAATATTGCCCTATCTAATTAAATATTTATTTTTATTACCTCTCCTGTACTTACTTACATAGCGATTACAAATTCTCATAGGTGACATTACCGTAATAAAATATTGTGACTCGTGCACTTTAACCACATGTCAATTATTAATTATTTGTATAATTATTAATTATTCATATAAAATATGATGTGAACGTAAATATATGCGTGCCCACAGCAGGATATAACTTGTAAATAAATTGATTAAACATTCCTGGAATCAGAAGCCCACTGGTTATGCTATAAGATATGGAAAATTATCTTGTGTGTGACTAACGTGTTGAAAAAACCTAATAAACATGTCTTAATCTGTACACTTAAGGGGCGTAGCATGCGTAGTTCATACTAACGTAATACCAAAATAATTTGTAAATCAAACATATTCTTAAGGTAGTGTGTATTTATTTCGATTGGATTACAGAATATCTATGTTCCCAAATATATATTTTGATAGGACAAAAAAATAAAAATAAAACAAAATACCAAAAAAATAATTCAAATAGGTAATGAAACAAATAATATTTTTTTTTTGGTCAAATAATTTTACCTCTGCAAGATGTAACTTTATTTGTCTACTAGTGTCGCGCTGCAAAAGAACTAAAACAATCAGGCCAACTTTGTTATGCTGGGTTGCGTGACAGCTACGTCTTACGCTCGCGACACGTCATCGTGCTGTCATTGTGCTATTCTAGTGTGCGTGCATTTTGCGGCCAGCAGTTGGACGCAATTTTTTTCGACGAGTTCACATCTTTGACTGTATAACTATATTTATATCTTTGGAGACACCAATGTACAATATGTTACTAAGATAGGTAGATACTATACTTGTCAAAAAATAATAGGCCCGTTTAGACATTTAACTTGAATCGATTTATCGTGAGTATCGAGTACCGAGTCGTATGGTTACTTCACTGGTTACGTCGCGATTGACCATCGCGACTCGGTGCTCGATACTCACGATAACGGTGCCCGCCCACGAGCGATTATCTCGGCGATTTTTTCGGCGGTGGATAAATATCGCCGAAAAAGTCGCCGAGGTAATCGCTCGTGGGCGAGCACCCTAAATCGGTTCAAGTTATATCACTGACTCCTAAGACACAGGCACATACACCTAGTTTAGGAGTCGAGAGTATAAAATTTTTTGTGACCTAGTTATAAGCCTTCTATGCTCTTAGTCTTTGAACCTTATATTGTGATGACTTTCTTTTGGTGAAATAAAGAATTTATTTATTATTTAGTTAAATGTCAAAACGGGCCTATTTTTTTTTTTGTTGACAATTTTAAGTTCAGAGTGACAAAATTACTGTTAAAAGTACACATGTATCGTAGAGTTTTGTGTTATTTTTGGAGCAGTGGTGGCCCAGTGGTAACAACCCCTAATTACGAGTCGTAGGCAGTGTGTTTGAACCCACGTAGGCGCTTACTTTGTGTAAATAATTTCAACACCATTGCTCTCAAAACGATGAATGAAAACATCCTGAGGAAACTGGCATGTTCTAGAACCAAACATGACATCTACTAACCCGCACTGGGCCCGCGTGGTGGATTACAGCCCACTCCGTCTCACATAGAGGAGGCCTGTGTCCCAGCATTATATACTGATTAGGCACAGACCAGGAAAATATGCCACAAAAGGGAGGAGGCCTATAAAGGAATATAATAATCGGCAGTGGCTGGAACAAGGCTGCCAATGTATAAAAGGTTCTATTGTCACTATAGACCCTAGATACCCTTGGATACTTCTCATGAAAGGAAACTAATTTCAAATGATCAAATGCAAGCCGAGCTTATTAATAACATAATATAAAAAAGCCGGCCAAGTGCGAGTCGGCCTCGCGCAGGAAGGTTTCCGTATCATTGTCTATAAAAATGGCAAAAAAATCACGTTTGTTGTATGGAAGCCCCCTTAAATATTTATTTTATTCTGTTTTTATTTTAATTTAATTATTTATTTTTAAAGTGAATATATAACTAAATATTCTGTGAATATTTCAAACGGCGCCTGTTGCCGTTATCAATATCGAGCAAAAAAAACCGGCCAAGTGCGAGTCGGACTCGCGCACAAAGGGTTCCGTACTTACCATTATCTATAAAAACGGTAATAAAATCACGTTTGTTGTATGGGAGCCCCCTTAAATATTTATTTTATTCTGTTTTTTAGTATATGTTGTTATAGCGGCAACAGAAATACATCATCTGTGAAAATTTAAACTGTCTAACTATCATGCTTCATAAGATACAGCACGGTGACAGACGGACAGCGGAGCCTTATAATAGGGTTCCCGTTTTACCCTTTGGGTATGGAACCCTGAAAGTAATAACGTAAAGATGTTCTTCACTGTGGGCTCGAAACTAAACTTTTTTTTACAGTCCCAAGCCGAACATACCACTTAACAATAAAGCATCATTTTAAAATAAAAACAGTATTCTCTTGCTATAAATCTGTTTGAAGGCGTGGCCTCCCTGATGTACGCCAGCTCCCGCTGATTTAGTGGCCACATCATTAATCATTCGATGTAAAGAATATCCAATATCTTGGGCGGTATCATTAGGTACACTTTGAAACAAGAAATATGTACAAAGGAATGTGTGTTACTGTGTAGTAAATGTGTCCTACAAAGGCTGAAAAAAGAAAAAAAAAACAGTTGACGTCAGCTGTGAAGGATTGATACGGTTAGCATTTAAATGTCACTGTCATTCTGTTTGAAAGCAAAAACATAGACTATAAACTCTATTAAAAATGTCTGAAAGCATTGAAAGGGTTATTTATTATTAATAATGTTTATGTGCGATTCTTTAAATAGTTACAGATAGTTAATGTGTCATGAGTATATATTTAAATAAATATTTATTGATCACGTTAAATAAAGTATTTATAGCAGTATTTTCGAAATTAATGTCAGTTTTAGGTTAGGCTCACATTAAACGATCCTTTTTATTACACACCCTTCAAAGTTTTATGGATGCAATAACAATAAATCATATTATAATCATATAAGCTGAATATGTAAGAAAAACTTAAATTCTCGCGAAATATACTAACAGGGAAATGATTTAAGACTGACGTTTAAAGGCTCGAGCAGACAGGCGCGACGCGACATCAGTAGCATAGTTTCTATGAAAACTTCATAAAGGAAAGTGTCGCGCTTCCTGTCGCGCCTGCGATATAGCGTCAGTCTGTACGAGTCCCATTATTGGCTGTAGGTATAAAATTAATATTTAAACTTAAGAGGCCTCCGTTGGATGCGTAGTTCATACAAACGTAATACCAAAATAATTTGTAAATCAAACATATTCTTAAGGTAGTGTGTCTTTATTCCGATTGGAATACAGAATATCTAGGTTCCCAAATATATATTTTGAATACTCTGACACTGATTTAAACAAGAGTTGAGAGAAAAATAAGTTTTCTATAGAAACTTTAAATTCCTCATATCTCGTCTTTATATCATAGTCCTTTCAAAATTTATATTTGGGAACATTTTGGTATTACGTTTGTATGAACTACGCATGCTAAATGCCCCTTAATTTAGGTCTCTACTTAGTAGATACAACGTGCCTATATCGCTTAAAATTATACTTAAAGTAAAATAATTTATCTACATAGTTCACGCCTTTTAACCTGTACAACCTACCCTAATATAATATATAAGTGGCGCGACCGATATAGGCCTAAAAACTAAAAATGCCTGGCGACGGTCATTGATTCCCAGTTCCAAATTATAACAATGACACGCATGCTGGCAATAACTTTCTCACCTCAGCACTTCAAACAAGCAGGTTTTGCTGTTTAAGAGCTCATACTACCTCAAATGGCTTAGCATGATCCTCCGTTATGTCGAAAATACTGCAGCATTCATTTTGAAATAAATATAGGTAAAGTTGAGGATTAATGTTAAGTATTATGTTTGACGAAAACACGATTCCATAAAATTTTATCTATAGAAAAAAATTCCAAAGTTACCTCCAAACCGAACAATAAACCGCTGGTATTCAAAAAATACTTCAAATTAGATAATGAAGCTTCGCATATTAACTGATAATATGTTCTTGCTGCTGAGATGAAAAGTTTTACACGAAAGTGTTACACGAGACCAAAGTTATTTGCATCTCGTGTCTCTGAATCCCGGGCTGCGCTCAGGATTCCAACCTAGAATAAATAAAAATAAATAATAACTTTATTGATATATAAATACCTTCGTTACAATAATTGGTACGTGTAGGTAACAAAAACACAATTAATTGTAAAAAGGTGTCTGGAATGGTGGGAACCCTGCCTCCCAAACTAGGGGAAACCTGTGCCTTAGGAGACAGAAAAGAATCGAATCCTGCGCTTACTCGGGATTCAACACTCGTAGCGAAAACCAAGTTTGCTCTCTTGTTGCACAAATATCTATTGACACTTCAGCACAGCCCATCGCACCGCATTTATCTGGGAGGTGTGCCCATCCAGACAATACAACAAACCTTGTATTACGCAACTAAAGTTAAGTTACCAGACGTGACTCCAACAACGTCGCCATTGCATCTTAGTTTCATCTGCGCAACAGACAATTATTATCCTCATGTCTATGACAACTAAATCTAATCTACCAACGTCACCCGACAAACAAACCCAGAAACAATAAAATTAATCGCCTGACGTTTCGCACGTCCGGTGCCATATCGCCGGGCCTAACAACGGCCCATTGAGCCGAAACAATCGGCGCACACACTAAATGCGTTTACATTGTCCCGTACAGCCGGGCTACGTGACCAAAGGCAGAACTACGCAGGAAGTGGACGGTGGCCGATAACGATATCACACTTAGTGGCCACTCTGTGTCGGTGTAAACAAGGCTTAATACTGGCTGGTCGCGTTCGAGGGTTCTAAAATTAAAATTCGTTTGGCAGAGGAATGAGGTTTTAGTCCATAGAAATGATGGAATATGTGATTTGTTGATTCAAGTATTGGTTTGGAACACCTGGTGCGGAAAATCTTAGCTGCGAAAACACCCAGGTCCTAAAGTCCAAATCTTCTGAAGAATTTTTAATAACGTTGGTCGATCATTGTCGGGATTTTCACCTAATAGATTTTGCGTTATGATTTTCATAGATAGTCGTTTAGTACTTACACCATTCTGTCTGCGTGATACTTAGATAGGTACTGAAAGAACATAATTTCTTACTTATTCAAAACTCAACGCCAGCACTAAAAACTAGCCATAAAACAAAATATATTTCACAGACGTTCCTAGTAAATATTTATTGACCAATTACAAATCAGCGATTATCGCGCGCTGCGACCTGATTGGTCGGTTGAACTTTCTAAAGTCGTGTACAGTTGGCTGTAACTTTACAATGTATTCAAGAATAATGTCTTTGAATTATGTACGCCATGAAAATAACATAATGGAGGATGGAAGGTCATGTTTCTAACGAATAGATTAGATATAACTAGATAATGGCTAGACGTGATGCATGTGAAAAGCGGTGTTTTCTGCCCTGACATAGTGAAACAATTTCTATGAAGTTTTCATAGAAATTGTTCAACTAGAGTTGGTGTCGCGCCTGTCTGCGGGAGCCTTAATTCTTTGCTCTAGGCAAGTGTTTATTCTAAAAAGATGTTCGAGTAAGAATCTCGATGGAAAACAGGATTTAAGTAGATCTTACTTAACAATCGGGCCTATAACACTCCTTAATGACTCACTAGTACACTCTAGTATCTAAATAACTACTAGAATTCACTAGAATATTGATACCGGCGTCAATGTGTTGACAGTTTACTTTTAAAATTAGAACTTACGCCGGTACCGGCACATGGCACTTTATTATTCTTCCACCATCATTCTCCTGCCTTAATCTCAATTTATTATGTGGTCGGCGCAACATGTATTTTTCTTCGATACTTCTCTATTGAAATGAAATGATTTTATTTCTGTAAGTAGGTTTGTACAAACACTTTTACACGTCAATCATATTTTAAACACTAGATGAGGTCGGCGTTTCCATCGGACTACTCTGAGAAGAAAGGCCGAAACAAACACAGGTCACAGTCTCTTTTATTTAAAGTCCAGACATAGATTGGTCAGATCATGTAGATTGGTGTCCGAAATGGTTTTTTGAGGAAAGAACCACACAGATTGAGTGGACCTATCCAGTCAGTGTACGCATTTGTCAGTAATCGTGCTCAACTCAGAACTTAAGGAGCTCAACGATTCAACGAACAATACCAAAGAAAGGACATTTGGGTAGGCCGCATAAATCATTCAAACTAACTGAGAGAGAAAATCAAGATCAAATTAATCGTCATCTCGGTATTTACGCCCTCTCTCTCTATATTCTTCCACACAGACTATCCACCGTTTGGTCTTCCCCTATTCTTATAGTGATCCACATTCATATTTAAAACTTTCCTCACGACATTTTCCGCATTCCTCTACATGCCAATCGGATTTCCATGCAACTTTTCAGTCACCGGTTCCACGGGCTCATTATTTCTCCATATAAAATTGTAAGGTATGTCTGTCGATGTTGTTAGTGTCTTCGGGTTGCATATCTCATCAGCAATCTTAAACAAGACCACAAATTATCTAAAAATGTACTAAATTTGAATATCTTGCTTTACCTATTAAAGGCTCCCGCAGACAGGCGTGATGCGACACTAGTAGAACAATTTCTATTAAAACTTAATGGAAATTGGTCTACCAGAAGCGTGTCGCGCCTGTCTGCGGGAGCCTTATTATTTTTTGTTGGTAACTATAGTGGCGTGTGCTAGCTAACATATGGCAAATAATATTTTGCATACTATTGTATTGAATCATGTTTTCTAAGAGAATAGACAGCTGTGCTGCTGGGGAGTTTGTTGCGCCACTTCTTCCCAGCTGAAGCACTAGGAAGTGGTGAAGGGTGGGCGTTTTTGGTGGACTGTCTTATGTAATTTTGACGTTCGAAAAGTGCCTAGTTTTAATAAATATTTTTGGACTGATTTTTTTTTTATATTTTTTTATAAAAATATTTAAAAATGTAAGCGATTTGTAGGTCAGTAACAGGTTGTATGTTGATCTAAATATGATTCGCGGCCATAACAAATATGGCTTTACAGAATTATAATCATTAGAATCGGCAGTACAACTAACTCTCTTCGTTAAATCCTATTGAATGAATATTTCTGAAATAATCATTCAGTAGGATTTTATGAACTTTGAGAGTTGTAATGCTAATTCTAATGATTATAATTCTGTAAAGCCATATTTGTTACGGCTGCAAATCATATTTAGATCAACATACAACCTGTTACTGACCTGCAAATTGCAAAAAACGTAATAAAATTTGAATTTCGCGGGCTACCTTAGCGCATCCCCCTTAACGTGTTTTCCTAGGCACGGAGGGGTCTTGGTATGTACCTAAAGATGGTCACACATTCACGGATCAACCGCGGCGAGCGTAGCAAAACCGGATCGATCGACCCGTGCGGCTGTTTTTAACAACATGCCCCGTTTTTGTACCTAATTGGCAAAATAAATGAATTTAAACTAAAATCTTGATACAATTAAGAGTTTCACTGTTGTGAAACGGTGTTTCGATGGGATGGGAATGGAGATATCGTTCAATGTGGATTGTGGATACAATAAGAGAGCGCTATAAAGTAATTTAATCAAGGCAGTATGGGAATACTTTATAATCAGCATCCGCTGTTTCAGTAAAATTATGATGAATTATCTGCCAGTGAAGACATTCTTGTCAGTACTTTTCTCCGTAAGAAAAATGACTTTATGACACTATCTGAAAATATCAAAATTCCTGAAAACTTAGGTGCTATCTAAAATATCATAAAGTTTTATGCAGTTTCTGCACGAAATTTTCTCTCATCAACATTTGTTATTTCTAGTCGTGTCTAATTTTAAATAACGTAGGCATGACTAAGAATTGTAGAAGCACTGTTTATCCTATAAACGAGGCAATTGTAACCAATTCAGTGCCATCACCATACCTAACCTCAAAATTAAAATAAATGCAATGCAATCGACTATTGTGTTTGATGCAACGTGAACGAAATCTTCAAGTTGTCCGAGCTTGCGTAGGCGTTAGAGAAAAAAAAAAGCGGTTCTATATTCAAAGTTAGTGGTTCAGCCAATCGCGTGGCCGGTAGGCGTGGCGGCGGCTTACGATTGGCCGTTGGCGAGGCGGGCGCAGCTAGTACTGATGGATCGCGCGATTATAACGTTAGTCGATGGCCGATGGTCTTCTAGCGTTGCGGACGCATGGCCGGTGAAGGGGCGCGTAATGTCCGCATTTTTTATTTGAATTGAATGCCGGGATTTGTTGACATAATCGTTTTTTATTAAAAAATATTGGGATCAACAATGGTCATACCATTTTAATTAATTGCCTACTTGATATGTGCTGATTCAAATTGGAATGGTCTGGTCTGGATTTAAAAAAAAAAATCTATCGGTAATATTAAAAAAAAAAAACTTACTCCTTTCAAATAAATTTTTTTTTTTTTTTTTTTTTTTTCCTTTTTGGCTTCGCACGGTTTGTGCATTTAGCCAGTGTCATGTAAAATTAGGTAACAAGTACAAAGTTATAATAATTATGAAATGAACTCCACTCAATGCATGATAAGATGATTGATGATATCCCGCCCCGTTCCCCTTGAGTTTAAGTAAAGACGCGGCACTTTACTGAAACCTCGCGCGGACTTCTTGAGAGAACTTAAAGTGATGTTGCACTGTTTTGTTTCATTTGCCTACATTAATGCAGGTTCACGAACACTTAATGGTTAATAATCCACCACTATTACACATTAATATTCGGCTAAACACAAATTTTAGAAAATAAAACAAAACTGCTAACATGACGCTTCACTTTCCCGCCAAGAAGTCTGTTCAAATAAATTAAATACATTGCTATAGGTACTATTAAATTACATCATTATAAATAGAATGAAATAATGATTAATATACTGAGACCATTAACTATGATTCAAACTTTTATGTACCTACGTAGTAGGTACTTAATTAAAATGACCGCTGAAACATTAGCGTGTTTAATAATGAGGCTAATAAAATATAAGTTATAACTATAAAGCTTAAAGGCTTGTACAGACTCGCGCGATATCGCGGGCGCGACAGGCACCGACAAAGAAATTGTGCTACTAGTGTCTTTAAATTAATTTTGAAATAAATATATGGTAAAGCTGAGGATTAATGTTAAGTACTACTTATGTTTGACAAAAACACGATTCCATAAAATTTTCTCTATAGAAAAAAAAACCAGTTTCCTCCAAACCGAACAATAAACCGGTATTCAAAAAATACTTCAAAATAGATAATGAAACTTTGCATAATCTAATTATAAAGCAGGTATCATGTTATTGTTTTTTTTCGTTTTAGCGTGAAGGCGTTTTTTTTTTTTTTGGGTGGGAAATTATCAAATAACTTTTCCCGCTCTGGGTGGAGCGGGAGGGAGTGTCAGACTTTTACTGACTAAAACCCACCCGTGTTCCTTCAAGATGCCTGTGTGCCAGGGCCACGATATCCCCTTTCGGACAGGCTCGTAACCCTGGCAGGCATTGGCCCTTTCGGACCCCGTCAATTGGTGCTGACGTCTCTTTGAGGCGCGCGTGGAACACAACGCGCCGTCGACCCGGGCTTGGTCCTTATCGGACGGCGAGCTACCCATCCGTCCGCAAGCCCGCGCCTACGGTGGCCGGGAATCGGCCTGCGATTCCCGACGCCCGGGGCGTCTCCTGCGGCGACTAAGGGCGCGAGGGCGTTGATTTTGCCTTACCCTCACGCGTTCCGCCTCCTCCTTCGCAAGCATCACTGTTTCGCAGAAGGAGGTGACGGCCTCCCATGCACTCTCGCTCCGAACCATGGCCTGAACCAGGGCCGGACGCGAGAGATCGCTGCCGTGAGGACACGGCGGTGCTCCGCCCAAGCAGGGCAGACCTCCACCGTATGCTCCACCGTGTCCTCCGGGCGATCCACACAGTGGTGACACCCGGGCGTTTCCTCCCGCTTAATCCTAAACAGGAACCTCCCGAAACATCCATGTCCGGTGAGGACCTGCGTCAGGCGGAAGGTGAGGACGCCGTGGCGCCTCTCCAGCCACTCCTCAAAGAGGGGACTTATCGCCACAATTGTGGCGTGCCCAGTGAAGGCGTAACAAACAAACTTACTTTATTAAGTTAGGATCTCCTTGTAATACAGTGTTAAGGCTCGTGCAGACTGGCGTGACATCGCGGGCGCGACAAGGATCGCGCTACTTGTTGCGCCCACGATATCGCGCTTGTTTGCACTAGCCTTTAAACTATTTTTTTATGCCAAAATGCTTGAAAAGATTGCGCTAGACTAGCGCAATCTTTCCAAGCATTTTTTCTAGCAGCGTTTCTTAACCTGTGGTCCGCGGACCCCTAGAGGTCCGAAGTTTTATCTCTGGACTATTTAACAATAACAAATAAATGCCACCAAAAGTCGCATGTAATAAGATGTTTCATGCATACAAAATCCCCCATTAGTAAAAAAAAAATCAAATTAAAAGTCAAATTTCCAAAAACCCCTTCTTAGCGGATGCCTACGTCATAGAACTGTCTGTGTGCCAAATTTCAGCCCAATCTGTTCAGTGGTTTGAGCTATGTGTTGACAGACCAATCAGTCACGGTTTCCTTTTATATAAAGCCAGATATTATATGGAGAACCTCCTCCTTTTTTGAAGTCGGTTAAAAATCATTTACAGCCAGAGTGCATCTCATGACAATTCCAATAAGACCAAACACGGGTAGGATACATTGTTTTATTACGAAGTTCCAGTGCCTACCTTCCGGCTTCATCATCAGATCAGTTTGATGGTACCATTTTGATCAGAACTATTTAATTTAATTTGCTTCGCTTAACTATCTTAATCCAGATATCTTATCGCTACCCGTGAAATACTTATCATTGAGAAGTTCCGGTGGCCATCTGTGGCCTTCTTCATCAGTTCCACTTCACCAAATTATACTTTCTGAATGCAAATGATTGACTTGTTCATGAAAATATAAAAATCGCTATATGTATGCCTATAATATTTGAAGAGTTCCTTCAGTTACTCATGGATCCCAACATCAAAACTGAATTTTGATAAAAATGGGACCAATCTGGAAGTATATCCTTTAAAAAAAAAAAAAACCAAATCGGTTCATAAACGACGGAGTTCTGAGGTAACAAACATTAAAAAAAAAAAGAAACATACAGATGACTTGAGAACCTCCTCCTTTTTGTAAAGTCGGTTAAAAATACATTTTTTTCTATAAAAAGTTTTATTTTGTACTTAGGTAGTTGTAGTACCTACTCGTATTTACAAAAAACATGGTCCGAAATTTAATGTCCCTTTTTTTAGGCGTCCTTGCGCTTGATTTCCTAGGGCTGTCCGTGGCTGAAAAAGGTTAGGAAACGCTGCGCTAGAGTGTCATAAATTCCCTAACAAGATGCTTAAAAAATCGTCTCGTAAAATGCGAAATATAAAGTTATGGTAGTGCTGTAGGTACCTTTGACATCGGCTATAAAGATGTCATAGCCGACCCCGGCTAGCCTCCGCTTTTATTTGACAGGCTATTGATGTTTATCAACGGCTTTAACTTAGGCATGTTATTGCATTACTATTACCTGGCTAACATTTAGATCTACATGTGTAGTTACAATAGACTAGCATTTGCCCCCGGCTTCGTCCGCGTTGAAGCCGGCAAATATCCCACTGGAACGTACTACCGTGATTAAAAGTACCCAGGTTATAAACTATCTGTGTTCAAAATTTCATCCAAATCCGTTCAGCTGTTTTTACGCCGGAACATACCTACATCCAGACAAACGGACATAGATTCTTTGTTACTATTTTACTAGTAAGTAGGTATATGAATAGACAAGCAGCAGAAAACAGTTGTAAATATCATGACTCAAAGTTGTATTGAAAAAAAAGCAAGTGATATCATTTTTGGATATATTGATCTATTTCCATGATTCGACTATTGAGCTCCATCCAAGACAAAGGCTTTTGTGTCATTCATGTCACAGATTGGAAAACGGTAAATAAGGCTGAATAAAACAGAAACCCTGACCTATATGAGTCGGCCTAATAAAACACTATTGTCTCTTAAGCAGATAGAACTCAAAAACATGAACTAAGAAGAAATCGTTCACAAAATGTCAAGACGACAAAATGCCAACTGTTTAAGACGAATGAGATCAGTTTAACTAAGAAGCTAGTTGCTTACTCAACTAGATTCGAAATTCGAATACAGTTACTTATCAGCTCTTGGCGGCAAACGGCATTGGGTCCGTAATGGCGGATCGTAAACTTGACATAAACCGTCCGGGACCGCACTGCGGCGCTGCTGTATCTAGAACTTGCGTCAATTGTGTGTATCAAGTCAAGTTTAGTGCATAGGTTTTACTGTGAAGTATAAACCATGGTCAGATCGCTGCAAACCGTGTGTTGTGATTTGGTTGAAACTGTCAGAAAAAGCTCATTACACAAGGACTTCTTGGCGGGAAAGTGAAGCGTCATGTTAGCAGTTTTTAGTTTCTAAAATTCGTGTTTAGCCGAATATGAATGTGTAATAGTGGTGGATTATTAACCATTAAGTGTTCGTGAACCTGCATTAATGTAGGCAAAGGAAACAAAACAATGCAACATCACTTTAATTTCTCTCAAGAAGTCCGCGCGAGGTTCCAGTAAAGTGTCACGTCTTTACTGAAACTCAAGGGGAGCGAGGCGGGATATCATCTATCATCTTTATCATGCATTGAATGGAGTTAATTTCATAATTTCTACCTGTTACCTAATTTCACATGTCACTGGCTAAATGCACAAACCGTGCGAAGCCAAAAAGAAAAAAAAAAAAACATTACACAAGTCCACCTGTAAATTGAAATTTCAATAAATGATTTTTGAATAAGGTGATTTTATTGAAATATCTTGGATTTTCTCGGCGATTGCTTATGAAGGAACGGAAAATATCTGTCTAATAGTAACCCATAACAGTACTTTGCAGTCAGCTAAGTTATGCTAGTAGATGGTGATGTTCTTCAAAAAGGTCAGGTGCGTAATACTCACAAAGTATGTAGGTAAGAAGTATGTATTAGTATATATATATATATATATATATATTATTATTTATTTATTTATTAGTATATATATATTATTATTTTTATTAGTATATATATTATTATTATGTAAGGAGTATGTAGGTAAGGAGCGTAGCAGGTGGCGTTAATAGTTTCTGCCTAACCCCATGGGAAGAAGGCATGAGTTTATGTATGTTTTATAAAAATAACAGCATTACGTCGGTATTCCCCGAAGGGATAGGCAGAGGTAGGTGTACCTACGTATAATACACCCACGTTAATTTTCGCTAGTTATGTTTAGGTGCCATGTAATAGGAGGCAAGCCTATTGCCATTAACCGGGCACAAATCCAAACTTCGGACTGTTACAGAGAAATTCCAGATGGAAAACCCAATAACACTTTGCCTGACCCGGGAATCAAACCCAGGACCTCATGCTCAACTGTTGCGCTTGCGACACTTAGACCTTCGAGGCTGTTTTTGGGGTTCCGTATCCAAAGGGTAAAACGGGAACCCTATTACTAAGGCTCCGCCGCGCGCCGTCTGTCTGTCTGTCCGTCTGTCTGTCTATCTATCTGTCTGTCTGTCTGTCTGTCCGTCTGTCACCAGGCTGTAACTCATGAACCGTGATAGTTAGACAGTTGAAATTTTCACAGATGATGTATTTCTGTAGCCGCTGTAACAACAAATACAAAAAAACAGAATAAAATAAATATTTAAGGGGGCTCCCATACAACAAACGTGATTTTTTGCTCGGTTTTGCTCGATATTGATAACGGCAACAGGTAGACACTTGAAATATTCACAGAATATTTAGTTATATATTCACTTTAAAAATAAATAATTAAATTAAAATTAAACAAATATTTAAGGGGGGCTCCCATACAACAAACGTGATTGTTTTGCCGTTTTTATAGATAATGGTACAGAACCATTCGTGCGCGAGTCCGACTCGGACTTGTTTATAATAATGTAGCAGATATTTTAGTATATTGTGGTGTCTTACGACTTCCACGCGAGCGAAGTCGCGGGCATAAGCTAGTATTTACTAAAGCTATCCTTTAGGGTATATTCCCTAACAAACAATCACCCTGAATGTCCAGTACAATAAAGAGAACTACATGGTTATTTAGGGCGCACCTTACAGGGACGTGCAATATAAACGTTAAAGGGGAATTTATAGGTGTAGGAAGAACTAACAATTTTGATATATTATAAATATGCTTAAAAATAAAACGAATACTCCCCGGGTTAAGTGGTGATTTCAAATCCGTCCGTTGGATGACAGCTGGTACTAGTTTATTGATTTTGCAACGAAATTACATACAAACAACTATATCTATCGAATTTAAGCACTTATAACAATAGACACGAAAAATATGAATATTATAATTTCATTCTAACACGAAAACTTTTGACGGCCGGCTGCCAGTGTAGCCAGAAAAAAAAAACTACGCACAATTAAGGGTTCCGTAGTTGGGATGAATGATTCCCAAAAACAAACTTAAGATGTATTTGAAAAACATGTTCTTTCATACATCGATATACGCCACGGTCACGGACTTTTTCCTATACTTGTGCCGTGAGACTTTGCTTCTTGCCAAATTTCATGATTCTAGGTCAACTGGAAGTACCCTATAGGTTTTGATTTATTTGTGTGTATCGAAATAAGTCGCACAAATGGCCGTATTTTTTTATTACTTTGACTTAGAAACTTGATTTATTTAGAGCTCCAAGGGACCGTACACCTACGTATTTGATATTAATTTCAAATTGATACCTACACGCGTTCCTGAGAAGCAGTGCCCCCTTATTGTTTTTGGCTCGTCTTGGTGGGGGCACTACCGTGCCCAGATACATAAGGTATAATGTCAATAGTAATGTTTCTGGTGAACAATAATGTTTTTAAAAAGGTCATCTGCTGCATGCTAATGGTATCGGCGAGAACTGCACTTACGTCTTTAAGGCTAGTAGTTTGGGAATTATTAAGGCAAGAAAACTCAAGACGATATGCTTACACCTTTTCAATTCAATTCATTTATTTCAGATAAATTACCATCGTTAGTATTTTGAGGTACGGTGTCATAGCTCTTCATACCGGACTTGAACACCATCACCTCACTCTTGGTCGTGTTTTACCTGAGCCCATGGGCCTTCAGATAGCACTCGCATACCTTTATTAAGAGCTCAGGCTCTTAATAGGGCACTGATCGATGGGCTCAGCAGCACTATTTCGGTGTGATTTTAAAGACATTTCACATCAAAAGGGAATTCCAAGTTCCTATTGAAGTTTAGGCTCTTTAGGCAACACAGTTGCAAAGTGTTAGTAAAACGTGGTTATGGGCGCCAAACCATTATTTGTTTTTAAATTTAAGCTTGTTTTGATTATTTTGTATTTAATCTGACTTCCATGTTATTTATTGAATTAATACTTGTATTTCCGGTTGAATGTATAAAATTTTCTAATTTGTTACTTCCTTTTGATCTATTTAATTTATTGTGGTTTCCGGTTGTATTTATAAAAAGTTTCTATTTTATTACTTCCTTTTGATTAATTCGAAATATTGTGGTTTCCGGTTGAATAAGACATCAGAAGTTACCCCTTCAAATAACCAATTACTACTATTAGAGAATAATAAAAAGGTATCTTCTGGCAATATAACTCATAATAAAAAAACAAAGGGAGTGTACATCATCATTTCAGCTGAAAGACGTCCACTGCTGGACATAGGCCTCCCCCAAAGGGGGGGTTTGCCATAATCGCCACGCTTGGCAGGCGGTTTGGCGATCGCAGTATGGTGTTAAAATGCATAGAGAACGCTGCTGCCATTCTCTAGTAAGTCCCTTAGTCGCTTTTTACGACACCCACATGAAGAAATGGGATAATGCTATTCTTTACGTCCGGCACCACACAAGAGTGTACATACTTTAAAATTATTTAATCAAAATATGCAAGGTTACTCTTCCAAGTTACTGGAAATAGAATTGTTTTAGAAAATACCAAGTTTGATGTCATTTGTTTAAGAGAACATTTGTTAAAATATCATCAAGTGATGTCAATTAAATTATGGAAATTATTGTGTAGTTAGCTATTTTAGCCGAAAACGTATTATTACATGGCGGATCATTAATATTGATTAAAAATTGTATTAAATCGAAAGAACGGAAAGACATCATCGGACTGTCTGTTGAACTTACCATAGAATTCTCCGGTGTTGGCTTGATAAGCATGTTATATAGTACCTACATGCGTATACAGACCTCCAAGTTGCCAGAATCTATTCGTGTTTGATTCTATACTAGAAGATGTATTAAAAAACTTAGTATTAATAGTAAGTCAATAATCTTAAGTGGTGATTTTATTATTAACTTATTAGAAAATAACTCGAATACTGTCAGATTATTAAGTCTTTTTAGGTCATTTGATTTGTCTAATGTTTTTATTGAACCAACCCGAGTGACAGTTTCTTCTGCCACTTGTATAGATACATTTTTTTGTAATTGTGATTACTTACACAAACAAATTGTAAATAAGTTGCCATCTGATCATAGTAGAGAAACAATTACATTTTGCTCCAATGTGCCTTTACAAAAATTTCAAATAAGGTTTAGACCAATTACAAGTAAAAATTTAGAGAAATTAAATAATTCTTTGGCCCGTAAATTATGTGTCCACCTAGTTCTTTTCACTATTAAACACGCAATTTAAGAGGCACACTGATTTAAACAAAAATTATGAGAAAAATAAGTTTTCTATAGAAATTTTAAATTCCTCATATCTCGTATTTGGCAACATAGCTATTCTGTAATGCAATCGAAATAAATACACACTACTTTAAGAATAAGTTTGATTACAAATTATTTTGGTATTACGTTTGTATGAACTACGCACGCTACGCCGGCCACTTAATGACACTTTTCCACCGAAGAAAAGACAAGTTTGTGCACTGCAGTCTAGCTGTTTAGCTGCCTATGAACAACTTTGCAAAGCAGTAGTTATATGAAATGCTAAGGAACTGCTGTTCCACTCTTGGGTTGATGCGAGAAAACAGTCGAATACTGTTAAATTTTTCATATTTTGTTAAAAGCTACCACAATCAGTTATTTCACAGTAAGTACAATAAAAAACAAAATAAACTGCGCCACACATGGTAAATGAATCACCACAGCCTTCAAATCGATTTAAAACCCATAGCGAAACGTAGTAGCAATCGAAACAAAGCAGTGAATAACTTCGTAAGTAGCAATACGACTATTTTACACGTCGCCGAACATTACGGCACTATTCCCGCACGAGGTTAAAAGCATGACGATGTGTGTCCAAGTGTCTCTACCACCTTTGAATAGGTTTTTTATAGTCGACGGAGCTGTCAGCACAAAGGGAAGTCGTAAAGACGAAGTGTCTGTATGATGCACGACCTTCTGACATATAGTTTATGGTTGCTAGTGACGTGCCGCTGCGATTATTCTTAATCCTTAGTTTATGGTTAGTCGATTGTCTCATTCATGTCGATTGGCGTATTTGTTTCGGCTATAAAGATTTTAAATTCATTTTTGTATGGTACTTGGTTCTGGGGTGTAACTGGACTGTGCTTTGTAAGGCTGTTAAGTCTTCTTAAATATTTTAAATGTTTTCTCAGACTGGTTATTGAGTTTGAGTGAAAGGATTTATGTTAATAACTAGCTGCGCCCCGCGGATTCACCCGCGTAAGTCTCGATCCCGTGGGAATATCGGGATAAAAAGTAGCCTATGTCTTAATCCAGGGTGTCAGCTACCTCCATACAAAATTTTATCAAAATAGGTCCAGCTGTTTGAGCGTGAAGAAGTAACAAACACAAGTAGCCTATGTCTTAATCCAGGGTGTCAGCTACCTCCATACAAAATTTTATCAAAATAGGTCCAGCTGTTTGAGCGTGAAGAAGTAACAAACACACACACACACACAAACTTTCGCCTTTATAATATTAGTGTGATGTGCAAAAAATGCTCCATTACAAGTGATTTAAGGATCCCGCAGAAAGGCACGAGCGACGCGACTCTAATAGAACAAATTCTATGAAAACTGTGTTACATCTGTGTAACAAACACACTTTCAATAACAACACGCTTCATAAGTTCGAAAAAATTATCTGCTCAAGAACGTAAATAACGCAATGAATGTTGTTTAACTGTCAAAATGAAAGCCTGCTAACTAAACTACTGTTACGCAATTATCCCGCAGAATTCGTCGTACCGTCGCGTCGCGCCTTATTGCGGGATCCTTTAATTCAACCAACCGTTATGACTTAAACTACCCATGTCCAATGAGCTCTCAACCCTGGGCAGCAAGAAGCCTTTCGTAGTGCCAAAAATTGAAATTAATCAACGTTTCAAAGAAGATAATATTGATTCCTCTACTTTAGTAATGACCCCAAATAAAATGCCAAATGAATGTTCTAGCCCATCAGTTGGCACATAAACTATGCAAATGGTTTGGCAGTACATGTTACAGTAAAGAAATTTATATTTTACATTGACCTAATTCTTAAATACGACCTTCTGATCTAGACTTGATTTAAATTTAAAAAATAATAAACTTGAAAAGTTATTAGATTTAGACTGTTCATTATTTTTTAATGCATTCCAATTCAAAAAATGCCTTCGAGTTATTTATATATTATGTATTTTTTTGTAATTTCAATAAATTGACGCCACAGCAAGGTTGCTTCAATCAACATAAAGTTGATTGCTTAAAAAAAAGGCAAAAAAAAGTTAATAACTCAGCCGTTTTTTTTTTTTTTTGGTAGGTTTACAGGTACCGACTACTCTAAGCTAGCTCTGGAGTCAGGGTTTCATATTTTTTCTGTAACCTGTGTTTATGCCAATAAAAACTTTATTATTTTTATCTTCTTTATTTCATTTATATACCTACAAATCGCTTACATTTTTAAATATTTTTATAAAAAATATTTTTAAAAAATCAATCCAAAAATATTTATTAAAACTAGGCTGAGAATAAGCACTTTTCGAACGTCAAAATTACATAAGACAGTCCCCCAAAAACGCCCGCCTTTCATCACTTCCTAGTGCTTTAGCTGGGAAGAAGAAGTGGCGCAACAAACTCCCCAGCAGCACAGCCGTCTGTTCAGTTTGAAAAACTTGATTCTATACATCAGCATTAGGAACAGGGTCCAAGCTGTCGGTGGTCAGGGCTTTCAAGAGAAACCGCCTCATTATACGTGCCGTGTCCAGGAGTACTGCTTTCTGGATCAAGCTCTTGACCTAGCCGTGTAATGAGAGGCTCGTGAGGTGTTGGTTGAGGCTCTTCGCTATTAGGCCACTAACCGTTAGTGCATCGATTATTATTATTATTAGGTGTTACCTTTTGTTTAGTACTAACGTGCGTCATCCATTCTCTGAATTCTTCGGCACTTCAATCCTCTTTCGTCTAATACACTGTTTATTTATGTTACTTGTCACTATCACTATAAACAAAGTGTCTCTTGACACTATAGTGCCGCCATTGTTTACATTGTCAGTACTTAGAAGCCAGTAGCTTGGTCTCACGGTATCTCAGTTGTTTAAAGGTGTTGAATTTAAATGTTGGTCTAATTCTTACGAGTTGAAATTTTTCACCAAATCATCATTATGTATTGTGTATTTATTTTATATTTCTTATTTATATCGCATTGTTTGCTGCACCGGGCGATGTCTCCACGTCAAAGCCGGCTGTCGCAGCATTATGCTGAGTGATAGCCGTTTTGCGTGGATGTGACGCATATTTTGCTCCAACTTATTCTTTTTTGTGTTCTTTCTTTGCGTCATGTTACCGTAAATAAACGTATTTTCTTTCTTCTTTCTCTTTCTATCATCTGCTTAGCCTTTTCCCAATTATGCTGGGGTCGGCTTCCAGTAAAACTGATGCAACTGAATATCAGTATTTTACATGGA
Source organism: Tiliacea citrago (assembly GCA_963921375.1). Classification (NCBI taxonomy): domain Eukaryota; kingdom Metazoa; phylum Arthropoda; class Insecta; order Lepidoptera; family Noctuidae; genus Tiliacea; species Tiliacea citrago. The sequence continues at coordinate 17,724,349 of OY992798.1, forward strand.
GCGACAGCCTATCTATCTGACCTCCACGCCCAAAACCCAGTTACTGGGTAATACTATCGTACCGAAAGTCTGACATCCAGTCTTACCAAGGGTTATCTCCCTCGGTAAGACTGGTTTCAGATTTGGACTTCTAACTACCCGTAACCACTGTCAAAGATCTAAGAATGACCGCCGGGACCAACAGCTTAACGTGCTTTCCGAGGCGATATGTAATGGATGGTCACCCATCCACGAACCGACCAAGGCAAGCGTAGCTTAACCTTCCATCGACTCGTGTGGCTGTTATCATTTAGATTAATATGTTGGTCAAATTCTTACGTGATAAAAGATGAAAAAAAAGACTGAAGAAGATGTAAGAATTTATACCAAATATAATAATAACGTATAAAACTTTAACTATTATATTAACAAACTCACTTACACTTACTTACAAATTATGTGTATTTAAATAAATCCAACGTAATCAAGCGCAGATTAACGTATTTACACTAATAATACGCATTTTGAAAAATATTACGACATCTCACCAAGGGGGAGAAAAATCACCAAAATCGCCTGGCGTAATTGATGGAAACTCCCTTATAAACTATCTGTGTGCCAAATTTCATCAAAATCCGTTTTTGCGTGATTCAGTAACAAACATAGATACCTTCACATTTATAATATTATGGCGTTTAGATATGAAATTTCCGTTTTGTACTGGAAAAATCAAACAATTTTTTTTTTTGTAAGGTAAAATATTATATTTTTTTAATCAAATCCATCTTTACTTTAAAAACCGAATGAAAAAACAATTGAAAGTCAAACAATCGAAAGTCTTATATTTTTTAAATTTAGAATGTGATAGTATTAAGTACTCGTATCGTGTCACAAAAGTTTCACTCTGGAATCTCACACCATGCAGGTCTAATTTTAATTCAAAGTGGCCAGTGCTTTAAAACGGCAATTTCTTACTCCTATTGTTAGTAGAATTGTAGGATTGTTTTTGTGAGTCATTCCTAAACGTGAAGTTTGTAAAACTCACGACTCGTGACAGGCACACAATGTGCTACTTTGCCGTATCAATGTCAACAGCCAGTGCAGAGTTAACAAATGATCTTTTAATTAGCAGCTAGATGCTTTGTAATAATTAGTTAGCGTAGGTTACATGCAATGCTAACATGAGATACGGTCATTGATGATGAGCTGTTATTACGACTTAGGAGTTAGTTTGTCATGGAAAAACATTTACACTGTTCTGTGTGGTTCATAATCTTGTGATTAGTGTATCTCATATGTTTATTTATACGCGTAGAAACTCGACTGCTGCGCACGAGGTCCTAGGTTCAATTCCCGGGTCGAGCAAAGTGTTATTGCGTTTTTCCATCTGGAAGTTCTCAGTAGCAGCCCGGAGTCTGATTTAGTGCCCGGTTGATGGCAATAGGCTCGCCCCCTATTACATGGGACTTTGAGTCCCATGTAATAGGGGGCGAGCTGGATAACTGGCGAAATGTGGGTGTACTATAGGTGCACCTCTGTCTAATCCTTCGAGGATTACAGGCGTGATGTTTATGTAAAACTAGATATGTGTTAAACTGGGTTTTAGAAATAGATTGCTAAACGTTCCTTTCGTATCACTAGTAATAACACAGATTGTGATGATAATGTAGGCTGTTTCTACCCGATCAGTATAAATAGTTACGTCAACTATTCAAAATCAGTCATTATATTTATCTTATATATTTATATAAAATTTATTTAACTAAAGATTAATTATAAATTTATTATATTTATTTAAAATTAAGTAATTTAATTAATAAAATAAAAAAAAACAAACTAGGCAGTATCTCAACACTTTTTGAACGTCAAAATTACATAAGACAGCCCCCCAAAACGCTCACCCTTCATTACTTATCAGTGCTTTAAGCTAGGAGGAAGAAGAGCGGCAACTAACTCCCTAGCAGATTTGTATAAATTGAATATTTTTAAATATATTGTCCCCACACTGCACATGTTTCATGATTACTCGTATTATTGAATATATTTATATAAATAAGTTTTGTATGTTTTCTATGTAAGTATATATTTATTGTATAGTATATTATGTCAAACTCAAACTTAAACAATTATTACAAATCAATTACAGGCACTTTTGAATTGTCAAGGGGTCGGTCAATCAGAGAGATGAAGCTAGTTGCCCATTCCAAAGCGTAGTAGGTTCCTATGGAGAAGAACGGGCAAGAAACTCCACGGACACTCTTGTAAATCAATATAATGTTACAAAGTATTGGTTACATCATTCATGTTGAAATTATACATGTCAGGACAATGTAGAAAGACGTGCACGTTAAAAGCGTCCGCAATAAAAAGATAAAACCATAAAAATAAATAACAATTAAAATAAGTTAAAATAAATAGTACACCACAAGTCCTACCTGCAGAGTCCAAAGCTTTCTTTAAAAGATCGCTTTTAGCGATAAGACCGCCCTTTGTGCATGTTTTGTAAAATCATTTATATCTGTAATTTTTATAGTGTAATAATAAAAAGTATTTTATCTATCTATCCTCATTATTGTCGGTTCCTCGTTATTTACCAGGAAATGAAACAAGTTACTAACAATCTCTTTCTCTTCTTCCCCAGCGGTTTCCTTAGAAACATTAGTGGAGAACTGTCACAAGCTGTTAGACAAGTTCCACTACTCGTGGGAGATGATGCCCCTCGTCCTGGTGATCCTCAATTACGCAGGAAGCGACCTGGACGTGGCGTCGCGGAAAATTGACGAAGGTAAGTCTTACAAATTGTTGTTGCTCTTGCAATTGTTTAATTTATATTGTGTTATGAAGCGATTGTTTTAAGAAAAAGGTCGGAGTTGCAGGAGTGCTGAAAAGTTATTAACGATAGTGAAAAACACATGTCCCTTGCTGCTCTCCCGGAGCGACGCCCTAAGCCGAGGTCCAAACCCCAACAGGGGGTGCCCTTAGCGTGTAGTCGCTTAATTTATAAGTTTTATGCCCTCGCTGGCGGCTTTAATTTATTAAGGCATCCAAATGATAGTCCGGTAAAACAGCCGACCACCACCTAGGCTGACCTGCGAGATGCAAACCCCAAAAACAAAAAACATGGATGTCCGCAAAGTAACGCCTGATTACGTCACTTTTGTTAATGTAAAAGAAATGTATCAGCATTTTTAAGTATAATAGTTTACAGGACAGTCCATGTTAGTCAAAATGCTTTAAATAGGACAAATATTTTTTTTAAGCAGTAATAAAAAAGTAAAACAAAGTGTTTTATGAAGAAGACACATTGTTCTATGAGAAAGCTTTCCTCACTCGTGCGAGTCAGACCTAATTCGTGCTACAATGTAGCGAGCCGGAGACACCCGAATGTCTTCCGTAGCACACGAATACGGACGCAAATGGCGTTACGTCAATGCTCGTTGTTATTTGCATACGTGCCTTTGCCTCTTACTCGGGTTCCCTACGGTCTGGCGTGAATCAGCCTTTAAGGCTCCCGCAGACAGGTGCGATATAACGGGCGCGACAGGCAGCACGACAGTTTCCATGAAGTTTTTATAGAAACTGTGCTACTAGTGTCGCGTAGCGCCTGTCTGCGAGTGTTTAAGAGCCCTCTTACATTTCGGCGCTGCGCTTATTATTTTTTTTTTTAATATTTATATTATATTTACTAAACAGAATTGACATGACAAAGAGCTTAAAATCAATTGACATAAGTCCGTCCTTGACAAGCATTCGTGCGATATTGACCGCACATCGCCGGTACGGTGAAATATATAGTACTTTTATTTATAAAAAAATAAAAGATGCAATGGAAAAAAAAGAAAAAAATGCTATTGTTTAAGAAAATTTTCGAGATTATTTTGGTATAAAAACTACTTCAAAATGATGTAGAACTTTGGAGGTAGACTTGTTTCCAACCCTTTTTAGTAGAAAATTGAATTAGGTCCAATCGTTTTTTTATTTATATAAAAGGCATAAAACAAAAATGTATTCTATTATTATAAAAGTATAGAATATTTGTATTATGAGAAAATATATTTGGATGGATTATATTCAACAAAATCTGCAAATTAGAGCTCTCAAATCAGCTCTCCGTGATTTTTGCGTAAACATGCACCAGGAGAACAATTATTGCTAAATATGTAAATAAATAATAAAAAATCGCTTTATTATTATTTTAGAAGAGAAACCGAACTATTTTTACCAAGTAATTATTATTAATACGAACCAACGAATGGTATTGAATTTCAACGAAAAAAATCATGCATTTACGCGTATTTTGCAATAAAAATGTAAGAGGGCTCTTTAAAACTACAGCCGAAGACGCACCGGACACTTTGTTGGAAACTCTCCGATTTCAAAAAAGGAGGAGGAGCGTCAGGGGGTTTTTTTTTCATGTTTTCTAGTATACTTTATATTTTACCTCAATAATTTATATCGGAAAGTTGCCGAAAACTAAAGCTTCCAGTGTGCCTTGCTAGGACTTTTTTTTTGCTCTGTCTATATTTTGCACTAGTTGCAATTACTTACCAGATCAGCAGGGTAATTGTGTAACACACATAAAATGGTAATCCATGCCTTTCATTTTGATAGTTCTGCCACGTTTATAGCGTTATTTACGTTGTTGAGCAGACGAATTTTTCAAACCTGACGCAATGGTTTAGGAATTTTCATCAAAACCCTCGGATTGGGTTTTTGGAAGTGTGTTACGCAAATACTGTGCAGATTATTTTTTTAAATTTCTAAATAAAATTACCTTGTGTTAAATATGACGGAGTAATAAAGATGTTATTTGCTTTTCTTAATTGGGGTGTCATTTGCATTAAACAATTATGATTAAAAAAAATATGTAGAAGAAACTACATGTACCAAGATCAAAATACCGTAACATAGCAACACGCCTGTAATCCCCGAAGGGTTAGGCAGAGCTTTACCTACACCCACTTATTATTAATCACAAAGATATTTAGATCTTTTATGAAGATACATGAAAAAACTGAAATAACTTCAATCGTTATCTTTGTTTATTTTCAAACATTGATTAATGTAAAGAAACACCCCTTTCATAGAGCACTTATAGTATAGATAGAGGAAGGGTCAATTTTACTCAAATAGTTTTTCTTTGAATTATAAATTATATTGTAATCAATGTAACTGTTGTATTTTATTGAAAGAAAATGGTAAATTCACCCTCACTGAAATTTTTACACATAACTTAACACGTTTTTACTGTTAGTGTCTTATTTTCTTAAAATATTATTACAATTAAGCAGAAATGAGTAACAGGAAATTAATTTTAATTACCTACTAGAGTTAGTGAAATTTAAATTTTACAAAAAAAATACTAAACAGAATAAGAAATTCGAAATAATGTAACTTTTTTTTACAATTCATAAAAAAAAAAACGATAAGATATTGCCTACTTTTGTTTTTACTTTTCTCAATTTCAATAAAGTTTTAAAACGAATGTACTTGTGTCTAGTTGTTGACTTATAGTCTATGGTTATAGTAGAAAATAAAGTGTCAGATAAAACCAATGACGTATTATATATAGACACGTTATCAACAAACATCTCGGCGCTTAAAAACGGCGAAAATACTAGATAACTACTTATACGCGTAAAGAAAGGGAAAGAAAATATGACACCGTACGGCGGAATGCCTGTTGCTAGAGGGAGATAAATAAACATCTTCAGTTACGTCACAGGATAAGTAATAGTAAAATTACATGCTCATTGGTCGAGCGCATGAGTGACGTAGCTATCAGAGGCATATGGGGAAAAAAGGACACTCGATTTTCTAGAGTTAATAAAATAATTTATAATTGTACCGTGTTACCTACTTTACGAATAAAGTAATACCAATATTATATCTTTTAAATGTTAATGGTGTATTCCGCAACAGTAATTATTGTTACATATTAAATTTAAAAATAAAACAAAATATCTTTATAAACATAAAAAAGCCTTTATTTAATAATGTAAAAAATATTAACATATTGATAGACAATCAAACACTATGGTAATCGAAGTCATATATTATCGACTTATGTTGTAGATACATATTTTTAAATTCCTTCAAACAAACTTAATTTATTTCTTTTTTGCCTCTTATAATTTGATTCAGAGCTTTTGTGTGCGAAATGTAGGCGAACATTAATAAATTTCTCAATGACCGCTGGCGTATATTTTTGGCGATAGCCCTTAATTTTGCTCTTTTGAGCCAGTCTATTTATAAATTCTACTGCTTCGGCTTTAAGATTCAGTTCATTGATCTGGTCAATAGTAAAAAATTTTTTTTTTGGAGCTCAGAAACTAATTGTTTTAAGTTATTGCATTTTTCTTTTAGCCTTTTACTTTTTCTTACTAAATTATAATTTTTAAACTGTAACTTGCGTTTTTCTAAGGAAAGTTTACTAATCTTTTTCTTCAAAATAGCTTTCCTTGGTGTTTCAAAAATTGAACCTTCTTCCGACACTTGAACATGTTCCAAACTCGTCGGTGATGAAATAATATTTTGTGCTTCTTGCTAAAAAAAAAATATATATAAAACAATCCGGTTATTTCACAAAAACCAATACTTTTAAATAATGTGTTTAAAAATGACGTATAATTTTACCATAATTATAGGAACTGCAGTTTTTTTTATTCTTCGATAATTTTTTTTCGTCACATAAATATCGTCAGCTGAGAAATGCTTTGAGCAAACTTTAGTATAGGGAGTTGGTAGCCAATCGTTTTCACGTCTTTGAACCCTTATCATTTTAAGCCACTTTTCTTTTATCAGCCCATCTGTAGGCAATCTAAAATGAAACGGAAAACAATAATGTATATTCATAACATAACAAGTGCATATTATATTCAAACAATATTATAAATTCTAACAACAAAAAAAAACTTGTGTATTAGTGTCTCAACCTCCCCTAACGTCACGTGACTACTAACTTCATGCGCCGGCCGCCATTAGACGCAGCGTCGTACAAAATAAAATAAAATAATGTAGTTTTGCAAACTTACGCGTGAAATGACACATTTTTGTCTTTAACTTTTGGGGTATAATTTGTACATCCTCTGAAAACACACGACGGCATGTTTTCTTTATATTTTGCACAGGTTTTCACACACGATATAAATTAAAAACAAACGTAGCGTCGCGCGACAGGTTGGTGCGTGACTGAGCGCAATGTGGCCAATTGGCTTCATTTCATGTTGCCATTTTAGAGTGCGGACAACGTATCTATAGTTTTATACATCATTGGATAAAACATTATTTACTGCACTTTCTCTGGATAATCTCAAAGCCGCAGGTCAACGTTAATTATTAAACATACTTTATTAAATTTTTAATTAGAAACATCTTCGTGATAATGTTAAATTACTTATTAGAAATTTAAGAAACAAAGTTATTTTTGTAAATAAAACAAAAATGGTATTCCTTTTATTAAAAAATTCTGTTTAGTCTGTTACAAACATTTTTATTATTACAAAAAAAAAACCTTATATTTATTCGTATAAATCTATTTTATTTTGATGACATTAAAGTACAGTCTGCAATAAAAATAAAGGAACCAGTAGTAAATGACGTGATAGGTAATGGTAATTTATAAAAGCGGACATCTCCATACGGTCGTATGTCACAATCACCCGCTATTGAGTTGACTGTTTTTATGTTCTTGCAATGCGAGTTTACTGTAACGTGGCAATCTTTTGTTGTTAATTGATACATTATAAAAATATGTACATTTATCTATAATTGTTTAGATAGCAAACGCTGTTATCCTGGCTGTGGTCCTGTATAATGTTCTCTTGGCAGTTAATACGTAGGCAAATGAAGATACGACGCTTTTAAATTATAGTTTTATTGAAAGTGAAGATGTATCTGGTAAATTTTTGAATTTAAAGCATGTTTCACATCTTTTTTTTGTTTACTAGAGATAGGTCACATATTCGTATCACAGGGTAGGACTAAGAGAATAAACATTAGCTTGGGTTGTTACAAAAAATATACACTCGTACCATTTGGACTCGGCAATCGATACATTTTAATTATCTTTATTCAAATAAATAACTGTGTATGACAAATTATGATTGGAAACAGTTTTTATTGATTTTTCTTCCTTCTGAATTCAAGAGCCATGTGATTTTATTGGTAATTTTAACAGGATTTAAATGAATACATATTGTATTTGTTTTCAGCAAAGCAAAAGATTTTCACACCTACATTATTGATTTAAAAAAAACTGCATATTAAGAAGTTAGGTTTAGTTTCGATTGCGCCTGTTCGTTAAGTTATCAATTTGCAGTAAGTAGACATAAAATAAAGTAAGTAAATATAAAATAAAGTAAGTAAATATTTTGCTATTTTGTTACTTAAATATAAAGTATTCTACAAGGTGTTTTTTGCCTACTCTTATGCAGTTTTTTTTCTCTCTTTCGCCAAGCGATTGTCCAATCCGCGCCTTGCTTGTCCACAGGAAAGATGATAATCAACGAATACGCGAGGAAGCACAATCTGAACATCTTCGATGGTCTTGAGCTGAGGAACTCGACACGCCAGTACGGACTTTAATAGTAATACATAGTTTTTACCCAAACACAGAAACAGTGATAATACACACTGTCAGGTTTAGAGGTCTGTGACAAACTTGGTTCTTGTTTTCCCTTAACTCCGCCTTCTCGTATTCAACTTTTTCCTCGTGAACTCCAGCCTACGTTAAATTGACTATAACATATTTTTTACATTTTGTGATTTCCTACAAATGCCGAATTACAGAAACACTGGACGATATTTACAGGAACAATAGCGTTTTAATAGTAAATGTATTGTCCAAAATGATCATTGTTTCTAACAAGAAACGAGTTTGTCATTTACAAAACTTATAACGAATATCGTCACTCACGTTGTACTTACAAATAAATGCCACAGAGACACATAACGCAATAGGCACACTTCTACAACACTACACAGAGGTACACACACTCACCGATTAACACTATTTACACATATTACCACTCTTATCTAATGTTCAAAGAAGCGACAATATTTTGATAATGATAAAGGTCCGCAATTTTTTTTGTTATATTTTTTGCTACCCGTAATTTTTTTTCAAATGTAAATCCGCAGTTTTTGTTTTCATGTAGCATAAAATGGGGTCTGATAATATTGACTGGTTTTTATTTTTTTCATTTATTAAATATTTTTTCGGGAATTGAGTTTTCTAGATCTAAACTTCTCCAAAACGGCCATACAACTAAATAATTTACTAGTCTAATGACTTTCCCAGCGCTGTAGCGGCTACAAAGATGCGCAGGCGACTATTAGTCTATCGTTGAGATGCAACTTACGTTGCTGTACAAAGCTCGCATTCCTATCTAACAATAGTTAGCTTGTTTATATTAGTTTACTAACAGTTTTAGAAATTTGAGGTGACATTAGACGTGAGATAGTGAATTTTGTATTGGACTTGAAAATAACAATGTAAATCGTTTTGGAAAAGCCACCGAGAACTGAAAGTAATTTGACATTATGTTTTGAAAGAATTTTCGAATAAAAAATATGTTGTTTATTGAATTGAAATTCGTTTCTTAAATAATAATGCCTATTCTCAGATTAGTTACTATTTATCATAAAATAGCCAAAGAATAACTTTTCACCAAAATTATTATAATTTCCACACATAATTATGTTTACGTAAGTCATTATCGATATGAAATGCAGATAATTTCATGGGTTTTCCCAGTCGATTTTCATATTTCAACTAGATGCCTATTCTCAATGCATAATATATCTATCCCCTTAATATTGTAACGAGTTTAACACCTTCACCGTCGGGGATCGTCGTTTCAGTACATTCAGCTAACACTAAACAACACTTGCGACAAAAATACACACAACATAACAAAAACACTAATTTCACAACACGTCGTGACGACACTAATGTCGACTTACGACGTCCGATCTATAACGTCGTAAGTTAAGCGGGATGCGCTAAGGTAGCCCGCGAAATTCAAATTTTATTACGTTTTTTGCAATTTGCAGGTAAGTAACAGGTTGTATGTTGATCTAAATATGATTCGCGGCCGTAACATATATGGCTTTACAGAATTATAATCATTAGAATCGGCAATACAACTAACTCTCTTCATAAAATCCTATTGAATTACTATTTCTGAAATAATCATTCAGTAGGATTTTATGAACTTAGACAGTTGTAATGCTAATCTCAAAAAACTCTGTAAAGCCATATTTGTTACGGCCGCGAATCATATTTAGATCAACATACAACCTGTTACTGACCTGCAAATTGCAAAAAATGTAATAAAATTTGAATTTCGCGGGCTACCTTAGCGCATCCCTCTTAAGATATGACATTATTCGTTTTATACATTCTCTCATTCACGATAGTGGTGTAATTGTCCAGTTTAGACATCGAATATGTGGTTTACGAATAAAACGTACCATTTGGACTGTTTTTTTTTGTTATTATATTGGTAAAGTGTTGGATTAAATCATAAATTTAATGCATACTATTTCTAAATATTGATAATGGATTTTGGGTGCTGTTTCGCTAATTATTGGATTAGCTTAGTCGCTCAAAAATATTACCTAATCGCGACGTAACTAGTGAAGTAACCATACGACTAGGTACTCGATACTCACGATAAATCGATTCAAGTTAAATGTCAAATCAGGCCTATTATTTTTTGACAAGTATACCCAAAGAATTCCCAGAGCCATTAAATCGTCTATTTATTAATTTAGTCAAGACAAAAGTGGCATTAGTGTAAAAATAACTTAGTACCTATATTACAAAATTATGTTTTTAGGTTGTAACGAATTGAAAATATGTTAAATAGTTTAAACAGGTTTAAAATATTCAGATACGGTCTTTACTATATTTTATTCGTAAACCTAAGTGTTCAAACTTCATATAATAATACTAAACACATCTTTTGCGAAAAAACGATTTTAATGTTTCCAGCGTGTATTCCATTACTGGTTCTGTTCCAAGCTATCAGAGATATATTTCATATTAACATACTAAAAGCGCAATTTAAAATGGACTATGTCGGATTTTCGTAACAGAATTACAGAACACTCCCGTAGGAACACATTACGAACGAAACTGAATTTACAATTTTATTATGTTGCATAATAGATAATTAAGAATGCTTGCTGCACTAAAACCTGGTTCCTGGAAAGAAAATCAATACAAAAATTAGTTAACAAATTGTCAAGCGCGCGAAAAAGATGTAGATGGAGGTAAAAGAAAAAATAAAAAAATACATATAAATAATTGCGTTAAGGCGCGATATCGCGGGCGCGACAGGCAGCGACAAAGAAATTGTGCTACTAGTGTCGCGACGCGCCCGCGATATCGCACCAGTCTGCACAAGCCTTTACACACTTTCAATCACAATCCGAGGGTTTTGAAGGAAATTCCTAATCCATTGATTCATAGGTTTTAAAAATTTGTCTGCTTAACAACGTAAATAACGCAATGAACGTGGCGGAACTGTCAAAATGAAAGGCATTCCCATCGATTGCCATGTATGTGTGTTACGAAATTACCCCGCGGATGTATCTAGGTATAATAGAAACTCCGAATAAAATTGTAAAATGACCTAGGAATTTTTCACACTTAATTAGATTTTACTAATTATTAGAATGAGTCTAGATTTTATTCACAATAATTGCCACTGGGTAATTTCGATACCACGCCGTTCTAACGTCTCTGAAAATTGTTATTAAATGGATCGTAAGTTAGCTTATTATTTATTGACTGAAAAGTTTTAAACACATTGTTCACATTTTAAGCTGCATTGCCGTTTGCTGCTAGAGAAAATTTAGAAGTACGTAAATCGACTGTTGTTAAAGTAGAATTAAATACAAGCTTGTTGTTTTTATGTGCCCCGCTATCGGGACAGTATAATTTAGATTGAATAGTCCCCTTAGGTTAGAAACAGCTTAAAATGTCTTGAAAAGAAAGACTTAACTTGCAAGGCACAAGCAACTAGGTTTTAACAAATTACAAGATGCCTTATGGGTGCTAGTTCTTATCCAATCATTTGGATTAAATTAATACAAAAGACATACAAGAATAGATGACTTGGATTTGAATGGACCAGTTACCCAAACATCAAACCCTGGGGGCCAAGTCTGCTAAGGCAGTTGTGTAGAATGGCCGATCATTGGCACCGTAATTGTAGAATTTGACAGTTTTGCTAATCTCCTAATTGAAAGGCGTCATTATGATTTTCCAATGACGTGCCACTGATACTCCATTGGAAAAATTGTCTGTATTTGGTAATCTCGTACTGACAAGCTCCTATTATTTTGACTCCCCTATGGACCACTGTCACGCCATTATGAATTTAGGAGGTTACAAACTATTGGCACAATGGTCATGGCGTTGTCTTGGTATGGTCGTCATAATGACCAATCATTGAAAATAGCAGACTTGGCCACCTGAGCGGTGTGCTTGCGGATCACACTTACAATGGCGATGCCTTTCATTTTGACAGTTTAACAAAATTCATTGCGTTTTTTACGTTGTTGAACAGGCGATTTTTTTTATTTATTAAACCCTTGCTTCTGTTGTTTTAACATAAAAATATATCCTATGACACTCAACAATATTGTAGCTTCCCATTAGTAAAAGAAATCGGAAACTGATCAATAGTTCCGAAGATTACCACCTACATAAAACTCACAAATTGTACCACTAAACAATATTAGTATAGATAGATAGGTATGAAGCAATGAATTAGCAATTTCCTTCAATATCTTTCGGATTGGGATTGAAAATGTGTCACGCAATTAGCCCGCTGATTTTTAAACCAATTAGGGGAAAAGAAATGAAAGTAATCACAATATAGCGTATATTCTAATACTGGACTCTAATACTAGCGACATGCGCAATAGTTTTACGACACAGCTTCTCAGAAAGGCATTGCAGTGCCCCTGAGCACAATTATTGTTACATTTTGACGTCTTTATCGCGATTGGATGCCCGCCAACGCGCACAAATTGCACATTTACTTTTTCATTTTCATTATGAAGAAAAACGTTGTGAAAATTGTGTTAGGTGTTTTGTTGTATGGAAAATTGTGTTAGGTGTGTTGTTGTATGGAAAATTGTGTTAGGTGTTTTGTTGTATGGAAAATTGTGTTAGGTGTTTTGTTGTATGGAAAATTGTGTTAGGTGTTTTGTTGTATGGAAAATTGTGTTAGGTGTTTTGTTGTATGGAAAATTGTGTTAGGTGTTTTGTTGTATGGAAAATTGTGTTAGGTGTTTTGTTGGTGTTGAGTATCTATTATAAGAATATATACAATATTAGTTTTAGTATATGCGAAACCCGAAACACGTGTCTAGTATTGTTATGTAAAGAATGTATGTACAAAATTTCAAAACTGTATCATGAAAAATCACAAAGTTATAAGGTTGTTATGTTACCGGGTTGTACCGCCTCCAGGGTCGTCTTGCGCTCATTGATAATAATTTGGCAGTACCTAACCGTACGGCCGGCGATTGTATTGTAAGTTATTAAATGGTGATAACATTTTCCATCACACTTAAATATTTTTGGGACAAAATATAACATGGTGTAAAAATTATTGAAATCGATTCAGTTCCTTATTCTAAACAAACTATATTCAGGTTTCGCATATACTAAAAATAATGTTGTATATAATATAATAGCTCGATTTTCTTTTAGTAAAAGCTGTAGTGTTTTTTTTTTGATTGGGTAAAAACACAAATTTATTTGAATAAATCAATAGCATCGACTTTATTATTACTGTAATATTGACGTAACTTTCGTTTTCTCAAGGGAAAACCGTTGCACACTAAACCTATTCATTTTATTGTGCAGTTAAAGGCAATTCGTCATTTTGCAAAAACAAAAAGATATTACTTAATTTGTCATAATAAATAATAACTGAACTAAAGAATGGAAAATAATAATTGATAGCGATACACAATAGTGTTATTATTTAAGCATAAAAACGCTAATAATGACACTGAGAAACCATCCAATTAACAATCATTAATTGATAATAGAAATAAAACTATGAATAGTTCGTCTTTACAATTCGGCCATTGTTTTTTTATTTAATAAAATTGAAATTAATAATGGAGGCCTTCAATTGAATGATTAAAATAGTTTTTATTTTTTTGTAATTGGGGCCACAAAACTTGTATCCGATATTTAAATATCAAACATTAGACTTTATTTTTATAGCTAATAACTAAGGAAAAATCTCTATATTTCAAGTGTCGGGAAAATATTGTAAAATATGCAGTTACAGCGTTATTTTCTTACGGCCGAACCCAATAACCTATCTATCACCAGTTTTGGGATACTGGAGATAGAAAAATCTATCTATCGATGGTGTTAACGTCCCAATAATTTATCAGACATTATGGAAACTTACCGGCCCACGCTATCTACTGATGGGAGGGTGTATCGCCTACTACCGACGGATACCTATTTGTATGAAAATGCCAAAGTATGCGTCCCAATGTAATGTAACCTTTTGACAGTTATTTTTGTTTGACAGGACAGTTACTAAAGATTTGTGGGGATAAACGTATCTATCTAAGCATTGTTTACTTAAAAAAATAACACTTTATAAATAATTATCTAAAACATGTCCGATTCAAGTGAAAGTACGTTATCTGGAGGTGATTTTGGAATGGTAGCAGAAGTTATCGACTCAGAAAGTGATTTCAGGTCATTGTCAGGTTTTATCTTGATCAAAATATGATTCGCGACTATAACAGCACCCCAATTGCGTAACGCAGTTTGAATCTGAATCGGAATGATTTTAAAGTGTATTGCTAATCCATTGCTTCATATGTTAGATTTTTTTTCTACTCAACAACGTAAATAACGCAATGAATGTTGTTGAACTGTCAAATTGAAACCGATTCCTACTGATAGTATGTTACGCAATTAGCCCGTAGATATGTATTTACAGAATGATAATATCATTAGAATCATTAATACAGCTCTTTAGGTTGGTTTGGGTTTTATTTTTTTCATCATTTGGTTCATTGAATGACTTCTTCATGAAATCATGTCATTGGGGAAGTAATCTAACTTAGAGAGATGTATTAATGATTCTAATGATTATAATTCTGTAAATACATATCTGATAAAGTCACGAATCATATTTTTATCAAGATACAACCTGACAATGACCTGCAAATTACAAAAAACGTAAGAAAATTTGAATTTCGTGGGCTACAGGTTAGGATTTACCTTAATCACCGAAATACATCGTCTAGTAACCTTAGCAAGCTGGTGTTTCTTATGTCAAACTGTCAATTACGTTTCATTACTACTCTCCAGCGTTAAATAGGAAATAAATTATATCTTAATCCAGTAATTTATTTAGAATTAGGAAACAAAGAAGTTTTATAAACACGTTGTTTTTCACTGAACATAGGTTATTGGGTTCGGCCGTTAAACAGTTTCTGTAGTCAAAAAAATCCAGAAGAAATAAATCATTCTACAAAATGATAGGTACTTAAATTATTTATACATTTATAATGTTTTCTTTAACTTCATTATGACCTTCGTTCTTTAAAGAAAATCTTGTTCCAAATTAGTGTTTGGAACAAAACATCTGTGTGTAGAAATAAAACGGGACTTCTAACGGCATAGACTTTTTATGACACTGTCAAATCTTCCTACCCTGTGTATTCTCTATTACTGAATGAGACCACTCTTTCAGAATGTTTCAAATTTATTCGCTGCATACCTATAATGCAATATTTCTAGTCCGCTCTATATTCATCGCCATTTCACCGCTGTTCTTGTGGCCATCTCCGTTCTCATTTCTGCTCCTTAGTGATGTGTCTATAAGGATGTCCGATAGGCTGTCATTTTATCGATAATTAACAATAGCGGTAACCGACACGTGACTTGCGGTCACCATCATGATATAATTTATAGCGTTGGTTATTTGTATTTTTATTCTGCTAACGCGGAATGTGGCGGAAAAAACACACCATGTAAAGTAAACAATTTTTTTTTGAGTTACCAGGCCAATCTTTTATATCAACATGTGCGTAATTCAGCAAACATATCATTAATTATCACATGATTCACGATTTCGTTAACGTAGTCATCACAATGCTATCACCATACATTGTGCTACATTGCAACTTCAGTTTCGTCCTACATGCTACACGTTCCACTCACACTAGTGACGCTACAAAATTGTTGCACACGATAAGGTGGTTAAGTCAGAATCAGCTGTATTAAACACGGTCTAACCAGTCGTGATTTCAACTTTACAGTGACCGGACGAAGGTGGCGAAATTCGAAATATAACCTGTGACATTCCAATTCCAAAATTCGAATTTAACGGCCATCATAGTGCTGTGTTAGTGTTGAGTGTCGATACCATTTTTATTTAGAATTATTTTCTTTTTTCGTAGGAAAATGCTGGAAATTAATAATATAAGTAGTGCAGTATCGTCGTCCATGAAGTTATTTTGCGAATGATACTTTGTTTTACAAGTGCCGTGTTTTGTGTGGACGCTTGCTGTGCGATGCTGTGTTGCGAACGACCCCGGACTTTATTGTGGCTACCTACGGTGTTTCGGTGAGTTGATTTAAATATTGTTATTAGCAATTCAATAGACATTGAAGCACTCAAGAATTTCAATTATTTGAATATGTCTATTGAGTTGTATCTTTTTTAAAATTACGCAAACGCTTTTGAATTGTCTGCAATTATTTGTTAGCAGTTATACTATGATATTTAATAGCTATGTTATCACATCAAGATATTTCCCTTGACGCGCATAAAGATAGCAACTTGAAAGCGTTTGTGTTTCAATCTGTTTACACCAAGTACTTGTTTACTGCTCATATTCATAAGTAGGATTTTATGTTACAACTTACACATAACATAAAATGCTATTTATGAAATAAGACAATTTGCGATGCGATGGTACTATTTTATTGCTTTTATGAACCGGAGGAATGTATGCGATTACCGCCTTTATTTCTCGTTATTACGATATTTTGTAATCGTTATAACTTGTAAACTTAAATTGTAACTACGAACTTTTACTACTACTCTATAAAAGTATTTACAATTTGTAACCGGAAACTTGTCTCAGCTTTTATAGGTATGAGGCGAAATATAATTTACTACGGTAATATAACCTTAATTCGTTTTTGCATAGTTTTATGCATACATAATAATAAAACAATTATCTTTTTTTACAATTAGCTTAATTAATTAGCAACAATTAATAACGATTAACTATAACATTTTATTCTAAGATTTCGTTTACCAAGTAGGGATTGGTATCGATATCGATACTTTTACTTATTCTGTACTATTTTGTGCAACACGTCACTAATTTGTTTATTTCTCGCCATTTATTGAGGAAAATTACCTAGTTTATTGTGGTATTTATCTGATTAGAATTTTTGAACAGTTCAATTGGCAATAGGTTTACGTCAAAAGGGCTATTCTCGTCAAAGTTGGATATTGGAGCGAGAGTTTACGAACTGATATATTATACACACGCACACACATATTCCGCGCGCATATTTCTACGCACGACATGACATCTTATTTTTTGTTTTTTATTTTTTTATTGATACCTACCGCAAAAGCGATTATCGCTGCTTATTTTTCGTGACCTACTTATTTTTAGCTTCACGAGATTCACTGCCTTATAAAGATAAGTTAAAGTCAAATCACTTATTTCAAGTAGGCCATTAAAAGACACTTTTGAACGTCGACAAGAAAATATAATAGATTCTAGGTGCCCCATCCAAAAGGAATCGTATGGAGTAGAATAGGCAAGATAGTAGTTTCTCTTTTAAAATGTTTTACAATATTTTGTACACATTCATTATAATTTTATGTGAAGGCGACGTACTAGAATAAAATTACTAAACTATTAGGTACAAAGCTAATGTAGATTAGCTCTTATAATTCGTTTTTAGGGTTCCGTACCCGAAGGGTCCGCTGTCAGTCTGTCTGTCAGCGGGCTATATCCCATGGACCGTAAATAGGTAGACTGTTGAAATTTTCACAGATTGTGTATTTCTATTGCCGCTATAACATCAAATAATAAAAAAAAAATGAAGTTAATTATTAAAAGGGGCCATACAAGAAACGTGTTTTTGTCGGGGTTTTTTGCTCTATCTTAATACGGTACGGAACCTTTCGTGTGCGAATCCGACTCAAACTTGGCCAGTTTTTTATAGGTAAACCGTATTATTTAAATACGGTAGATTATTCGAATACGGCTGGACCGATTTGGAAATAGTTTTTTTGTTTGAAAGGGTACACTTCCTAGGTGGTCCCATATTAATTTTATTAACTTTGCTTCGGTAGTTTTTTAGTTAGTTTCAATCATACGTATTTTTCCCACTTAGTCTATGTGGATGATCTCATAATAACTTCCTGTCACTGTTATTTACTTAGCAGGTAGTGGAATTCGAATTTGTGTGGGTAGGTACTTACCACAAGTCCACAACTAAAAATGACAGATTTTTGATGTTTGTTGAAAAGTGAAAAATAAAAACTTTTTACATTTTTTTTTGTAAATAAGAACTTTTTACTTTTTTTTTGTAAATAAAAACTTTTTACTTTTTTTTGTAGTAAAAGTATTTTCCTTTCATACTCTCCATCCTCTCTATTAGTCGTCATCTCGGTAGCCACCACCTTTCTAGCCATATTAGATATCACACAGTCCATCCATCGTTTGTTTGGTCTTTTTCATAGCCATATTTATTAAAACCAATAGACCGCTATGACAATTAAATGAAAGAAAATTTAAAACTCATATAAAAAGTACACTTTGTAAACAAGCTTATTACAAATTAGAGGATTATTATCCAGGATAAGAACGCTTGTAAACATGCTGGTCCAGCTCCATAGGACAATCTAGAGTCTAGACAAAATCTAACTGATTGCTATTTTAATTTTATACTTTATTATTTTTATGACATTTATTTTACACTCTGTGATTACCTTAACTCACACACTGATTATTTTAGGAAAACTTTTTTTTTTTTTTTACAATGTTTGTAAATATGTGAGCACCATGTATCTATCACATAATTAATTTATCTCATTGCTTCATTATTAATTCTTTTTACCTATTGTGGTATAGTAATTTTATTCTAGGTGCATCGTCTTCACATATAATTATATAATTGATGTACCAATACCAAATATTGTAAAACATTTTAAAAGAGTAACGGTGGAGTTTCTTGCCCATTCTTCTCCATACGAAGCTACCTTTTGGAAGGGGCGACTAGAATCAATTCTATTTTATTTGTAAATTTTGACGTTCTAGTAGCCATCTATGGCTACCTAAGTAGCTAGCGGTCTATATAAGTGCCATCTATGTGCCTATTTGAAATAAATAATTTGACTTTGACTTTGACCTTGACTATAAAATGTTAGCTACAATTAGCGGACGATAAATCACAGAATTCACCGTTTTATCTCATAATGAACCCGGTAATGAAGAAGACGTCAAACAAATTGAGATGTGAGAAATGTTGATTAAACTTTTTGTTGAAAACATTTACATAACATACAAATTTCTAAAGATAACAGGCATTTTTCCTTCTACATAATTAGAAAACATAGAAAAATAAAAACTTAAAAATCTCATCATCATCTGCCTAGCCTTTTCCCAACTACGTTGGGGTCGGCTTCCAGTCTAACCGGATGTAGCTGAATACCAGTATTTTACATGGAGCGACTGCCTATCTGAGCTCCACAACCCAGTTACTGGGTAACACGATATCCCTTGGTAAGACTGGTTGTCAGACTTTTGGGCTTCTGACGACCCGTAACAACTGTCAATGATCTATAAATGACAGCCCGGACCAACGCCTTAACGTGCTTTCCGAGGCACGGAGGAATCTTGGTATGAAAAGAACCCATCCACGAACAAACCGCGGCCAGCGTAACTTCACCTGCTCGATCGACCCGTGCGGCAGTTATTATTTAGCCACAAGCTCCTCAAAAAAAAACTTAAAAATCTATTCTGCAGTAAACAAGCATTTATTTATGGAATAACGTAGAAAAATTAAAGTAACAAACAAGAAACAAATTAAGATATTATGGAAGTTAATTAACAATTTTAATGACCCAACGAACAATATTTTCTTAGAAAAACAGTCATTCATTAATGAAATATCGCAGTAACAGAGAGAATATCACTCTTCCGACCGCCATCGCGCCATTGCAGACTAACCCGCCAACCGCTTTACAATTTTATAATCTACAATTACGGATTGTAAAAATGTAAAATGGAATTCCTTAATGGCGAATGTTGTAAAAGAGGCCAAGTCTGTAATGAGTTGCGTGTAAGCAAAATTTGTATTTATTTCACTATACCGAGAAACAACAATAAAATTTTGCAATTATGTTATAGTAGCTCTGGTTCAGTACTTGTTAGCTTGGTTAGTTGCCGCCAATAAAACGCACTCTGTGGTACCGATATTTTAATTGTTTTATTCAGTAGCTGTAGGACTAAGTAAAAGGTTTGTTTTAATTGCGAGTATTTAATGGAAGTCTTATCTAAATAAGGTAATGTGAAAATCTATAATGATTTCCTGACGTTGTGGGTTTAATCTGTAAAGTTTCATAGGCAAACATAATTATCCTGCCGAAGTGGGGCTTAATCGAATCACCCAACATCCGATGCGAGTAAACAGACTATGTCCCATCAGAGTGTCCCAATTGTCCGTTCACCTGCACCCTTGACGATGTGAACAACACCTCTGACGCCACAAAAACGTGGCCACCTACTGGGCTCAAACAGTATAAACCAACATTAAAAAAAAAAAAAAAATATATATATTTCACCAAAAAATTCATCACATTACAAAATCCAAGGACTAAGAGTATATATATACATCCTTATACATATATATATGTATAAGGCTTAAAACTACGTCACAATATTTTTTTTACTCTGACTCCTAAAGTAGATGTATGTGCCTGTGTCTTAGGAGTCAGTGATTCTCCGTAACAAACAAAGCCACGTTACTAAATCGGGACGTTTCAACAATAAGCAAATGGTGTAAATGAAAACAAGATATTATAATTTAGGAGTAGAAAACACAAAATGAAAAACGTTTAACTGTGTGGTGAGGTGAATAAATGTACGGTTTGAGTGTGTTTGTAGTAAGTGAGTGTAGTAAGAAAGAAAAGGGTGTAACCAGCAGGGGCGATGGCTTCATACAACCCCATTCCTACCGGCTTCCCTTCGGAACAACGACTCTACTTGAGTTTACTATTACTAAATAATATAGTACATACATTACAGGTATTTAATCATACATTGGCGCCATTATAAGCCGCACGTGGTATGTCAGAATACAGCATTAATCGGTCGTAAAGACCACTCTACTTCGGGCATAGTACGGTGGCGATATCATTCCGAAACTCCACTCAGTAAAGTGCGAGGTAAGCCGTTCCCGAGCGAGTTATTAACGGGATAAAAAGAGGAAAATGCGTAGGCGAGAATGAGATAAAATGAGTGTTGAATTTCGTAGACTTGCAAATATTTTATGGTGTCGACTTGTTGTGTGTAATTAATTACTTACATTCTCAACATAATTTTAAAATGTAAATTGTATAAAATTTTAAATTGCGACTTAAATTTTTGAGGTAAAAACATTTTGATGTTATTTTGAGTGTAAGAGAACTGCACAATTTTTTCTTCGGCTATTGGAAGTGGTAGCTTCGCTACTGGTAACCAGTACACATAGACGCACCGTTGAAACGAAAAGTAGGAGATTGTTTCACTAGAGGGCGCTTAAGCTTTCCATATTTCTCGTGACTTATCGATAGTTAGGTTTAGAACGGTGGGTGGCCAATCAAGAAGATACGCACTAGTGACCAAGCAAGAATTACAGATTACACTAAAAACACTTAATTTCGTTGTAAAAAAACCATTAACTTCATTAGTAATAAGTAATAACACTTCTACACACAGAAACAAACTATCTAAACACACAACCAGTCAGCAAAGCGCGAAAAACACATTAAAAAAAACGAAGCTAGTTCGTTTTCAATTAGGTTTCGCCGGTCGTAAAAAAATTCGAACTACGCATCAACCAATAGAAACCGGCGTAGCAACTTTGCAGCAGATTATAATTTCTGTTGGTTGGTTTTTTAACCACAGAACAGATTACCCGTATCCCCTATGCGTTAGAAATGGTATAGGAATATTGCTGACACTTTTTTGTTGACTGCGGTAGGTCTATGTTACAAAATTGCATCGGAAAAATGTATCGTGTGAAAATGTTTAAAAAGCGTTGTGGCTGACGGGATTTGAAAAACTCATGTCTGTAACGTAAATGGTTCTTCGAGTTATAAATCGAAACTTTATTGGAATGATTGCCAAATTAATTCTGATACGAATCTTACTATATTCCATAGGTTTAGGTAGTTAAATAAAGGTAAACAAATCATAAAAAGGGTTTTTATAGATGACACTTTCTTGTTTAAAAATTCGTTGTATCTTATTATAACCCAATTAAATTTATTTTTATTTTTACGTATTGTATTATTTTATGTTAAACTTTAACCTATATTCTTAAACTACTCTTCGTAGATGTAACTGCTTAAACACGATTTTTTTGTTAGATTTATAACAATACTATAATATTTTGTAATCTGTCTATTGTAAAGAGCCCAAAAAGACAGGTCCTCTAAACGTCAACGAAATAAAATGTTGCTAAATTGAAGAGTACAACTGTGACGTAGCATGACAACTGAAGTGACAGGTATTACGTTTAGTCGGTTACTTGACCTCTCTCTCGTCACGTGTTTTTTTTTGTTTACCTTTATTTAACTACCTAAACCAACGGAGTATAGATTCTAATTAATTTCTTTACTCTATCCTCGGTTTAAAGTTGATGGAGGTTGTATACCTACATGGCAATGTTTTAAGATTCGAGTAAAACTGTTAAGAATCTTTCACTACAAACTGCTCCGTCAAGGAGAAAAAGTCGTTGTATATTACATTAATTGTGGTGTAAATAAATGCGTTCCATCCAAATACCCTATTCATTACAAAACAAGAGCATTTTTTTGTGAAGATGCAATAGAAATTATTAAAAATTGCTCAATTCAATTCAAATGATATGAATCTCAATCTCTGATAAATGAAAATCAAAAATACGTGATCGTAAGATCGTAACAAACTCCAAATAAATATTAAGACGATATTAATAATCGAATGTAGCTTTAGTAGACTTCATTATACTCGTAGTAATAAATACTTATTTTTCATTTGAAAATTCACTTGACAATTCAAAAGTGCCTGTAACTGGTTTATTTGAAATAAATGCTTTGAGTTTGTAAAAAATTGAAGTCAAGACATTCTAAAAATAAGTCCAAATTCAACCTCAAAGGGCGAATTTCACCAATTAAACTGAACGCTACAGAAATTACCATTACAAATTACTGGAAACATAGGTATTCGAACAAGAATGATTTCAACACATTACCTACACAGTACTAAATCGAATAATTTATAACAATTTATATGCGTATTTCGATAGTGGACACATTTGCGACTTCTGACATTTTAGTCTGACCCCTTCGACACGTGTATACGAACTTATCAATGCACTTAATAACATATTAATAATCTGACGTTTATAATGTGTGACCTATGATAAACTGTCTTACATAGTTAACTTTCTGTACAATACTGGAGTATATTTCCAATAATATGGTCTAGACGAGTCTGTAACCTTTACTAAATGCGTTTAGCTCTAAACGTATCTAAACATCGTACTGTTTCTGCCAACCGTTTGAAGATGACCGAGACAGTACGATGATTTAAATTCGTTTAGCGTTAAATCTGGTTTGTTGTGTAAGCGGGCCTTAGGCTAAGTCACAAACAGTGCAGGAAAAAGAGTTTAGAAATGGAAAAGGGGAAAGATTGAGGGGTCCAGAAGTCAAAAATATGACTTAAATATCGAGAAAAAGTTCGGATTATTCCGCAAGATTCTTTGGTGACTGCCTTCATCCTACGGTAATATTTCGATGAAGTTGCCTCGTTTTCGTCGGAACCATGCATAATACAGTAGACTAAGTATCGACTTACCCGATTAGGCAAAATCATAATGTACGGTTCCTATCGTTATAGTTAGATACTTCATTAGGCCAGAGTTTCACGATTTCATCGTGGATCATATCTTCATCATTATCGGGTACAGGCCTCCTTTCCTCTTTGCCGCCATACTTCTCGGTTCTGTGTTCCTCGTCCTGGTTCCCGTGACTTTAGTGATGACGTCGGCCTAACGAGCCCAGCACCATTCGGTCAACACCTTACTCCACTTGAGTAAGGATTCCGTAAGAATCTACCAACGTTCATGATCTTTAGTCTATGATTTTCGTTGCTCTTCTTTTTTTCATCCGCGGTTTACTAAGCTACTAACAGAAGTGCAGTTTTTTGTAGTACCATCTTCGTTATGAAAAAGTAGCGTCAAAAAACGAAAGAATGTTGCTACGTCTTGTCCTCTCATTAAATTGTCATCCACATGTCAGTCGTCTATTACCCTACTTGTCGCTATTCTTTCACTCGTGTAATGGTAATTATGACTCACTAGATTTATATCATATAATCATAACATACACTAGTGTTATTTGTAATATAATAGTTATTCGAGTAATTACGAGAACCGGTCAGTCGTCGCGTGTAACTTGGAAGGCGTGTTGTACTTAAATATTGTTTTTAACACTAATCATTTTGACGCTTTGTTGATGAGTGCTGTCAATGGAGTTAAACGCTTCTTCAACTCTACGTTCAAATTACCCTATTTTATGAAATCATCATTTGAGAATGCTTGCGAGATGCACAGAACCGGTCGAAGTGGCGGTGTTTGGGGGAAATGAAATGAAATGGCCAGCAGTGATATGATGATGAAGTTGATGATGACATTTTCGATTCTTACTTAGGGAGTTGATTCTAAGGATTATAATTCTTCTTAAATACATACTTATTTGTTACTGTCGCAAAACATATTTTGACCAACATACAACCTGACACTGACCTCCGAATTCCAAAAAAACGTAACAAAATTTGAATTTTGCTGTTTACCTTAGCGCATCCCCCTTAAAGATAGATGTTTTTCATTTGACAATAAAATCTAGGTTAATTTTATAACTTCAGTTTTCTTCGATGAAACAATAACTTTTGGAAAAATTGGTAAGATATTAAGTGGAAACCTTCTAAATACAGAAGATGAATGTGTTATTAATTCCTTTTATTAAGTGATTGCGTTAGAATTTAACCTGAACAGGGTTCATTAGACCGTACACTACCCTAGTTTGAGCATCATGTTATCATCCGTAGTTTGAGCCCTGGCGACGCATTTGTAGTCTCCACAGAAATAAAAGTGAGATAGAGACAGTTCCTACTATTCCTGGGTTTTCAATATTGTCTGTTTTCAATTCTTTATTTTTATTCATCTCTCTTTATTCCCTTGTTGATTTTCTATCTTTCACTAAATCCATCCTTCTTTCGCCAACCAGTTCTTAAAGTCTTTTTTTAAATATCTTTTATGCAAACAACAGTATAAATATATAAACGCGTTGCTGGTATCTTAAACACGATAGTATGACTATCTTGAGTTTAACGCGAAATATCTTAATGTAGGAAATATTATTGTCGCTTGAAGTCAAACATGATGCTCAAAACTAGGGTAGTGACCCGAGTTTGAGCATCGTGTTATCATCCGTAGTTTGAACCCTGGCGACATATAATGTCCACAGAAATAAAAGTGAGACAGAGACTGTTCCTAATATTCCATTAATCTAACGTTAAGTCACACTAGCTGTCCGTGACATCGTCTGCGTATTTCGTATTTCATCGTTTTTGATACATAATTCAGGATGAATGACTATGTCCTTCTCCAAGTCCCAGGCTACTTATCTGTCAAATATTATATCTATTGGTTATCGGGTTAAGGTGTGGAAAGGTTACAGAGAGACAGAGTTATTTATAAATATTATTAGTATGGATTTAATTGGTTTGGGTAGTGTTGTCCTAAATTATCCTTATCAAGCTCTTATCTAACCAAACGTTTGCTTAAACTTACATACTCGTAGTATTAAAGCCATCTTTTGGCAACTGCGTTATTTGGGTTTTCAATTTTGTCTGTTTTAAATTATTTTACTAAATCCATCTCTCTTTCGCCAACCACTTATTTTAAAGTCTTTTTTAAAATACCTTTTATGCAAACAACAGTTAATATAAACGCTTTGCTGGTATCTTATACGATAGTATGATTATCTTGAGTTTAACGCGAAATATCTTAATGTAGGAAATATTATTGTTGCTTGAAGTCGACGTTAATTCTCGTTTGTTGTACTGGGGTTGGCACCTACAATATTTTTTTACTTAGGAGCAGGTTAACAAGTCGACGCGTATACAGGGTGTAAAGAGCATCGACGCGCAAACTGTTACCATGAATTCAGTACTTACATGATTCCACACCCCCAGATAAATTTAGAAAAAAAAATCGTTGGCTATTTAAATAAAAACAGCTGTTCCGTACATTTTGACCCTGCAGGTGTTGCAGGGTAAGATGATAAGTCAAATTGTCACTAACCCTGTGGAGTCTCTATTGCACTTTTATATAAAAGAGTTGTTTTTTTTTCATTAACTGATGAAAATTTTATTTGCTGGGGTTTAGGAATCATTTACAGAATTCATGGTATAGCAGTTTGCTCGTCGATGTCCCTTACACCCTGTATACAGGGTCAAATTAAATTTTGTAGCGAAACTCCATAGATGTGATGTGTATAGATATCGAAACACGATAAAATAAAAACTAAAAACATTTAATTTTTTGGGGGTCAACGACCGCTTGCAGTGTTGGGAAAATTGAAGTATATAAACAAAAATTTGAAGTATGAGTTGAGAATATGTTTTATGTTATTTTAACCTTTTTTTTATCAATACACATCACGTCCTAGAAGTTTACACTTAAAAAAAGAAGATTTTTTTAAACTGATATTTCAAGCGATTACTGTATCTGCGATCGATGAGCCCACCAAAAACATAATCAAATTAATTTGTATTTTATTTTATCATCTTTAGATAGCGACTAGCTGCGCCCCGCGGTTTCAGCCACGTAAGTCTCGATGTTGTGAGAATATCGGGATAACAAGTAGCCTATATCTTAATCCATGGTGTCAGCTACCTACATACAAAATTTTATCAAAATTAGTCCAGCCGTTTGAGCGTGAAGAAGTAACAAACACACACACTCTCAAACTTTCGCCTTTATAATTTTAGTGTGATTCACATCACTTATGCGGAGTTTCGCTAGCTAATCTATTTTTTTAAATGTGTGACCACGCATGTCTTTTCGAGTTTTTTGGATGGTCCCAGAATTAACGTACAACCTCTTAAGGGGTCATTGTACTCATCATTATGAACAACTTTTACTACGGGACCAAACCTGAAATCGCGAAAAAAAAATCTGCTGTTCCCTACATTTTGACGAGTTATTCGAACATAAATGTAGGCAAGAGCTGATTTTTGTTCTGCGATTTCAAGTTTGGTCCCATAGTAAAAGTTGTTCAAATGTTCATAATGATGAGTTCAATGACCCCTATTATGGTATAGTAATTTTATTCTGGATGCATCGTCTTCACATATAATCATATAATTAATGTACTCAAACAAAATATTGTAAAACATTTTTAAAAGAGTAACGGTGGAGTTTCTTGCCCATTCTTCCCCATACAAAACTACCTTTTGGAAGGGGTAACTAGAATCAATTATATTTATTTGTAAATTTTGACTTTCAAAAATGCCTTTTATGTGCCTATTTGAAATAAATAATTTGACTTTGACTTTAAGAGGTTGTGCGTTAATTCCGGGACATATGACATATACTTATTCCGGTATATTATGCCTCTTACTATAAACACTGTCACTTCCGTTTTGAACCGCACACTTTGAGTTATTTTCTGAAGTATATTTTTTCCATACTTATTTTTCGGATTGAGAAACCTCTTCCTTATTTATGTGGAATTGTGAATGAACACTGTAAACCTAAGGCTTTAAAAGTTTCACTTCAATGGTAGCAGAAGGTAAAAAAAAAAACAGTCTTCTCTATTAATTTAGCTGCTTTAATGATTCGCCGACAACCCTAACTATACCATATAATTCGTATTAAAATGCATATTGCCATCTCTTATTCCGGTATCGACATTCGTTTACAATGTTGCAAGACTATCCACCTCTCGCTCCCCCATAACAATTATCGCTTTAGCGCGAAAGTGACGGAGATAAAATTTTACGACTAGATCGTGTATAGCCGACAGCTTAAACAATTTTCATTGCTTATTTTGCTGTGTGACTAATTTTATGCCAACAGCCGAGGAACATAGGTATTCTGAGAAATTCTATATTACTTTTGAAGTTTTATATGTTTTGTGTTACCATATTATGGTAATATGTTTTCATAGACGCCTTCTGCTGATCAAGGTGCCATTTTGGTGCTGTAAAATTCACGTGTTTGGTCGAATAGTGTGTCTCATCGTCACCGTTAAATTCATTTATTATTCCAGTTATTCGTGCTCATCGTCATCTTAAAGGGTACTTAAAACTTAGCTTCTCACGTAAACAGCTACAAAGTGTTGCTGTGTTATTAGCTAAGGTGTTAAAATTACGCCGTCTGGTTTAATAAGCATCATCATAAAACGATTTCTAGTCAGTATCAGTAACTGGTTATCTATAACTCAATTCGGTTATAGCTATTTAATTACTTCTTATATTACCTAGTAGGTCCTGTAGGTGTAAGGAATAATGGTTATCCTAATGTGAGCATATTGCTTCAGCTCGTATCGTTTCATTGCTCAAGCATAGACAGCTGCTAAATTAAGGATGTCTTGTCCTTTAACTAAAAATATTGCTCAGCACAAGTCCATCTTTAATTTACAGTTATTGTCTACAGTACACACACTGTAAACCTTTAATTATTACTATTTTGTGTTGTTCAAAAAGTTAACTACTTCAACACTATTGATATCATTTCAAAATGCGGTTTTTAACTCCTGGTATTAAATAAATAAAATAAAACTTATTACTCTTTCTTTCGTCCTTCTTTCTTTGTTTCGTATTTTTATTTCTTTGTTTCTTCTTTATTTCCTTTCATTAATTTTATGTTTTCCCTTTTTCACTTTTTATATTGCCAAACGTATTCCAGCTTTGCCTTTACAGGTCATGAGCTTAATATAACAATAGTATGTTCAATGTAACATAACATAAGAAACAGGGATTCATTGGCAGTGTTTCAAATAACATGGTTAGTTTACTTTATTTCATCCGGCTGACAAGGCCCTCCCAAGGTTCTTGAGCTAATTCTGACGAGTTACAGCTCGTTCAGCTTACTATAATGTTTATTAAAATGTCCTCTTCGTGCTGTTTCTTTTTACAATAGAATTCTTTGTATAAAATCTAGATAAGGAAGTGACAAATGGTAGTCACTCCCTTTCTATCCATATCATCTTTCACACAGTCATCCATCGTTTCTTTGGTCTTCCCCTACTCGTATAGTCATCCACATTCATACTCGAACTTTCCTGGGGACATTTCCCTCATTCCTCCGCATCACATGCCCGTACCATGACAACCTTTTTCCACACAACTTTTCAGTAACTCTTCGTGTACACGAGATGATTTATAAAGAAGACATATTGCAAATTTTTGCCAGCTGATTACTTTAAAGTGTTGGCCTATTCAATCCTATTATGGTGTACTAATCATTATTCATTTGTCGGATATCTAGTACTACCTACCTAAGGGTACCTGTACTAAGTACTAAATTGTTCAGTAGTTTCTTGCAATCCTCGGCTGAAAGGCAATCAAGTACTACTAGCTAGACAATATAACAACAATAGTTAAAGAACTAAAGATATTCTTTAAGTCATCCTGCATTATTACCCTTCCGTCTGCCATTGTAATGAATGGCCCAATCATTTAAGACAACTCATCATTCTCCTGCCCTTATCCCAATTGATTTGTGGTCGGCGCAACATGTCCCTTTCTTCAATACTTCTCTATTAGTCGTCATCTCGGTAGTCACTCCCTTTCTAGCCATATCATCTTTCACACAGTCCATCCATCGTTTCTTTGGTCTTCCCCTACTCTTATAGCCATCGACATGCATACTCAAAACTTTCCTCACGACATTTTCCTTATTCCTCCGCATCACATGATAACCGATTTCCGCAGAACTTTTCAGTCACCGGTGCCACTTTCTGACTTCCTCTTATGTACTCATTTCTTATTCTATCCATTCGTGTCACACCACACATTCCGCTTAGCATTCTCATCTCAGCTACATGCAATTGCCTTTCATGCATCCCTTTTGTGGCCCAACATTCTGATCCATAAAAGACAGCAGGTCTAACCATTGTTTTATATATCTTCCCCTTAAGTTTAAGAGGAATGCGGGAGTCGCAGATTGTCCCCGTGACCTGCCGCCATTTCATCCATCCAGTGTTAATTCTGTGCTTAACGTTTAAGAAAACTATAATATGGAAAGGAGATAGTATAGGCCCAAAGCAAGGATAGGAGGATAGGTTCAAAGGAATTTATTCAGCTATGGATATAGAGCTCAAACGTTGATACCTATTTCAAATAAACTTCCAATTCGAAAGTATACTCCTTGGCTACGCTATAATTTTTAGAGCCTCATAGATTTTCATCCGCTCGTTCTATCAGGGATATAAATAATCTCTGGGCTCAAAAGACTTCCATAGGAATTCTTCGCTGTCAACTAACCAAAAGTTATTGTTATGATTTTCAATACTTATATCTTTAGGACTACTTGCCCATTAAAGTAGGGATACTTACAAACAAACAATTTTATATCATTCGATTTTACGAGTACACCATCAAATTCTGGTTTATAGTATCTGACGCAAACCTTTTTAATCTTATTCTTAACTACATTAACTACTTTAGAAACTTCTAGGACGGAGAAAACACGTAGTTTGCATATATTTTTATGTTAAATATATGTATTTTTATTTGAGAAATGAGTACAGATTACAGAGTAGGATTTTTTTGTTATTTGTTTGAATGTGGGAATTGATGTAATATTATACGTCAATATATATATATATATGATGCACACAATAAGTACGTAAAATAAGTAAACTGACTCAAGATTGTATAAGCTGGAGTTTGTGTCAACTACTGTATGTACTAAGTGCCTTCTTGCAAAGGAAAATGACGAATATTTACATAATAACTTCCATGGTTTCAGATCGATGTACTATGACTTTCCTGAGATATTGAGAATTGATTAAACATGGAACCGTCAGTATGTTCTTCGGTTTCCTTTAACTTTATTTTGAAACTTTTGATTCTACTTGATGCTTTTAAAATCTTTAGAGTTAGACCATTCATAGGCAATACTTCTCAATTTAAGAACACACTTGTGCTACTTCTTCCCAATGCTCGTAGATAGTCCTGACTTTTGGAACGATGTCCCTTATCGCTCGTTATACTCTGTACGTATATCATTTGACCGTCACGACACTTGTTTTTTTTTTCTTCATTTTGTTACTTTCACACGTTGTTAATTTATTTCATTGTGCCTGTTATTTAATACATCATGTATAGCGTTCCAACCGGGTGTCCCGCGACACACTTTTTAGGGTTCCGTACCCAAAGGGTAAAACGGGAACCCTATTACTACGGCTCCGCCGTCTGTCTGTCTGTCTGTCCGTCTGTCTGTCTGTCTGTCTGTCTGTCCGTCTGTCACCAGGCTGTATCTCATGAACCGTGATAGTTAGACAGTTGAAATTTTCACAGATGATGTATTTCTGTTGCCGCTATAACAACAAATACTAAAAAATATAATTAAATAAATATTTAAGGGGGCTCCAACGGCAACAGGTAGACGCTTTAAATATTCACAGAATATTTAGATAAATATTTACTTTAAAAATAAATAATTAAATTAAAATAAAACAAATATTTAAGGGGGGCTCCCATACAACAAACGTGTTTTTTTGCCATTTTTATAGGTAACGGAACCCTTCGTGCGCGAGTCCGACTCGCACTTGGCCGGTTTTTTACACTTTTCTCTATTCTATATGCTCATTGTTAGACCATCAGCATCAGAACGATCTTAATGTTTTTTCAACTTTGCTTTCAATAACGTTGAAAAAAAAAAGCATTTAAAATCCTGTTACTGTCTTCACTACACCTACATAGTTCGTTTCCAACTTTATAATTACAAAACAATCATGTGTCCGATCAGTGTCAACCGGACAATTAAATGTGTTAAATTACTCTGACCATCTCATTTATAAGTCCGTGCTGTCCGGACGGACTCTCCGACCAAATTTGTCCATTTGTGTCAAATGCATTGTTCAGTACGTACCTGAACTTAGGAGTACTGGAATAGACTTGGGTCGTTTGTTCTCAGATTATGGTGCTGTTTATACATCAATGGTCATCAGCTATCAACAGTATCTTTGATTTCTCATACTGATTCTGTTCGCCCTCTTCCAGATGGAAGAGCATCAAATGGTAGAATAGAATATTTATTTGCGTAAAACATGGTATACAGGGGTGTTAAATACAAATTGAGGCACAAGCATGTTTAGCTAGGGTAAAACATAGCATGCAACATTTTAAAGACAAGTTAAGCAACAATAATCTTTTTTTTTTTAAAAACATCAACATTTATAATCTATAAATTCTTTTAAATTATAGAAACTACACTCGAGTAACCACTTATGAAATTTAATTTTAAATAATTTTGTATTTAAAGCTTTGAAATGCATTGGTATTTTATACAAAAAACACTTTGGTAAAATATACTTTGGTTGGGAGTCCAAAGGTCTTATGAAAACAACCAGTTCAACAGTGATTTGTAGAACTATATTCATAGTTAGGATTCACAATAATAAATGGATTCAAAGCAAGGCGCCTAACTCCGTCCGGCTGATCCACAATCTTTAGGGACTTAATTGTCACATCCATCCACTTTAGTTCAATGTGTCAAATGTAAAAGCGTGTCTATGTGTCAACATTAATAGATGTCGTTAAGTTTCGGACTCATTAATGCTGTGATTGGTTTTTGGATTAAAATGTTTATTTTTCTGTGTAGCTGTATGCAATTATGCACTGAATATAGAATCATACAATTTGTTGGATTAAGCGTGTTTGAACAAAGAGTTTTTTGATGATTAAAATCTGAGGAGTGGATAACTTTTTTGGGAAAACTGATTCTACACAATTTATTGAATGATAAAAACCTAAGTATTTTATTAAATCCCGTCCTTTCTATAAAAGCAGTCGCTACCGCAACATAACCAAGTAAACATCACCGAATTTTCCCTTTGAAGTTATTACGTATGTAGAAAGAGACACTGATTATTCATACAATCCTGCTTTTCATAGTTTTCATAACTAAAATTATGTCTAGACTAGACACAGTCCAGTCTAACTGTCCTCCACTCCGTCTCTATTAGACCTGGTGCACAAAGCTGAACTCTTCAACTGGAAAACGGTTCAATTGTTAACTAACAACAACTTTAAGCAACAGTTGTTTGCAATCGTTTATGAACAAGTTCCTGCTGCGGTTTTGTTCGGCTGTGTTCGGAAGTTGTCGGCAATTTTCGGAACCGCCAACAGCGACAATAGAATTTCAATCTTGGCAAAATGAAATAAGGTGTAAAATTGTTTGGCGGGGGGAGTTTGTGGTGACATTTTGCATGGTTTGAGCAGTTTGTGGTTTCAAGTTTCAGGGTAGGACCACAAATGGACCACGTTTGGAAAACAATCAATAGTGTGGTTTAATTGTGGAAACTTTCGTTTGTTGTTAGATCTGTTAGTTCTGGAAGTTTGTATGTTGTTAGTGTTGATCTAATTAAGTAGTATCACTTTATATAAGTATTTGTTTAGTTACATAGTGTCTGATGCTGTGTAATTAATCAAAAATCTGACGTATTTGGGGGCTATTGAGGTTAGCTTTACATACTTAAGTATTTCAAAGTGTTGTCTCATGATCTTTCTTCGTAAGTTCACTTCCTAAATCATTTTCTTCCTGTATCAATTGTCCCGCCTTTACAACAACACCTACACTCGTTAAGAGCGACCATAAAAAATTAACAAGCGGCCATATTTGCATTAAGTAGCAATACCGCCAGACGTTACTGACCTACGCCATAAAAGGGTAATGTAATAAAAATCTCTAAAATTTTTAAAACTCACCCATAAAACTAAGACGATACAGGCTATCCGGCAGCCCGGTAGTAAACCGGCGTAAGTCCGATACGGCGGATTCCGACGGTTCCTATCAAAACTTTTATTGTCCCCGTCCTTTGTCCCTCTCGCACTAACGCAGTTAAAAAGAGATGACGCTAGCACAGTATTATCTTTTTCAGGAATTCATTGTCGTTGCAAGTTTTATGCTTCTTGTGAAGCATCGCATATTTTTATTGCGTCTCGTGGATTGAAAAGCTCCCTGGATATCTAGGTCTTTCGGTATATAGATTAGTTCGTCCGTTTCTGGATATAACTTGGGGTTTTATCCACTTCCGTTTTCTTTGCGATTGCGACGGACATTTTGTTAGAATTTCGTCCTCTGAGGAACTACCTACTTACTTAGCATTTTTGTACTCGGTCTTCCTGTATTCACTGTCAAGTTAAGAAACTAACTGATTCCTCTCGGTAGTTTTTTGTATATGCGTCTGTCATATTTATTTTTTAAAGGCACTGGCTAAGCGACAACCTTTGGATTATCTGTATATCAATATATGTTTGAGAAACAAGAACAATTGGCAATTCGAACCTCATTACAAATGCCTGCAACTTCGTTCTTTACATACCTTCCCCAGTTTATACATTCGTTAGTTATAAAGTTAAAATTGAACAATATCTAAGATCGCTAACGTTCAGCGTAATGAAAAATGCTGCAGTCACTGAATTTACGTGCAATTCCTGAAAGCGTATTCTCGTAAATATATTCCACGCTATAAAAATGGGAGTATTCGGTTATAAGGTTTTTACAACGAACCTCGTAACTTTACGCGAACCTATTATATTGGTTCCGTTTGTTTTGCCAGACTTTCTGGTTTAAGCCGAATGGTAAAAAAAACTTATGGAATTATTTGTATCCTACGTTGGTTCTGTTTTCTTTTTGCTTCTATTAGGACAAGATTGAAGAGAGGTTAAGCAATGCTTCTTGATTTCTCAAATCAACATGAATTTCATTTACTGAACCGTATTCGCTCAATTTTTGAAGTTCGTCACTGGAACATGAATTATTTCATTCATCAATTACGGAAGAAGTAGTTAATTATTGTATTGACTGAAATTCTGAAACAGTTGACTATCAGATTACATCTAGTGTTGAAACTTGAATTTATTTCCCATCAACATTAAGACGTAACCTTACATGAACTAACATCTAAGTTAACGCCAGCTTTTAGTCAAAATATTCTCTCGCAAACGATCCGCGTTTCAAGTTGAAGCAATTTAATTAAACTAAGGTGTACGTCATGAACGTTAAATGTAGACGAAGGCGGCCATTGTAAATTCCACCAACGTTTCAGTTTCATAGCTTTAGTTAGAAAACGCCGTCGGACTTTTATGGGCAATTTCGGTTCAGACGTTTTGTTATATTACCAATGCTTTTAAGGTACTGCACCTCGCTCCGGTAAACATATGTGCAATTTTACGAGCCACTAGTTTATGGTAAATGTGTAGTTATGTCTGCGGCAGCGTTAACTCTTATGTATGAAATGCGCAATTTATCTTGTCTTGACAGATGTGCCTATTGAAAACTTTACGTTTGTCTCTCCTACCGTCCGTCGCTCGCTCTTCAGTTTTACGTCTTCTCCACGCGTGAGAATGACGCCATTATGGTTTAGTTCAAAATGTCATTTTTGGTTTATGATTTTATTTGTGCTGAACTTTAAAGGAAACTTACTTTTTCTGAAGTTAAAACGCGTGAGCTCCATATAGGCACGTTTAAACAGTATCGTCAGTTTAATAACAAACTAACAAATAAATATTACTTGCCAATAATAAAAGAGAATGCTTCAATGAAACTTCGCTCACACATCAGATAGCAATAAAATTTTATGGCATTAAACTTTTTGTCGTTTTTCTCAAATAAAACACGTATTGTGTCGTTACCAATTACTATTGACATTGACGCGAATATGTCATAAATACAAGTTTACGAGTATCTCAGATAGTATCTAATAAAGTCCGCGTTTTGTGGTGAGTTGGCTTTAGTTAGCTTCAAACCGAAGTTTAGTGTAACCGAAGTTAGTCAAACAATCAACGTGTGATTGAAGTTATTAAGCTGTAGCGACCGAAGCTATTATTTGAACGAAGCAATTGAGCCGTTCACTCCATTCGTTCATTATGTTGGTAATAAATTATTTGTTTGAAGGAAAATGTTGATTTGTGGTTGTCCTTTTGACAGTCGGTTGCGGTGGTACATTTCGTTTAATGGATTCTATTTTGTAATAATTATTAAAACAATAATAGTTTTTATGGATTGTCTCGTTGGTCTAGTGGTGGCAAGCGCTACTGCTGAGCATGAGGACCTGGGTTCGATTCCCGGGTCGGGCAGTGTTATTGGGTTTTCCATCTGGAATTTCTCAGTAGCAGCCGGAGTCTGGATTTGTGCCCGGTTGATGGGAATAGACTCGCCCCGAAATGTGGGCGTACTATAGGCATACTTCTGCCTTACTCTTTGGGGAATACAGGCGTGATGTAATGGTTTTTAAGATCAATTCCTTTTCATTTCTACACCAAAATATCCATCTTATTAAAAAAAAATGTTCATAATGAATTGCCCATAAAAGGCTAGACTGTTGACTGTGTGTTGTTGACCACACGTGGTTTTCAAAATCAAAATATTTTATTTCACATAAACCTACATACATAGGCACTTATGAAACAGAAACTAGGTGCACGGTTCCAATTGGTCGTTTCAAGAAGAGCCGGCCATAAACTCCACGGTTAGGTTAGGCGGACTAGCCGGGGATCGCGGAAGTTGCACTAAATCCCAAGATCCCCAGTGCAAGTGTGGGAAGGGAACACCGGGGTGGATTTTAGTCAGTAAGAGTCGGACAGACCCCTCCCGGCGGATGACATCCATGAGAATTTTCCACCCCAGAAACAAAAAAAGGCTGCTGAAAGCCCTGATTCTCCAGTGCCCCAGTGCCTTTAAAAGGTAAAAATGAGAGAGATGTTTTATTCATTGAACACATGCACCTAATAGCACACAATTTCCTAAGAAAACTTAAATTCAAATATCTCGAAAACGGTGCGTCCTAAATAATAAATATTCCGAAAAAAAAAATGTAAGGAAGTCTCCACTTTCTTTTACTTTGTTCTTAGAATTTAGGTATATTAGCTCTACTATTCCGATCACTGATTAGCAGAATCGTATTTTCAGGGATTCATACCTCAAAAGGAATAAACGGAACCCTTTTATGATCACTCGTGTGTCTGTCTGTCTGTCCGTCCGTCTGTCACAGACGATTTGCTCCGAATACTATAAATGAACCGATTAAGTTGAAATTTGGTACACATATTAACTTCAGTGACCCAAACACGGACGTGTAACGTAAATACATACATATTTTGAATCACTTTGGATCATTTTTGGGGGAAAATTTGAAAATTAAATAAAAGTTTTGCAAATTGTACCGTGTGACATACCAAATGAAAGGGCTGGTTGTAAGGATTTCAGATATATATATATATTTTTTTATAATTTTAAAATAAATCTATTAAAATTATTTAAGAAGATTTACCATTCCCCCCTTATTCCGAAACTTATGAGCTTAAAATTTTGAAAAAAATGCAGAAAACAGTTCTAGTAGTACTTATAGATTACAGGAAAACCTATGAGAAGTCTATGACCTTAAAATAACATGGTAAATCTCTCAATATTGTGCATACAAACTTACAATTGCAGTTGGAATATATGAGGGAACATGTTTTTCAACTACAATGTTAAGTTTGTTCTTAGGATAAATTAATCCCCACTACGGAACCTTTCATTGTGCGTGGTTCGAGACGCACTTAGCCGGTTGTTGTTTAATGTAAGTATCATCACTCATGGAGGCTGTTATACTTATAATGCATTCTTCGTGGTTTAAGATACAGTAACAGAAAAAGCAGCATCAATGGTCACTTAAAAGTCCCGAAATAATTTTAGGGATATTACTTCGGACTACAGAGTCAGGTTTAAAGAAAAATAAATCGGCAAACAATCGGAATTAATATTGACACGTAGGAGATGATCGCGTTTAATGATACACGTCAATAATGTTTTATGTGGCCCAATTTATTACCTCAGTTGTCATTGACTGCCATTCACTTCTTCAACGGTGGCCTGAAACAGGAAACAAATAATTACAGCTTTTTTATTGTGCCACTGGCCCTGGCAAAAATCACTTCTCATACAGAGAAGGAAAGAGCTTTCATCTCAGTGCTTAACAGCGTTATCTACTAGGATAATAAAGAAAAAAAAATGCCTATTCAGCACAAATAAAACGCACATAACAAAAAAAAAAAAACTATAAAACACACATACAAAGTAGCCAAAAGCCTCGTATTCAAGTAATAAAAGTTGGTCAATATTGTCCATTATGTTTCAAAATACCTTAGTCTAGTCTTCCAAACCTCCTCGTTCTAAGGTTTCTGAGGAAGATTTCCTGCTTCAACGTCTGGTCTGAAACCAGTCACGGTAGCGATGGAAAACTTTCTTAGCCCATAAATTAGGATGTTTTAGCAATTTCATCAACATAACATCAGAAGTGTAGCACCACGTAGTCAGAAGCCCGAAAGTCTGACAACCAGTCTTACTTAGGGGTATCATATTAACCACTGAGTTGTGGAGCTCAGATAGGCAATCGCTCCATGTAAAATATTGCATTCGGTTAATCTGGCAGCCGACCCCAACTTAGTTGGGAAAACTCTAGGCAGATGATGAACTTCACGGCTGTTACCCCCGAAGGCTAAGACAGAGGTGTACCTACCTATTTATATTAGTACACCCACATTTCGCCAGTTAGGTTAGTTCCATTTATTAGGGAGCGAGCCGATAGTCAAACCATGAGTCATCACAATATTTCGTGACAGGGCTTAAAATACCTGAATTTCTGGAAACCGGTACCATTGGCCTTAGTGTAATACTGGTACCAGACGTACCTGTACTATTGGTACCGGTACTCGTACTCTCTAATCAGTATCGGCATTTTACTGGTACTAATCAAACATTTCCGTAAGTTGGAGAGAGAAAACAGATATAAAAATAACATTAAGGTTTGCCAACCGTACCCGTCTGGAACCAGGTACCGAAATGGCAATAACCGTTAAGTACCGATACAGGACCTGTGCTTTTGGTACCGGTTCCAAGCCCTGTTTCGTGGAGAGACTTGGTCCACTGAACGTAAATGAATCCCAATCCATTTACTTCTAAACCACATCCAAAACTTTTCCACTCATACGTTCACAACCCTTCAAGTGCCACGAGCTTTTCACAGCCATGAGCACATTTTAACGGCACATAACTTACTCGAGCAATACGGGCACATACAGGCCATGTCAGGCAATGCTCGATGCTCGTAAACTTGCCTGTTATGCTCGTGACGTCTTTTATATGCGTCAGATGGCTTATTTGTGAACTTTGGTGTGGTATGAACTAATTAAACAATGTTTTTATGTGTTGGTTGACATTGTTTTTGTTTGATTACTGTGATAAAGAGGAACTCATTCCCCAAATATTATATTGCAGTGGTGATGAGACTATAATTAGTAGAAGGCGAAATTTTAATTGAATGTCAACGCGAGAGAAAAACAACTACTCATGACTGAACTTTTAAGTAAACATTTCAACGAAAAAAGTTCAAAGTTTAATATTATAAACCTAAAAATTTAAAGCAGCAGTTCAAGATTGCTCCACACCATACTTATTATTGGATTAATACTTAACCTAGTAACTGGCACTCTGAACCCATTAAACTCAAGTGCTTTGCCTCATCTCCTAATTAATTTAAAGCACCAAACTTTAATCAATCTCTCACAAGTCATACTTGAAGTTCAAACGGCACTTACAAACCAATAGGCAGGTACTTAGGTTGTTACTGCTTCAAGAACCCATAGCAAACACTATAATACTACCGTCTCCTGTCAAATGAACCACCATCAAAGCCAGTCACAAAAACCGCCCGTAAATCGAACGGCATCGGCATAACAAACTAACACCATCTTACTGACAATTAAAACTTATTAATTACCCAGCCACCCGGGCTCGTAAACTCACATTTACTGCACTAGGTAATAAAAGAAGTTTTCCTTTTAAAACCTTTAAAAACCAGCCTCGTTTCGGAATTCGATGGCAGTAAAGAGAGCTGGGTTTACGAGCGCTGTGTACGGCGCGTGACTTTTTAGCTAATAACGTACTTTGATTAGTTCGCGAAATTGAACGAATTGCTGTTCGTGGTAGTGTTTGAGTTTGTGTGTTGGTAAAGGATTGATTGGGTAAAGCTTGAAGCACTTGAGAGCTTTAGATTTGCCACAATTAATGCAATTTATTTTGATTGTTTCATTTGCCAGTGTCGCAACACTAGAGTATAAATTGTCTTTGGTCCCTGGCCCTGACACGTAGACAGAGAATCTGTCTACGCCCTGACATCAAGCAATGGACAAAATTGACAAACTTTTATTATTTGAATACGAGGCTTTTGGCTACGTTGTATGTGTCTTTTTTTTTTGTAATGCCCGTTTTGTTTGTGCAGGATTAACAATTTCTCTTTCTTTCTTTTAATGATGCCCACAGTCTTGGAAAATACCAATATACGTTTAGCGTTCCCTAGGCAGTCGGTCTTACTGCCAGCCATGCTTTGATGCTGTCTGACCTATCTTTTCCAATCGAAGGCAGAAGAACCAGAGAGAACACTTTATGTAACCGGGTTTTGTTAAAACACCTGTTAATTATGTTTTCAGTAGTAGTCTAATACTCGTAGTAGACTATTAGACCAGTTACGTGGTTGATGCCAATATTTAACACAATTAGTTTTTTATGTTCTTTAATAAAACGCGTATTTCTGAGGGACTACTTGACATAAATAGATGTCAATAACATTAAGTATTGGCACTGTAGTGTAAATTGGTGCTGAAGTTAAAAGTTAGGGCCATTCCGGTGTAGATGTGTTGTAAAACTGTGGACAGTGGCTGTTTATGAGGGTCAAAGTCATAGTGTCGATTGTATTGCAGTGTCTTTAATCCCTCGGGACATAGAACTGAGAGAGTTTGAAAAAAGAGGTCATTTTCACGAGAAGTTAGTTAAGTGTAAATACAATCTGGGAATAAATAATTATCTGTTAAGCGGCTTAAGGTTAATTTTACCGACTACAGCATTGCATTTGAAATGATTTTTTTTTGAAAATTGCTTAAGTGTATGACCGTATTAAGGTGGAGATTTCTTGGAAATGGTCAAAAAGGTGGTTTTTTTAAGCAGTGTATCTCTTAAACCGTAAATATTTTTCCCAAAACAAAAACAGTTTGATATTTTCAAGTCTTTTTTGCATTCGGTGATGGAACTCAAAACATAATTAAACATACATACATGAATACATCAAAAAAATCTTCAAAGACAACTCTTAATTTTTTTTAGAGCAGTTTATCCCTTCGTTAACAGTTATAATTATAATTAAAAGTATACCATAAAATTGCAAATGCCAAACTGCATCCGGTGATGGATTATTTTTTATTAATTAGTTAATATCTAATTTTATACGATTTCATTTGCATTGTTACGCCATACGTTGTGTCATCACATCTCTTTCTTTTGTATGCAATCTGACAGTGACAGCGGTTTACCTGTTGTCAGCCCCTTAAACGTAATTTTCCATTTTAAGCACAATTTGCACATATTGGACTTTTTGGCTGCTCTAATTAGTAAAACTCGCAGCAGGTCTACTTGAAGAGAATAGTTTCACATTAGTCGATGGCTATTTGTTTACCTATTCATGGTTAGGCCCTCCTAGTTCGGTAAATATAAACTTTATTTAGCGGTATGGGAATCCGAATCAATGCGAGAGGATATATAAGGTGCTAACAAATTAGGTACCAATACTTTTAGAGCTGATAGTACTCGTCTCTAGGAGTAGACTTAAGTATGAAACATTGAAAAGTTTGTTACTTTTTGGAGATAATTAGGGAAACAACGTTACTGCGTAAAAACACCCTGTTAATAGATAGTCAACAATCATTGACGTTAGTCACAAACGACGATGTTCACTTGACAGAAAGTGTGTCTTGTCAGTTAAAAGCACAGGATGATTATGTTTGGGCGAAATTTGAATTTATTTATTTTGTTCCGTAAATTAAAACAAAAATATCATATAATTTTTTTTCTTAATTTCTATTTAAAGTTAATTGTTTTGATGTAATGTAACACCTCTGAAAATATTGGTACTTAATTTGTTAGCACCTTATATAGGAGCAAAGATTTGGTCCCTACTTAAAAAATCTCCATTGCCGATTTAATCATCAAATATCAAAAATATCAAATATTTTATTGCAACAAAAACAGGTTCACAAAAATCATAACATGCCAGAACATAATATGAAAGTAACCTACCTACCTATTTATTATATGCGTATAGAAAAAAGTTCGTCCATGGTGGGAATCTCCCTAATTCCCATGATTCAAAGTTCGGGGAAGGCGGCCATTAAGTTTTATGGATCAGCAGAACGTAGGTTCGACCCTCCTTAGTAGGCGTTACTTTTTTGTAGGGCGTTGATTATTTATATATAGACAGTGATGTATAGGTATGTATCATAATAGAAACTCATTCTCAAAAAATTTGCTTTTGAAAAAGAAAACTGAACTGGACTTAGGGCCTAGACAATAAACAGTACATTGTTCACCGAGGGGAGAAAGTGACCGATTACTAACGAGTAGGGTGTAGTTTAAGTCCCAACCAAGGCTCAGCCGAGGGCCTTAATACACACGAGTTGGGAATCGCACTTTCTTTCGGATACATAGTGTATACTATACCTATCTACGAGGAAAATTAAATATATTTTTTTAAAGTGAAGGTTATATTAATTAATATTATTTTCACTTGTTCATTCTTTTTTATTTTATTTTTCTATTTTTCTAGATCAATGTTCAGCAAAAGTATGTGGCCAGTATCATTTTGCGCTTGGTGCTAAACACTTTTTGCCTTTTGGTAATACACTATATTTAATTAGGATAACTACTGAAATACCCTAAAATTAATAACACAGCACGTTAACAATGGATTTTCATTTACTTTTTCGACGCGCACATTTGTACAACAGTAATGACGTACATTCTGCCTCATTGAAAAAACTAATAAAGTACTTTCCGAGCAGGTATAGTTTATATATAGTTTTATGACTAGGGCCTCTAGTCTGTTATTACAATAGTGTCAGAATGGTCGATTATTGATTTCATAATTGTTGATTTTGACAATTTTGGTAATTTACTATTATAATGGCGTCATTATGACTTTCCAATGGTCGACCACTGACACTACATTGAAATAAATTGCATATATTGGTAATCTCGTACATAATGACAAATGAATCAAAATTTCTACTAATGGGTTTTATAATAATGGCAATACGACAATGCCATTAGAATAACACAATTATATTACGAGAACATTGACCGACCAATGATCGACCATTATGAATTTACCAGATTACGAACTTTTAGCAAAACTGAATTTATAAAAATAGCAGTCTTGGGCCCCAGTAATGTAATTTGAAATTGCTTGTATTTGTATTGAAAGTTTATGCCTAATAATTAGTATGAGTCTATTGTTACTTGATGATGAATAAATAATAATAGTACTACCACTCTGCTAAAAGTCAAAATGTATTTATTTATTTAGGATCTCCAACAAAGGATACACATATACCTACAATATAAATCACAATAATAAAAAAGGTTTTTGTATGTGTGCTCCTTTAATTACAGGATACCACAGCATGCACATATAACTAGGTTTAAACAGGGTAAAAAGGCCTCTGTTAAACAGGTAGGCCCTCTGGTAAACAAAAAACTAGTAACTGTATACGCTTGGATAAGTAAGCCAAATCACATTTGTGATACACAGTACGCGAAAAACTTTATGACCTATCTGAATTTGCACACGAGTGGCCTATAAGTATCATCATTTGAGCCGA
Source organism: Tiliacea citrago (assembly GCA_963921375.1). Lineage (NCBI taxonomy): Eukaryota > Metazoa > Arthropoda > Insecta > Lepidoptera > Noctuidae > Tiliacea > Tiliacea citrago. The sequence continues at coordinate 17,768,605 of OY992798.1, forward strand.
AAGTAGTCCACTGCTTACCATATGCCTCCCCGAAGCACCGCCACTTTGACCGGTTTTCTGCTTTCCGCATCCAGCGGATTCCTACGGCGTTCAAAAGGTCATTCGTCCACCTTGTAGGAGGCATTAATAGCTAATTACCAGAGATCGGAATAGGTAGAGCTTATTTACCTAAACTTCGAGGAAGGAAGTAACATAGAGTGGATAATACCTCCTCTAAAATCCCGGTATAATTATAGTGACGTTAAAATCCCGGGATTTAAAAACCACGAATTATTTATTAGATTTTTAGTAGGGTTACGTACTAAAATTGTGTCAAATTCAAGTGTTTTGTTTTATGTAGGTATAATAAAGTTAAGTTGGCTGGTTTATTAAAACTTGTGCTTCGAATACATATCTATATACATTTTGTTGTACAGATAATTGGTTATTCGTGCCCAGGAACAGGTGGCGGTTTCTATTGTTTCAAAATATCTTTTGTCACACAACTAAATATGATTTTTCAAATCAATAATTTGTAACTATAAATAAAGTCCATTGAATAAATCCCGGGATTTAAACGTCATCATAATTATTCCGGGATGTTAGAGGAGGTATTATCCACTCTATGTTATTTCCTTCACCGAAGTTTAGTGAAATAAGCTCTACCTATTCCGATCTCTGCTAATTACATAACATATTTATAAGTAATATTAAATAACATTTTTTGTGTTACCTATATTTATCTACAACATTGATTTGTTCATCACAAAAATAACTAGCTGATATACTTTTACGCAATTTCCGAGAGCTCATAAAGTTTTGCGTGTATACTATAGTTTATTGTGTCAGCTAAGGTCACATTATGGCCAAGCCAATACTTACCTACCGACATAACACTGACAAGTTTATTAATAACGCGACTCTTTTGAACTAGATCTTGTCAAGTATTTTCATACATATGTGCACACTAGTCATTCAAGTATTTTATCCTTTTAAAGTTTAAGATTTGGTGCCAGCTGTTAGAGCTGCAATAAACAAAACGTAGAAATTCTTAAAAATTACTCTACTTACCTATGTTATTTGGAATAGCATTTGTTGGCAACACAATACTTACTATGTTTTACATAATCTAGATGCTGAGATTTTAAGAAAAGGACAATCTTTCGATAAAACAAAACACAGAAATAAAGCTTTCAAAAAATGTGAAGAGTGAGTGAGTTTGAGTGATTGTCTACTTGAAAATTTTCTGGTTAGAATAGAATAGAATAATACTCTTTATTATGTACACCGTGTTTTTGTGTTTTGTGTGTGTTTGTGGTTAGTAGGTATAATGTCATCATCACACTGTATCACACTAATATTATAAAAGCGAAAGTTTTTGAGTGTGTGTATGTTTGTTACTTCTTCACGCTCTAACGGCTGGACCAATTTCGATAAAATTTTGTATGGAGGTAGCTGACACCCTGGATATACATAGGCTACATTTTATCCCGATATTCCCACGGGATCGAGACTTACGCAGGTGAAACCGCGGGGCGCAGCTAGTAATATATAATATAATTATGATGTTGGTGATGATGATAATCATATGTTATAATAATACCCACTGGTGGTCAAAGTTTTTCCCATATTCGTTCTCATCGAATGCTCGGCAACTCCTTATTTCTTGCATAATTCACCCAATTAGGGACTAATCACACTTATTCAGCTCTGTTCAGCTTTTGTCCATAGAACACAACGATTTTTTTCAGTTTTCTGCGTCGACCGGATGCGTACGCATCCTCATACTGAAATGTGGTTAGTCCCTTGCCTATAACAAAACCAAACCAATTTAGTTAAAGTAGCTCATACTTACAAATATCTTCACCGCAATAACTTCAAAAGCCCCATTGAATCGTCTCAATTACTGTCCAAACAAGCGTTATTTCTTTTTTATTCGACGTAAGCTCTGCGCGCGCGCATGCTAATGATGATTAATGGAAGAGAAAACTTCCAAACACATTATAAATAAGATTTTGTGCTGATTTAGAATCACTTAGGGGGATAAAAAGTGAATGAATGGCTTTATCTTTTTGTGGTTTGGAAATGGATTAAGGGTAAAAATGTATTATGAAAACACCTTTAAATATTTTGCTATTATTATACAGTGGAACAAGCTATTCGGTATACAGGCAGCTAACTTAAAACTACTTTTAAACAATGTTGTGAGTGTGCTGAGTAGTCATCTTTACATCACCCATTCAAGTATTACGTAAGCACCAAAGGGGGGTGAGGGTTTTACTTTGCTTATTTTTGTTGACCTGGCGGATGGGGTCTGGGTGGTGATTACGTTTGCAATATTTATATATAATATTTATTTTTTGTGATATTTCTGCAAAATTTTGTAGATTCGGATTTGAACAACAGCAACTCTACCCTGGCTCGAAAGCATGTTCTGGGATTCCCCAAATTATTGATATTGCTTACTCACTCTCTCGCAGTGTTTTCTGGTTAAGTGAGAAAGAACCGAATGAGAGAAATTACTTAAATGGGTATTAAATTCCTTTATAGTCTATAGATTCCTTATTTTTAGACTGGTTTGGTTAAAAGGTCCAAGCAACCAGGCGAATAAAATATTTAAAAAAACATAGACTCGTGAATATAATAAAGAAACCTGAACAGGTATATATATATACCAATGTTTACGTAAGCATAGAAAGGGGGGGGGGGGGGTAAGAGCTTTGCTTACTTATGCTGTCAAGGGGAAGGGGGAGGTTAAAAATTACTAAAATTCTGCTTACGAAATACTTAAATGGCTCCTAAGACAAATTCTACCTATGAAACTGACGGCGATCAGCATACCTAAAATTCTAAACCGCTTTCAGGAACTGTCAGTGTCAAAATTCTACATGAATGATGACACTGACAGCTCTCCTACTTAATTTATTGAACATGTATACATGTTCAAGACCTGTAAGTGTCAAGCTAGATAATGACATAATTATCTAGCATACAAAGATATTACGCACACAGTAAAAATGAATATTGGCAGTCTAGTGAAAAGATGACTATTTTTGCCTGTAAACCAAATAACTTTTACGACTGTACTTAATAGAATCAGTCGTATAAGTGAAACTGATGATTATGGCAATAATATCTAATTTACGTCTATGCTATTTTCGCTTATTGATGATTGGGTAATATTTTTACCCTAGCCTGAGCTACATATTTGTATCTAGTTCGTGACGAAGAAGTGTTTATTTGCAATAGTCTGCCTCTGTTACTTAGCCATGATTAGGGGCGTTTCGCGGCTAATAATATGATTATTACCATTTACCTAGGACCAGGATATGAAAAAAAAATGATCTCACACCGTTTAAGCTACAATTACTTTTTAAAACTACAAGTTTTAAAAGTAAGTGAAGCCTGAAGCCTAGCTTTAAAACGAGTACCTTCTTAAGAGTAAATTGTATCTTGAGAACCCAGGAGAATTAACAGAGTGCCGCACGCAATACATCAGCTGTCAAGTTCTTTAAAAACGTATACTTACTTTGACGCCCGATGTAGCATTTATATTTTGTAAAAGCCCTATTCGACGATTATCTTCATGTCTTTAAAAAGCCTCTACGAATGGTTATACTTTAAAATGTACGGCGCACCCTGACCAGACAGATAAGCCCCTACCTTGCTGACTAACAAGCATTAATCACCAAGCTTCTGCGTTGCGATTAAGGTAGATCCGCAGCTGCTGAAGCCCGCGAAATTCAAATTTACGTAAGTGTTTTGCAATTTGCAGGTCAGTGTCAGGTTCTATCTTGATAAAAATATGATTCGCGACCATAACAAATATGTATTTACAGAATTAGAATAATTAATATATAAAACAGAAAAATAAAAACTTTTATATCAGGTCTTCGACCCATACGATTATTAGTAGGTATTACATACAAAAACAATAAACGATTTTGTAAATTTTATAAGTGTGTAGTTGATTAATTAATAAATAAATAAAAATAATTAAATGTCGTAAAATTAAGAGTCACAAATAAATGTCAAATCAAATCAATAAAAGCACAAAGCAAAATAAAATTAATTAAATAGGACAATAAATTAAAACATCTCTCTCTCACATCTTTATTTTCTTTTCTTTAATACATCTCTCCACTCCATTCGAAATAAGATTGAACATTTAATTAAACCATTTTTACAGTTCGCTCAACCGATTTTGGCTTCTATTGCGTTGGTGGCATGACACATGGCAGCTGTAATAAACAGTTGGTGTTGTAACCACGTTTTTGCTTTTAATGCCGTCCTTATGTATACGAAATAGAAATCAAAATAGCTTTAACGGATTGTAAAAACGTTTATTTAAATTTCTAATCTTATTTCAAATGGAGTATAATTAAACTCATGGAAAAACTGTTATGGAACAAATCTAACTTAGAGAGATCTATTCATGATTTTAATGATTATAATTATGTAAATACATATTTGTTATGGTCGCGAATCATATAATATTTTGATCAACATTCAAACAACCTGACACTGACCTGCAAATTGAAAAAAAAAACGTGAGAAAATTAGAATTTCGCGGGCTACCGTTGCAGATCCACCTTATGCTGTCATGCCTCGCTTCATTAGTCATTGGGCATTAACCGTCGCCAGAACAAGTGGCTAGCTTTTTCCCTATAAAGGCCACCGTTAAAACAGCCTTAAGCCTTATGAAGGCCACCAGGCCAGTTTTATAACTGATAATAAACCATCAGGTTTACTCACAGAAGTCTATCAATCAGGCTGCCTCACTTTACTACTCTCTCCTAAATCATTCTTCAACTCCTTCCAATCTCCCAACATGATATTTCACATAAACCGATGAAATACCGACTAAAACGGAATAAAAAGGAGGTATATGTGTTTACACGGATTGTATGGGGCTCAGCAGCCGTCTGCTCCGACTGTGAAGGTCATAAACCGATGGAATTGACGTCTGGCCTGTTTCGTTACGAATCAATACGTGTACAGCCTTAACGTACTGTAGAGATGAGATCCAGAAGGTTCGCGATTTGTTGAGAATTTTGTCTGTTTCAAGGCATATGCTGCTCTTCAACTAGGTTTCGTAATAACAGACTTATAACTGCTTACAATGATAGCAATAGACTAATAAATAGATGCGATTGGGCTCAGAGGATAGACACAATATAGATAATCCTTTTTTGTGTTAATGTGAGCTCCAGGGCCGGCCCATCTCACAATAATATGCCACAAAATAATCTGCGATGACCAAGGCGGATGCCGAGGATAACATACCTGCTTTGCTTTGAGCAAATATATCGTTTTAAACCTCGTACAGACTGCTGCGATATCGCGGGCGCGATTCGACATTAGTAGCACAATATCTATGTCGCTGCCTGTCGCGCCCGCGATATCGCGTGACTCTGTAAGAGCCTTTACTCTGTAAGATTTTTATTCCTCCGCGATATCATGATCAGCAGTACGTCGTGTTCGTGAATCCATTTTCACAAAAAACAGTGTATAGGTAACTGCCAAAACAACACAAAGGTGTGTGTAGGTAACTGCCACCGTAGGAACTTCTTTTGGGGCTATTCCCTTTAACCATTTCTGAGATTTCATTGTTGTCACGAAACGCAATGGCGTATTTTAAGATTTGGCACCCTGGGCCAATAAGTATGTATATGTATAGGGGATATTCCTACAGATGTACCCGTAGAAGCTACATCGTCAACTTATTGATAAACGTTTCAAAATTGGGTAAATGCATGAACGAGCAAAGCGAGCTCAAAAATTTTGGTACCCCGCCACAGGTAGGTTTTTTTTTACCATTCGTACAGAATCGAAGTTAGGGCGGCTAGAAGATAAATAGTGCTTATCATACCATAATCAGCCTATAATGTTCCCACTGCTGGGACACAGCCCTCCTCTCTGTGAGAGGGAAGTAGTGCTTGAATCAAGAAAATCAGGCAGACTACAAGGGGCGCCTTGCGCTGCCCTTCCCTCTTAGCCTAAGGGTAAATACGCCACTGAATCAGCCTTCTGCGTTCTTTTACGATTGCAAAACTCAGGCACTCCAGTATTTTTTATCGTACAAAGTTGCTTTACTTAGCTCGTAAAGATCTTCAGTTGCCATCCTAGTTAAATAGCTGGTTTTATTAGTTCACTAAAGTAATATAGTGTACATGGTCGAGTTCCCTGTAATACAACGGTTTTATTAATGATAACTTGCTTGATTTTGTTTCATATTTACTTGTAAAGCTTGATGACATGCTATTAAAGAGACAGAAGCATAATTAAGCATTAAAGCAGATAAATAACGGCCCCATACAAGCTTGGCCCAGAAATGAACAGAAATAAAACAAAATGCAAAATAAAGCTATCATAGTCATTCTTAGCACTGTATATTTTTGTTCGTCGTACAACTTTGTGACGGGATATAAGACCCTTCTCAAATCTGATTACTTCAAAAAATTCATTCAAACTCGTTGATCGCGGAGTAATCCACTTGACTCTATTCCAGTTGACGAATTTCACTCAAATATATCGACTGTTTTACAAATGATTAATTTGCTGTGCCCCAATTTATAGAACGTTGGATCTCAGTCAGGAACCAGGCAAAATCTGAGTTGTCCGAGATATGAGTTATAGGTATTGTTATTGTAGCCCAGGTAAACTTAAATGCGAAGATCCATAGTCCAAGAAAGGCGAAGTCACTCAGAAATGCAAAAAAGATAACCAGAAACACAGCCATTGATATTTTTGAACAAATCGCAAGAAATCACAACTAAACAGCACCACAGAGCTGTTATAAATAAAATAAAAATCGTCAAAGACAGACCCGAAGACAGACAAGAAGGTTTATGTCTTGGCGCATGTATTTGTATGATACATAGATATACCCTATGTATTTAGGATTCTTTATTCTCTCGTAGCATCCAGACGTCTGGATGCATTTGAATGATTTTACATGTCGTTAGGTTTGTGGAGACCGCGTTTGAAGAAAATTCCTAATCCAATAGGAGAAAGTTGACGTTTCACAAAAAACAACATGGCGGACTTTGAACACCCGTTATAGTCCGATGATTTAGACATCCGTGGGTACAATAATTCGCACCCAGCTCAAAATTGGTAGGATTGTTCAAAACACTATTATAAATGAAATCTAAAAAGACTTCATTGATCCGATACCTGGAAAAAAATACTGGGGATCAAAGGTCACAAAAGTGGGTTTTTTAAAAGTAATTAATCGATATGTGTAAATCAACACAGGGACGAATGAAAGGCAATTGCATGTAGCTGAGATGAGAATGCTAAGAGGAATGTGTGGTGTGACAAAAATTGATAGAATAAGAAATGAGTACACAAGAGGAAGTCTGAAAGTGGCACCGGTGACTGAAAAGTTGTGCGGAAATCGGTTGTCAAGGTATGGACATGTGATGCGGAGGAATGAGGAAAATGTCGTGATGAAAGTTTTGAGTATGCATGTCGATGGCTATAAGAGTAGGGGAACACCAAAGAAACGATGGATGGACTGTGTGAAAGATGATATGGTTAGAAAGGGAGTGACTACCGAGATGACGACTAATAGAGAAGTATGGAAGAAAGGGACATGTTGCGCCGACCCTAAATCAATTCGGATAAGGGCAGGAGAATGATGATTTACAATCAAAACAAAAACTCGTCAGCCTTTCGTCCACATTAACAAACGGCTCGTTAACCCTAAAATGCAGTCGACACGTCAACTTGGCTCGCGATAATAATAAACAAGGAGTAACAAATCGCCCTCGAGATGTTTGAGAGCAACAATGTTTCAAAACAACTAACAACTGAGAATGGCTGGTCTAGTTATGGATTTCCGTTGAGTTTTGTTATGTTGCTAGGAATCGGTTTGACATATTGGGTAGGTAGACGTGGTTCGTTTATGCTTTGAGTCAAGATTTACAAGAACTTTGAGTTAAGCATACACTTAATCATATTTGATTAATGATTTTAGTTAATAGTTCACTAAGATTGAGACATAAAAACAATTGGGAATTTTTTACGTATTTTCCTTAAATAATTTAAAAAAAAATATTTTAAAACAATAAAAAATATTGAGACCCTTTCATATTTCACACGGAACTGTTTGCAAAACTTTTTTTTTTACTTTATACATTTGCCTCCAAAAGTGACCCTCATATTCAAAATTAATTTATTTACGTTACACGTCCGTGTTTGGGTCATAGAAATTCATATGTGTAACAAACTTAAATTTAATCTGTCCAGTAGATTCTGAGCAAATTGGCTGTGACAGATGGACAGACATATAGACACACAAGTGATGCTATAAGGGCGCTGTTAAAATTATCAAAAACATTCGTGAAATAATACTTACCTTAACCAATGTCGACCAAAGACTCATAAAATTATGCATAGTATTTAAGATATATTGCAAACACGTGTTATGCTCATATTTAAACTAACTACCAACTGCTCTGAATCACATAATTGTGCACAATTTGAGACAGTTTGAACAGTTAAGGACTTGAAGCTAACACCTGCTTCTCACTTGCTCGTAAACTAAGTCTTGAACAAAATTGTATGCTGTGAGTAAAAGCAGGTATTATAGGGTTATGAGAGGTTGGCCTGCGGTTGTTCACGGGCAATCGATTACCGTAAATTATGGCTTCCGAACAATATCGGGATGATGAGACCAATCTTAAAGAACGAGATTTCCGAATATTACTTGTCGTGTTTTTCTGAACAACATAATAATGACATCACACCAGAGGTGTACAGCTATAGTAGGGTACCCTCTCATTTCGACACTTAAAAATACCCACATCAAAAAAGTCTAAGCAACATGTATACAGTTTTGAACTATTGAACGATTTTTACGCCGACCTCATCTAGTTTTTTTTATTAATATGATTGACGTGTAAAAGTGTTTGTACAAACCTACTTACAGAAATAAATCATTTATCATTTACTATTGTAATATATTTATATTTCTTTGCAGTGACTACAGCAACAAAATCTTTCATTCAATTGTTAATTTAATCACAATAATCGACAATATGTGTACCGTGACATACGTAGTATAAAATAAAGTGAAAAGGAAATTAAACTTTTGTTTTACAAAATTAAATAACGACATTTTTATTATTATTTGTTAATTCAATCCAAAGTGTGACCACCTCGGCTGTTTAAAACTTGTCGGCAACGATTTTTAATTGAATTTAGAAGATTGTTTATCTGATCCAGCGGCAATCGCTCCCAATGGAATTTTAACAAGTCTTTCAGTTGTTGGGTTGTCGACTCTCCGTCAGGTTCTCTAGAACACGTCTCTGGAGCATGTCCCATGCGTGCTCGATGGGATTGAGGTCTGGCGATTGTGCAGGCCACGGCAATACCCGGATGTTTTCCATTGCCTCCGAGCTGTGAGCGAACGCGCATTGTCATGCATCAGCGTGAAATCTGAGTCAAGACTGTGCAAATGGGTAAGGGACATAAGGCCCGAGGACATCTTCAACGTAACTTTCAGCGATCATATTGCCATCTACAAAAACGAGCTCAGTTCGTCTGTTCTTCATAATACCCGCCCATACAATCACTGTGGAGCCACTGTAAGGTGGCACTCCCTGGATGCATCTCAGCCGTTCAGCAATTCCGGGACGACGATTCACTCTTACCCTTCTCGTATCAGGCTTAAATCCAAACCGGGACTCATCGCAAAATAAAATTTTATCCCATTGCTCCTGGGTCCATGTCAAGTGTTCCCTACACCATTCCTTTTGACGGGCGCGATTCCCATGGCGTATAATTGGTCAGCACCTAATTGGGCGTCGTGCTTGTAGCCGTATTCATGCAGCCTATTTCTCACGGTTTGGTGGCTAACAAAAACACCGCTTGAGAATTGTAGCTTTAAACTTAGTTCCCGGGCGGTTAACATCGGCTGACGTCTTGCAGTCAGTGGTATGTATCGGTCCTGTCGAGCAGTTGTACTCCTTCCACGTCCTGGTTGCTGCTCAGCAGGATCCCCTGTATTAACGTAACGCTGCCAAAGACGACAAATTGACGCCAAAATGCCTGGGACTGATTTCTTCCCGCTTGTAGCATTCCTAACAGCTCTCTGCATTTCATCAGCAGTCAAATAGCGTCGCTTCATGACATAACAAATGACATACCACAGTAAAAAAAAAAGCAAGTATATCTCAAAATGATAAAAGTGAGATTGTTACCAAATTTATCAAAACACGAAAACACTAGAAATCGGGATAAAATTATTAGCTTTTATTTTAATGAAAACAAAACACAGTCGAAAAGTTTCTATTTTTAAAATTAGCCAGTTTTTATGTTTCCGAGAACAAAAAGATTGTATACCAATCTACTTTGTTAAGAAAAAAAATAAAGTATCAATTAATAAAACATGCAGCTTCTGTAAATTATGCGTGTTGCTTAGACTTGTGTGTATTAAAGCGTTTAATAAAACCGGTCAAGAGCGAGTCGGACTCGCGCACCGAGGGTTCCGTACGTATATATGATGTTGATGATTTCTGAAAAACTGTGCAATGCAATTTAGAGACATCGTTTTATATAATATATAATATAATAAACTTCTATCACATAGAATAATTTCAGATTTTTCTCTATGCAAACTTCGGAGCAACGGGGAACGGGCGGGGGGGGGGGGCTTCGGGGAACGGTATTTTTTTACATTTTTCATCAAAAGTCGAAAACTATAATGCCAAAAAAAATGTTTGAGAATGTGCAAACAGCGCTCATTCATTTGATACCCACATGCCCTAGAAGACTCCATTCGAATTTTTTAGACCTCTTTCAGACCCTGTTGCAAAAAAAAATATTTTTTTAAACTTCTTTCTTGTTAGCAAAATAATTGGGTCAACGTCATCTAAAACTATTCCAAATTTCAAGTTGATAGCATTAGCAGTTCTTGAGATATCCAGCTGTGACAGACAGACAGGCAGACTTAGTCTCACCATAAGCGTTCCTTTTTACCATTTTGGTACGGAACCCGAAAAATAGGGGTATGTATATGCTAATAAGTGATAAGCAGACTTCGATTAATTACTTACAAAAAAAAAAGATAAAGGACATTGCTGCTGTGTCATCACCGGCCTAGCCTGTTATCAACCATGTTGGGGTCGGCTTCCAGCCAAACTGGATGCAGCTGAATACCAGTATTTTACATGGACTGCCCATCTGACCTCGACATTCCAGTTACTGGGTAATACTATACCCCTTGGTAAGACTGATTGTCAGACTTTCGGGCTTCTGACGACCTGTAACGACTATCAAAGTTCCATGAATGACAGCCGGTACCAATGGCTTAACGTGTTTTCCGAGGCACGGAGGGTTCTTGGTATGTCAAGATGGTCACCCATCCACTGACCATCCGTGGCAAGCGTAGCTTAACCTGATCGATGGGCCCGTGTGGCTGTTATAACTTAGCCACAAGCCCCTTCATAATAAGTGATATTCATGTTATTTCTAAGTACCTATGTAAATACATATGTAACTGTTATCTTCGAAAGATAAGGAAGAGTGTGCGAATTATTAGCAATTCAGGCTCACTCCCTTTGGAATCCAACCTTAAGAGGAGGCTTCCTATTTTCATGTTAATTTGCATGAATATTGTGAAACAGTCACACATACAACGAAAATGAAACTTTAGTATATGATTTATTGGATCTTTTTCATTCCATGTTGAAGACAGTTACGTAATTGTAATATTTTCATTTAATACATTTTTTAATCGAAAATCATGTCTTTTTAAGGATAATTATAAAAAAACAAACAAGATTGTTTGGCTTTTATGTTTAAAATAAATATTCACTGCAAGAAAATATAGTTTATTATCCAGCCACAATATATTTTTTCTCTAGATCAATTATTACTTTAGGTATAAACGAAATAAGAATTGAGACTTAAGCTATTTAGTTTCGTGCTCGAACACGCTCAAAGAGCGCACGCGATATTCAACTTTATTACTGATGTGTTAGCGTTTAGCACATAACGGAGTGGTGGGGAGCGAGGGGCGGAGCTTGCGTTCGAAATTTGATTTAGAGTTTTGATTTAAAGGTAGGGCTGTTCCTCAATTCAACGCCTTGAGAATGCTTGAGAGGACCATCAATTTGAAACTATGCACTTATGAGGGCCCTTCCCGGTCCGTCTATTGCCAACGCGAGCATGGTCAAAGGGCTTGTTGTTTCATCCAGCGCAAGTGAGAACTACTGACAAGCAAGTGAGAACTCGATAACATTGAACGAAAAATAGTGTAATAGTTATCATAAAACTTTTTCCAGGAAATACGTGTTTTTGGGTAAGTCTTACTAGTTTGTGAAATAAATGTTTGTCGTTTAGAATCGCCATTACATGTGCGAGGTTTCTATGAAGATGTTTTCTTTACTTTTACAATTTATGAGTAAATTATGAACGGCCAAAGTTTAAGTAAAATTTGTGCAAGAAAGCAGATTTTTGCAGGCATACTGAATTTATTTTACCTTATTTTTTGCTTTCATAGAATTCTAGATATTAAAAAGTTTCAAACAAAGAAAGATGGGTGTCAACGCCATAATCACGTACCAGCATTTGTATGAAAAGTAGGACGGGTTGGCCACTCTTAACTGTGCACTTAAATAAATGCCTATCAATCAACTCAGCCTATAGCAGTCCACTGCTGGACATAGGCCTCTCCCAGGCTGCGCCACAACACCCTATCCTCCGCTTTCCGCATCCAGTCTGTCCCAGCCACCTTTTTAAGGTCGTCGGTCCATCTAGCTGGGGGGTGCCCCACACTACGCTTAATAAATGCCTAAAAGGTTTAAAAATTAAATTGTAATTGAAATCAATGCTTGTAATCATAGGCATAATACGAGTATATGCATATATACACACATATAAACCATTCACCTCAATAGAAAGTTATCAAATATTTGGCAACCGTACAATTTCTATTAGATTCTATGGCTATAGAATCCGTATGACGCCAGTTTATATAAACTTGACTATGTACTTACATATAATAATATTACCCGCTCCACGTGTAAGGCAATTAATAGTTTGAAGTGCCAAGCAACGCATTAATTTACTGTGTAATGCATGTTTGTTCCCTAGAAGAGACACGATCGTCGCACGCGCATACAATGTTGCACCTTGACCGACAGATCAGCGGATGAGTCAGAAATAGATGGTCGGGTGTTGACGGAAACTGTACTGCAACATTGTTCGCGATGTTTTCTTTATTAACAAACATAAATTCTAGGTTTTTTTTCGGAAAATCGACATACTTAAGGTCACGCCTTCTTCCCAGGGGGGTATGCAGAAACTACAGAAGCCACCTTTTACGAAACTTACATACTCCTTTGCTTCGTAATTCTATAAATAAATATTTGATACGGCTGCGAATCATATTTAGATCAACATACAATCTGATACTGACTTGCAAATTGCAAAAAAACGTAAGAAAATTTGAATTTCGCGGGCTACTCTGACGCTTTTACCTTAAATGCAAAGTATTAATATTAAATTACTTAGCTTTCAAAGTTTCCATTTAGTAATATCGCATGTTTATTAAAGCTGTAGGACGTGCTTATTTTTTTATTGACTAATAAACTATTCGAGACATGCAACTTGTTTGCCGGTAGAGTGACCTTGATTTAAAAAATATATTATGGACATTAACAAAAAAATTGTTTTCAAAATTAGCTTAAAAAAACGGGTACCAATTTTAATGGGCACAAAAATTGCACGTTCTTGTAAGATTTACTATCACTATATTTCTTAGGTGTTACTGCATTGATTAAAATAATATGCTAGTACTAATTAATGCGTCATACAATAGCAACACTTCAAACAAATGTGTTACATATGCAAATGTCACATAAAGATTAGTTAATAAATTACTGCTACTAATTTAATTATACCTTTTAATGTATTTAAAGATATAAAATATTAGTAATTGAATACTACAAATTAAAATTAAATTTTTCCTATTTTATTGATTGTAAAAGGTCAGGCAACTTAATACTGAAGTAATATGACTGTATTACATATTAATGAATATCATAAAATTGTAATAAATACATGACTGACTTCTTACTAAGAACAGGACTTGACATATAAAAAATCGTCTAAACACATGAAGGTGTAACTTCGCCACTTATAGGGAAACTATTCGCGCTGCATAACTTAATTAGCAGAATAGCTAAAAATCTATACCTAGTTTAAAGTTTTCTCAAGATATTTATGGATTTTTAAAACCCATTGCGTCGTACTTTAGGTCAACATTAAATTCTCCCAGGCTTCTTGGGCGGTAATTTGTTAAGGTAATCTTTATTTAATTATAGTTATTATAGACCAGCCTGTGATTTTCATGCCTCACCAAAAACTGTATACCTACATAATTATGTACGTGTTACGTCATTCTTACAATTTAAATTTACTGAAAACAATCATTAATATGTCGGTAAATCACTCATCAACTATCCCAATTGAGACGGCAACTTTTCATACTGAGTGGCCTTTTGGACATGTATGTATTCTAGGAACATTCTGTATTTTTGTAAATTTTTCTCCCTATTTGGCTGCGACTGTTATTATACGTACTGTAGTATGGACAACGTTCGTTTCGTAATTAAATAAAATGCCTATAAAATAATAAAAATAAGTATTATTGAAAAAATCTTCAAAAAAAAACAAGCTTTTATTAAACTAAAGAACTAAATGTCAGACCAGCTCCTTGGTACCATATTATTGCTTTATCACTGAAGCTACATAGGTATGCCAGCTAAGATTCAGCTGAATCTGAGGCCAGGAAGTGCTTGAAAAATTGATGACAAACAGAGTAACCGGAAACACATACGAACGAAGAAAGTTAATAAAAACCTTGTAATAAGACTATAAAGTCCAAGTAAGGATATATCATGCCGCATCCAGTATAAAGATTATTTGGCATTCTTTGTAGCGGAAGTAAGCAAGTGATTTACAATGAATAGGAGTAGTTATGTTAATAAATGTCACTAACAATGGTTGCTGGTGAACTAAACTATCGTTCTGTATATTTTACTAGCGTGCAAGTAACTTTGTTATGCCCTGCAAATGTCGCAGCGGCAAGCGTAGCTTAATCTTCAATCGACTGGTGCTGCGTTAAGGCTCGTACAGACTGGTGCGATATCGCGGGCGTGACAGGCACTGACAAAGAAATTGTGCTACTAGAGTCGCGTCGCGCACGCGATATCGCACCAGTATGGACAAGACTTTATCGTTTAGCCCAAGCCCCTCAAGAACAAGGCTGTCTCTTGTCAGACAGATAACCCTCAATGCTTATTTGGCATTATAGACAAATTGAGTCCAATTTTCATCATCATCACTGTCAGCCAGCAATGTTCAGGATCTATGATCTATGTTCTACGCTAATATAAAGAACGTAACAATTAAATTAAAGGAGTAATATTGGCACTTGCCAGATTCCTCGCGTAAGTTCATGTTCGAGAAAATTGTGTAAAAAAACCTGAATTAGTTCAAAAGTTTCTGAAACTTTTTATGCAAATTGTTGCCTAATGAGAAGCTTGTTGAAGCTACATAATTTTGTACAGTCGTATACAGAGTAATAATTTCTTTTTTTGTCCGGGATATCCGAAAGCTTGGCTCAAGTTCACACTCGACCCTTTGTTTCTGCAAAATCACATGTAAATTTGATTTATAAGTATTTTGTCGTCTCAAAACAAATTCTTTTATTGCACCTCAATTTTCGACTTTCAAAATTCAATTGTATGTCCACATTTTATTTATTTTAAATGGTCTGGCCTTGGGTTTGTAAGTGCAGTAACCGAAGTTAGTTCGTGACCAAACGGTGAACCGTGTCGACATGCGTGCAACTTTACACTGTACAAAGTGAGATTTTAGGAATTCTGTTTTCTTTCCACGAGTCGCTCATATGTACTTACTTAGTTTAAAAGCGTTAACTGATGTTAATTTTTTTTACTAATTATCTTGAAATTTTAAACGAATTACTTATGCAAGTAGTTGACTACAAAATCTTTCGTATACCTACGTATGCATGTGTAATTTCCTCGAAAACGACTAAAACCGTTTTTCTCATTAAAGTTTACTATTTAAATATGTTCCTAACAAACATAATTAAAATACATGTTTTACTGAAAACAACACCGCATACAGACGAGAAAATAACCATATTTAAATTATACCATAAAAATCGCAATTTACTCGCATAGGCCTACGCGCGGCAACATTGTAGGAGTTATAAATATAATTATATGAGTTTTTTAAACCTAGGTCATCTCACCGCTTACTTTTACGATTTTACTGCGAATGACGTTAAAATCGGACTTATCCTATTTATCCGAGAAATCGTGGCCGTCCTTTTTTCGTATAAAACTTTAATTGTGTGCCCTCTGTTGTCTTGCATAATGCCGACTTATGGTTTTGTTAATATAATTATTTTACTTTTATTTTAGGTACATGATATTTTGGACTAAGGTCGTAATTATTTAAAATTTTAAAGATTTTTCTCGTTGCAAAACGTATATGAGCAACGAGATACTAAGTGCCAATTTCACCAATAAAACTGAACACGATCAGCACTTCTAAACAGCGTTCAAGAGCTGTCACTGTCAATATTCCTGAACAATGATGACACTGACAGCTTATGAACGCGGTTCACGGGACCTTTTTGAATCAGATTGAATGAAATGAATAACCCGTGGTGGGCTATGGGATCATCCTCATCATATTGTTATGACAAATAGGAGCTCGTGGTGTCACTGCCCTACCTACATACCAATCGAATACTCAGTAATGCACTATAGCCACATCTTTCATCAGATTAGCAAAACTGACTTATGCCCAAATTGAAATAACTATTGTTATCATATTATAAGTACTTCGCATGTGACTAAAAAAGTGATAATTATAAATGTTGATGGACGGAGACGGGGGGGAAGGCCAATGAAAATATGGATGGATTGTGCGAGGAATGATATGTAAGAGAAGGGAGTGACCCCAGGTAACATGGGGCAAAGGCAGGCAGCTGATGATTTCTACCGCAGAGATCACGAATAACCTGCCAGGGTCAGTCTGTCCGAAAGGGATATCGTGGCCCTGGCACACAGGCATCTGAAGGAACACGGTTGGGTTTTAAGGCTCTTACAGACTCACGCGATATCGCGGGTGCGACGCGACACTAGTAGGACAATTTCTTTGTCAATGCTTCTCGCGCCCGCGATATCGCGTGAGTCTGTAAGAGCCTTTAGTCAGTAAAAGTCTGACACGCCCTCCCGCTCCGGCCAGAGCGGGAAAAGTTATTTGATAATTTCCCACCCAACAAAAAAAAAACAAAAATGATCAGGAATATACCGACATGTTTTCTCACTTTTCCCTGATTACTTTTGACGATCTTCATCCTCTGAAACCCGTATTTCGCATTAGTTGCAGTGTCAGAATGAAAGTCTCTCCAAATATCATCATCATCATATCAGCCGAACGACGTCCACTGCTGGACATACGCCTCCCCTAAAGGCGGGGGGTGCCATAATCGCCACGCTTGGCATAGAGAACGCTTCTGCCCATTCTCTAGTAAGTCCTGGAGTCGCCTTTTACGACACCCACGGGAAGAAATGGGATGGTGCTATTCTTCCGAACCACACGGAGAAATATAGAATGTCTGAAAGCCGACCCTTATATCCCAGTCCCAACAGTTTTGGAAAAGAAACAATAGGCTACTCGACAGTAAAGTTAAAAAAATAAAACTCAACTTAAAAATAACTAAATAATAACTTGTAAAATATCAAAACTCAACTTAATTTTGTAAATGGTTTTAGATTACTTAAAGTATTTTTGATAAATAATTACGTTAAAATAATGCCGTTATAAAAACGAAAAATTTGTTTGTGGAAAATAAACAAGAAATATGTAATTGCTGGCCTTTTATACCTAAAAATAGTGTTAACTTATTATGTATGTGAAGAACAGTGAAATTAAATGCCTACTACTTCTGTAATCATCCAGTTCAAAACGCATGCATTTCTTTACAAAGGCAGTGAATGAATTATGCATGCGTTTAGCTTACGTACTAAGAGTATGTAATAGAGTGATCTCTAACCCGCCTTGAAAAGAATCTACATATTGCATGTAATATGTACTCACATTTTAATGCAGTGCATGCATAATATATGTGTCACTAGTGTGCATTCAGGAAGTAGGTAGAGTTCAGGGTTGATGTGACCTTAATTTTGTGGTGAGGTATCAGAAAATAGCAAAAAAAGTAAATTTAAATATCAAAAAACCCGACTGCTTAAAAAGTGAACAAACAAGCTGTATTAGTTAATCTGTATAAATGCTTAAAGCGAAAGATCACTCATTTACTCGCTGACTAAACAGAAAAATAAAATTGTCATTACTGTGGGGGGGGACTTCTTAGATTAAAAAGTGTTCCTCAGAACGGTACCCATCATGATTTTCAAATACCTATCCAATGATACCCCACTTGACAATTTTTTTCTTTTTCACAATATGGCGTCTGGTTATCGCCATATTGACTTTTGATTACTGTCTTTAGTAACACTCACAAGATTAAGACAAATCCATTGACGTAAGAATCATCAAAATCGGCCCACGCGTTTGGTCTCTAGAGTACAACAAAGGAATAAACATAAATACATACATAGAGGTATTCCACTCAGAGCACTGATTTCAACAGCACTAGTCCGAACCGCACCTGAGCACTTCCACTAACCGCACTGAAACAAAATTTTGACAAGTGCGGTTCGGTGGAACAGTTTATTAATATTATTTTCAGTCCCTGAACGGCAGCTGCATACAGTTTGTAGTGACGGGACGTATGTATTCTTTGTTCCGGACATTACCAACTATAACATATCGATATGGCAAGTGCATGTCGAACCACGCACAGTAAAGGGCTCCGTTGTCGTACGTAATGAATGCGGATAAATATTTACGTATGCAATTTTTTCAAATCACTTATATGTCATATTCATATATTTGCGTTCCACAAGGTAAAAACAATATGTTAACAAAAGGCTTAGAGCTAAGAGCCATTGTAGCGTGAGCATAAAATTATGTTAGATACATAGCTAACATCAAAATAAAATTAATAAATCAAAATAAAATTTAAAACATCATAATAAAATTAATAAAATCAGACCAAAAAAAAAAAAAAAAAAAAATCTAAATAAAACTATACCTACATGAAAACAATAATGACATTCGCCTATAAGTAAATAACATAAAATTCTAATAATGGAAAGTAGGTATGTCGCCTGGGTGAAAGGGGAAGACAACTGTTATAGGCTGATAAACACATTACCCTTCTTTCCTTTTTTTATGCTGAGATAGGAGCCTTTTTGGCATCGCACAGGTCCTGATTGTTTTTATTTTTGGATATTGTTAGTTTAAATCCTATTTATGTATTTCTTGTGCGTGTTTCAAATAAAATATTAATCTTTCTTTCTTTTCTTTCTTTGCGTCACGCAATCGGGTAATAAAGAGCATTAGGTAATTGCGTAACACACTATCAGTAGCAATGGGTTTCATTTTGACTGTTCAACAACATTAATTGCGTTATTTACGTTGACAAAGCAATGGATTAGCAATATACTTCAAAATCATTCAGATTGTTTTTGATATTGAGTTACGTAGTTAGGGTGCTTATCATAGACGTATACATAAAATAATAATAATACCAGCCTATTGTTATCCCACTGCAGGCAAAAGCCTATTCTCTTATACAGAAGACACGAGAACTGATCATCACGCTTGCTCAAGACGGGTTGGGGATTTCAGATTTATAAAGTCAAAGTCAAATTATTTATTTCAAATAGACACTTAGAAGGCACTTTTGAACATCAAAATTTACAAAAAATAGAATTGATTCTATAGTCGCCCCTTACAAATAGTAGATTATTAACCAAGGGGATAAAGCAGTGTTTTCTGTCGCGGATGACGATTTAAATCGCGAGCGTAACGAAAGGGTCGAGGTTTACTCCCGAGCGTAGCGAGGGTGTTAAAAACTTAAATCACGAGCGAAGCGAGGGTGTTAAAAACTTAAATCACGAGCGAAGCGAGGGATTTAAGACGAGTCCTGAGTGTAGCGAGGGATTTAAGTTCACCCAAGACTAAGACAGCTTTATCACCGAGGAAAATACTCTACTTTTCGTACCATTTGCGAAAAAATTAACACAATAATAATATGAGATAAGCATTTATTAAAAATAACAATTAAAAGTAAAAGTTAACATTCGAAACATTGGTCCAATTATTGATAGAGAGAGTTACATTTTTGTTTGGTACATTTATTGTTGATGAGTTGATTTGAGTATTTCTCTGTTCTTGCGTCTGAGGAACTAGCGTTTCATTGTAGATAGTATACGTCGGAGATAGTGGTGGTGGTGCATCGTGAGTTACGGACGAAGATAAGATGCCGGAAGTTGATGGTTGTGGCTCTGATGGATTAAGTTTTATATTTTTGTTAATTTGACTGCTTAATATGGTTTTATTCGCCATTGAGCTTTCGATATAACCCTCAGCTACTACATCAGAGCTCCAACCACCGTGTCTTTTTATTGACGTAATATCCGCCCCTGAATCCGCCAAGAAAGTCGCCGAAGTTCTTCTAAAGCAGTGACCGGTGTACAGTTCAACATCTTTAAGTTTAAAATATTTAGCAATTTCCTTTCGCATATTGCTAATTTTATTTTTGCCGATGGCTTGTCGAGTACATTTCCCATTCCGATAGTTTATAAAAAAATCTATTGTTTTCCATGTTGGTGGGACGTAATGCTTGGTATTTATGAATGATTTTAGTATATTGTCCTTGTACAATGAATGACCGATTTTTCTTTTGTCTTAGTTTCCTTTACATTAATCAGCAGTAATTCATTGGAATGATTTTCAACGTCTTCCACCTTTAAGTTTACAAGTTCACATCCGCGGCAAGCACCATTGAGTCCAAAAATTAAGGCCACCTATAACAAAGATAAAAAACAGGTAAATATATAGAATAATTACCATTACTAAGATACGAAATAGTCATAGTTAAATCATGTATACTTACTTTTGTGGCCAGAAAAATTTCGTCAGGAGGTTCATTAAGAAATTTTTCCACATTTTGAGTCGTAAAAATGTTAGACTTCTTTGCGCAATGCCCTTCTGATTTTCTTTTTAAGAAAGCCAGTAATTTCGTGAATCTAATTTATTTATTTCAATGCTGTGTTTGATGCTTATTGTAGCTTTCAGTTTTGAGTAGGTATATGCACCAAAGTGTATTCGGATTCTTTGTCTTGGATAAATAATCAAAATAGACAAGAAGTACTGATTCTGAAATTGATAGGCCTTTCGCACTTCTCCACGTTGAAAATTCTTCATAAGTTTTTAAATAATTTTCCTTGGATTTTGTTGGAAGCAAATTATTTATAATTGTGGCAGCATTTGCACTGATGGAATCCGACAATTCACTGTCACTGTCGCTTTGATTTAACATCGTAACGTATTTTTAGAACATTACCTTATTTTTAAAAATAAACTTAACGTTTATGTATTTGAAGAAAACAAAAACGAGGCAAATTCCTAGACTAATATTTTTTTGTCGGAAAAGTAAAGGCATCAAGCTCATACGGCCTCGTCGGTTTTCGTAATTTTATTTAATAATCATAACTGCATAATAAATGCGTATTCCTTTTTCAAAAAGATGTATAATGCTCTATATACAAACTCAATGGTGTAAACACAGATGTAGTTCAATATAAATTTCGGTAAGTATTCCAAATTTAAATCACATTCTCCCCCTAGAGGATGAATGAAATTCAGTACAATTTTCTTTCCCTGTTTTTAACAGATTAAAAATGACTATTGTTATGTTCGCTTTTTGTGGCATAGAATGTCACTTTTTTGAGCAAGTGGTACGAAAAGGTAGTTTCGTATGGAGAAGAATGGGTAAGAAAATCCACCATCTTCTTTTAAAATGTTTTACAATATTTTGTATAGGTACATTAAATATATTATGTAAAGACGATGCACCTAGAAAAAACTTGTATAGTAATTTTATTACACAATATGTAATAAAACGCTTTTTACAAAAAAAATAACCGACTTCCAAAAAAACACTACAAAGTGAAAAATAACTTTAATTTCGGAAGTCGGTGACTTTGGACATATAATATGCATTAGAACCACCATGTAGAACTGTATGTTCTGTCCCCACAGACAAACCGTGAAAACGGTTTTGCGGGGCAAAGTCCTTAAGTTAAGATTTTTGTAAACGTTGTTTTTAATAAATAAATATATTTAATAGAAATATAATAAAAAAATCATTACACGCGCTACCATGCGTTTGACACACACAAACACATAGTTATGGCTTGAAGATAGATAGGCGACAGAAGTGACAGCTTGAGCATGGAATTAGTAAGTAGTATATGTAGATTGTAAATAGATCGAATTAAGTAGTAGGTCTAATTTCGACCAGTGGGCGACCACTTGTTAAATTAAATCGATAAACATAAATAGATTAAGCAATATAATCTTAAAAACTCAATTATTTCTAACAGCTTATCATATTTGTTAAATCCAGAATCCAAAAGATCTAGATAAAATAATGCCTATGAATATAGGTCGTAAACTAGCTTAGTTAGTATGGAAAAGTAAAGGCATTCGCAATGCAAGTCTTGTATCAGTTTCAAGGCGTCCCTACATTGTTGCAGTCCGTTGCCGTCGCGAGATTATCTTGATAAGCCCGTTTACACGACACGACTTTTTTCTATTTCTTATGGTACTGATTTTTATTACCGCACAGGTGCAAGCATAGGTATCTTTAGCGATCAATCATTTTTATGGTTTTTGGGAATGCTGATTCCGAAAATGAAGTCGAAATTAAGGTCCAATATGGCGGCCACCGCAATTTTCGTCATGGGTGTCATTTCATGGTTTTCGGGGTGCTGTGCTGTGGACATTAGCTTCCAGTGCAATTTTATTTTAAAATAAATGTAAGATCCGTTCCCACAGACACAGTCTAACGGTGACAACTGTTTTGTGGGGGATACATAAATAATTATAATGTTTTGCGCCTTAATTATGAGGAAATAATAATTTCATTTATATTTAATATAAGTAATTTCTCAACGTTTACAAGTTAACATCAACATAAATAATTATTAAAATTGCTTTATTATCGAATTAAATTGTCATTGCAAATTCATTTCTATTATAATGTTGAGAGACCTACCATATATTCAATAGCAAGGTATGTCGAACAAGTATATTATAAAACTTACATTGCTCTTCAGTTACGTCATACACATCATAGCAGGTGGCTAGGTGGTTATTAAATGTAAATAATACTTATTAAACTATGAGATGATATGACTACTATCTTAACGAGCGGAAAGGTGACTTTAATGCTAGATTGTTAGTTTTTAAGCGTTACGTTGGCTTTAAAAATAGTGATATACCTAACTTATACATAACCGTTCGCTCGTAAACACACAAACACTCATACTATAGCAAAAGTGTCGTGACGGTCAAAATGTTACGCTTTGTTCAGTCTAGCTCTCATTCGCAAAGTATGCGTAATAAGATACTTCGTTCCAAAAAGGGATGCCTAGATAAAATAAATCACAATCATGTTGCCTTTGGTTTTTAAATACTTATTTACAAATTAAAATATCTGATTAATATTAATACTATCAGCCAGTTTTTATTAATATTATAGAAGGTAAATAAATTCATTAAACCAGATTTACCACCCATCCACCTCAATAAAATATTTTTCCTAATGCTTATTTCGACGAAATCGCTCCGTGTAAAACACACGTTACGTACAGCTATCCCCTTTTTCCTTGCCGCCAATTTCCTTAAAATCTCATCGCAAAAGCTGTCCCAAATCCCGTCACCGTCGCGTGTCCGCCTCGCACCGTGTAAACGAGAAACCCAACCTGTTTGTTTTCATTAGTGCAGAATTCTTCAAATTAAGTCGCGTGTCGGGCACAATGTCGCCACTGAATCACGGTCAAGGTCGCGACCGACAATGTTGCGCTTGCGCTGTTGATGTAACAGTTATTCAGACAGTCGGAGTTTGTTTGTTGTTGGACGACTTTCGATTCAGATGTTCTGAGTTGTGTCTGGGTGCGAAGACAGGTAATTTTGCTGTGTAAACAAGGAGGTTTGCGTCAGAAAGGGATCTTAAAAATCGGTAAAAAAAAAGAATTTCAAAGCTTTTACAGTCTATCACGGAACTTTGAAGCTTATTTCGTACTTCAGAATTCAGCCGTATTTTGTTCCATGGTTTCATCTCGTACGTTCGGTACCATGAACTCATTCCTGTGATCACTACCGAGGTATTATTGACCACGACCACTAATGGGTTAGGAGGTACAAGTTCCACAGAACACGACTCGGGTCGGTAATCTTGAAAATAAGGCCGTTTGTCCACCGCGCCGTCAACGAGATTACTGTACCGAAGTAGCGTTACATACATTTACTATGGTCGCGTGTCCACCGCACACCGCCACCGGTACGTCACGTTCATTTCGAATAATGTCGTTTCTCGTTGACGTGCTGTTGACGTTGTGCGGTGGACAAACAGCACTCGTTTGACAACACTCTGTCTCAATTAGGCATTTCAATACTTCATTGTAACAAAGTAATTATCCCAAGTTAACATGCATATTGCAATTGAAAATGTATTACTTATGGTAGCCGTATCTACACGTTACGATATACTTGCACAAGTCTGCGTGACACCGGATGGCTCGGATACTTGTGCTGATTCATCCCACAAACGTTAATGTATACTTGTGCAAGTCAAATTTTGCGCAAGTTTATCGTAACGTGTGTGGCCTGCATAACAAGTAAGTAATCTTCCATCCGTATCAGTTTTTTTTTTTTTTTTGGACTTTGTCAAAGGGACTCTCGACCCGCAGACCCACGGTCACCAGTTTAAATTTAAATATGGAATGCTGTTAGATGCTTATCTGGCAAGACATATGTTTTGATATCTGTGTTTGCGAATTTCGAATGTAAGTAAGTTTTTATGGTAAGAAATGTCGATATGGGGCAGGACAGTAAAATGTCAAACTAGTGTCTGATCAGTAAAACTGCTGTCTTATCCATACTCGTACTAATAATTTTATAAGTGCGAAGGAAACTGATGTTTATTACCTTTTCACATGCCATAGCGGCTGAACGGATTCCGATAAAATTTGGCACACAGACCATGACCTGTGTCGTACATAAGATACGTATACGTACGTTCCCTTGGGATAACCTTCGGCCTACACCTACACGCAGGCAAACCCGCAGGTAAAAGCTGGTCTCAAATAAGTTGCTGTGATTAATTGACCAAAATTACAAACGATCAACTAGCCAGTCATGTAAAACTCTTATTTGACTAACTTAGTCAAATTGGACAGATTTTCAGCATAAAGGCTCTTACACACTCACGCGATATCGCGGGCGCGACAGGCACCGACAAAGACAATTCCTTTGTCGGTGCATGTCGCGCCCGCGATATCGCGTGTGTTTGTAAGAGCCTTAACACGGTATTTTTTTTAAATTCAATTTGATTTTTGTGTAAAGGACTCTAGCTACTAACAATCTAATATATTCCATACGATCCTGAATTCCTGACCCACGATGCGTGGTTTACTTTGCATACAATCGTGTATAACTACTAGTCTACTAGCGCCAGTAGCTGGCTTATGTTAACACTATTCTAGTAGGCTGTAATAAGCCGATTTGTATTGGAATGTTTATAGTTGTCATTCGTTTTTGTTCTGTATTCTGCGATTTGAGTTTTAAATAAACTGATCGATTTTGTATGTTGGATTTTTTTTTTCTCAAATAGGTACTTGCCTAATAAGGATATTTCCAATTAAGAGGGCGGGCTTCCCGGTCAGTCTTTCGTCAACGCGAGCATGGTCGAAAAGTTTGTTGTTTCGTTCAGCGCAAGTGAGAACTACTAACAAGGAAGTGAGAACGCGATAACATTGAACGGAAAATAGTGTGCGGAAATTTCATAAAACTTGTTCCAGGAAACGTGTTTTTGCGTAAGCCTTATAAGTTTGTGAAATAAATGTTTGTCATTTAGAATCTCCATTACATGTGCTAGGTTTCTATCACGATGTTTTCCTTACTTTTACAATTTATGAGTACATTATGAACAGCCAACGTGCAGGAAAATACTGTGTAAAATTGATTGACAGATTTTTGCAGGCTTTTATATTTACTGAATTCGTTTCTCCAAATTTTTATTTTGTGTTTGCCTAGAAACTTAGATATAGTACAGACGATACCTTTTAGTTAAAAGAAAGATGTGTTGCAACGCCATAATCACGTACGAGAGGTATGAAAAGTATGAATGACGGGTATGACGGGTTGGCTGCTCTTAAGGCCGTATGATCAAAAGCATTTTAAACTTAGGATATCGAAATCTACGATAAAATATAATCGATGGTTTAATCTACTGTCTAAGATCTAATGGAATGAATAGATTAGTTAAACTTCGATTAGTCTTTACACATGGCAACATTCTCTATTTTATTCGAAGTTCGTTCATACGTTCGTTCAAATATTGGCAACAAATAGATCCATTTGACATTGACACTGACATAGGATGACGTTTGGGAGTCTGCGACGTTATATTATTATTCATGTCTTCATGTGGTATTTAATTTCTTTGAAAATTATCAATTATAATATTACTATTAAGTTTCAATTAAATTAAAAATAGGACATATCTCTAGAAAAAGACGACGACGGCCGCCGGACGATTGACGTTTATAAATCAGTCTGAAGTCGGAACTGGAATTTATAGATATATTCCGGCAACCGAAAGGATGCGTTCCTGACACTTTCCTGTTGGACACGATTATAGAATAAAGATTATATAATAAAGTAATTCGTAAAACATGGTTTCTTTTGCACTCAGCTGACAGGTGTCAGTCTCTACTCCCTACCCGAAGGAACCCGTAGTTTCGGCCGAAGTTTTGGGTGTTTCCTGCTCCGTATCACTTACTGACATAAGATTAGTTCAGGGCCCGAATTAAAAATGAATGACAACATAATTTGATAGTCTCTAGTCCCGATGAAAGATTCATCCCGTTCTGTTAGAAAGATTGAATTTGTCACTTGTTTTGACGGATCAACTATTTTCGGACGGGCCCGTATTTTTGTTGACGGACTTAGAGAGTAGACCCCCAGTTACGGACATATGATTAGTTACGAGCCCGAATTAAGACTGAATGACAACACGATTTAACAGTTGTCCCTACTCCCGTTAAGAATTTGCCCGTCCAAAAAAATAATTAATCGCTTGTTTTGACGGATCAACTACTTTCGGACGGGCCCGTATCTTAGCTGACGGACTTAGAGAGTAGATCCCCCGGAACGTATTCTCTCATCGGCCGGAGTTTAGTTGACTGATATTAGTCCATGCCTATTCTGACATGAAGAAATATATCTAGTAATCGGCCTCGTAATTAATATTGTACCTGGATGTAATTACACTATAACCGGTAATCGCAATTACGCCAACGGACCGATCGATGCAACTATTAACTCGCCATTTTTTCTAGAACGCTAAAAAGTCATACCCCATACACGTCGTGTCATTTAAAAAAGCGGCCAAGTGCGAGTCTGACTCGCGCACAAAGGGTTCCGTGTCACCGTACAACATTCAACCCTACCTATTAAAAATAAGTACTATGAGTACAAAGAAAAAGTAAGATACTTATTAAAAAATAAACACGTTTCTTGTATGGGGACTTTAATTTTTAACTTTATTTTATTTTTATTAATTGTTGTTCGCCGTGTTCCTTCCGTTGCCTGTGTGCCAGGGCCACGATATCCCTTTCGGACAAACTCGCAACCCTGGCAGGCATTGACCCTATCAGACCCCGTCTGTTGGTGCTGACATCTCTTTGAGGCGCGCGTGGAACACAACGCGCCGTCGACCCGGGCCTGGTCCTTATCGGACGGCGAGCTACCCATCGCTCATCGTCCGCAAACCCGCGCCTTCGGTGGCCGGAAATCAGCCTGTTACTCCCGATGCCCGGGGCGTCTCCTGCGGCGACTTGGGGCGCGAGGGCGTAAACTCTGCCTCTCCCTCACGCGTTCCGCCTCCTCCTTCAAATAGGCCTCGACCATTTGACAGAGGTAGGTCGGCATCCGGTGATACCAGTGTGCCTCCCTAATGCAACTCCAGGGCAGGGTATTGAAAGCATTGGCGATGTCAAGAGACACCGCTAAGACGATCCCACCCCGGGCAACAGCATCCCCCGTCGTGAGGGCTCGAACGCGCATGATGGCATCCACCGTAGAGCGCCCTTTGCGGAAACCAAACTCTCCGCCAAATCCACCCGCACCAGCCGCCCGACAAGGCGGTCTGCAATAACTCTTTCAAAGAGCACGCCCACGTCGTCGAGCAGCACGATGGGCCGGTAAGCGGACAGAGAGTCTGCCGGCCGCCCTGGCTTCTTAATGAGGACCAGTTGGCCCCTCTCCAAGTATGTGCTTAGGAGCCCCCTTAGTCGAGGCCCGAGAGCCTCCAAGGCCAGAACCCAGGCTTTTCCAGGTAGCCTTCGGGTCCTGGGGCGGTATTCTTGGCATTCAGCCTACGTACCGCCACTCAAATCTACCTCGGTCACCTGCGGAGTATCGTCGTCGTCGTCATTGGTGTGGTCCGCATCGGGCACCGCAGGAGGCGGAGCCATGGGCGGGGGAGTATGTTCCCCTCGCGAAGGGAACAGAGCGCTCACCACGCCCTCCTCGAGCTGGGGTCGGAGACACTGCGTCAGAGCCCATGGGGGGAGTTTATCTCTCACCCCTTTGTAGGGGCGTCCCCACGGGTCTCTGTTCAGAGTCTCCAGCGACTCTTCGCGGGACAGTCCACTGTCCCCCTAGATCTCCGGTCGGAGGGCGGTCTTCGCCGCTCTCTACCCCTCGTATAGCTCCGCCTGAATGGCTTGCGTCTCCGGAGGGTGGATACGGAGCCTGCGGTGCCTGGAATACCAGTGGCGCGCAGCAACGCAAGCGTCGCGCAAAGCGGTCAGCTCACGCGACCACCAGCACACCTGGCGTCGAGCACGTCCGGGCTGGACCTGGCATTGCCACGTCACATATTTTGGACATGGCCTCCCGGAACCACTCCGCTTCGTCGTTATTGTCGGCAGGCCTGTCCGGTGATGACACCCAGTCCTGCACGATCGAGACTTCCAGGAAGAGCTCCCGGTCCAGCTGCTTCAGCGCCCACCACGGATAACTCGGGGCCTGTCGGACCAGCGCGCTCGCGGGTGCGGGCGTCGGTCTAGGCGGAGACGTCAAAACGGATGTACCGGTGATCGGAATAGGTCTCCACCCCCTCCATGACGCGCCAGTCGATGACACGCGGCGACAGAGCGGGGCTGGCAAATGAGATATTCACCACTGATTCACCCCGCATCCGCACACACGTGGGGACAGAAACCCGGTTTAGGACGACCAGGCCTGTCTCCAGAGCCCAGTCCTCCACCATTCTGCCCCGTGTGTCCGTATACCAGGAACCCCAAGCCACGTTCTGGGCATTGAAGTCCCCGAGGATGAACACAGGGAGGGGATGGAACCCGACGACGACGACTCTCAACTCCGGAAGGTAGTTGTGGAACTCGGCGAGAGTTCAGTTCGGGGAGAAGTAAACTGCTACTACGACAATGTCCCCGAACCGTGCTGCCACGCAACCCCTGTCCCCTCTTGACGGTCTCGAGGGACGGGGTGCTGGCGGCGGCCAACGAAATCAGGGTCACTGAGCCGCTCAGGTCTTCCACCCAGTCATACCTGGGCGGGACAAAGTACGGCTCAGCGACCACGGCGATGTTAATCGACCACTGCGCCATGCTCTGGAACAACAGATCCTCAACGCAGGCGCAGTGGTTGATGTTCGCCTGGAGGCGTAATGGGGCCATTAACTGGCATTCCATATCAACCTCCTCCCGGGTCCTCTGGGATGGCCCTGCCGTGGTGGTAGCGGCGGCAACGACGACGGTGGAGGCGGCAGCGGTGGCGGCAATCGTGGTGGCTGCGGCGATGACGGCGGTCGCGAGGGCTTGCCCCTGCCCCTGGGTTTGGGGTGGGGTAGCACAGGCCTTGACCCCAGCCAAGTGATCGGCTGGCTTGCCAGCCGCCGGACATGCAAAAGAGTGCGGCCTGGCATTGCAAGAGCCGGATTTCGCTGCGGTCCACCTCCGAGTTGCAGCATTCTCCCACGTGGTTTCCCACCCGGTAGCGGAAGCACCTCAGAGGTCTGAGTTCTAGCAGTTTCACTTGCGCAGATACCAAGCCCACCCGGAGCCCTTGGCCCTACCCGGATATTTTTTGGGCTGCCGACACGGGGCAGCTCACCGTAATGGTTTGCATACCTGATTTGCCAGGACGGAGGGTGCCTGCCCTCACCTGCTCGGTAGAGCACTCTCCAGTCCTAGCTACGGCGGCCACAACATCTTCCGCCGTCACGCAGTCGTCCAGGCCCAGGATGCGCATGTCAGCGCACTTGGTGGGCCCTGGAGACTCGGGTCTCCTCTCTTGCCGCACCGGGGATCTCGAGCATCTGAGCCCCGGTCGCCGTGACTTTCATGGACAGCGAAGCCTAACAAGTAGTTTAGGAGTTATGAGAAAACAGATGGACATAAATACATACATACATAGCCTGTTCAAATCATAACCCTACTTTGGCTTTGCCGTAGTCGGGTAAAGAGTGGCCAGTAAAAATATTTCTGTTTATTTTGTATTGCAGCCAGCCGGCAACAAATGCGACAATTATGTAACGTTTATAATGAACTCAAGTTTACGGTGTCAAGGTGGTGTTACAATGTTGCGGGTTCTTGATCCGATACTACAATACGGCCGATGAGTCATGACCGGTCTGAATACAGGCTCTCCGAACTTTCGCGCATGTTCTCTCACTCACTCTCGCCTCATTGAACCATTTCGTTCCTAAAAAATGTTATTGTGCAGGCATCTGCGCCAAGTTCGGACGGGCCAAGATTCATTAGCCGTGTTGTACAATTACATACAATGATTAGTTGCTACTATTTGTATCGCTTTAGATAAGTGTACGGTATGTACTACCTGTTCTCTTTGAGAACACAGCTGGGTTTTTAATGAAAACAGGTGGTGCTTGCATTTTGTTTTTAGTCATTGTGATTAATGATTTAATTTACGGCTCGTCTTATATAATTTACGTCTAAAAACTATTTGGTCAACTAACAAGTATCAGATAAATTGATCGATTATTTCTAAACTTATTCGAAGTTTCTTAAAAAAATGTATATTGATCGATTAGTTCCAAAGTTATTCAGTGACTAAAAAAAAAAAATTAAATGGAGCGTTTTGGTTCTTATAACTTTTTGATATTCAAAGAACCATATAGATTCACAGTTATTTCCCGAGGCGGGCAGTGTGATAGTTTAACTAATTTGTACTTCTACTGTATAAACACGTTTAGAAAAAAAAATCTCGATACAAATTACCGGTAAACTAACCTTTTTTCCAATCCAAAATATCTGTATTAAATATCAACGAAGGAGAAAGTTTATGAGTGTGTTTGTTACTTCTTCACGCTCAAACGGCTGGACCAATTTTGATAAAATTTGTCCAGCCTCTAATTTAAAATTCACGGGATCGAGAATTACGCGGGTGAAATCGCGAGGCGCAGCTAGTTAATAATAAGAATATCTTATTTGAATGCAGAACTTGGTTTTTTTTTGTTTTCGATTACCCAACTCATTTTTGAGTACCTATATTAATAATTCCTTCATATTTTGCAATAAATTACAAGCGTCTGACAGTGACCACGGTTTAGCTGTTGTCAGCGTCTTAAAAGTATCTTAACTTCATATCGCAACGTCTTAAACTCACAGTTCTGATCCAAAAACCGCGCATTCTTCGCAACCACAATCCCCCCACGACCTTGTGGTATCCCCAGTACTACATAGAAGAAATACAGCACGACTTTTTATTAACCTTACTCATACATTGCTGATTTTCAATAGTGAAAGCTGAAGAAAACTTGTTGACAGCCAGCAAGTGACGAGAAAAAAGTTTATCATACGTTTTTATGGGTGAATATGTAGTTCGAATTTTAAAATTATGTGGGAACTGCAACATTGTTGTAGCGTCCTTGTCTAGACGAGGCGTTAAGGCTTGTACAAACTCGCGCGATATCGCGGGCGCGTCAGGCACCGACAAAGAAATTGTGCCACTAGTGTCGCGTCGCGCCCGCGATATCGCGCGAGTTTGTACGAGCCTTTATTCGTGGGTTTTGGAATGGGGAAGGTCGGTTAAAGCTAATTGTAGATGGCATGACTGTAGTTCGTTCCCTACGGCCTACAATATATTTTGTTAATTAATTCCGTTTTATGTTCATTCATGAGTTTTTTTTTAATTTCAGTACTAGCGGCGGTTTAACTTGTATAAGTCTCGATCCCGTGAGAATATCGGGATAAAAATATGTAACCTAGGTCATGGTCTACTCTACCTATGTGCCTAATTTCATCCAAATCTGTTCAGCCGTTTTAGCGTGAAAGCGTAACAAACCCACTTTCGCGTTTATATTATTAGTTTAGTTACGATTGTTATTGTTATTATTATACTAGCCGACTTAAACAGCGGCATGCATTAACTACTACTAATTGATATTTTAACACACTTTGAATCACAATCGGAATGATTTTGAAGTACGTATATTGCTAATCCATTGCTTCTTATGTTAGAACAATTTGTCTGCTCAACAACGTAAAATAACGCAATGAATGTTACTCGCATGGAACTGTCAAGTTGAAACCGATTCCTACAATTAGCCCGCAGATCGCTTGACCCGTGCGGCAGTTGTTACGTAGCCCCAGATTTCTGTATTATACGTAGGTGTAATATTAATGTATTGTACAGACGCCAGCACATCAAGCTACTACAATCTGTCAAATTTCTTTAATAGATTTCAACTTTGTCCCTACAGCATAAGGTTCAAAGTTGATTGGGAAAAATTTACAGGTTCGGGTAGCTTGACCTGCTGGCGTCTGTACACTGAAACCCGCAAAAATAAATTCTCTAAATGGTGGTGAAACTGAAAACTGCATCAAAATCAGTTGCGAAGTTTAGAAAAACAACGCAGTCACATAGACAGACGAAAAGAGACTTTAATTTATAATATTATGTGGGCGCCCAAGCAAAAAGGGTCCAGTAGTGGTGTAGTGAGTTAATAAGACTAGGTTCGGTATCTAGAATAAGTAGTCAATTGATAATAAGGTTTGAAAAATATTTAAAAAACCGGCCAAGTGCGAGTCGGACTCGCGCACGAAGGGTTCCGTACCATTATCTATAAAAACGGCAAAAAAATCACGTTTGTTGTATGGGAGCCTTAAATATTTGTTTTATTTTAATTTAATTATTTATTTTTAAAGTGAATATATAACTAAATATTCTGTGAATGTTTCAAGCGTCTACCTGTTGCCGTTATCAATATCTAACAAAAACGAGAAAAAAAATCACGTTTGTTGTATAGGAGCCCCCTTAAATATTTATTTTATTCTGTTTTTTAGTATTTGTTGTTATAGCGGCAACAGAAATACATCATCTGTGAAAATTTCAACTGTCTAACTATCACGGTTCATGAGATACAGCCTGGTGACAGACGAAAAGACAGACAGACAGACAGACGGCGGAGCCTTAGTAATAGGGTTCCCATTTTACCCTTTGGGTATGGAACCCTAAAAACTGGCACATTTTTTTTTATCAGACATTTTATGTTGAAACTCTTGATTTGAGAAAATGCTTTTTCTTAAATCAACTGGGTACCTTATTACTAAACTTTTCTCTTAAAATTTCTGGTACTTAGAAACATCATTATAAAGTCATTTACTTTAAGAACTTGTAGATAATTAAGCATTACTTAAAAAAAAAGAAGAAAAAGTAGAAATTAATAATCAATTAAAATCGCAAAATGCAATTTTTTCACCCAACTTTACAAAACTGCGTTTATCTCGGAAACTAAATGCCAAGAACTGGACCCTTTTTGCTTAGATGATTTTCGACTCTATTAAAATTACACGTTCGGAATGTGCAGTGCACGGTGGCTACCAAAACCCGCGGGAATGCCGAACACGTAACCTTAATTCAATGGGAATCTAAAACGATCCGTCAATACCAGTACTAAGGTGTCATCAAGCACAGAATATTTTACAAAGAATTAGTAAGATACGTTCCCACATAAATTACACGATTAAAACAATGAAAGTCGCATTAATTACCAAACAGTTCTCGACTATTCTCATCTATAAACGCTCTTTTTGTACAATTCAAAAGCAAGTACTTACAAAAAATAATAATACTGACTTTCGGTGTCCCTTTCAACAATGTATCACATTTTAAAACTATAATCAACAAATTCATGCCTTATCGACACACAAAGATTCAATTGTTTTTGTAATAATAATATATCCTCAGTTTACTGACACTGTGATAAGGTACAGTGATACCTTGTTCTTTTAGATGTGGTCATAAAGAAATTACTCTTTGATAAAAATGTCTCCGGTTAATAGGTTAGTTGTAAATCAGCAGTATTTAATACAATGTTGTTAATTTATGATCTTTCAAAAAAGGCAAAGGGCTCTGGCCAGACTTTGCTCTCTTTCAGTTACTAACTGACTCAATTGACAGAGGCCATTTGTTGTTCTTGCAATGTTGGTAGTTTTTAGCCCGTATTGTCCCCTAATCATGGGGGGTCTGCTCCGAAGATAAATCTGAAGTATCGGCTGAATGTTCGGCCGTTTCCTGACTATGGCTGACTACGGCGGAAGGGAAAAAAACGACGGTCAAAGTCAAAAACGTGCCTTGAAGTCGGGTAAGGATTCAAAGTCAAATAAGGAAACTTTGGAAGTCAAGAAACGGCCGAACATTCGACCGATACTTCGGTTTATCGTTTCGGAGTAGACCCCCAGCCTATAATGTTCCCACTGCTGGGACACAGGCCTCCTCTTCTTCGAGAGGGAGTGGGCTGTAATCCACCATTCGGGCCCAGTTGGTAGAAGCCAGTTGCAGAAGGTGATTCTAATTCTAGGACATGCCGGTTTCCTCACGATGTTTTTCTTCACCGTTTTGAGAGCAGTGGTGTTGAAATTATATACGCGAAGTAAAGTGTCTGGTTATGGGTTCGAACCCACGACCTACAACTCGTAAGTCCGGGCCGTTAGTTACCACTGGGCCATTCCCATCACTGCTCACATAAATTGTCCCACTGATAGGCAATGGCCTCCCTACTCTCCTTCCATCTCTCTCTGTCCAGCAAGCTTAGCATGACTTATTTCTACTCTACTGTAGAATAGAAATAGCTTGTCTGGGTAGACCAGCTATTCTCGGTAGAAAACTAACGTCATTTTTGTCTACTCTTCCGTCGACGAAGCGCTTCTCTATGGTTCTCGTGCTAATCCCGCAGAGCTGCCAAGGACTAATAATTTTTAAAGGGGTCCATCTCATCCAGTCTTCTCCGCCGCCGCCTACCGCAACGTCTAGGTACTTCTTAAGGTAGATCCGCAGCTGTAACCCGTGAAATTCTAATTTTCATACGTTTTTAGTTTTAATTAGATTTGTTTCCCAATGTCATGCTTTCATGAAAAATTTATTCAACGGAACAAATCTAACTTGGAGAGATGTATTAATGATTCTATTCTGTACATATCTGTCAGTCGCGAAAAGATTTTTGATCAAGAAATCAAGATACAATCTGACACTGACCTGCAATTCCTGCAAATATCAAAAAACGTAAGAAGTTTCGTATTTCGCGGACTACAGCTGTGGTGGATCCACCTTAATCCCAAATATACAGATATTACTAAGCAAACTTTTCTCTCTCTCACATCAAATCAAATTGATAGTTGTCTACGTAAACAATGGATGGAAGGAGGCTCCCTATTTTTATGTTAATTTGCATGAATATTCTGAAACAGTCACACATACAAGCAAATTTAAACTTTAGTATATGGTTTATTGGATCTTGTTCTTTCCATGTTGAAGACAGTTACGTAATTGTAATATTTCTCTCAAAACATTTTTTTTTCGAATATCATGTCTTTTTTAAGGATAATTGTAATACACAACAAGATTGTTTGGCTTTATGTCTAAAATAAATATTCACAGCAAGAAAATATAGTTTATTATCCAGCCACAATATATTTTTTCTCTAGATCAATTATTACTTTAGTTATAAACGAAACAAGAATTGAGACCTACGCTATTTAGTTTCGTGCTCAAACACGATCAAAGAGCGCATGCGATATTCAACTTTACTACTGATGTGTTAGCGTTTAGCACATAAAGGAGTGGCGGGGAGCGAGGGGCGAAGCTTGCGTTCGAAATTTGATTTAGACTGCCTGCTCTTAAGCAGTACCTCATATTCTTGAATTACAGTTGTTCTCATCTACCTACTGCAGGACATAGGCCTTCCCCAAGCATCGCCACATCGACCAGTCCTTTCAACGCTGCGCCTTCCGACACGCGGTCGCCACTCCAGAACCTTTCCGCCACATCGGCCATCGGTTCTTTGAGCAATGTGCCCAGCCCACTGCAATTCTTCGGGCTATGTCGGTTCCGTTGGTTCCACTGCTCTTCATTTCTGATTCGATCACGCAGGGAAACTCCAAGCATAGCCCTCTAACAGTGGTCTATTTCAAGCAAATCATAACTGATAAGTATCAGAATCACAGAACCGTAATTAACCAACCAGGCTCGTTTAATTTCAATAGCATGCCATTTTCATTAAAAAAAAAAAACAAATCATAACATATAATGTCAATGCCAAAGGTAGTCAATGACTCTTAATACGAAGCACGTGTATCAGACAGTCTGACATAATTAAAAAAAAATAAGTTCACTCATAAAACATAATTGCAACAATGCGAGCAAGTCGACCGATTGAGGGTACCTACATTTAATTACGATTGTTGCTTGATAATAATATAATTACCTCTACACTATGATGCACGTAATTATAATTGTGTGAATAGGCATCGGTTTGCAACAATGGAAACTTGCCCACGACAGAGCAATAAAACTCAGATGATGATTCTAGGTTAGGTCTGGTTCGCCATGGGATCTGGAGGCGAAAGTCCTCGCGCACATTTGGGTGTGGCGCGAAGACATACTCGTAACTCCGCTGCCGCAAGAAATCGCGGCACAGCGGACGGAGCTCCGGAGGGATCTCATGGCGACATGGAGAGTGCGATTGTCGCAACCCAGCGCTGGGCACGCCACAATTGTGGCGATAAGTCCCCTCTTTGAGGAGTGGCTGGAGAGGCGCCACGGCGTCCTCACCTTCCGCCTGACGCAGGTCCTCACCGGACATGGATGTTTCGGGAGGTTCCTGTTTAGGATTAAGCGGGAGGAAACGCCCGGGTGTCACCACTGTGTGGATCGCCCGGAGGACACGGTGGAGCATACGGTGGAGGTCTGCCCAGCTTGGGCGGAGCACCGCCGTGTCACGGAGGCGATCGGCGGCGGCGATCTCTCGCGTCCGGCCCTGGTTCAGGCCATGGTTCGGAGCGAGAGTGCATGGGAGGCCGTCACCTCCTTCTGCGAAGCAGTTATGCTAGCGAAGGAGGAGGCGGAACGCGTGAGGGTGAGACAAGGTTCGCGCCCTCGCGCCCCTAGTCGCCGCAGGAGACGCCCCGGGCGTCGGGAGTCGCAAGCCGATTTCCGGCCACCGTAGGCGCGGGCCTGCGGACGGTGAGCGATGGGTAGCTCGCCGTCCGATAAGGACCAGGCCCGGGTCGACGGCGCGTTGTGTTCCACGCGCGCCTCAAAGAGATGTCAGCACAAACTGACGGGGTCCGTTAGGACCAATGCCTGCCGGGGTTGCGAGTTTGTCCGAAAGGGATATCGTGGCCCTGGCACACAGGCAACGGAAGGAACACGGGTGGGTTTTAGTCAGTAAAAGTCTGACACGCCCTCCCGCTCCGCCCAGAGCGGGAGAAGTTATTTGATGATTTCCCATCCAAAAAAAAAAAAAAGGTTAGGTCTGGTTATACTTTACTAAAATCTAATTGGCTAATATAGCGAAGTAGGCAAAACCATAATAAAAGGCAAAACGTAGGGTTTTGCCTTTTATATATTATTATTATTATTATTATTATATATTTTTAGGGTTCCGTACCCAAAGGGTAAAACGGGAACCCTATTACTAAGGCTCCGCCGTCTGTCTGTCTGTCCGTCTGTCACCAGGCTGTATCTCATAAACCGTGATAGTTAGATAGTTGAAATCACAGATGATGTATTTCTGTTGCCGCTATAACAACAAATAGTAAAAAACAGAATAAAATAAATATTTAAGGGGGGTCCCATACAAAAACGTGTTTTTTTTTGCCGTTTTTATGGATAATATTACGGAACCCTTCGTGCGCTTGTCCGACTCGCACTTGGCCGGATTTTAAAGCGTAGTTATTCTCGTCGGGC
Organism: Tiliacea citrago; assembly: GCA_963921375.1. Classification (NCBI taxonomy): domain Eukaryota; kingdom Metazoa; phylum Arthropoda; class Insecta; order Lepidoptera; family Noctuidae; genus Tiliacea; species Tiliacea citrago. The sequence goes on from OY992798.1 coordinate 17,807,077, forward strand.
AGAATAGGAGGCTTATGTCGGAATTCTACATTAGTCAGCATCTTTTAAAAAGGACTCTGACATCTCCGATAGAATGCACAAGTGCCCCACTAGTAGAGAGAGAGAGATATATATGCCAACAAATATCTCTCGTTTCCCACAACACCTCGTGATGCATTAATATCCCTACCAAGATTGATACGCTTAGCCCTACCTAGAGTAATCTCATTATTTCGCATAAAACGTAAATCGTTCTAAGAAAGCCTCGTCTTGACATAAGTGATTCGTGATCGATGCGCTCTGCCACAATATGTCAATTTTATACCCATATATGTCAGTATCCAATTGATCACAGCAATTGTGACTGTCAATTAAAGAGCGTGCTAAATGTCGATATTATTGGCTTCACTTTGTACCTATCTATTGAATAGTAGATTATTCACTAAGAGGATAAAATAGTGTCTAAGACACGGGTGCTATTTTGAATCCCGAACGCAACGATAGAGCTAGGGCGAGGGAGTCATGACTAGAATCCTGAGTGAAGCGAGGGATTCAAGCTCGCCCAGGACGAACACACCTTTATCCCCGAGGAGAATACTCTCCTTTTCGCACTTACCGCGAGGTAATAAGAACCAATTCGATTATCATTAGTAATCTATGAAACTGTTAATACAGTTTTCAGTACAGACAGAATACAGTACCGAAACTATTAAAAACAATGATCTAATTAATGAAAAAACGATGAAGATTGATTAGTTAATCTTTAATTAAGAAGCCTGATATAAATTGGACATCACAATACTGTGGAAAGTAGAGTTAATTAACTTCAGGCTTGGAAAGAACTTTTAAATCCAATTTAAGGTAAAACTGCAAAATAAACTTAACTATGCATTCGAGTCCAACTCCCAAAGTGAGTCCCCAAAGTGCGTACAATTTAGCTCGCCTAATTAAAACATTTAAACGGTTAGGCTGAAACCTAATCGTGGCCCGGTGGTTCAGTCTGTCTAGCCAGTTAATAAGTAATCGGCTATCAGTTAGACTTTGTGGGCAAACTAACAGTTGACTGCCCGTCTATTACTGTCCTCCGGAATAGATTGCGGACAGTTTTTCTAGATATTTCGAGAACAGACTGTTGACGGTGTGAGGTGTGCCTGACTTAGTTTAAAGTGGAAATCGTTTACTATTGAGTCCCGTTTACATGTTGCGTTTGTGCTGAAACTGGTTTTAGAAGTGAGTGATTTAAATACGCGTGATGTGTAAATGGCCTTTTATGAATGAGGTCTTTTCACATTTAAGCAACTGAATTCTTGATGTAAATGTTGTAGTGTTAATATCTACGATGATCCGTACGCTTAATTGTTTAAAAATACTACTAAGTATATACCCCATTATGTCTTTTTAAATAGTTAAAATTAACGTAAGTAACATTCGTAATGGCGGTTAGTAGACGTTAGCGATTTACATGAAACTAACAAAAAAAAAACTACGTCACAAAGTTTTTAGCAACAAAAAAGTAAACCAAGTTTCAATTACCTAAACAACATATAAACAATTACATTTGTATACATTCTAGAGCCAATTAAGGTAAATAATCTCTCGGTGTAGTTCTGTGATTACTGTTGAGCGCTGAACTTTGACTCGGCAGTTAATATAACGGTACTCGTGGAGCTAACTTGTAGGTACTTTATTACTCGTATCGATATACTAGTTTTACACGCACTTGAATGGAAGATTTTGTAGGTACAGTATAATTATCTCACGTAGCTACGCGCGCTTACTTGTGGTAATCGAATGTACAAACACGCTGTGAATGTGTGCGTGAAGACGAGTAGCTTCAGCATGTAACACACACACTTCCGACTTCGCCCGTGTCTACGACGGCGACGGTACCGAGCTCCCGGGAGCTCGTGCGCTTAAACACACATTCACAGCGTGTTTGTACACTTGGTAACCACAAATAAAGCGCGCGTCGCTGTGATAAAACTTTCATTATCAATTCCTAAGCTATTTTGGCTTATATTCCGTTGGTTTAGGTAGTTAAATAAAGGTAAACAAAAAACCCACGTGACGAAAGAGCTGTCAAGTAACCGACTAAACGTAATACCTGGCACTTCAGTTGTCATGCTACGTCACAGTTGTACTCTTCAATTTAGCAACGTTTTATTTCGTTGACGTTTAGAGAACCTGTCTTTTTGGGCTCTTTACAATAGACAGATTACAAAATAATATAGTAATATAAAATCTAACTATTGTGCTCAAGCAATTACATCTACGAAGAGTAAGAATAAATGATAAAGTTTAACATACACTAATAACAGAGAAAACAATCATAATATTAATAATAAAAAAGAATATTGATTATAAGTTACAACAGCAGTGGGAACATTATAGGCTACTCCGGAACGATAAACCGAAGTATCGGTCGAATGTTCGGCCGTTTCTTGACTTCCAAAGTTTCCTTATTTGACTTTGAATCCTTACCCGAGTTCAAGACACGTTTTTGACTTTGACCGTCGTTTTTTTCCCTTCCGCCGTAGTCAGCCATAGTCAGGAAACGGCCGAGCCACGAGCTCCGCGGCAACAGCCGCACGGTCGATCCACCAGGTTAAGCTACGGTTGCGGTTGGTCCGTGGACGGGTGACCGTCTTTACATACCGAGACTCCTCCTTGACTCGGAGAGCACGTTAAGACGTTGGTCCCGGCTGTCATTCGTGGATCTTTGACAGTCGTTACGGGGCGTCAGAAGCCCGAAAGTCTGACAACCAGTCTTACCAAGAGGGGTCGTATTACCCAGTCACTGGATTGTGGAGGTCAGATAGGCAGTCGCTCCGTGTAAAATACTGGTATTCAGCTTCATCCGGTTAGATTCGAAGCCGACCCCAACATAGTTGGGAAAAGGCTAGGTTTGATTGATTGTCTTGGCTAATCTCCGTTGAGATTGGCCACCGTGTCAGAAATTTGGTCGGCAGGATTTATAAGTTTTTTTTTTTTTTAATTTATTTAAAGGGCTTCCATGTAAATGTATTGACATAAAATAACGAGTTTTTTAAGATGAAATAATTAACAAGGCAGACGGATTAGAATTCTTAGTTTATATCTCAATAGCTTCTGCCCTTGACTTCAGCCGTGTGAAATTTCTTGTTCCCCCGACCCACTTCGTGGCATTGTACCACCCGCCCGCGCTATTACTTCGTGTGCAGACTTTTCTTTTTGCTAGGCTACTGCAGGTCGTAGTGTTTAAATAGCCTTCCTCAAGAATTGGGCTATCAAATGCAAAAACAATTTTACCAATCTGACTGGTAGTTCCAGAGATTACACCCTACAAACAAACTTACAAACAAAACGAACAAATACCTCATTAAAATATTAGTATAGATAAAGAAAACTATTGGTATCTGCCTGTCCATTCTCCAAGCTGTGAATTCTTAACAGTCAAGGTTTTAAATAATTATGTAAGAACTTATGTTAGTATCTATATAAATTATTCACATATAGTGATCTATTCATTGTAGAACTACCTATATATACAATATTAGTTTTAGTATAAGCGAAACCCAAAACACGTGGCTAGTATTTTTATGTAAAGAATCTATGTACAAAATTTCAAAATTGTATCATGAAAAATCACAAAGTTATAAGGTTGTACAAAAACAAGCTAACGGCGCCCCCGCGCCTCCTGGGTCGTCTAGCGCTTATTCATAATAATTTGGCAGTAGGTATACCTAACCGTACGGCGATTGTATTGTAAGTAATTAAATGGTAATAAACTAATAACATTTTGCATCACACTTAAATATTTTTGGGACAAAGTATTATATAACATGGTGAAAAATTATTGAAATCGATTCAGTTCCTTATTCTGAACAAACTATATTCAGGTTTCGCATGTACTAAAAGTAATGTTGTATACAGTGTGCAGCGTAAATAGTTTTCCAACGTAAAGGGGCCGGATACACCGTATATTCAGCTATCACTTATCACAATTTGTATTATTATTTTAGGTCTTAAAAAAAAATACTTTTTATGATTTTTTTGAAAAATTTATAACTTGCTTTACTAATTTGGTAATTTCTATAAATTACATTATTTGAAAACAATGAAATACCATGTCAATCTATTTATTTAATACATAAAAGGGTTTTAATATTGATATTGATATGGGTGATAAGATATTGTTAGGTTAGCTAAACGTAATAACATAAGACAGAAGGATCCTTAAGAGGGGCCTTTCCGGTCCGTCTATCGTCAACGCGAGCATGGTCGAAAAGTTTATTGTTTCATCCAGCGCAAGTGAAAACTATTAACAAACGATTGAGAACGCGATAACATTGAACGAAAAATAATGTGCGGAAATTTCTTAAAACTTGTTCCAGGTAATACGTGTTTTTGAGTAAGCCTTACCAGTTTGTGAAATAAATGTTGGTCAATTAGAATCTCCATTACATTTGCAAGGTTTCTTATCATAATGTTTTCTTAACATTTACAATTTATGAGTACATTATGAATGGCCAAAGTTCAGGTAAAATTTGTGCAAAAAAGCAGATTTTTGCAGGCTTATACTGAATTTCAAAGACACATTTTGATTATGGCGTTGTAACACATCTTGTGTTACAACGCCATAATCAAGTACGAGCGTTTGTATAGTATGTCGGGTTGGCCGCTCTTAAGTAGGGACTGCATAAATTGACCGACTTGGTATTATATGGATCTCTCAACTTTTAATGATAGAAGACTGAGTTGCGAGACTTGTTTTTTTTTACAATTTATGTTTTTGATGGCATCCTATTTACAGAATAAACGATTTCATTTCATATAACGGCCCCTTCACGTTGGACCACTATTTACGGCACACCCTGTATTGTTTATGTACATAATAAGTTCCTTCCTGATTTCACATATACATAATTAATTTATTACATTATTATTCTAGTCACGATTGTAAAGATGTAACTTCAAATATTAATAGTCCCGCAAAATAATAAACTTTCTTTTCTAACTGTGAAAGTTCCATCAAAATAGCATTAGCTATTTATTATTTATTATTTTAGCCATAAATATTAAAGCTAATTAATTCTTAGATATTAACTGGTGACCTGTGCTCAAAGTAACTATTTTCCTTTAATAATTTATGACCTAAGATGTAAGATAAATATTTACAAACATACATAAACTCACGCCTTCTTTCCATGGGGTAGGCAGTTCCCATGGGGTTTCATGTTGACATTAAATTTCAACAACATTCATTGCGTTGTTAAGACGCTGACAACAGCTAAACCGCGGTCACTGTCAGACTGCATACAAAAGAAAGAGAATCGCGATGACCCAGCGCTTGTAATTTATTGCAAAATATGAAGCAATTATCTATTTACTCAAAAATGAGTTGAGTAATCGAAAATAAAAAACAACCAAGTTCTGCATACAAATAAGACGTTTTTGTTATTAATTAAATACCGACCGTACGTTGATATTTAATATCTATAGATATTTTGGATAGAAACTCAAAGTAAAGGGTTAGTTTACCGTTCATTTGTATCGAGTTTTTTTTTCTAAACGTGTTTTGTTAACAACCAAGTTCTGAGAAGTATGTTCAAGAATAACATAGGTTCTTGGCGGGAAAGTGAAGTGATATGTTTAGCAGTTTTATTTTATTTTCTAAAATTTGTGTTTAGACGAATATTAATTAATGTGTAATAATGGTGGATTATTAAGTGTTGGTGAAAGTGCATTAGTGTAGGCAAAGTAAACAAAACAGTGCAACTTCACTTCAAGTTCTCTCAAGAAGTCCGCGTGTGGTCTCCTCAGTAAAATGCCACATCTTTACTGAAACTCAAGGGGAGCGCATATTTAATTTCATCATTGTTTAAAAAAGTTTGTAACTAAATAAAGACTTGGCTAAAAGGTCCCAGCAACCAGGCCATTAAAATATTATTAAAAAAAAAAACATTCTGCCTAGCCTTTTCCCAACTATGTTGGGGTCGGCTTCCAGTCTAACCGGATGCAGCTGAATACCAGTATTTTACATGGAGCGACTGCCTATCTGACCTCCACAACCCAGTAACTGGGTAATTCATACCCCTTGGTAAGACTGGTTGTCAGACTTTCGGGCTTCTGACGACCCGTAACGACTGTCAAAGATCCACGAATGACAGCCGGGACCAACGGCTTAACGTGCTTTCCGAGGCACGGAGGAGTCTCGGTATGTAAAGATGGTCACCCACCCACCCACGGACCAACCCCGGCAAGCGTAGCTTAACATGATGGATCGACCCATGCGGCTGTTATTACTTAGCCACGAGCTCCTCAACAAAAAAGAATAACATTTCTTTTTCCGCTACCACTTCCCTTTACCGCTACCGCTATCCTTTACTTTGAGTTTCAATCCAAAATATCTGTAATTAATTACAAGAACGTCTTATTTGAATGCAGAACTTGGTTGTTTTTTATTTTCGATTACTCAACTCATTTGTGAGTAAATAGATAATTCCATCATATTTTGCACTACATTACAAGCGTTGTGAAATCGCGCTTCTCTTTCTTTTGTGTGCAGTCTGACAGTGACTGTGGTTTAGCTGTTGTCAGCGTCTTAATGTCCAAGTATGTATTTATGAATGAGCATTATTAGTAATTAACAATGATACTTGCAAATAATTTTAATTGTATTGGCATTCTGTTATAAAAATAAACACAATAATGGTCATGTGTTGTAATATTTGTATATAATCATAATGATCATCATTTCTTGTCTTGCATGGAGATGATAATTGTTTATTATACTTACTTAAAATATTTTTCTGGATTTTAGAAACTATAAATATTTGTAACATAATAACATCACGCCTGTAAGCCCCGAAGGATTAGGCAGAGGTGTACCCATAGTACACCCACATTTCGGCAGTTATCTTTAACACTTCCCAAGGTGCGTAGTATTGCGCACCGACGCACCATGGGAAGAGTATCGTCCGTGGTAACGCAGACACGACTGTCGCGGTGCATCTGATCCACGGCGAGTCAGTAACTTCAAAGGTGCTGTGCGAGCTCTCTTTAAGAGTTCTCACTTTGCATTTTGGAGTGAAAATGGCTTCGAATCTCAAGACCCGCACAGACCGACACGTACCGTTGGAAGAGCCTTGGTGTGCGGTGCGTGGCTGTCCGTGGTCGTCGGCCGTGCGGGCTGCTCCGTATTACATGGCACTTAAGAAAGTCCCATGTAATAGCGGGATTGCCACCAACCGGTCACAAATCCAAACTCCGGGCTGCTACTGAGAATTTCCTTATAGAAAAATCCAATAACACTTTGCCCGACCTGGGAATCGATCATAGACAAACGAGGCAGTAATTATTTACAGTTCCATGATATCACTCTTAAATAAAGGGGTAGGTTACGTGACAGTAGACTGGCTTTGCCTTAGTCTGATTGCATAATCAGCCTAATAATGTTCACACAGGCCTCCTCTCTGTGAGATTGAGTGGGTTGTAATCCACCAGGCGGGCCCAGTGCGGGTTGGAAGATGTCACATGTTCTCGACTTTTTGGTTCTAGGACATGCCGCCGGTTTTCTCACGATGTTTTCCTTCACGGTTTTGGGAGCCGTGAAATCAAACTGAGTCAGACACACCGAATCTACTTTCAGATCAGCTGTTATCTTGTGAATTACAAATTTAAGTAAAGCGTTGATTGTCTGATTAAAATGACTTTACCCGAATATGGAAGAGCCAAAATGAGGGTTGTGATGATACATCAATGCAATGCGGTGACCATTTATATATGTTACTAGCCGCGCCCCGCGGCTTCACCAGCATAAGTCTCGATCCCGTGGAAATATCGGGATAAAAGCAGCCTATATGTTAATCCAGGGTGTCAGCTACCTCCATACAAAATTTTATCAAAATTGGTCTAGCCGTTAGAGCGTGAAGAAGTAACAAACATACACACCCCCACACACACACACTCACAAACTTTCGCCTTTATAATATTAGTGTGATTACTAACTATCGAATCTTATGCATACTTGAGAAGAGCTAGTGTTATTGAGGGACTTGTGGCGATATATTAATAGCCACACGGGTCGATCTTCAAGGTCAAGCAACGCTTGCCGAGGTCGGTTCGTTGATGGGTGACCATAGTGTTATTGTCTTACCCAGTTACTGGGTTGTGGAGGTCAGATAGGCAGTCGATGCATGTATAATACCTACTTCAGTAAGAATTATAGATGTATCGACTGCCTATCTGACGTCTGACCTCGGGTGCAGCTGAATACCAGTGTATTATGCTGCATCCGGTTAGACTACAAGCCGGCCCCAATATAATTGGGAAAAGGCTAGGCAGATGACTTTGAGTTGAGCTATTCTTTGTCCGTCTAACAGTCTATTGCAAATGGAAAATTGAATCAGTCACAAAATCGATGCAATACAATACTTTAAGAAGAAAGATTTATCTTTTTACGTCACAGATTCTCTATTTAGTTTCCTTTACGTCAATTTCTAACTATAGCAAGCACTGGTCGGTTATAATTACACATAATACTTATTTAAACAGGAAATTGTCACAATTATTACAATTTAACGACTTTATTCTACAGACGGATGTTAAATATCACTATGCAATTAATCTTTGAACAATAAAACCGTATCGACCACATGCAACATTTTCTATCTCAGTGTAGAAAACTGACCGGCTATGTTGACCTCCCCTTCCCCCCTTTCTGAGTACATCATGAAGAGTATTGACTTTATAGATCCTAATCAAATGGTTCAGATTATACTGGAATGTACTTTTGCATCGCGTCTACATGTATAAATACTAAGGCACGTGGTAAGTACGTACTAACTACTGTGAGTTGGCAGTTGTATCATTGACACGACCACATACATACTCGAGTTCTTCGTGAAACGAAACGGTGTGAACGCCACATTGTTGCAAGTTAAACTGCATTTTATTCGATAGGAGATAGAGTTTAGACTTGAGTGTTGGGAAATAGTTTTGAAGTGTGTGGGTGAGGTCATAAAAATAGATATTGTTTGATAGTGGCATTACGTAGGAGATTTAAATTTGCATCGCGGTGCGACAATGTTGCGTACTGAGTACTTGTTGCTATCGGTCGTTTATTTTATGGTGCTTAGCTTACTTTTTTTTTTCTTTTTGGCTTCGCACGGTTTGTGCATTTAGCCAGTGTCATGTAAAATTAGGTAACAAGTACAAAGTTATAATAATTATGAAATGAACTCCACTCAATGCATGATAAAGATGATTGATGATATCCCGCCCCGCTCCCCTTGAGTTGAAGTAAAGACGCGGCACTTTACTGAAACCTCGCGCGGACTTCTTGAGAGAACTTAAAGTGATGTTGCACCGTTTTGTTTCATTTGGCTACGTTAATGCAGGTTCACGAACACTTAATCGTTAATAATCCACCACTATTACACATTAATATTCGGCTAAACACAAATTTTAGAAAATAAAACAAAACTGCTAACATGACGCTTCACTTTCCCGCCAAGAAGTCCTTAGCTTACTTATTTTGGTAATAACGTTTCTGAGTTATTTTCCGTTTGGATACGCATGTGGTTGCTAATAAGTTTAGTTGGCAGTTTCTGATTTGCTCGAATAATGTCTGATAAGTTGTATTTGTTTAAAATTATCTCGACAATGTAGGTGTTTGAAATGTCCATGTTGCTTGTTGTATTTACGTTGTTTATATTACAATAATGATTATGTTTGCATGGCTCGTCTTCATGGTGATTAGATCAAGGTTAGATAATAGGAAATGAGATGCGTTTGTTCCATTGTAGATATCCGACGTTTTTCTTACTGTACTTATATTTTCTAAAAGGCCTGTAATTCAGAACTTCTGAGGTGACAGCTGGTAGAGAACTATTGACGTAAAAAAAATCGTATTAGAATCAATGACGTATTATATATAGACACGTTATCAACAAACATCTCGGCGCTTAAAAACGGCGAAAATACTAGATAACTACTTATACGCGTAAACATTTTTGTCTTTAACTTTTGGGGTATAATTTGTACATCCTCTGAAAACACACGACGGCATGTTTTCTTTATATTTTGCACAGGTTTTCACACACGATATAAATTAAAAACAAACGTAGCGTCGCGCGACAGGTTGGTGCGTGACTGAGCGCAATGTGGCCAATTGGCTTCATTTCATGTTGCCATTTTAGAGTGCGGACAACGTATCTATAGTTTTATACATCATTGATTAGAATAGAAATTTCTTTATTCGAGTAACCAAGACTCAACAAGATTGTTAGTAAAACTTACGACTATGTTAGTAAGCAGAGACATTAAAAAAAAAAAAAAACTGTTGGTCACCGCTGCGACATTCCATGAGAGACGGCACAACAGTGACCCACGTACATACAGTCCAGGCGACTCGCAACCACGCTTAAGACACTGTTGGAGCTGCCCCACACCCTGCGCACCAGGGAAGCGCACCTTTTACGCATTGTTGCATAAAAGCAATCTACACGCGCATCTGCGAACATCCCTGAAAACGCATATTGCGCGTATTGCGCCGATCCCAAAAAAAAAAAAAAGAGAAAAACGCAAAGGGAACTGAACTGAGAAACTCTTAGGAAACTGCAATCAATTACGAAGTACCAGTAGAATTTTTATATTCCCCTTATTTTAAATGCATATACACTAATTTATCACTACGTTTTAAAGACTCGGTCACATCGGTCGGCAAACCAAATAAAGACTCACGCAGACAGGCGCAACGCGACACTAGTAGCACAATTTCTATGAAAACTTCATGGAAAGTGACGCGCCCGCGATATTGCGCCAGTGCGCACAAGCCTTTACGAAGATGATACAAAACAGCATCTTTTTGCGTTCCTAACAAGGTCCTAACCATAGTAACTAGGTACCTAAGTATCCTTTGTTTCTATTCTTTACACCCGTATTCAAGAACGACACTATGAGGTCTCACAGTGCCCATCAACGCATAGGGCCGGTAAATCCAATTCATAAACAATACTTGAGTGATGTCCAACGCTATGCGTTCACTTAGAAGGACCCTTACGTAAAGTAGCTGGACAGCTATTTTAACCAACGCATAGTGTAGCTTATTGTAAAAAAAAGGTCTGTTTCAAATGACAATGTGGGCCACAGATGTGGTTGTTTTTGTGTATTTTGTATCCATTTGTGATATTTTATTTTATGATTCATTTTAACTTTTTTAATTCAATTGTTTTGGAGTGTGTCCGTTTGTCTTCTATGATAGGCTGCTCCCGCATTAATGCTACAAAGAGCTATCATTCTGATACAGAACACGGTAGTAGCTTCTTAAAACTGAAGCAAAATAAAATTATATTTAATTGTTATTAGAATAAACAATAGATCGTTAGTTGTTTGTTGTTAGATAGAATAGATTTTATGTTATTGTAGATGTTGTAAGATGTATAGGTACAATAATCCAAAAAAAAAAAAAAAAAACTATTATAAAATCATTAAAATTAAAAAAAAAACTGACCCAGTAAACACACCATAAATTGACGGCTTCGTTTGTTTTTGGAGAATTCGAAACCGTATGCACATCCTAATAACCCACACATAACTAATCAATTGAAGATTACTAAACTATTTTTTGTTTGGCGATCCTTGAAAACAGAGTACTTTTTATTATTACCTAAATCACCACAGTTGATGGTTTATATTTCACAACTAACAACACGTTTAAAGGTTATATTTATGTCGTCCACACATCTGCCAAACACTAAAGCGAACTTAGCAACAGAAACGGACCAATCACAGATCTATAATCGACGCTGTGCGTTCGCATAGTAAAGTGTCGCTTGAGTATTGTTTGTGAATTAAATGGCCTGCCATGACGAACGCAGTGAGAAATGCCTTACTTAGCATAGTGTCGCTGCCACACTTACGTAAGTATCGTTCTTGAATACGGGGGTAAGAGTAAAGATGCTTAAACTGAATACTTTAAAAATAGATGACATTACCTTCAATAGGCGTGAAGTGTTCATAGAAATGATGGTATAGTTGTAAAGGTATTTTGATTTTGTCAAGACTTAGACTTAGACTTAGTTTGTAAACTATTATATTATATTTTATTTATTACAAATACAATAAAATGCGTACAATTATGACGCTACTAACTATTTATCCTAGGTACTAAATTAAATGACTAACTTACTAAATCTACAAATCAATATAAAAACCGGCCAAGTGCGTGTTCACGACCAATGAAGGGTTCCGTAGTCGGGATGAATTTATCCCAAAAACAAACTTAATATTGTAGTAGAAAAACATGTTCTCCCATACATCGATATACGCCACGGTCAATTTTCCAACTGCAAGTGGAACTTGGTCGACTATTACCCGTTAATTTGTAAAGCCTTCTTAGCTGTGATAGTTTTCCTTTTAATTTCGTTATAGGTATAATACTACTGCCGTGATTTTTTTTCACATATCCAAAAACAACCATTTAGCTGGCAGGGGACGACGACACTTGACTCTAATAAAAAGTTGCTGCAGCGCTTTACAACCCTGCAAAATTTTTGAACGGCCTATCCAACGATACTCCACACTATGGGATGGAAGATTTTCCACTTTGTCGGCGTGATTGATATGTATACCCATGCCAAATTACAGTTTTCTAGTACTAAGGGTCTCTGAGCTAAGCCGGGGACAGACAGACAGGCAGACGGACATGGTAAAACTATAAGGATTCCTTGTTGACAACGGAACCCTAAAAAGGAGACGTTCACTCGAGCCCCATGATCCGAGCGTTAGTTTATTAGTTAGAACTTATTGGCTTCAGTGTTGTCCTCAAGTTTTCACGCAACCTTAGTCTTGGTGCTTTTCTGGTTGCAGGCAACTATAGACAGGTGTTTCAAGAGTTAGGTATGGTGAGGCGGGTTTGTCCCATTAAAATTGAAGAGAAATCTGGATCTCAATGAGTCCTTGTTCATTCCAACAAGGACTCATAGGGAGCCAAGTTTCCAGTTAATGAATACTATGGACTTAATGAGTATGAATAAGAAACATTTATTTTTGTGGAGGTCAGATAGGCAGTCGCTTCATGTAAAATACTGGTATTCAGCTGCAACCGGTTAGACTGGAAGCCGACCCCAAAATAGTTGGGAAAAGGCTAGGCAGATGATACGATATTTTTCTTTCCATCTTCGAAATACGTTGAAATTTTTACACCCAATAATTATCCCCACGGAAAACTACAGAGGTCTTCTCACGCGTTGAAATGTCATTGGAATCTTAACATAATTGCTTACAATAAAACATGTTAGCCGACGCGAAACCACAATTTGTAATAAAACTTAGTACAATGACACACATAACGGTATTTTCGTAGTTCCTGCAGGCCCAGTTCTGTGGTCAATAACTATGCAACAGTTATTGATACGTAGGATGGTGAAAATCCTGCCAGGGTTACGAGCCTGTCCGAAAGGGATATCGTGGCGTTGGCACACAGGCATCTGAAGGAACACGGGTGGGTTTTAGTCAGTAAAAGTCTGACACTCCCTCCCGCTCCACCCAGAGCGGGAGAAGTTATTTCATAATTTCCCACCCAAAAAAAAAAAAAAAAGGATGGTGAAAATTTTGAGATGGGTGTGTCGAGTGACGAAAATGGATAAAGTAAGAAATTTGTATTTAGGGAGAAGTTTGAAAGTCGCGCCAGTGGCAGAAAAGCTGAACAGAAATCTTTTTGTTTCTTTTCTTTCAAACGACGAGCAGTGGTTGCCCAGTCAGACTGTCAGTCAGCACAAGTAAATTTCCTGCCTGGGTTCGAACCCACACCGGGTTCGAACCCAGGCAGGAAATTTACTTTGTGTAATTTATTTCACACCACTGCTCTCTAAACGGTGAATGTGCAAGTGAAACGTCATGTCCTAGAACAAAAAAAATATCGAAGACATGAGACATACACCAACCTGCACTGGGCCCGCGTGCCCAATCCCTCTCACAGAGAGGATGCCTGCGTGCCAGCAGTGGGAACTTTATAGGTTGATTATGAATTGTTACAAAATAGCTAGTTAGCAACAGTGTGTTCTTGTCACAAATTCACAATTCAGTAATATCAGCAACATGGCCCAGTTTCTATGAATATAAATTAATACAATTTAACAATTTGTACATCAAAGGCGTATGAGTAATGATACGTATCAGATTAGCGCCGTCGCCCGGTGTAAACGAAGCTTGTGAATTATGATGCGTATACGCAAGTTAATGGTCCGGAACGTGATCGATGGGAATTAAATTATTATGAGGCGGTGTATTGTAGAATTTTAAAGATTCAGTGTGTATAGTCCACCATAGAATTGGAATATCACCCGAAGGTTTAATGTCACCTGCACGTCATAAAACGAAAGGTTCTTCTTTTGTTCAATAGAGACTCAATCAATCTCAATCAAATTTTAAAAAAATAAGCTTCGTGTACACACGACTACACATCAATCTATACATTTCCAGTATAAGCTGATCTCGCATTGTATAGTATTTCCGTACAATGAAATGTCAGCGTTGCTTGAAATGTGTATGATGTGTAATGAACTATTTTCTAAAAATGTATTTTTTATGGCGACCAAAGTTTATTTATTTATATAAACAAGTAACAATTTAATGGACTATTAATAATATGTTAGTAAACTTAACCTACACACTAGACCCAACACTGTCCCATAGTTATAATAAACTACCAGATTTAGGACACTTTAAATGTAAATTATTCACTTATCTCATAAGTAAATGCTACTACTCTACTAATGATTTTGTTAATGAAAAGTTAACTTAAATAGTAGGAACTAATTATTTTCTCTTCTTAGTATCTTTTTGCCATAATTTAATATTTTTGACATTTCCATTTTTCATTGACTAATTTGCAATGTGAATATTATCCTAATTTATTTAATTAAATGTTATATCTAACCATATACAATAATATCATTTATAATATTAGTTAGGATATATATGTACCTATATAGCTGCTGTCCAGCGTGTTCGACTGAATACATTCATGAACATACATCAGACATCATCCAAATATGACAATTTCACTTGTCTTTCTAAAAATAATCTGCAACAAAAACCAAATCACACGATACACCGTATTGATAGCAAAAAAATTCAACCTCCATACGCATATCGTATGCGCATTTTTATTGACATGTCAAAACGTCTTTATTTCGTCATGACAAAACAAGATGACTTGTCTCCGTGACAGGCTGTTTTCATGAAAATTTATGATGCCAAGTTTTTTGACATTTAACGGCGTTTGCAAGCGCGCCTTGTAACTTTTTGAAGTGTGATTTACATATTTTTTGACGGCTGTCGCTGGGACCGTGGATTTGTGATGGTAGAGGTACCAAAAAATTACATGGTAACTCATTAAAATGTGTGTTCGATTATGTTTGTTTTTTTTTTTAAATAGCGCTACTTAAGGCGCTGATAAGAGGGCAAATGATCTAAGTAGGCTAGTCTTAAACAAAAAAATTGTTAAATCTATTATAGTTTGTGGTAGCGGAAAAAATATATGTTATTCTTGAACCTATAATATTTCTCAGAACTAAAACACGTTTAGAAAATAAAATCTCGATTCAAATTAACGGTAAACTAACCTCTTACTTTGAGTTGCAATCCAAAATATCTGTATTAAATATCAACGTACGGTGGGTATTTAATTAATAATAAGAACGTCTTATTGGAATGCAGAACTTGGTTGTTAGGGTTCCGTACCCAAAGGGTAAAACGGGAACCCTATTACTAAGGCTCCGCCATCTGTCTTGTCTGTCCGTCTGTCGCCAGGCTGTATCTCATGAACCGTGATAGTTAGACAGTTGAAATTTTCACAGATGATGTATTACTTTTGCCGCTATAACAACAAATACTAAAAAAAACAGAATAACATAAATATTTAAGGGGGCTCCCATAAAACAAACGTGCTTTTTTTGCTCGATATTGGTAGCGGCACCAGGTAGACGCTTGAAATATTCACAGAACATTTAGTTATATATTCACTTTGAATATAAATAATTAAATTAAAATAAAACTAATATTTAAGGGGGGCTCCCATACAACAAAAGTGATTTTTTGCCGTTTTTATTAGATAATGGTAGGGAACCCATCGTGCGCGAGTCCGACTCGCACTTGGCCGGTTTTTTTTTCATTTTCGATTACTCAACTCATTTTTGTGTAAATAGATAATTCCTTCATGTTTTATGATAAATTACAAGCGTGGTTTCATCGCGCTTTTCTTTCTTTTGTATGCAGTCGGACAGTGACCGTGCTTTAGCTGTTGTCAGCGTCTTAAGCAAAAAGCCTAAGGTCTTGTAAGATAGCACAATCACCATCGACGTAAAATCGTAAGTACCTCATTGCAATGTTACTCTTATCACGGTAAGTTAGAGTATAAATTAGAATGATTGCCGAAGTTTTATCAAACTCACGGCAGTTATTCTAATTTATACTTTATCACAATGAGATAAAAGTTACAATTTTAATTAAAATTTGACCGTGAATGTCTGCCTCTAGACTTCCCGGTCTAAAGTTAAACTACAGTGTTTAAACAAGACATTTGTTTAAGACCTTAGCTTACGAGTTGTGTTTTTCTTTGATTCCCTATTTAGGAACGCTACTAAGTGTTTAAAGACTTAAGCGAAACAAAAAATACTGTTGGAGTGCTTCTCTGACTGATGTATTAGTAAACAGAATAATTCTTGAATGGTGTCCTAGGCCCTCTATGGGCCGACATCATCATGTTTTCCTTCCAATATCTCAGGCATTACATGGGTGTAAAAACCTAAAATAAGGAAATAAAGACGGTAAGTTTGTTTGTTCCTCCGGTTGCGTGGCTTGCATGAACTGTATTGCCAAACTAAAAGAAATGTCAAAATGTTTCCAAGGCATAATTTCCTGTAAGTATAGGATGTGCTAGCGGCAAAGCGCTTTGCTATCATAGACTCACAGTGAGACCATACCTTAATAACTTGAAAATATACCTGTAATGCTGTGCATGTTTTTCTACGATAAATAAATTGTTCCCTTTTTTGTCACGAAGTCATCAACATCTCTTATTCCTGGTTCAAATATCCCTGGACGTTGCCAATTCTCTATTGAAGTGATATATGGCCGTTGGTATTTTTCAGCATAAACAGCTGTTATGAGATTTGACAGTAGATTCACGGTTCAGGTTCACAGAAACCAGCAGGCATAGCATGACCACTTCTATATCTACGAAGAATAAAGACATAATGCCTTTCTATTCAATGTGACAGTAATTATTTCTTTTCTTCACTTCACATCGCACCGCGACCTAAAAATATGTCTGCAATCTTATGTCTTTCATTGCTTTTGTTTCTACGTTAGTCGTGCTACGTGTGCAGGGTTTACTCCCGGATTTTTGATTTGAGAATTTGAAGTTGAGTTTTTAGGTGATTCCTTTGTGGCGCATCTACTAGCAAACTACGCATCAATGACCTGATGTCACACAAATCCTGCATCGCGCAATCAGAGTTTACATCGCGACTGACATATATACAACATTTCGACATCACCCGTCGCGGGTCGGGCAGTTGCCCACCAGCCACAACACCCGTCTGGTTGGAGGATCCTCTCTTTTCTATCGAGGATAAGTGAACTTTACACCCTGTTCCGCATATCTCTATACCTTCAGTGTAGCCCGCGACATTCTAAATTTCTTAAGATTTTTGCAAAGTTATTTTGAAAGGAGAGTTTGACAAGTTCTCAACTTCAAGTACTCAGTTCAGAAACTGGGTTTTAGTCTTCAAGTTCACTAAGGTGTGGTCCTACTCTGCTTGCAGCGACAAAACTAACCACTTCCAACCCTAACCTGTCCTAATCTTCCAGCCCACTGGGTGGTCCACCAATGGCGGATGTACGAGCGGTCGCTCTGTTCGCTGCTGGAGCTGCAGGCGCGCAAGGGCTCGTACTCCATGTGCTGTTCGCCGCGGTACGTGCTGGCGCCGGAGTACGCGCCGCATCTACTGCCGCTGCCACTCACCACGCAGCGACCCTCGCCGCCACCCGCGCACTTGTAGCGATGCGAACATGCGCCGCGTCAAGTAAGACTTTTTTATTTCTAACGTCTTATTCATCATGCCTTTCTTCGTAAAAAGATGCTGGATATGCACGAAAAAATCACAATCTTGTCAAGCATTTTTGACCGTCTAGGGACTCCATTAGGACTTGCGAACGAATTCGGTCGTAAAGCGATCGCTATCTATGACCAGACTGCAGGGCCTGATCTTTTACAAGACTCGACAAATAAGTTGTGACACTTAGAAAATCATGTCTTGTATAAAACAATACAATTTCTCCATACATATTGACGTTCTAGACATTGTATTATTACCTAACTATTTTGGTTCACCTTTCTGTAATTTTTGACAAGTTTTGTATATGTCACCGTAAGAGTAAGAACTGTTAGTTTATAATCTACTCGTATCGGTGTATAGATAAATTGTCGAAAAATTATGAACTGAGTGATATGGGTTAGGTTAGAACTGTGGCTACATCCAAGTAGCTCGCAGCTAGGCAGGCTATTTAGTATAAGCGCAAGGTGCGTTACCAGAGGGTCTACTCCGAAGCGCTAAACCGAAGTAACGGCCGATTATAACTTCCACAGTTTCCTTTTTTGACTTTGAGTCCTTACCCGACTTCAAGTCACAGTTTTGACTTATCTCTTCGACTGTTTTTTTTTTTCGCTGTAGTCAGCGATAGAGAGCCGTAGTAAAGAAACGACCGAACATTCGGCCGATACTTCGGTTTAGCGCTTCGGAGTAGGCCCCCAGTTCACGGTTTGTCGGTTTCCGAAAAATAATGCGTTCACAATTTACCGGTAGATCATAAACTAACGAAGTTTATAATTTATGAACTTTAAAACTTAAAACTACTAGTCTTTACAATTTGTTTTAGGTGTAAATGATAAACGAAAACAGTAAACACTAACATGATACTTGTTTTAAAACTTGGGAGTAAACGCGGGGTTAGTTACCATCGTAGACCGTCATTTTGCTATTGCACGTCCATATAACTTATCGTGAGCTATGGATACACGCGGCATGATATCGCTATAAAAAATTGCGGTCTCGGATTACCCCCTGACCCTGATTCAGGATATCTTAATCAATATTCAAACAACCTTCGAGCAAGCTTATCCATGTAGGTAGAGAAAGTAAACAATCATTAGCAAGTGCGATCGGTCAAACGATCATTCGGCGAACGTTCTTCGGACAAGTGGACTTTGGGTAAACTTTCTTCGGACAAGTGAACTTCGGGCAATCGTGATTCGTGACGCACTCGCCATATACAATACACATGCCGTATATTATATAACATGATATTAAAGTTTATAAGGTTTTATATATTATTATAGTATTACCTACTATAGGCACATAAATGATTAATGATTTTTATTTCTGTAAGTAGGTTTGTACAAACACTTTTACACGTCAATCATATTTTTAAAACTAGATGAGGTCGGCGTTTCCTATCTGACTACTCTGAGAAGAAAGGCCGAAACAAACTCAGAGGTCTCTTTCAAAGTCGGAGTCGGAGTCTCTTTTAAAGTCCAGACATAATCTTGGTCAGATCATGTGAAGGCCATGTAGTGAGTGGACCTGATCAGTCAGTGCACGCATTTGTCAGTAATCGTGCATAAATATGGTTACCGTGAATTAAGCCACAGCGATATGGTTATGTGAAATATATTCAAATTAATAAAAATCACCAATGTGTTATCCGATCGTTAATATTCGTATGATTTCTTCATTATAAAAACCGGCCAATGCTAGTCGGACTCGCACACGCAGGGTTCCGTACCGTATTAAGATCAAACGAAAAACGCGGAAAAGACACGTTTATTTTTAACCCTAAAAAGCTTACCTACTCTTTATAAAATACCAAAAACAGCGTTAATAATCTGTTGTTGTCCGTGTGTTTGTCTTTCTCAGACCAACAGCATTACTTATTTTAATATATTTAACAGATTTACCTAGTAGTCAAAAAAAAAATGCTGATTATCGTATCGTGGCAACGTGAAAAGAACAAACTCAAATAGATTTTAGGCCCTAACCCAGTGGCTACGAGCTGCACGCTCAAGCGACACGCGTCTGGCGACGGTGACTGCGGAGAGAACAAATTAAGAGGAGGCTCCCATTTTTATGTTAATTTGCATGAATATTCAGAAACAGTCACACATACAAGCAAAATTAAACTTTAGTATATGATTTATTGGATCTTTTTCTTTCCATGTTGAAGACCATGTTACGTAATTGTAATATTTTCTCTCGATACATTTTTTATTCGAAAATCAAGTCTTTTTTTAAGGATAATTATAAAAAAACAAACAAGATTGTTTGGCTTTTATGTCAAAAAAACATAGTTTATTATCAAGCCACCAGATATTTTTCTCTAGATCAATTATTACTTTAGTTATAAACGAAATAAGAATTAAGACTTACGCTATTTAGTTTCATGCTCGAACACGATCAAAGAGCGTAAGCGATATTCAACTTTATTACTGATGTGTTAGCGTTCAGCACATAACGGAGTGGCCCGAGCAAGAGGCAGAGCTTGCGTGGAAATTTGATTTAGACTGCCTGGTCTTAAAGTAGTTGTTTAGAGCTTGCCGCGAGACACTGCGATGCGTCTTGCGAAGCGACACGATGCGCGACGGACGGAAACAGCGGGGTAATTCTGTACCACATTATAAGTGGCAATGGGTTTCATTTTAGACAGTTCGACAGCATTCAAATAAGCAGACAAATTTTACGACCTTAAAAAATGAGAAACAGGGTGTAAAGTTCACTCATCCTCCATAGAAAAGGAATCCTCCGACCAGACGGGTGTTGTGTCTGGTGGGCAACTGCCCGAAATTTAAGTCGGGATGTTGTATATATCCTAGTCGCGCGGTAAACTCTGCTTGCGCGATGCAGGATTTTGCGTGACGTCAGTGTGATGCGTAGTTCGCATGTGGCGATGTAAATTCCGCCACAAATGGATTACCAATATACTTCAAAATTATTCAGATTATAATTGATAGTGTGTTAAGGCTTCTACATACTGGCGCGACTTGTTGCGCGACGCGACACCGGTAGAACAATTTCCTTGAATTTTGCATAGAAATTGTTCTACCGGTGTCGCGCCAGTATGTAGACGCCTCTACTCAATTAGAGTGCAGGTGACGCACCGCTCGAGACCGTGAACGGGGTCTTAAGGCTCGTACAGACTCGCGCGAGATCGCGTGCGCGACAGGTACCGACAAGGAAATTGTGCTACTAGTGTCCCGCGCCCGCGATATAGAAAAAAAGAAAGAAAGAAAAATAAATTTATTTGTCACAGAAACACGTGCAAGATATATGAAAACATAAACTGGTAAAACAAATAGTCGGCAGCTGCACGTCATGACTGTGACAAGAAGGCTTGCACTCAGCATGATGCTGTGCACAGCACAGCGCTGATTTTCAGTGGTCACCCGAAAAATACGTACGGAACCCAAGTCAGGTTTAATGAGTTGTACATAGTAGCTAACAAAATAAAATAAAACAAACAGTACTTAGAATAGAATGCCTATACAACCAAATATATAAGAATAAATATGATTAAAAAACACAAAAATTAATCCGCTGGCATCACCATGCATAAATAAAGTAGGTACCTACCTAAAACATTTATTTCATTCGTTACACGGGACTATCAAGTGTTTTGTCTCGCTTGCACCCTGTCCTGCGCACCCGCACACAAAATAAATAACAAGGTAAAGACTACAGTTGCATTTCCCGATTGCCTCTATGAGCGTGATGACGTATTGTGACTGTAGTTATCGAGCCGGGCGCCCGCTCGCGCACGCGTACCCACAGCTGTGGCGCTGCGGCGCGCGGCAGCTCCCGGCGCGGTACGGCGCGGCGGCGCGCGCGACGCACGAGTCCTGTGAAGTCACGTGGCGCGTCATACATGACTATATTACTGTGTAGTGAGTTACTAACGATATACCAATATGTTATATCGCACTAGTCTGTACGAGCCTTTATTCTTCAGCGATTTCCTGATACTTGATACAAATCTAGTTTTAAAACGAAATTCACTCATCATTCTAGAATGCCTTTTAATCTTATTATGCTTATCGAGAATCCATGTTACGAAGGTTATTTTACCCGTATACAATTAAAAACACCATGTGTATAATTACTGACAACTGGCGACTCCCGCTAGGTTATGATTAACTATTGACCTCAAAAACAATTAAATGATAATTAATGATTACTTAGCTTCAAATGAATTACTTACTTTGTTGGAATTGCGTTGAATGTGTCGTTATTATATACCTATACTCCATCGGTTTAGGTAGTTAAATAAAGGTAAACAAATCATAAAAAGGGTTTTTGTGGATGACACTTTCTTGTTTAAAAATACGTTGTAACTTATAACCGGTTAAAATTATTTTTGATTTTTACCATAGTTTCCTCTTTTATTACTATATTTTCTTAAACTATTCTTAGTAGATGTAACTACTTAAGAACATTTTTGTTGTTAGATTTATAACAATACTATAATATTTTGTAATCTGTCCATTGTAAAGAGCCCAAAATGACAGGTTCTCTAAACGGCAATGAATTATAACGTTGCTAAATTGAAGAGTACAACTGTGACGTAGCATGACAACTGAAGTGACAGGTATTACGTTTAGTCGGTTACTTGACAGATCTCTCGTCACGTGGGTTTTTTTGTTTACCTTTATTTGACTACCTAAACCAACGGAGTATAGTTAATATTTACTTTGAGCTGTTGTTGTATATAGAATTGTTTTTTTTTGTGGGGGCAATTCGTTATTTTACGGTCATGATAAATTGTCTATATTCCAGAAAGAGGGTTATTGTTGGACTTCTACTGTCAAAACCTTTGTGCCCATAGTTTTTATCCGCTTTGTCGGTTAATTAATGAATCGTATACGGATTCACAAAAAGTAACATGAATTAAAAGTAACATTTATTATACTCCGTTGGTTTAGGTAGTTAAATAAAGGTAAACAAAAAAAACCACGTGACGAGAGAGCTGTCAAGTAACCGACTAAACGTAATACCTGTAACTTCAGTTGTCATGGTACGTCACGGTTGTACTCTTCAATTTAGCAACGTTTTATTTCGTTGACGTTTAGGGAACCTGCCTTTTTGGGCTCTTTACAATAGACAGATTACAAAATATTACAGTACTATAATAATTCTAACAAAAAAAAAGGTGCTCAAGCAATTACATCTGCGAAGAGTAGTTTAAGAATAAATGATAAAGTTTGACATTATTAATAAAAGAGGAAACTATCGTTAAAGTCTTAAATAATTTGTTGTCATCTATAAAAACCCTTTTTATGATTTGTTGACCTTTATTTAACTACATAACCAATGGAGTATAGGTTCTGGTTAAAAATAAAAAGTGTTTTGATAACTGCCAGTTGCGGTTTTCTTTACAGTTGTGCGTATTTCCGTAACAGTGATAGCGGTTCTCCAAAAACAGTAATAAAATGATAGCTCTGTCTCGCATAGGGTCGCAGCCATCTGTTTTTTTTATATTTCTATGGTCGCAGCATTATGCTGAGCGATGGCCGTTTTGCGTGGATGTGAGGCATATTTTCCCCCAACTTGTTCTTCTTTATATTTGTGTTCTTTCTTTGCGTCATGTTTACCGCAAATAAAAGTATTTCTTTTTTCTTTCTAGCTTCCACAATTTTCACAAATAAATTATAACAAGATCAGTCAATTTCCTCTCAAAATCTCGTAAAAATCCCATTTGAACTACAGCCGCGTAAACCATAAACTGTGTTAACGATTTACGACACACTCCGGAGTCGATCGATACAGCGACAGCCTTATATTTTCTCTATTTTACTAAATGTATCGATAGAAATTATGTTTGCCTCTTGTAATTAACGTCTGTATGTATAAAGACAGATACAGCCGTTAATCGTAAGTTTGTTCTTACAAATAAGTAGCAGGGATTACTTATTTGTAAAAAAAAGTTACGACCAAACTTGTCCAATTTTGGTCGTAAGTTTTTTCATCAAGGAAATGTATGAGTGCAGGTACTGATTAGGTATTCATTAACGATATCAAAAAACACCAGTAATCAGTTTTTTCTTTCTAGCAGTAAGTGTAAAATTTTTAACTAAAATTCCAAGTTTTACTTACAACAAAAACCATATCTTACATACCAAATACTCGGTTTAACTTTTCATTGTAAAATCAAACAGATATACCTATGAATCACTTAAGCGTGTGGCGGCATCTACATCGCCATATGGGAACTATGCATCACACTGACGTCACGCAAAATCCTGCATCGCGTTATCGAAGTTTACCGCCTGGCTAGCATTATACAACATTATTTTTAGTATATGCTAAACCTGAATATAGTTTCTTCAGAATAAGGAACTGAATCGATTTCAATAATTTTTACACCATGTTATATTTTGTCCCAAAAATATCTAAGGGTGATAGAAAATGTTATCACCATTTAATTACTTACAAGCCAATCGCCGTACGGTTAGGTACCTACTGCCAAATTATTATCAATGTGCGCAAGACGACCCTGGAGGCGCGGGGGCGCCGTTAGCATGTTTTTGTACGGACAACCCGGTAACATAACAACCTTATAACTTTGTGATTTTTCATGATACAGTTAGATTCTTTACATAAAAATACTAGACACGTGTTTCAGGTTTTGCATATACTAAAACTAATATTGTATACAATACGAGTACAACGTCCCGACATCAGTCAGTCGTCGGGCGGTAGCCCACCAGACCCTACCAGACACGACACCCGTCTGGTCAGAGGATCTTCCCTGTTGCTCATACCTCTATAAACGAGTTACCATCAAACAAAATTGTTGCTTGCAAGTACCATCTAGTGTAGTAGTTATAGTTGCCGCGTTTTAGCATGGCAATAGCGGTCATTGACCCAGCTACATTTTCTAGAACGGACTTTAATTCAATTTTTTATTTAAAAAACTGAAATAAAGTAATATCTATCGTGATCATCATGTTCCAATAACGAAAAGCAATATACAGTTTATTATTCGGGTTCCTACGAAGAAAAATTATGGAAAGGGTAATGACCGCTATCACCTTGCTAAAACGCGACAAGTATCTTGGGTCGTCTTTGTAGTTAAAGTATCTACTATTAAATAAACCAAAGAAACGAATAAACAGTTATTTATAATGCTTTATGCTACATCACCTATAAACATTCGTCAGACATTTTCATTTATTTTAATTAAGTAAAACAGATGTCTGTACAGTTGGACTGACCAGTTTATCTTCTAGTTCAGCACATTTGCGTGTTTAGTTCGCGGTGTCGCCGTCTGGCAAGATTTATTGGTCGTTGTATTGAAGGGTAGCGAAGAGTGGCCGATAATTAGAGCTTTCAGAACGTAATTAATCAGTTGAGCTTAGACCACACTAGCGTGGAAAACGACTTCATTTCTGTTCTTTTTTTATTGGTCTTGTACCTAATTTATATTTTATTTCGCTAATTAATTATGTTGCTAATCATCTGGGTGCAGCCGCCATATTTTTTCCCTAGCGTGTCTATAGGGCATCGGTGAGCGATATATCGAAGATAAATGTATTATATTATATTCATAGTAGTGTTTCTGTGTGGTGCCGGACGTAAAGAATGACACCATCCTATTTCTTCCCGTGGGTGTCGTAAAAGGTGACTCAGGGACTTGCTACAGAATGGGCAGCAGCGTTCTCTATGCATTTTAACACCATACTGCGATCGCCAGCCCGTCTGCCAAGCGTGGCGATTATCGTAAACCCTTCCCCCCCCCCCCCTCGTTTTGGGGGAGACCTATGTCCAGCAGTGGACGTCTTTCGGCATAGTGTTTCAGACGCTTTATGTGACTGATCCTGGTCGTGTAACATAGCCATGTAAAGGCGAATATTGAGTAATTCTGTACTAAAAGTACTATACAGGGTGTATCACAAAGGTGTGGTCATATTTAAGGTGATACGTAAAAAATATAGCAAACTGGGCGGCATGAGACAGTGACAGAGTCAATTACTTCCACATGCGAAAAAAGAGCGCAACAATGCGCTGGAAGCAAAACAAAACAATGTAAGAGCGCCAAATCAAATAAAAATTGTTTAAAAATAAATTAAGCTATGTATCAAAAATAATAAAGAAATAAATGGTTACGAAAAAGCCCCCAATTTATTTTGGCATCGCCTTAAGGTGTCGCGAAAAAATTATCAACTGTCCCATACAAAACTTCAATACCTACTCGACCCAAATGGTATGAGTCGGCTGATATTTTTTTCGCGATTACGATGTTGGTCCCATAGAGAAAGTTGTTCAGTTTGATGGTCTGTACCACACCCTTAAATATAGCCCACACTTTTCCGATACTCACTGTATACATTTGTTCGTAGATTTATGAAGACGAAAGTAATTAAGTAAAGAAAGAAAAAAAAACTTAAAATTATAAAAAAAAAAAAACAGAAAACAATGATTATAATGCCAAAAGTGCCTTAGCTCAGCATAATAGTCATAGTCACTTATTCATAAACAACTAACAATTACTAACTAACAACTAATAACTTGTATCTGAATTTACAGACAAAATTACTGAATTTTAGACACAAAAATAAATTACATTTGAATTTCATAAATTACATCAACAATTTAAAAATAATAAATTACATTTCTGCAATAGTACTTCGACATGTCAATTAAACAACAATGTCAGATGACAACACCAGCTGTACCTGACGCTGATTTTCAGTAAACTCAGTAAACTCTCAACGCGCTTTCTTCGCTTGAGATGCGCGCTCATCAATAACCTAAGTTAACTATCTAGTAACAATTTTACGTCTCGCACTCATATTTCTAAAACAGCACCCATTAAAACGTGTTAAATGAACTCCTAGCCATATTTTAGTAATAAATAGCTCATAGCCCACAGTGGAGTACGTTAACTACCCATCACTAGTTTGAGAAACCCATGAATGGGCAGTAAAACGGTGTGTCAACGGTAAAATAAAGCATGTTGTCCTGGACGCTGTTATTGGCAATAAACCACAAACAATGCTCGTGTGCTGTACTAAAAATAAGCTGGGTGACGTCATTTGACACTAATAAGTCGAGGTTGTTAGAAAACTGTCTGGTGTTCCTGTTAGCAAGTAGGCTTAGGTGTAGTAACTGACTCCGGTGTTAATGTAATCGGTGATAATAAGAAATGAAATGAAAATTAAATAAACCAAATCTTAACTGAATTTCTTGTGAAAAGCTGTTGTACTTCGTGGAAACTCACGACTGATACCAGCAGCAGTGAAAAACAAAGGACAATGCCCAAATCATTATCGGAAGTGGTCCATTTGGTTTTATGCCGCGGCCATCGTTGAAACTTTAGTCGTTATTGGAAAAACCTATCACAAAAATGATTTGATAAACGATTTGTCTACAAATGCAGTCCAAGATGATATATTACAACCTGAATTTGTATGTAAAAAATAAGCTCTAAGCTGTACAAACCTGCTTTTAGATGATAAATGTGGGCGTCCAAGCATAAAGGGTTCAGTAGTGGAGTATTGACCAGATTCGGTATCTAGAATAGTCAATCGATAATAAGGATTAAAAAAATATTCAAAAACAGGCACATTTTTTTTAACAGACATTTGATGTTGGAACTCTGAAAAAGCTTGACTTGCGAAAAAGCATTTTGACACGGCAACTATTCTCTTAAAATTTCTGGTACTTAGAAACATCATCGTTCATCATCATTATTTCAGCCGAAAGACGTCCACTGCTGGACAAGGCTTCCCCCAAAAGGAGGGGGTGGGGGTTAGCCATAATCGCCACGCTTGGCAGACGAGTTGGCGATCGCAGTATGGTGTTAAAATACATAGAGAACGCTGCTGGACATTCTCTAGTAAGTCCCTTAGTTGCCTTATAACACACCCACGGGAAGAAATAGGATGGTGCTATTCTTTACGTCCGGCACCACACGGACAAAGACTTAGAACACTATATGAACTTGTAGATAATTGAGCATTAATTAATAATCAATTAAAATTGCGAATTGCAATTTTTTCATCCAACTTTACAAAACTGTGTAGTATATCTCGGAAAGTAAATGCCGAGAAATTAGTAAAAAAAAAATTTTTTTGAAATGTCTAAGTATATAACTAGGTTCAGACTGATGTTAGGTTATGTTACCGCGTATTAACCTTTGTTCGTCATAATATATTCTGCAGCTAATTAATAAAGTTCCTTGTTCGTGCATTACTGTCAAAGTTTAGAATTAAGGTTATAACTTGTGTTGAGAAAATAAACGTTTTATATTATATTATATTAAAGTTGGATGACCTAATGGCCGCGCAAAACATTTAAATTGTACCCGTTTTGGTCATTGGCTTTTGATTGACTGTGCATCAATAGTGACTAGTGAGCTTTTATAAAACTATCAAACTGCACATGTTCAGAAAGTAAACGATTCATTTTGATAGCCTATAAACCTTTGAGCAAATACTTACCGCTTTGTAAAGCAAGTGGCAAAAAACTGAACCATTTATGTACGGCTATCTACGCATTACATGCAAGTCTATAAGTCTATTTACAGCCAAACCCATATAATAGACATCACATAGTCGAGCTATTACCGTTAGCCATAAAACGCGCCCCGCGGAGCCGCGCCACGCACTCCGGCGCATAGACCAACCACGGCACTCGTGTGGCGGCCATTAGCATGCCATACCCCCCACTATGGGCCACTGAGGTATCAGGCACTGTATGCTAATTGTCTTGAAACTGGCTTGTCTACACATGGGTGGAGTAATTAGTAATAATAGAAAAGGGTCGTGGATTTTGAACTTTATTTTCAGTCATAATCGATTTTATTTTGAAGGGTCTTGTGGCTAAGTAATAACAGCCAAACGGGTTAGGTTAAGCTACGCTTGCCGCGATTGGTACGTGGATGGGTGACCATCTTTACACACCTAGACCCCTCCGTGGCTCGGAAAGCAAGCACGCGATTGTCATCTTAACCGCGTTCAAGACCTGTCAGAGCGTTTGCGCACTTTATCGATTAGAATCCGAGGAATGTCTGTTCGAAGAAGCAATAGTACGATTTGCAGCACTAGATCCGAATTCTGTCCTTCCGATTGAACCGAAGAGATCAAGATATGAGAAGATGAGGGGTGGTGGTGGTTTGGTTTGAAGATCTTGAATTGTTAGATATTATCGCTGTAGCTTTTCTTATGATTATGACAAATCAATCTAGTAGTGGACAAGATTTGCTTGTTGAATCTTCAGAATAAAACCGATTCATTATCATTTTCTGCCTAGTCTTTTCCCAACTATGTTGGGGTCGGCTTCCAGTCTAACCAGATGCAGCTGAATACCAG
This sequence comes from Tiliacea citrago, assembly GCA_963921375.1. Taxonomy (NCBI): domain Eukaryota; kingdom Metazoa; phylum Arthropoda; class Insecta; order Lepidoptera; family Noctuidae; genus Tiliacea; species Tiliacea citrago. Next base: position 17,836,466 of record OY992798.1, read on the forward strand.
TTGTTTATATGTAGCGACTGCCTATCTGACCTCCACAACCCAGTAACTGGGTCGATACCCCTTGGTAAGACTGGTTGTCAGTCTTTCGGGCTTCTGACGACCCGTAACGAAAGTCAAAGAACCACCAATGCCAGCCGGGACCAACGGCTTAACGTGCTTTCCGAGGCATGGACGAGTCGGTATGTAAAGATGGTCACCCATCCACGGACCAACCCCGGAAAGCGTAGCTCAACCTGCTGGATCGACCCGTGCGGCTGTTATTACACGACAAGTTGCAATTCAAATTCATCTGCGTAGCCTTTTCCCAAATGTTAGGGTCGGCTTCCAGTTTAACCGGATGCAGCTGAGTACCAGTATTTTACAGGGAGCGACTGCCTATCTGACCTCCACAACCCAGTTACTGGGTAACACGATATCCCTTGGTATGACTGGTTGTCAGACTTTTGGGCTTCTGACGACCCGTAACAACTGTCAAAGATCTACAAATGACAGCCGGGACCAACGGCTTAACGTGCTTTCCGAGGCACGGAGGAATCTTGGTATGAACAATGGTCACCCATCCACGGACCAAGCGCGGCAAGCGTAGCTTAACCTGATCGATCGACCCGTGCGGCAGTTAGTATTTAGCCACAAACAAGCTCCTCAATTCAAATAAGATGCAGTAATTACTTTAGTTCAAACTTTTGTTCAATCATTGAGTAATCTTCAATATTAACAGTCAAAAACCTTACGCAATTCGTGATAATGTGCGAAATAATTGATTGAAGGCGCTCAAACTGTGATAAAATGTGTGACCCAAGTCATGTCACAGTAGGCCGTGCTTGCCCCGCAGGACTCGGCTTGACATTTACAGCTTTGACTTTTTTCGACACGTTTTGTTATTGCATTGTCATGTTAATCAATATTTTTTGTCTTAATTTCATGGAGCTGCAGCTAAAATTATAATAAAATCTCAAAGTATTTAATAGAAACGGAAACTTTTGCCACATTTAAAATAATTATATTGCATAGAAATTAATAAATAAAGACTACTCGTATGTGCGTTTTGTTTGTATTGCAACAATTTTCACTTTTTCAAAAAAACTGGCGCCTGAAAAAATCATTTTTAACTATAATCGAGTAGCAGAATAAATAAGCTTTCTATTAAGGTATGTGTGACTCAAGTTATGTCACATTAGGTCGTGCTCGCCCCGCAGATACAAAGAGATTTAAGATACTATAGACTTCAATAGACAATCAGAATACTGCAAAAACACATAAGTAATTGCCAAGTTTGACACGATGCACTTTTACGGATACCAACCTTTGATTACCAACCGTCGGATAGTTTGACACATCTAAAAAAATTATATAATTTATACATCTAAAAGAGTGTCCGTGGAGTTTCTTGCCCGTTCTTCTCCATAGGTATAACCTACTAAGCTTTGGAATGAGCAACTAGCTTCATCTTTATGACTGACCGACCCCTTGACAATTCAAAAGTGCCTGTGTTCGGTTTATTGGCGGTGTAACATGCTGGCGGGTGGCACTGCTCAGAAAACCCGCTCTTATATCCCTTATTTGTAGTGGACTGTACATATTAGTTTGATTGTCAGGAGATGAGGGACGGGAAGAACACTAATGATACGCACTTATTACTTTGAATGTATGTGGTCCGAAGACTCCTTTTATCATTTGCACACCGTCTGGTGCACCGTACAACACGGACAGCCATCGGTCGAATGACACTAGTACAAAGTTACCATGTGTAAATATTAACTAAAATGTTGCAAACTTCCAACAGCCTGTAATTGGTTTATTTGAAACTAGCTGCGCCCTCGGTTTCACCCGCGTAAGTCTCGATCCCGTAGGAATATCGGTATAAAAGGTAGCCTATGTCTTATCCAGGGTGTCAGCTACCTCCATACAAAATTTTATCAAAATTGGTCCAGCCGTTTGAGCGTGAAGAAGTAACAAACATACACACTCACAAACTTTCGCCTTTATAATATTAGTGTGAGAAAAAATGCTTTGAGTTTGACTTCTGACCGTAAGCGTCAAGTATAATCCTTCCAATTACCACTAGCTGATCATCATCTCCCTGCCCTGGGCTCATGTTACTTGGGGTCGGTGCAACACGGTTTCTCCTTCCATTTTCCCCTGCCAACCGTCACGCTACGATTCACTTCCTTCTCTTTCATATCCTCCCTCATACAATCCATCCATCTTTCCTTTAGCTTTCCCCTCCCTTCATCAACATCCAATTACCATTAGGTACCTACACCTATAATTACAGATTAGATTTTGCAGTAGGTAATCAAGTTGGAAAACAATCTGCACTTACGCTAAAAGTATAATTCAATCAATTTGTCTAGCCTTTTCCCAACTACGTTGTGCCTGCCTATCTGACCTCCCCAATCTAGTTACTGGGCAACACGATACCCCTTGATAAAACTGGTTGACAGACTTTCGGGCTTCTGACGACCTGTAACGACTGTCAAAGATCCACGAATGACAGCCGGGACCGGCTTAACGTAGTTTCCGAGGCACGAAGGGGTCTTGGTAAAAATAGTCATCCATCCACGGACTAACCGGATCGATCGACCCTTCCAGCTGTTACTACGTAGCCACAAGTCCATCAAAGATAAAAGTATAATTACAAAATTATTATTTTATATATAATATATATTATATATATATTATATATATGTAACAAAAACCCTGTTGTTCCTTCTACCTACGTTTTAAGAATCGGTATACATACGTAATAAAGCAAGTCATTTATAAAAAACTGTTCAACAAAAATAATTAAAATAAATATTTAATTATTAATATTTGAAATGTTTAACTGATTTCTTACCTCTGCAATTCTGCATGAAAGCGATGCCGCGAAATCAGAAAATAGGTAGAACATTCCCGCCACTCTCTTTGATCGGTGCCGCTGCGCCCGTGCACCCGCGCCGCTCTACCTATTTTTCTGCACAAGTTCGCGACCTTGTCAGCTGTTGTTTATCACTGAACACGAATGAATCTTTGAAAATGTTGGTTTACACGGTATTTGCACAAACACAATTGATAATGTTAAAACTACATTATTTTAACACTTTTACATAAAAAGAAAAAAAAGTCACCGCGTCTGTCACATAAAACCTTATGTAGGTACCTACTTAATTTATTATGATGTCTACTTGACGGCCACGGAGATGCTGTTCAATATGACCACCTTGTACCTCGACACATTTGTTGCAACGCCTAATCATATTTTCACGTACACTTCGCAGAACGGACGTATCGGACTTGATGTGGTCAAATGCTGCTACTATGCGTGAACGCATTTCGACCTCCGTATCACACGATTTTTTGAACACCTGTTGCTTAACAGTGCCCCAGAGGAAAAAATCTAATGGCGTCAGATCAGGTGATCTTGCGGGCCAATTGATGGGTCCACCGCGACCAATCCATCTCTCTCCGTATTCAACATCTAAATAGCTTCTCACAAGGCGGGAGAAGTGTGGCGGCGCGCCGTCATGTTGAAACCACATACGTCGCACGATATGGAGCCCTAATTCCTCAAGTTCATCACTCAGCTGTTCTTGCAGGAAACGAAGATAGTTGGCGCCGCTCATTGTTTGGTCTAAAAAACAAGGTCCAATAATTTTGTCACCAATAATTCCAGCCCAAACATTAATCCTCCACCGATGCTGGAAGTGACTTGGTTTAATAGCATGCGGGTTTGTGATCGACCACACGTGCTCATTGTGCGAATTGAATACACCTGTTCTAACAAATGAGCACTCGTCGGTGAACAGTATCCAATTCAAGAAATCACTATCTTGTTCGATCTTGTCGAGTACCCATCTACTGTATTCTATTCTTGGCTCATAGTCGGAGGGAAGTAGTGATTGGACGCGACGATAGTGAAATGGGTGCTGGCCATCTTCTTTGAGTACTCTCCAAACGCGCATATGGTTTACTCCTAGTTCTCGTCCCACTGAGCGCGTACTTCGCGTTGGATCGTGCTCAAACAAATCCAGGACTTGCTCCTCGATGTCACTGTCTTGAGTCCTCGGCCTGCCTGCGTCAGCTCGATGTTGGTCTCGTCCGTGCACACTGCCGGTATTGTACGTACGTATGTGCAAACGTTGGAATGCCATCGCCGACGGTAATGGTAGACTCGCAAAACGTTCTTGGTAGAGTCTGCGTGCTTCTGCATAATTGCAGTCACATTTCCCAAGACACATCAACATGTTAAAATATTCTACGTTAGAATAAGACATGGTTAACGTTAACGTAAAAAAACACAAGTCACTCACTCACTACGTAGGTCAAACTCAACAATAACATCCGTTCGGAAGTAAGCTGCGCGGGAGACTAAGGAAGTGATTCGCAGGGCGGCGGGTGGCGGGGTAAAGGGGTAGGTAGGCACGTGGGGTAGTACTGACCCGCGGGGCACGTGCGCCGGCCGCGGTAAGTTTTGGCGGCATCTTCTGTCGCATCAAAGAAAGCCGCCGAGCTCGTAGGCTATTTAGCGAAATAAAGATATACTTGTAAAATCAGATACTCCAAACATTTTTTTGAATGTGTCGTTTTTAATAGTTATTTGATTTTGACCTCTCCACTAGCCAATGTTGATTTTTTTTAAATTATAATTTCATCATTGTTGTGCTCGTAGGTAAATGTATACGTTCCTAAAAGGAACAACAGGGTTTTTGTTACTTATTGTATTTTACCTATAGATACAGCATGGGTGGTCTATTTTTTTATCGGAGAGAGCATGGTTAACTATTTTACTGCCTAACAGTGTGCTAAGTCTTCCATAAACTGCATTTAATTTATACGTTAGGTAGGTGTACTATCCTGCCAGGGTTACGAGCCTGTCCGAAAGGGATAACGGGGCCCTGGCACACAGGCATCTGAAGGAACACGGGTGGGTTTTAGTCAGTAAAAGTCTGACACTCCCTCCCGCGCCACCCAGAGCGGGTGAAGTTATTTGATAATTTCCCACCCAAAAAAAAAAAAGGTAGGTGTACTACAATATCATTTACCTACATTTCCTCATCAGCATATTTAATGAGCTATCATAACATACATTGACATACTGCTTTGCTCACTGTACCGTACAAAATGGCGGTCTCACATAACAGTAGCACTATTTATCATTAACTAGGCGTGAAATATAATCAATTGTGGAAATCTATGATAGTTAATTAAATGAAAAAATGCAATACCATTTTTCTGCTGCCGTATTTTTTGTTTTTTATTGTTAGGCGTTTTTTCTTCATTAATATTTTGTTTTTAATTATAATTTTATACATTACTATCTCTCATTAACACTTTTACGGGTACATTTAATTGTTCTTCACAGTATCGTACAATTCAGGCCCATATAAATAAAATAAGTCACTTTTAATAAAAATATCAGTAGAATTACTTTCTTATGCACTGTGTTGTCAACACTCAATAAAACAATAATTAAGAGGAAGGTTAAAACGAGTGTTTTACGAACGCTAAGATTAGTCTACCAAACCCCCGTCATTGAAAGCCCAATTCTATTCTAGTTGCACTTGCTAGCATCGTTCGTGACCCTCTACTCGGAAAAGGCCCCTCTCGCCTTTATATTTTGTGTGATTTATCCCAATAATGGCTTATTGGTCGATTCGCACGAACTTACTCGCCCGAAACGGGCGAATCGACACTTGAATAATATAATTTTTCCGTAGTACATAAATTATTTCCTTTTATATTCACACATAAACATTTACTGAATAAATTATAAATTTGTACAAAAATATTTGGTAAATGTAGTTTCATGTGCCAATTGCCTAATACGTATTTCTGGAGTTATCGATTCGCCCACGTGCGAATCGAAAGAAATCGTGTTATTTAAAAGTGTCGATTTGCCCGTTTCGGGCGAGTACCTATTTAGTACAAATCAAACAATAAGCCCTGATAATTGTTTAAAGAATTCATGTTGAAGGCTGAAAAATTATATCAAGAGCTACGGCTGAAGTAGCCATAAAATTGCTAACGCCAGTGTAAAACTGAACAGCCAACGAAGTATACCGTGGTCACGTTCAGTAAACATAGCCTGAATTGTAAGACCTAAGACATGAAACCTTTCGGTCATGAAACCTTAAATTACACATTTTCTTGATGGGTTTCGTTTTACGACTTTTCTCTCTAAAGCCGCGGTCACACGGCTTGACGAGGCCTGTCGCAGCCAATGCCGAGCATTCCCACCACAGGTCTCATCTGATCGACGGTTACCACGGCCTGGCGTGGCCTGGCCTGGCGCGGTCTGGCCTGCGGGAAAGCGGGCTGTGGGACCGCAGCATAACAAGGGCTAGACTAATTTATTTGCAATGATGGTTGACATAGGTTTTTAGGACTTGACAAAACATCGAGATATATTTTTATTATATCTAAGTTTAATATTATTTAATTATATACGCAAACCTTCCGGAGAGGGGCTTGTGGCTAAGTTTTAACAGACGCACGAGTCGATCGATCAGATTAAGCTACTCAGGCCTCGGTTGGTCTGTGGATGGGTGACCATATTTACATCCCAAGACACAAGACATGGTATGTATAGATGGTCACCCATCCATGGACCATGAACGTGCTTTCCGGAAATCACGATAAACCGTTAGTCCCGGCTGTCATTCGTGGATCTTTGACAGTCGTTACGGGTCGTCAGAAGCCCGAAAACTCTGACATTTAGTCTTACGAAGGCGTATCGTATTACCCAGTAACTTAGTTGCGGAGGTCAGATAGGCAGTCTCTCCATGTAAAATACTGGTATTCAGCTGCAGGTCGCAGTCATTTGGGAACTTTAACAGGGGTACGAGCGGCCATAAGTTTCGGAAACATAGATTTAGAAGAACAACGCGATCACACAGATATGTACACGAAAAGCGACTTTAATCTTTAAACGTATGAAGATACAAAAACCGAGTAACTTAATCCAAGTGCGAGTCGGACTCGCGCACGAAGGGTTCCGTACCATGATCTATAAAAACGGCAAAAAAATCATGTTTGTTGTATGGGAGGCCCCTTAAATATTTATTTTATTCTGTTTTTTTAGTATTTGTTGTTATAGCGGCAACAGAAATACACCATCTGTGAAAATTTCAACTGTCTGACTATCACGGATCATGAGATACAGCATGGTGACAGACAGACGGCGGAGCCTTAGTAATAGGGTTCCCATTTTACCCTTTGGGTACGGAACCCTAAAAAAGAGCCGTCTATGTCAAATATACGGAACCCTAGAAATGCATCCAATTAGCTTTTTAAAGATTGCATTGAAAAAAAATGGGTAATAATAAACCCAAGAGCTTTTATGTTGAATGCCCAATCGGCTATTTTCCTTAATCTTAGCGCAAATACCAACTTCACAAATTAATTAACCTGTAGGTACACAAAAAATGTAAACAAACCACGATAGGGCTGTGCAATCACTAAAATAATTAACATCCGATTAATTCCCATTGGTACAAAAACTGTTCCCCAGTTACCATACATTATGTTGTCATAACCCTTACACACCCTGTTCAATCCAATTTCGATAATTATTCCCATATTTATGCACCGTATTATGTCGGCAAAACTGCAATACTACGAAAACTTATAGTCAATAACCTCGAGCAAAACTAAAAGGACTTAAGAGACCTTACCTTTAGTGTCCTCAACGCTGTTAAAAATAAAAATATCGAAACGTCAAAAGGCGTAAGTGACATTAAAAGGGATGTCCCTTACGCTCTTTGGTCACATGATATCGATATGTCACCGCAATAACGTAACTGTGATTAACATTTCAATTTATACTTCCATAAATAAGTGGTCGATTTGTAGCGCTTGCAGGTTATTTCTTTCTTTTCGATCATCTGGTATAATTTTCTTGTAATTATGCGTAATTAGTTATGGGTCTTTTGCATAATGATTTACGAACACAGTTCTTTTTTTAACGGACTCACTGCGATGCAATTACATGCACAATCCATAAGCAATATGTATGAATTTCTAACATGGAAGCTTTCTTGCTGAGATGCTCTCTTTAATGTTATAAAAATCTAATTATCGGCATATTATAAGGGTACGTTCACATTGTCTGTTTAGAAATGTAGAGCGTGTTCTAAATTTAAAATAAACCCGTTCGAAAAACATCATCAGTTTTGACATATTGTGTTTTGCCCTCAAGCTTCCTAGCTACCGCTAGTACCTACATAAGTTCACATCGCTCGCATACCCGGTAATAAAACTACCGGTACGGTATACCTATCTCGCGTTTTCACGCTCGTAAACTCACTGTGGAAAGGGACAGCAAACTTTTATAGCACCCCGTCGCTTTTCGCAACAAAAACTTTTATTACCGGCCACTCGTAAATTACGCAGTCTTAACGTCGGGTCGGGGAAATTTTTAAAAACTGCAGCGGTTTAAAACTGCACTTTTAAGTCAAATGCACCAAAATGAAGGCTCAAACACCAAATTATCTCTAAAATATACACGAAGTTCAAATTAAAAACAAAAACGCCATAACAGGTCGTATTAATTATTATTATTTATCCAATGACCTATCACAAGCAGACCAATTTAAAAATGGAACACTGGAACGAGACGGTCGTAAAATGATCGTCTTGAGTGACGTGCTACATTCGCAATACACCGTATCGATGAAAATAAAATGGGCTCCATTTCTGATCATTCAACTTAACCATTTTACCCTTATATGCATGTATGCAATTACACTTTGTACAATTCTCATTTCATTTCTCCTGTAATTTGTTTGAAAATGTTACTGTGTTATACAATTATTACTATGAAAAAATAGATGGGTAATCCGTTCCGCATTTTATAGATGCTTATTACCATAAATATATGCTCAACTTGCTAATTTGTAAGCGGTTTGAATCAAACGAAGAAGGAGATATCATGTGTCGCTGTATTACGTTACAAATACATGATTATAATGTCCAGTAGTGTTTTACAAACAGCGGGTTGGTGCAGGCCTTGTAATCGAGATTCAAAATGAATCAGCGTCGGCGTCTGCATTGGTTCGTTTTGTCAAACTGTTAAAATATTCATGAAATCTTATGTAACTTTCTCCTATCTTCTCCAATCGTGATTGCATATAAGTAGAGAATACAATCCCGAGCATGTTTTTTAATCCCGGGCTTACGGGACTTTTGAAGCCTTTTCCCGGGATCCCGGGCACATCCCGGGATTAGACTATGTGGTTTCTAATTGGGCTAAAATAAAAAAAACACGAGTAATTAAAAATTAAAAAGAAAAAACACAAACCAAAAAATACTATACTTTTGCAAGAAATTGAAAAACAGCACAAAATAACTATTTAGAATTTCGAAAATATAATCGCAGAAATATCAAAGCATCCAATGTTTGACTTCCGAGCCTGCTTCGTAGTTTATTGCCAACATAAGCAGCAGCTGAAAACGCTCGTTCAGCTTCTACGCTGGTTGGAGGAATAGACAATAGATACTTATATGCTGTTTCTAAGTGATATCCACGAACACCTCCATTTTCGAACAGGCTCATTTCACGTCTAATACTATTTGCCAACCCCAATTCATTTTGTACTTGTACTTCAGGATCTGGGGATTTCATACTCTTGTTAATTTCCAGCTGTAACTTTTCCTTTAATGTCAATTGGAGTTGGGAGGTTTCTGACCTTAGCTCATCATCTGTTTGTGATCCTGACCTTGCTTCTTCTTCCGTGTAATCTCGACTATTAAGTGTTTTAACAATACTCTTTATTTGCTTCCACACTTCGCCTGTGTCGGAACTGGAAATAAGTCGTGCCATTTTCAGCTGTCATACTATCGTAAATAGGAACAAGTCCTAAGTTCCAAAATTTTTTATATGAATGAACGTTGACCGCCATGTATCGTTTATTGGAAGTTGAAGTCCACTCGTCGAAAGAAAGAGTAAATCTTTCACCTGCACTTTTCAAATGTTTTAATTCTGCAGTTACTTGCTTTCTGATTTTTTCACTTTAATTCATAACACGTTTTCGAACAGTGACGGCTGACTTTGGTAAATCCGTGTATTTTGCTAAGAGCAATTTTCTCAAATCATCTGAGGTTATGAATACACTGAATGGAAATCCATCTAATGCAATCATTCTTGCCAAAATATCATCCAGGCTATCGGCGGCACTTTTAGTAAAATAATTATCTAACTTTCGCTTGGCTGGCGGCGGTGCTGTGTTCAGATTTTCAGAATCTTGACTTGTTGAAGCTGATATAACCTTGATGTTATGTTTTGATAACAAATGTGTATGTAATCCCTTAGTTGATCCACCCAAAGTCTTGAGGATGGCTGGGCATCGCTTACATTTAGCACTATTCCCGTCCTTCTCAACTAAATAATAACTCCACACTGACGTCGTATCACTGTCTTTTTTATGTCTAACAAAGTCTCCCGCCATTTGAAATACTTAATTTCAGATTAACTTTTAAATTTTAATGACGTAGCCTACGTAACCCGTCGTCACTGACGTAGCCTACGTAACCCGTCACTGACAGAACAATAAATGAAAAAAAAAAACCTGATTTGCATATTTATACTTTCGTACAGGGAATCCCCGACCGACGGGAAATACCCGCAACAATATTATGATATGAGATGATCGGGTGATTCCCCTGTTGGTTCGTTGGGGAATTACCTTAAAGAGTATTGTATTAAAGTATTCCGAGTGGGGAAGTCCCTTCTAAGTTCTACGACAAACATATTATTAGGACTGTACCTGTGTAGTAAATAGTGGGTACCTACGTATTGTACGAGTTGCTTTTTGTCGTAATGTATTAAAATAATCTAGGCAAGGTTATTTTCAAGGCGCAACGGACTACAGAATACAAGCTAGACTTGTTTGTGGCAATCCCGAAAATCGAGATTAGCCAAGATTAGCCAAGTACAGTCCCGGGATTTTCGGGGCCAGAAAACGGTCGGGATCCCGGGATTGTATTCTCTACTCAAGACCCATAAATATGGGTAATTGATTGACAGCAAATAGTTAATATCGGCACCTACTCCATATATTTTACATGATTACGGTCTGGAGCTCTACAGCATTTACGATCAGTGATGTTTATGATGCCTGTTGGTCCCAGTCAAGACTCCAGACAATAAGTAAGTCCAGTAAGTCTTCAATAAGTTATTATCTAATCTCTCTAAGTTGCCTAGTGGCCTTCTAATGTCACAGTTTTACCCATTACCTTTGTACGGGTGATTGGGACATCAATGCTTCACAAGCATTATCTCAAGATACTAGGCATAAAATAATAATTGCTAAGTATCTCAAGACGGTGTCTTGAGCTAAGTATCTCAAGACGGTGTCTTGAGCTAAGTATCTCAAGACGGTGTCTTGAGCTAAGTATCTCAAGACGGTGTCTTGAGCTAAGTATCTCAAGACGGTGTCTTGAGCTAAGTATCTCAAGACGGTGTCTTGAGCTAAGTATCTCAAGACGGTGTCTTGAGCTAAGTATCTCAAGATGGTGTCTTGAGCTAAGTATCTCAAGACGGTGTCTTGAGCTAAGACCTCCCAACCCCAATTGACATTAAAGGAAAAGTTACAGCTGGAAATTAACAAGAGTATGAAATCCCCAGATCCTGAAGTACAAGTACAAAATGAATTGGGGTTGGCAAATAGTATTAGAGGTGAAATGAGCCTGTTCGAAAATGGAGAAGTTCGTGGATATCATTGTACATATAATAATATAATTACCCAGTAATTACACAGTATATTACTTTTGTATTATATAATGCAATGGCCTGTTGGTCCCAGTCAAGACTCCAGGCAATAAGTAAGTCCAGTAAGTCTTCAATAAGTTATTATCTAATCTCTCTAAGTTGCCTAGTGACCTTCTAATGTCACAGTTCCATTACCATTGTACGAGTGATTGGGACATCAATGCTTCACAAGCCTCTCAAGATGGTGTCTTGAGCTAAGTATCTCAAGACGGTGTCTTGAGCTAAGTATCTCAAGATGGTGTCTTGAGCTAAGTATCTCAAGACGGTGTCTTGAGCTAAGTATCTCAAGATGGTATCTTGAGCTAAGTATCTCAAGACCCATAAATATGGGTTGACAGCAAATAGTTAATATCGGCACCTACTCTATATATTTTACATGATTACGGTCTGGAGCATTTATGACCAGTGATGTTTATAATGCAATGGCCTGTTGGTCGCAGTCAAGACTCCAGACAATAAGTAAGTCCAGTAAGTCTTCAATAAGTTATTATCTAATCTCTCTTAGTTGCCTAGTTAGTAGTCTAGTTGTTCTAATGTCACAGTTTTACCCATTACCTTTGTACGGGTGATTGGGACATCAATGCTTCACAAGCATTATCTCAAGATACTAGGCATAAAATAATAAATGGTATCTTGAGTTAAGTATCTCAAGACGGTGTCTTGAGCTAAGTATCTCAAGACGGTGTCTTGAGCTAAGTATCTCAAGACGGTGTCTTGAGCTAAGTATCTCAAGACGGTGTCTTGAGCTAAGTATCTCAAGATGGTATCTTGAGCTAAGTATCTCAAGACCCATAAATATGGGTTGACAGCAAATAGTTAATATCGGCACCTACTCCATATATTTTACATGATTACGGTCTGGAGCATTTATGACCAGTGATGTTTATAATGCAATGGCCTGTTGGTCGCAGTCAAGACTCCAGACAATAAGTAAGTCCAGTAAGTCTTCAATAAGTTATTATCTAATCTCTCTTAGTTGCCTAGTTAGTAGTCTAGTTGTTCTAATGTCACAGTTTTACCCATTACCTTTGTACGGGTGATTGGGACATCAATGCTTCACAAGCATTATCTCAAGATACTAGGCATAAAATAATAAATGGTATCTTGAGTTAAGTATCTCAAGACGGTGTCTTGAGCTAAGTATCTCAAGACGGTGTCTTGAGCTAAGTATCTCAAGACGGTGTCTTGAGCTAAGTATCTCAAGACGGTGTCTTGAGCTAAGTATCTCAAGACGGTGTCTTGAGCTAAGTATCTCAAGATGGTGTCTTGAGCTAAGTATCTCAAGACCCATAAATATGGGTAATTGATTGACAGCAAATAGTTAATATCGGCACCTACTCCATATATTTTACATGATTATGGTCTGAAGCTCTACAGCATTTACGATCAGTGAGGTTTATAATGCAATAACCCCAGTTAAGACTCCAGACAATAATTAAGTCCAGTAAGTCTTCAATAAGTTATTATCTAATCTCTCTAAGTTCCCTAGTGACCTTCTAATGTCACAGTTTTACCCATTACCTTTGTACGGGTGATTGGGACATCAATGCTTCACAAGCATTGTCTCAAGATACTAGGCATAAAATAATAAATGGTATCTTGAGTTAAGTATCTCAAGATGGTGTCTTCATGTCTTGAGCTAAGTATCTCAAGATGGTGTCGGGTGGTGGTGGATGGTGTGAAGAATAAATATGGGTAATTGCTAACTTAAAGTTTAAACTTTAAGGGGGATTTGATAAGGCTTTTCAAACTGAATATTAGTAATAATAGCAGAGCAACAATAATTTCATCAATTATCCTCAAAGATTAACTTGAAGCCCATCTCCCATGCTCTTTGAAAGACAGGTGATTTTCATTTATTACACAAAATTAAAACTCTAAAAGCAGGCTTAGCATGATGCTTTCTATTTCTACTCTATTGTAGAATAGAAATCGATTGTCTATCTTTCTACGTAAAAAACTGTCAGCTGTCTATACAGAAGCGTAATTTTTATCTACTTTAAAACACTTCTCTACGGTTCTCATGCTAAGCCTATGGAACCAGGAATGGTTGGTTAAGTTTCTTTTAGTACTAACCTAATAAGCAATGTGGAGATATGAATAAGCAGTTATTATACATGTATAAGATTTTGCAATATCAGGTGGCGATGACAAAGATAGGGTCAAAGTAGGTCTCGCCTTTGCTCCCGCTATTTGAAATACTTAATTTCAGATAATTGACTTTTAAATTTTAATGACGTAGCCCGTCGTCACTGACGTAGCCTACGTAACCCATCACTGACAGAACAATAAATGAAAAAAATAAAACCTGATTTGCATATTTTTACTTTCGTACAGGGAATCTCCGACCGACGGGAAATACCCGCAACAATATTATGATATGAGATGATCGGGTGATTCCCCTGTTGGTTCGTTGGGGAATTACCTTAAGAGTATTGTATTAAAGTATTCCGAGTGGGGAAGTCCCTTCTAAGTTCTACGACAAACATATTATTAGGACTGTACCTGTGTAGTAAATAGTGGGTACCTACGTATTGTACGAGTTGCTTTTTGTCGTAATGTAAATAATCTAGGCTAGGTTATTTTCAAGGGGCAACGGACTACGGAATACAAACTAGACTTGTTTGTGGCAATCCCGAAAATCCCGAGATTAGCCAAGTAAAGTCCCTGGATTTTCAGGGCCAGAAAACGGTCGGGATCCCGGGATCCTGAGATCCGGGATCCCGAGATTCGGGATCCCGGGATTGTATTCTCTACATATAAGTGACTATAATTAGATTGGCCTGGCCAGGATTTATGACACGAAGCAGAAGAAAAGTTCATAGATTTTCCAGTTTTCCCGTTCCAAAATCTTTATGAAGTAAACTTTAACAATTTTTTTAAATTAAGCAATACAAGTCAACAAAAGCATCGACATATTGTCACACCGGCTAATAACATCACTGTTCGTTTGACGCGTCGTCGTCTGCGAATCGTAAAACTTTTCGCGCGTAAACGTCACCGTTGACATTGGGTAGCAGATGCAGCGCTTCGCAGCGCCCTTTTGTGCTGCGACCGTCTAGTAACCATATTGATTTACTGCTTACCGGTTTGTTCCTAAAATTTTAATATGCGTGTTTCTGGTGCGAGGTCGATGACCTTACAGACAAATAAAACATTGTTTGTGAACTTGTTTGGCTGTTTTGAAAGTAACCACAAATGGAAAATATTTTGTACACTGACATTATTTGATGATTATTTTATTTTACTTCGTTCTATAGTTTCTGCCTACCCCCATGGCAGGAAGGCGTGAGTTTATGTATGTAAATAAGTAAAGAAAATTCGGGAGCTTGGGCCGTACTGTTAAATATTGTCCAACCAAGCGATTAGTAATACCAAAAAAGTATAAGGGCGCCTACAGATTGGACAACACTCACTTTGACAGATGCGAATGGACACACACAGTAAATCACAATAAAACAGTCGTCAAATACTTGAACGAATATTCTTAACAGCATTATCTCGACGAGTCTAGATTCTAGAACATTCCTGTATGTAGCTACCATTAAATCTACCCAGACATTCATCCAGCGGGCCCCGAGTCCCGTCTTCCATCGTAAACCGTACCTAAAATAAGCCATAAAATATTGTCTGAGTATTTAAATTTATCTATAGTGAGCTAGGTTAAATTGGAACGTCTCGTGGGCGAATTGTTAAGATATTGGCACACTGTGATAGATATAAAATTAAGGAAATGGTAGAAATGGTGGCTTTGTGTTGGATTTGTGAACGTTGAGTGACGTTTCTTGTTTGTTCTGTTTTGTTTGATTGAACGGGAATAATAGTATTGATACAAAGGGATACTATTTTGAAACGGTTGTTGAAAGGATTTCTGCATGTTTTAATCTACCTATATAAAGAGGTAAAATGGTGGGTAGAAGCTAGTTAAAACTAAAACGCAATTAATACGAGTATATAACGCAGGCAATATTGCGACATAATTCTTGATATACAACAAAATACTCGATTTCTACAACAGCCTGGTTAAAGCTAAGCGTATCAATTATTTAAATTAGTTCCAAATTAACCCTCTTCCGCTGACGATTATTACGAGTCCCGCGATAATAATGGGCTTTCGGTTTTTGCTTCCATTTAGTTTTGGTTCTTAAACATATAAGTAGTTATTAGCTGTCGTAATTGTAACAAAACATATTTATAATGTTAACAATATCATCACATCTGAAACACGCCGCTTACAACTGCCGCGAGTTTTGGCCATGTTTTTTAACCTTTGTGTTAGTCACTGTTGTTTACCTGATGACCTACCTTTACCTATGCAATACTATAGGTAGTGCCTATTGTTAAAAATAAGACAGGAGATGACTCTGACATTTCCAATTCCAGGCCTTTATCTTTGGCGACTGTCATAGCCAAGGTGCTGGACAGTCTGCTTCACAAACAGTTATCGAAAAGACAGTCAGTTCGGCTTTAGACCTGGGGGTCTACTGCGAAGCGTTAAACCGAAGTATCGGCCGAATGTTCGGTCGTTTCTTTACTACGGCTAACTATCGCTGACTATGGCGAAAAAAAAAAACAAGACAGTTGAAGAGATAAGCCAAATTCAAAACTGTGACGTGAAGTCGGGTAAGGACTCAAAGTCAAAAAAGGAAACTTTGGAAGTTATAAAACGACCGAACATTCGGCCGATACATCGGTTTAGCGCTTCGGAGTAGACACCCAGGGTTCTCCACAGAGAGTACTATTTTATGCCTCAAGCAGACTGTACGTACAGTACTATACTGACAGCAAACGCCTGTGTTTGCCTGTTTTCTGGATTTGTTAAAGGCATTCGACCGCGTTTATTGTAAAGCACTTTGGTTTAAGCTACAAGAAGAAACTGCGTTGCCTAGTGACATCAATAGATTGTTTAAATATTGGTATAATAATCAACAAAACAGTGTGAAGTGGGAGGGGTCTTTCTCAGATGTGTATCGGTTGGAGTGCGGGGTGAGGCAGGAGGGATTGAGCTCACCTCGACTTTTCAATCTGTACATGAATCGGCTGATCGTTGAGCTCAGCAACTTTTATAGCGGTTGACATATAGATGGAGTTTGTGTTAATAACATTAGTTATGCTGACCATATGGTGTTGCTGAGCCCATCGATCGGTGCCTTGAGGCGACTGGAGTCAATCTGTGAAGCATACGCGGTAGCTCAAGGACTCCAGTATAACACCAAAAAGAGCGATATAATGATTTTTAAAGCAGATGCTATAGGTTACCCAACTTACCAGAGATATCGCTCTGCGGAGCATAGTGTGACCAATTTGAAATACTTGGGTCATTGGGTTACCGATGAGTTGAAAGATAACAAGGCCATTGACAGGAAACGTAGATCGCTGTCGGTACGCTGCAACATGCTGGCCCGCAGGTTTGCACGATGTACAGAAGCGGTCATCGGTCAAGATTACTTTGTTTAAATCATTTTGCTCGTCATTATACACGTGTAGCCTGTGGACTAGTTATAGTTTGCGTGCATATAGCGATCTACGTGTCCAGTACAATAACGCACTCAGGATACTGTTGAGGCTGCCATGACGATGTCGCGCGTCAAGGTATTTTGCGGAAAGGCATGTACGTAAAAGAAGCGCTTCTCTGCTTGCTCGTCTCTGCGGCAGTACCAACACTATCTTGAGTTTATTCGCAGATAGATGGGAATCTCCAATGCTGCGATATTGGATGAAACTCAAATAAAAAACTATGTAAACTAAACTTTGTACTCAACTTGAATAAAACTTGTATGTCAAATTTCGTTCTGATAAGAACACATTTTGTTCCGTTATGTCACAACTTAGCCGTAGCTCATTTTTAATTTCTTCAATGGTTTTTCTCAGTTTTCAAAGCAAAATCTATTAATATTTGAGTCAATTTCATAGAAATTTGTCATAAAACTTATAATTTAATGCAAAGTAACCTTTTTAAGTAAAATTTTAGTAATATTTAGCTTCAAGAGCAGGACTTCGTAATAGCGATTCGGACCAACGTATGAAAGGGACAGCGCTATACAATTCATATAGCGTTGTTTCTTTTCTATTATAGCCGGCGATAAACAAATCTTACAAATCGTTCGTTCTTTCCCAGCTCTAAGCAGGAATAAAACAATATTGTGCGATGGAGATCATGGTACGAATATGAGTAATGTTATTGTAATCTTGCAACAAAACTCTCTTGATGTAATATTGTTTCGTAAAAGATTGTGGATGGCCCCCAGAAGTCAAGATCTTGTTAGGCTCGTATGGAGTCAAGATGCGTTGATCACATTAAACAAGATTTTTGTTAAAGGCAACATTTTTTTTTTCAGTGCAAGTCCGTAATTCCCAATATTTACACCCACAAGCCCGACCACCCTGAGCATAAAATTGAGGAAACAGGCCCGTACTGATAAGGTCCGAGCGCTTAACCTGCGGAACCCCAGTAAAACAAGTCGAATGAGTCCGTAGTTCAGGTTTACTGCTGAACGCACGGTTATCACTTGTAGGGGACATTTTGTTCACAGTTTATTGCGTAGGTACTGAACTCAACTACCAGAACAGACACCGGTTTTGTAAGGGTTAATTTTCTTTTACTAAAATAAGAAGTCTACATTAATTATGTTCAGTAGTTTACTTTCAGACTTTCACGTATTAAGCATGTTTTTTTTTTATATTTTTGCCTAGAAATCACGGGTTGAATCAGCTAAAAAATAAAAACCAGCCAAGTGCGAGTCGGACTCGCGTACATAGGGTTCCGTACCATTATCTATAAAAACAGCAAAAAAATCACGTTTGTTGTATGGGAGCCCCCTTTAAATATTTGTTTTATTTTAATTTAATTATTTATTCTTAGAGAGAATATATAACTAGATACTCTGTGAATGTTTCAAGCGTCTACCTGTTGCCGTTATCAGATATCGAGCAAAAAAATCACGTTTGTTGTATGGGAGCCTCCTTAAATATTTATTTTATTCTGTTTTTTTTTTGTATTTATTGTTATAGCGGCAACAGAAATACACCATCTGTGAAAATTTCAACTTTCTAACTATCACGGTTCATGAGATACAGCCTGGTGACAGATAGACAGACAGACAGACGGCGGAGCCTCAGTAATAGGGTTCCCGTTTTACCCTTTGGGTACGGAACCCTAAAAACTATGTCATATTGAATTGTCAAATAGCAGCCAATTCAGGCATTATTTCCCTCTCATGAACCACGTGCTACAGATCGCCATGTAAACCCAGCTTATCCACAGCACATTTGTCATCTTTTTACGACGACATCTCTGCGTTGTTACAGAACTGGTACTTTAATCGCCCATTAACCACGTCGGATGAGTTTGCCCATTCTCCTGAGCCATCTGCGATGAAAGAGACACAATATTATATGGATGGGACACTATGAGTTTCTAATAATATTAGTTATAGTGTCTTGTTGTCGCTTCCGCACTTTTGTTTTACTTGGTTAATTGCCTAATACGAGATTTCTGGAGTTGTCGATTTGCCCACAAATAAATTGACTTCGTGCGAATCACCTACATAAAAAATAAGTATCGATTCGCCCGTTTCGGACGAGTCAATTCATGCGGACTACCTTAAAAAGAAGAAAATATAAAAAATCAAAAAACCCGACTGCGTAAAAAGTGAACTTTAAAAAATATGGAAACAAGAGTTTTTTTATATCTATTAAAGATATAAAAAAAATCTTGTTTCCATATATTTAGATATAAAAAAAATCTTGTTTCCATATTTTTTAAAGTTCACTTTTTACGCAGTCGGGTTTTTTGATTTTTTCGGGTTTTTTGATAAACAATCTCATGCAGTCGAACTAATCGTCTTAAATTTAACAATAAAGTCCTATTGCCTCCGATTCGCGCAATAAAGACGAATCTAACGACATATCATTTATCAAAATCGGTTAAGCCGTTAAGTAGTTACGAGGGAACATAGGGACGGACATACATACATACAGGTCAAATACATAACCCTCCTTTTTTGGCTTCGCCACAGTCGGGTAATAAGGGTGTGGTTTTGCTTTTGCATAGATTTGCGCTGGATTGTTTATTAGTTTATCGACATTGTTTTCGTTTGGCTTGGTATTTTTATAGTTTACCCATGAGAAAAACATAGTAAAGGCTCCGAAGACCGGCGTGAATTGTCACGCGACGCGACACCGTTGTAAAATTTCCATTAAATTTTCTTAGGAATTGTTCTACCGGTGACGCGTCGCGCAACTTTTCGTGCCGGTCAGTACGAGCCCTAAAACGTAGAATAGGCTATTTAATTGTGAGTTTGTGACTAAAGGCTCTTACACGCGATATCGCGGGCGCGACAGGCAGTGACATAGAAATTGTGCTACTAGTGTCGCGTCGCGCCCGCGATATCGCACCAGTCTGTACGAGCCTTTATAATATTAACAAGATACTTTTTTATTGTCCCGCGAAGATGTAAACAGTAAAAAGTTATTGTTAGCGGTGAAGATAAAGTATGTATTCGAAAAGTTTATGATTTATTTACTTTTTACTGTAAACTGCTAATAAGAATACGCTGAGTGGTAAGGATGTGCTTTCATGAAGTTCTATATTAGACGTATGTCGTGATGGCCCAGTGCGCTCATGCACGAGGTTGTGGATTCAAATCCGGGAAAATACCAATGTGACTTTTTCAATTCATATTTACTTACTGAGTTTCTCTTAGACATCATTGACATCGCATCGGTGAAGGACATCGTGAGGAAACCTGTACCCTAACTGCGTAACACAGTTTGAATCGGAATCGGAATGATTTTGAAGTATATTGCTAATCCATTGCTTCATAAGTTAGAAAAAATTGTCTGCTCGACAACGTGAATAACGCAATGAATGTTGTTGAACTGTCAAATTGAAACCGATTCCTACTGATAGTGTGTTACGCAATTAGCCCTCTGGAGTTATCTCCTACTAATAATTTGAATGTTTGAATTTTTTAACTTTTGTTACTCAATCACGCAAAAACGGCCGAACGGATTTGGATGAAATTTGGCACACAAATAGTTTATAACCTGGAAAAGGATATAGGGTGCTTTTTATCCCTGTAGTTGCATGCATACACAACCTTAAACTGTTCACGACACGTTATGCACAATTTCTGAGCAGTAAACTAACAAAAAGTACTAGGCTTGCATGAATTTACAATAGTATTTCAATCATTAGTATTATGGCTCTTGCAGACTCGCGCGATATCGCGGGCGCGACAGGCATCGACAAAGAAATTGTCCTACTAGTGTCGCGTCGCGCCCGCGATATCGCTCTAGTCTGTACGAGCCTTTATGCTACTACTATTAATAGCATAAAACTATGCATAAATCCTATGATTTCGCTGATTTAATTTGACCCTGTATATAAAATTAAATGAAATTGTTTGCGTGTAAGTATTAGGTTCCTTTACTTTATTACTTTTTTTTTCTTGCCGCGGTTGGTCCGTGGATGGGTGACCATCTTTTCATACCAAGATTCCTCCGTGCCTCGGAAAGCACGTTAAGCCGTTGGTCCCGGCTGTCATTTGTAGATCTTTGACAGTTGTTACGGGTCGTCAGAAGCCCATAACTCTGACAACCAGTCTAACCAAGGGATATCGTGTTACCCAGTAACTGGGTTATGGAGGTCAGATCGGCAGTCGCTCCATGTAAAATACTGGTATTCAGCTGGATCCGGTTAGACTGGAAGCCGACCCCAACATAGTTGGGAAAAGGCTAGGCGGATGATGGTCGTCGTTGCCGACGTTACTGAATGTTGCCATTCTAGATATTATATTTATATAAACATAGATAGCGAAGTATTGCATTTATTTTATTTTGTTTATTCTTATCTCATTATGCTGCACCGGTTGACGTCATCACGTCAACGCCGGCTGTCGCTGAAAACCAGCGCTGGGGCTCTGTCTCGCATAGGGTCGCAGCATTATGCTGAGCGATGGCCGTTTTGCGTGAATGTGACGCATATTTTCCCTCAACTTGTTCTTTCGTGTTTGTGTTTTTATTTCTTTACGTTATGTTTACCGCAAATAAACGTATTTTCTTTCTTTTTTTTCTTCTTTCTTTCTATAATGATGATGACTTTATTATATTTTTTTATTACTGAAATATGAGAACGTAGCCCACAGTACCTACCTATGTGGGTAACTAGCATATAATTAAAAATGCAACACTAAAAAATACAAAAAATACTCTTTCGTCCTTCCACATTCATTGGAAAAATATTTATTTCAATTGTGAAATTCAATCTTTAATCGATTCCCTGCTAGGAATGACGCATTTCTTCTCAACGGGCGGTAAAAGCATTGCAATCAACATAGCGTTTATATATGCAAAAATAATTAATAATCACTTTTGCATAAATTAATATGCGACGTCAAAGAGAAAACGACAAATCGGTAAGTTTATTTACGGCCTTAGAGAGAGAGGACATTATTTTCTAGTTACCACTAGAACTTAGTCAAAACTAAGTACCCCGAGCAACATTTTCATAAACACGAGGTCATTTAGAAGCCTCGGGATGAGATTTGATAGCAGATTTCCAGAGTACGGATGGAGGAGGTCTAGATCGCCTAAGGCACCCAGCTGATCAGACAAGCCATTTACACCAGCGAGTGTGTAGAGTTGTGAGTGTTCAGATTTCTATACATTTTGAGCATCAAAATTTTTGAGGTTTTTAGTTTCATGGACAACTGCGGTATGAAATGTCCGTTTGATTAGTTGGGCGCCTTAGACGCTCTAGACCTCCTCCATCCGAACTCTGGAGAGCTGCTATCAGACTTGATCCGAATCGTTACCTGACGGAGAACCAAGGCTTCGAAATGACCTCGTTCGTATGAAAATGTAGCTCCTGGTAGAGATAAACTACGATAACATGGCTCGCCCCTCCAAATTACTGTTTCAATGTGTGTAGTCACATCCTTACGAAAGAGTTTGTATGTAGTTGTAAGTACTCGTAATATCTCACTTATTACCAGATTTGTTGGTCAACTAATCATAACTAGCCAATCGCGTAAGACAACGCACGTTTCGTTTTCATAGAGTACATCAGTGCTGCGCCATACTAATAATAATCAGCGATTAATGACGTCACTAGTCGAGCAACAAATCCGTGATTTGTTTTTGTTTGACGGCCGTCTCTTTACGCACACATGCATACAAATACTTTCAAACGTTTTGAATTTTGTAGGGGCGGGCCATATTATCGTAAGTTAGTCTCTACTTAGTTTTGACGGTAAGAAACGCTTTTATGTTTGAAGTTTTGAACACCAGCTGGGTAATTGAGTAACACACTCAGTAACAATGGAACCTTTTCTCAGTTCAACAACATTTATTGCGTTATTTACGTTGTTGAGCAGACACATATTTCGAACATAATATGAAGCAATGGATCAGCAATATCCTTCAAAATCATTCAGTTTGTGATTGATATCACTATCGCGACCGCAATCGCAATTAGGATGCTGAATTCAATAGTTTCATGAATAAATGAGATGGAAAACTGCCATTCAGATAGCATAGTAATCAATGAGAACAAACAACAATTAAGGTCAGGTTCATTTTGCTCACATACCAGCCTATTACTGTTCCACTGCTCCGTGTGCTGCCGCACGTAAAGAATAGCACCATCCTATATCTTCCCGTGGGTGTCGTAAAAGGCGACGAAGGGACTTACTAGAGAATGGACAGTAGCGTTCTCTATGCATTTT
Organism: Tiliacea citrago; assembly: GCA_963921375.1. Classification (NCBI taxonomy): domain Eukaryota; kingdom Metazoa; phylum Arthropoda; class Insecta; order Lepidoptera; family Noctuidae; genus Tiliacea; species Tiliacea citrago. Next base: position 17,859,944 of record OY992798.1, read on the forward strand.
AACAACATACTGCGATCGCCAGCCCGCCTGCCAAGCGTGGCGATTATGGCAACCCCCCAAATGTTGGGGGAGGCCTATGTCCAGCAGTAGGACAGTCATCATTTCAGCCGAAACTGAAATGATGACTGTCCTACTGCTGGACAAAGGCCACTTCTGATAAACAGAAGACACGAGCATTGATACAATATGGTGTAATAGTGGTGGATTATTAACCATTAAGTGTTCGTGAACCTGCATTAGTGTAGGCAAATGAAACAAAACAGTGCAACATCACTTTAAGTTCTCTGAAGAAGTCTGCGCGAGGTTCCAATAAAGTCCCCACATCTTTACTGAAACTCAAGGGGAGCGGGGCGGGATATCATCTATCATCTTTATCACATATCATATGGAGTTCATTTCATAATTTGTACTTGTTACTTAATTTTACATGACACTGGCTAAATGCAAAAACCGTGCGAAGCTAAAAAGAAAAAAAGAAATATATATATCATCTCAACTGTCTGACAAAAATGGACTTCTAGAGTGGTTTTCTCTAGCCTTGGATGAGCCAACGCATGTCAGATACTGCTCAGGTGTTGATTTTCATTCGCGGAGTAGGTAAAACCTATGAAGTGTATGAAGAACTTCTTGATTTATGATTACGACGATTCTTGATATTAAGAGATTACCACTGAGATAGCCACTGGGCCATCACGACTCATCTCACATAATTTATTAATCCTTTATATAAAAATCATTTTTTTTTAAATATAACTTCAGGTTATTCATATACATACATTTATACAATATTAGTTTTAGAAACACGTGTCTAGTATTTTTATGTAAATAATCTAAAAAACTGTATCATGAAAAGTCACAAAGTTATAAGGATGTTATGTTACCGGGTTGTCCGTACACATGCTAACGGCACCCCCGCGCCTCCAGGGTCGTCTTGCGCTCATTGATAATAATTTGGCAGTAGGTACCTAACCGTACGGCGATTGTATTGTAAGTAATTAAATGGTGATAACTTTTTCCATCACTCTTTGGGACAAAATATAACATGGTGTAAAAATTATTGAAATCGATTCAGTTCCAGGATTCTGAACAAACTATATCCAGGTTTCGCATATACTAAAAATAATGTTGTATAAACTCGCCTTCTTCCCATGGAACTCCACTTTTGCTTCGTTTACGTTCATACATCTGGTCATACACGCACGCCAGTTGCGAATACTACGCACCTGACCTTTCTGAAGAACATCACCAATTGGGTCACTATGTCCTCCTAGGGCGTCCCTTTCTGGGGCCACTCATCTCTGCTTTGTAAATACCTTTTGTTAGTCTCCTTTCATTCAGAGTATGCTTAGATGGTTTGGTCATGTGACCAAACCATCTAAGCATACTCTTTTCAATTTTTGTCACTACATCTTTTTTTAAACTGCACCGTTGCCTCATCAAATATTTTTTCTTAATTTTTTTATTTTTTTTCATCTGTTGTTCATATACATACTATAATGAAAAAGGACCGATGACCTTTGGGCCATTCCCTTTCGTGTGAATCAAATTAGTTGAGAATACCGCAAATTACGACAGAATCACGTCGCTGTGGGCAAATCTTGATGTAGGTAACATAAAAATAAACAGTTTGAACGCAACCTTAATTTGTTTAAAAAGCAGGTATTAAGTATTAAAGGCATATTAAAGGGCACCTCTTGTGCATTGTGAAGGAGCATTCCTCCCACAGGTAACTTTGTACAAATTTATTCTCTAAAGTTAACAATCAATTGAATTGTATTTATTGAACCTACTCTAATAGAATAGAATAGAATAGAATAGAATACTCTTTATTATGTACACCATAAAAGTTACAGATATATAAATGTCTCTAATCAACTGTACTATACAGGGAGAGCCATGAAACGTGGTCCAAAGATAATTTTATCTATTTCATTCTTTTTTGTAATATTTTTTCTTTCAAAAACACCTCCTTTTGTATGTTCAGCGATTGTGTATAGTTTAGGAGCTAGACGGATTTTAATATTTTTTGGGTAATTCTCACTTGAATTCAGCCTTTTTTTCTCTTTCTGTCGCATTTTTTTTATTTTTATTATTAAATGCTTAAATTGTGTTAGTTGTCAAGAGAAATCCAACGAGACCAAACACAATGGGGTTTTCTTGTTTAGTTGAGCAGTTCCTATGGCCACCTTCCGGCTGCATCATCAAACCAGCTCCATGGTACCATATCATTTAATATTTTTTGTTTTTTTGTAAAGTGTCTCTTGTTTGTTTAGAATAAATAATTTTTCTTTCTTGTTCTTTATTATAAAACTAAGTTCCCCGCCGCGTCTGAACGCAATAAACTCAAAAACTACCAAACGGAGTTTCAAACGGTTTTCACCAATGGACGGAGTGATTCATGAGGAAGGTTTAAGTGTACAATTCATTAAGGCGTTGTGTAAATTTATTTATTTAAAAACACACACATCTATCTCTACCACACACAACAACAACAACAACACATACAACACACACAACTACACATAGAACTATCTATTGCCTGTAATAGAACGATTATTGTTGAAGATGTCGGAAATAATCATGCCGACTGGGAGCTTTACTGGCGTGAGCCGCGTAAACCGTAAAAGATACATAAAATTAATGTTTTGCAGGATTTACATCTTAAAAAAATCAATATAAATCCGCTATAGCATAATTTTGACTAGCTTCTGACCTACCTAAAGCAACCATTTTTATCTTTCAAAATTTAATAAAAAAATCATTGTTATTTCTGAAGCTATTTTGACCAGTATATTATTATTAATCCTTAATGTAATAAAATATGTTATTTAAATTGGGCATTTAATTTAAATTCAAATATGACTTCACATCTTAAAATTTAAATGAATACTTTAAATGATATCACAGATTCAAAATTACGCGTAACAAAATAATTATGATTGATTGCTACGATGGAAAAAAACGGCTCAACGGAATTGAATGAAATTTGGCATAGAGATATTAATAACATAGGATAAATTAATACCGGTAGTACGTTTCCGTGGGATAATTTCCGACATCCACGCGGGCAAAAGCAAAGAGAAAGTCATCTATAATCATATCTGTACTTAATTAGGACTTAATCAAGAAAAAGAGAGAAACACAACAACTTATTTTCATAAATAACGTTACAGTGACGTCATTCAACGATAAATTGCGGAGGATATGTGGCGTTCACCGCTTTCTTAGAAAACCCTAGCTTTGCCGCTCAGTGGTCATTCGGAACCTTTCCTACACAGTGACACTATACGTCAATAAAAAAAAGTACAAAAATCGCATCGAGACGTTAGTCCGAACCGATGCTACCTCCGATATATCGGATAATAGCGATGAAATATAATCGTGTCGGGTGGCATTCCGCGCCGTATTCGGGCGTCGTGTCTCCGCAACATTGTTGCAAGTAAACAAGACTAATTCATATGCGGGCAGCGATTAATTTGTGCGTCAAAAGTTGCGGCCATGACTGATAAACTGTATTCACTAATGTTCTTGAGATTTGTACCAAAGTTTTATGTTTATTCGAGAGATAGATATTGTGCGAGAGAGTGAGATTTGTCAATGTTTTATGTATGGGGCCATTCAAGTATTACGAAAGCTGAATTTTAGTAATGTTTAACCCCCACTCCCCCTTGTCAGCAAGGGTAAGCAAAGCGCACCCGTCTCATATATTTTTTTTTCTATTCAGGTTTCTTTATTGTTATTCATAAGTCTAGAAATAAGGAATTTATAGATGTTTTCCAATTTCGGTGTTTTCTAAATTAACAATAAAACTCCGCGTGAGAGTGAGTTAGCAATATCAATTATTTTGAGGAAATCCTGAACATGCTTTTCGCTTTCGAGCATAAACACTTCAGTTGTCCAATTATTTCAAAACAGAATCTTAAAAAATTTGCTGAATAATTTGATAAAGTATATAAATTAATATTGCTGACATAATTACCATCCAAAGAAGAAAGAAAATACGTTTATCTAGACCTCCCGTCCCCATGTCATCAAAAATAAGCATAGCAAAGACCCCCCTCCCCCTTTGGTGCTTACGTAATACTCGAATGGATAGTTTTATGTATAGGGGGTTCTGTCCAACCTAAACTAATTTTATTCAAAAAAATGTTTATAAAAGCATGAGACGAAAGCAATGATTTGTGAAAGCGTTTGTGTTTTTAAAAACTTAAAACTTAAAGTCTCTCATGCGCGGCTTGGTTCAAGGGCTTGATTCAGAAAGCAGTACTCCTAGACACGGCACGCATGGTGAGGATGCAGAGCCCTACCCTTCGGGGAAACAATGTTATCATAAACATGTTATCTTTAGGATTAGAGTAATTACAAACGGGGAAAATTTAATTCTAACTGTAATGTAGACCAGCCTGAACTAGGTTTATGAAAAACCTGTGTTTCAGGCCATCAATTTACATCAAATATTTAAAAAGAAGACAACAATAGGTTTATTAAAAAGCTAAATTAAAAAGAAGACATAATATTTTCAATTACTTAAAGAGTAACTCTTTGGGTATATTATTTTTAAAACTAGATTATGTAAGATAAATTATGTATAAATAAATTAACAAATAATATTAATGTAGATAAAGTGGACACTATTATTAATTTTATTCAATGAAGTCTCCAAACGGCTGGTTGACACTTCCCGTGACCCAAGGGCTGGCTTTTTCCTTGGCCTGAGGCTAAGTATTGCCATACAACGTGGCAACGCCGCCAGTCTCTTGGGTACTTTACCAGTCGACAGCGATGCTGAGGAATTTTTTGGCGCCATATTTTAGTTTATATAGGATATAATTTTGTTATTTTTATAAATTAATTAGATATAAGCTGTTATTCATGTATATATTATATTAACCGTTATTGTCTCTAATATATAAAATTCAAAGTTACCCCCATTATTAATTCGACAAAGGAACGTTCATAAGCTTATAACTTGCACCACGTCCAGCGTCAAGTCAGTATGTCGCGTTATTAGCAACAGGTGCGTGCTTACGGTTGATTCATTCACAAATCGGATCAACGGCCGCTCTTCATTCCATCAACAGTTCAATATACGAGTATTGCGGAAATTGTGAAAATTGGTTGCATGTCTCTTTGATCTGTGACTGTGGTGACCTTTCGAAGTTGACGTCTAGTGCCAAGATCGAAAAGATGTACAGAATCAACTGCTTGCTTTGAGTGTTAAGGCAAAAGCGCCTGGGTAGCTCGCGAAATTAAAATATTCATACGTTTTGTAACGTTCTTATTGTGTGTTCTAAAACTACTCATTTTGCCAGTACCATTTTTCTGGCATTTGCCTACTTCCTTCCGTGGGTGTCGTAAAAGGCGACTAAAGGCAGCAGCGTTCTCTATGCATTTTAACACCATACTGAGATCGTCAACCCGCCTGCCAATAAGTGGCGATTATGCCAACCCCCCCTGCCCCCTCCTTTGTCGATGAGTGGACGTCTTTCGGCTGGAATGATGATGATAATGATTTTTCTGGCGACCTTAATTCATGCAAAGGCAAAAGAAAAATGTTCAAATGTAAAACTATGTTTTATGATTTTTTGACCACACTCCCTAGCCATGTTCCATCGTCTCCGAAAATAGATCAGTCTGGGAATTCCAAAATACATAAATACACTGTAGCAAAATCAAGCCAACTTCGTTGCTTAACACTAGGAATTTCTCCTGTATCGTGGGTGCGTTTACAAACATTTAAATTCACATACACAAACAGCCAGACCCGGAACAACTACTTGTAGGTCATACAAATATTTGTTCCGTGCGGGAATCGAACCCGCGACACGCAGCGCAGCAGTCAAGCGCTTAGCCACTGCGCCAACCGTGCCGTGAAAAACTAAGTGATCTACAAATTCTCCTAAAATACAACATTTAATAGAGATCCTCGGTCTAGTCATAAATCAAGCCCAGCAGCAAAGTATTTCAATCTAGTTAATACAAAGATTTACAGAACCGTGTGTATGATTTATGTGCTATTCTCGGTAACCAGCCCGACAACTCACTCTTAATCATTCCTGCTAATTTCTGCGGATCAAGTTGTATTAAGTGTGAAACATTCTGATGTAATTATGGGAAATGATAAATATTGTTCTCAGCCTGGGTGTTTTCAATATCTGTTTAGTTAATTTGAAAACTTCAACTTGACAGCCTGCTTGTTTCATGATCACAATCTCACAATAACATTCGTTTTTAACCCCTGACGCCAAAAGAGAGTGTATGTCTGTCTGTGGCACCGTAGCTCTTAAACAGATGAACCGATTTGGATGTGGTTTTTTTTTATTTGAAAGCAGGTTTTCTAGCGGTGGTTCTTAGACATTTTGACATTTTTTTTATCAAAATCGGTTCAGCCGTTTCAAGGTCATCCACGCTTTTGTTAGCTACGGAAGAGATCTTAGACGCATAATAGGTATTTACTTTACTATCAAACATAATGATATTTGAGACCTAAAATTTGAAACATGCATGAATTATATCAATTCCTACTTAAACAAAAAGTATTTTCTTTTATTTACGCATTTTCTGAATAAAATATAAACTTGTACAAGAATTTTTTTCAACTTCAGTTTTCCCCCCTAAGGGATTATCAGGGGGGAATTCTAGACTTTTTTTTTATGGATTCCACTTTTCCCCCTAGGGGGATTTTCAGTGGGGATTTGTGGAATAAGCCAATCCTATCGGCCTAGCCTTTTCCGGGTCGGCTTCCAGTCTAACCGGATGCAGCTGAATACCAGTATTTTACATAGAGCGACTGCCTATCTGACCTCCACAACCCAGTAACTGGGTAATACAACCCCCCCCCCCCCCCCCCCCCCCCCCTTGGTATGACTGGTTGTCAGACTTTCGGGCTTCTGACGACCCATAACGACTGTCAAAGATCGACGAATGACAGCCGTTACCAACGGCTTAACGTGCTTTCCGAGGCACGGAGGAGTCTCGGTATGTAAAGACGGTCACCCATCTACGGACCAACCGCGGCAAGCGTAGCTTAACCTGATGGATCGACCCGTGCGACTGTTATTACTTAGCCACGAGATCCTTGAAGAACTTGTACAAGAATAATTGGCAAATATACTTTCTAGTGTACTTTTATCATAACTTTATTGAATAAAATTCAAAATGTGCCAATTGCCTAATACGTATTTCAGGAATTGACATTCGCCCACTAATGAATTAACGTCGCGAGAATAGCTGACAGAAAAAAAAAAGAGCGAGCCTAACACTACAGTAGTCGCATATTATGATGTGTAACATCCGACATCTAACATCTCTTTGGTAATAAGCAACTGAGCAGCAACATAATAAACCTCAAAATTTAAAAAAGCAAAATACTGAAATATTTATCCGAATAATTATTAATTACTAGTGATCGCCCACGGTGGAAATGATTACAAGTAGAGGGCTACTTGTAATCTTTATAGTACTTACTAATTCCATGAGTACACTGGCTCTATGTTGTTGTAAAGTACTTACTAATTCCGTGAGTACAGTAGTTCCATGTTGTTATTAAGTACTTACTAATCCCATGCTATTAGTACTTATTCCATGCTCAAGCTGTCACTTCCTGATATACGCTTCCGTCCCTTTTCACGAAATCACTCCACAGAAAACGGGGGAAAGATGTTAAGCACCAAAAAATCATAAATTATTTAAAAGTGTCGATTCACCCGTTTCCGGCGAGTATATTCACGCTAATCGACCAATAAGCCTAAACGGTGTGTTTATCTGCATTTAGTTGCCGAACAAACCGATTCTTGAAACATGTGAAGCAATCAATGGATTTTGTTGTATTGTCAAAACGTTACCACAAATTAGTTACCTGCGCTAAAAGTCTGCTTGTATGATGATAGCATAAATCATTTAAGGTTTCGTAACTCAAAATGAAAAAGGAGCAGTAGGGACTAACCACACTTAATCAGCTCTGTTCAGTTTTTGTCCATAGAAAACAACGATTTTGTATGGACAAAAGCTGCACAGAGCTGAATATGTGGTTAGTCCCTTATACGCTAAGTCCAACGTCAGCATCGTCCATCGCTTGCATGCAGGTTTTGACTCTCCTTTATTTCCTATGCTTCATTTAAATGACTTGTATATTGTATAATTTAAAATGGTTTAAATTACACAGTATACTCATACAAGTCAGACACATTGACAGCTAAGTTATAGCACATCTAATTGAGACACAAAAACTTCCCATAGCAACTTTATAGCAATTTTAATGTCTTTCAAACAGGCCATCAATTCAAATCAAAAGTCGAATAGTTAACACTACAAATCATACAAAACTTCCTTCTCAATAAAGACCTTCATAGTTAAGAGGACTATTCTCATGATTTTACGAGAACTAGTTACTATTTCCTGCTCAAGCGCACATGTCATTCAAGACTAATTCCTGAAGGGACCGACTGTAACTGTTTATGGCTTCTCGCCATATTCTTTAGCAGTTAATGTGTTACTTTTAATATATTTTTAACGCGGACGAAGTTCTCAATCGCCACGCTTGTTACGTGTGTATTAAATATTGTAATAAAATGTACAATGTTTCTTTTGAGTGTCCGTTTGGCCGTCAACGTGGATGTGAACGTTTAACGGCCGTCAATCCGTTACGTTTCGCTCCTGACACAATGCGAGTTAATAAATACGTGTTTAGGTGCTTCTTACTTTATTGCGTCGTTTGGTGTATAGGTTGGCTCGTTTTTTTTTTATTGGTTGTTGTTTTGAAGTACGGTCTTCAAGAGAAGTAGTTGGGTTAAGATGAATCCGCAGCTGTAGCCCGCGAAGTTCAAATTTTCTTACGTTTTTTGCAAAGTGCAGGTCAGGGTCAGGTTGTATCTCGACCAAAATATGATTCGCGACTATAAAAGATATGTACTTCATAATTTCAGCCGAAAAACGTCTACTGCTGGAAATAGGCCTCCCCCAAGGGGGGGGAGTTGCCATAATCGCCACGCTTGGCAGGCGGGTTGGCGATCGCAGTATGGTGTTAAAATGCATAGAGAACGCTGCTGCCCATTCTCTAGTAAGTCCCTTAGTCGCCTTTTACGACACCCACGGGAAGAAATAGGATGGTGCTATTCTTTACGTCCGGCACCACACGGACAGAAAGATATGTATTTACAGAATTATAATTATAAACATTACTACATCTCTCAAAGTTAGATTTGTTCCATTGAGTGACTTTTTCATGAAATCATGACATTGGGGAACAAATCTAACCTAGAAGATGTATTAATGAAAAAGAAGAAAAATTATGAGTGTAAATTTGTAGGGCAACTGAAAAAAAAATGTTTATTTGGCAGAGGTAACGCTGCAGCCTAGTTTTCTGATGAGAAGGTGGTCCCAGGTGCTCTGTCAATCCCTACCTAGTAGTTCAAGGACAGATTCCAATAGTAGAAATCTAAAAGTGAGCAATTTACTACATTTTGAGGAGTTATTCTTGCTCATCACGCCGAAAATCCTTATCAGATCTTCACCAGATTTCTATGAGACCAACTTAAAGTTACTACCTTTCAAATAGAAAAAGAACCATCGAAATCGAATCTTATAAGGCGGAGATATCCAGTAGTATCTAGGCGGAGATATCCAGTAGTATCTCCATTTTGCCCCTTTTTGGAGGAAGTACCCCTCCAATCAAAAATCCCCGACGACAAAAAAAAATCTATAAAGTCGTAAAACCTGTGTACCAAGTTTTGTCTTGATCAGTTGTAAAATACGACCTGTAGAGGAGTAGCAACAAACTGACAGAGGAAAACTTTTGCTATTTGAAGCAGAGACGCTTCTCTCGCATTGACAAAATCGAATTCTCGGAACACCATTATTTTGATCAAATATTAATCACATCACACTAATGTTATAAAGGCGAAAGTTTGTGAGTGTGTATGTATGTGTGTGTGTTTGTTTGTTTGTTACTTCTTCACGCTCAAACGGCGGGACCAATTTTGATAAAAAACTGTATGGAGGTAGCTGACACCCTGGATTAACATATAGGCTACTTATTATCCCGATATTCTTACAGGATCGAACCTTACGCGGGTGAAACCGCGGGGCGCAGCTAGTGGTTTGAATAAAGACGAGCGAGCCTTGCAGTAGTCGTATGATGTGTAACATCTGACATCGCACCTTGGTATAGGTAGTACTTACTAATTTCATGCTATTAAAAATTACTTATTCTATGACCAAGCTGTCACTTCCTGTTACACACTTCCGTCCCTTTTCACGAAATCATTCCCACAGAAGGCGCCAGGAAAGGTGTTACACATCACAAATACTATTTATAAGTAAACTAAATCGGTCATCTCCGACGAGTTTGACAGACGTATAATAAGGTTTTCCTTCGATACTTATACCTATTATTAACTTACGTAAAACCAGACAACAATAATAGAAGATTTAGATAAAAACGTTATAATACTCTTATACAACCTTCTTGAATAAGAATTAGTCTCAATTAAGTAATAATACTTAAACATTTAACATTCAAAACAAGATATAAAATTCAATTACTATTCCTTCTACATCGATTCAAGTTACCCTGTATAAGAATAGAATATACAACAATATTAAGTTTCAATAAACGACTAGCAATAACATTATTATAAAGCAAAACACTTGAAACTATACAATAATAATGTCAAAGTTTTATGCTAAGTTATAATATAGCCAAATTTTTATGTAGGGATCCGTGGCTGTGACACAAACTGTCGTTGAAATACTCATTAGTATCGGCTTCACCATATCTGGTGACGAAGGCCGTAGAATATGGAAAATATGAATGGATAATGACGGACATTACAATGACTACACCTGCGGAACCCCGCTGGCGCGTCCACGGTTCGGTGGGAGCGCTCACAAATAATGTATTGGAAAAATATCGTTTAACATTGAGTCTATGGTAATAGGATTCAGTAATGGTGATAGTCGGTAAGTAGGTTTGCAGTGTGTTTTCTTTTCGGATTAAATATCATGATAATATATACGCCATATCAAGACCCCTCCGTGCCTCGCAAGCATGTTAAGCCGTTGGTCATTTGTAGATCTTTGACAGTTGTTACGTACGGGTTGTCAGAAGCCCGAAAGTCCAGTCTTACCAAGTATCGTGTTAGCCAGTAATTAACTGGGTTGTGGAGGTCAGATAGGCAGTCGCTCCGCATGTAAAATACTGGTATTCAGCTGCATCTGGTTAGACTGAAAGCAGACACCAACATACTTGGAAAACTCTAGGCAGATGATTGTAATAGTTGCATCATGTTGAGGAAAAAGAGCTAGATCATGTAGGGTGCTGAGTGTTTGGAACGAAGTTGCTTAACGCGGCTTGCGGTAGGAGTTGACTGGTAGAAATCGTCACGTAAGGAAAAAGCGTTATGCCCCCTCCATGCAACTTTCTCTCTTTCTATTATTATATACAAGTGTGTGTTTGTGCATACGAGTTTTGCATAAGGAACTTCTTTCCTGACGGGGGTTCCCCGACCGCACACGTCTTTTATTAGATGGCAAGTTTTTATGAACAGGGGAAAAGGTTATGTCAAGTATTCTATGCAAATAAGATGTCTACAACTTTCTAAATTCTATTCAATAAACTTGTCCCTATTCTAAAAACCACTCGTAATTAAGTTACGAACACGCTCGACATGATTTATCGCTCAGGGGACGAATTCTTTACGCATATTTCACTCGATACCGCTCGAAACGGATGTCAAACATGCAGCAAATATAATAAAGATGAAGAACGAATTACTTTTTTGTTAACACGCACCACGGGTGGGGTCTCGGGGACCCGAAGATCATATCGACTTACAATCGCGCGAATTAATTAGTTGCCTGGAACCTTCGACATTCGCTGGCGTTATTATAAAATACTTATTAAAGTTAGCTATGCAAATGTTATGGCTGACATGGCTGGGGTCCCAGAGACCCCGCGCTTGGTAAAATGGCGACTATTTAACTGATCCTCTAAAAAATTATTTAACCTTCTAATGATGAACACTTTTTAAAATTAATGAACCTCTTTTTAACTTTCTGGGCTTTTCTCACGGTTAGTCGTAACTAAGCTAGATTATTCCGACCAAACGGTTTTTTTATTGTTTGATTCGCTTAAATTGTTGTTTCTTTTGGTAATAAGCTTATATTTTTAGAATTGTTGTCATTTTCGACAGTATAGATCTGCGATTTGATGCTGAATACTGAACCAAACGGGTTAGGTTAGGTTGGAACTGTGACCAACCACGCGCGGCGCGAATTGGTCGCATAACCTTAGGCAGGGCACCCCGACCAAATGGGTTAGATTAGAACCAACTTACATCCAACTTGGTCGCAGTTACTTTACCATTTAGTAGGTATATTTAGGACCCCGAAGAAGGAATAACTTGAGGTTCAAAAAAAATAACAACCGACTACCAAAAATAACACTACAAAGTCGGTGTCTTTGGATATGTATTTGAGTTTTTTGCCACCGACTTCCGAAATTAAAGTTATTTTTCACTTGGTAGTGTTATTTTTGGTAGTCGGTTGTTATTTCTTTGTTTTTTTTTTTTTCGCTTTTTAGTGGGTCAGTTTTGAATTTATCTAAGTTACAATAGCCTAATGTTAACTGCTCATCACCTTTTACAAAATATTGCTTTTCCCGATGCTGGGACGATGATTGTTGAGGAGTTCTCCTGGTAAGAACCAGGAGAACTGCCACTCACCATATGCATAGTGACGAGCATAAATTGCTTAATCGCAACCCGTTAAATAAGGGTACTCATTATTATATTGTTCCGGTGGCCTGTGGTCTCCATCATCAGTTCCACTTCACCAAATGGCGCTTTCCGAAAGCAAATGCACGAGTTGCTATGAAACATACCCAAATCGCTATAGGTTTGCCTATAAAATTTGAGGGTTTCCCTCGATTTCCATGGGATCCCCTCATCTGATTGTGATTTGGTGGCAATTGGACCACCTCGGGAGTATACCCTTTCAAACAAAAAATAATTTTAAAAATTCGTCCATAATTAACGGAGTAATCGCGTAATAAAAATACAAAAAAAAAACCGCCGAATTGAGAACCTCCTCCTTTTTTGGAAGTCGGTTAAAAAAGAGGCCCAATCATTATATTAGAGTGTTCAATAATATTTTTAGGTGCGAAAAATGGGAATCATTAAAGTGTCGATTAAATACGTGCCTTTGAGTTAGGTCCGGTTTTAATCGCTTAATTTAAATGGTGTTGGAATGAGGAACGTATTTTGGTGGCTCACTTGAGTCTCAGCTCTGTCTTTTTATGTGTGGTAGGATCTTTTAGAGCTAGAGGAGGAGGAGCGCGTGTCTAAGTAATAACAGCCCCACGGGTCAATCCATCTGGTTAAGCTACGGTTGCCGGGATTGGTCCGTGGATGGGTGACCATCTTTACATACCGAGACTCTTCCGTGCCTCAGAAAGCATGTTAAGCCGCTGTCCCCGGCTGTTATTCGTGGATCTTTGACAGCCGTTAGGAGTCATAAGCTCAAAAGTCTGACAACCACTCTTATTAAGGGGTATCGTATTGCCCAGCTACTGGGTTGTAGATGTCAGATAGGCAGTCGCTCCATGTAAAATACTGGTATTCAGCTGCATCCGGTTAGACTGGAAGCCGACCCCAACTTAGTTGGCAAAACGCCAGGCAGATTGATTGAGGATATTTTAGAGCTTATGTTAAATTAACTATCATATAGAGGCTCTCTTGCCTCTCTTTAATCCCCCTGGGAATCCGCTGGGTGCGAGAAGTATAAGACCGGTCGAAGTGGCGATGGCTTGTGAGGCTTGATGAGGCCTATGCCCAGTAGTGGACGTCTTTCGGCTGAAATAATGATGACTCCCTTTAAGAACATACCCACATTAAGCACTTCCTGAAAGTAAAATGCCCTGAAAATGTTTCTGAATGTTGACTGCCTCGTTAGTCTCGTAGACGCTAGCGGTACTGCTGAGCATGTGGGTTCAATTCCCGTGTCGGCAAAAATGTTATTGGATTTATCCATCTGGAATTCCTCAGTAGCAGCCCGGAATCTGGATTTGTGCCCGGTTGATGGCAATAGGCTCGCCCCCTGTTACATGGGACTTAAAACATACCTGGCGAAATGTTGGTGTATGCTATAGGTTACACCTCTACCCAACCCTTAGAGGAAACAAAGCGTGATGTTATGTTACGTTATGAAAGTAAAATCATAAAAGAAAACATCAACAAGTCTGAGCCAATTTAATAACTCAGTGAAAGAATTAAGGACATTATCTTCTACTTTATGATTTACATTCACCTTCGTCGAAATAGCTCCAGTCTTTTCCGAGTAATTGGGCACCCAAACAAATACACAAACAAACAAGAATTTTATTACTTAAAAAGTTGAAACTGGCCATTCAAGACTGCATGAAAATATATGCAGAATATAATTTAAACACGTACTTTTGCCGTACATTTAGTGAATTATTTTCTATTTAAATATGTCTGAAGTCACCCTTTTGGTAGTTTGCTCGTAAAAGTTAACGGCCGTAATTTTTATGAGCGAGTCACCTTTGGGTCTTTGTGGCGGGACTCAGGACCACATACGCATACTAATAAAAATTGAAAAATAAATGTAAGTACTAGTTTACTTTAGCTGGGCAAATAATGAAACTGTTTTCGCCAAGAGTAATATTTAAATAAGTTAAGATTAAAAAACTGCTGGCCACTTAAGTAATTGCTCAAACTCAACAATAGGCTAGTTGACAGTTTTTCAGTAACCAATTCAATATTGTTCGTTATCGTTTATTTTGACAACACAATTACTAAATAACACAATTATTAAGAAGGAGGAACTGTGGCTAAATAATAATAGCTGCAGGGGCGATCCATCAGGTTAAGCTACGCTTGCCGGGGTTGGCCCGTAGATGGGTGACCAGTTTACATACTGAGACTCCTCCGTGCCCCGGAAAGTACGTTAAGCCATTGGTCCCGGTTTTCAGTGGTGGATCTTTGACAGTCGTTAGGGGTAGTCAGAAGCCTGAAAGTCTGACAACCAGTCTTACCAAGGGGTATCGTATTACCCAGTTAGGTACTGGGTTGTGGAGGTCAGATAGGCAGTCGCTCAATGTAAAATACTGGTATTCAGTTGCATCCGATTGGACTGGAAGCCGACTCTAACATGGGAATAAGCTAGGCAGATTCACTTGAGACACAGTTTTATAAAACTTCCCTGTATGTAGTTTTACTCTCAGCAGCCAAAAATATACAGAGCCAGGACTGGCGTCGCAGGAGCAAGTGACGTACAGTTCCCCGTGTGAGGAGCAGCTCGTCCTGAGGTTGACACCCACAGTCTTCAGTAGCAATTTCCAACTAATTGTGAAGTTTTTCGTTCTTGTTATTAATGAAATACCAACCGTACGATGATATTTAATACAGATATTTTGGATTGGAACTCAAAGTAAAGGGTTAGTTTACCGTTAATTTGTATCAAGATTTTTTTTTTCTAAACGTGTTTTGGTAAGAACCAACTTCTGAGAAATATGTTCAAGATTATCATAATATTTTTTCCGCTACCACAAAACTATATAGATTTGGCAATTTTCAAGCCTACTTTTATCATTTGCCTCTTGTCAGCGCCTTAATGTTTAGTAATTACCGGCAAAACGAGTAGTCAGATACAGCCATGTATTTTTGTTACTAATATAACAAATTAACTATTAATAACCAAACCGTTGTTATATGTAATAATTCTATTATGCTACAAAAAATTAAGTGCTGTGTCATAATTAAACAAACCGATTTTCTTTCAGTAGCTTTACTGATAAGTTGTTTTCTCGACTAATTTAGCTGTTAGTAGCCAAACTATTCGTCATTATGTTACTTATTAACCGACTGGCAAAAAGGAGGAGGTTATATGTTCAGCTGTATGTTTGTTTCTATTTTTTGTTATCAATTTCAATGTGTTGTTTGTTAATGAGTTACTTTGCCATTTCGAAAATAGGTGTCAATCGACGTAGTTATCTAGTTATAATAATTATATTTAAATCACTCCCCTTTTTGAGTATTTCATTTTGTCAAAAGTGTGTTTACTGTTGTATAAATTTTGTCGTACTTTGTTTTTAATTGAAAAAGCGCGGTTTGGATACAATGCCATAAGCTAGTACATTCCGCGGGATACTGTGCGTTTAGAACAAATATGATTTTTAAACATGCATCTACTGCATCTCGTAATGAATATTTTTTACAACAATGTACCTGGCGGGTATTTCTTTGATAGAGGTTCCGACACTTATTATAGACGGCTGTAAAGTTAAAGGCTCGTGCAGACTGAGGCTATATCGCGGGCGCAACAAGGGTCGCGCTGCCTGTCGCGCCCGCGAAATTGAACCAGTCTGCACGAGCCTTTAACTTTACAGCCGTCTATAATAAGTGTCGGACCCTCTATCAAAGAAGTATCCTTAATAAATCAAATTCCTGCAGTTTTTGTACTCTGCGTGTGATGGTCTCTTCGATTTGCGCCGCACTTTTCACGTGAGTAATGAAGCCCTCCAGACCTCATGCTTGGATGGACGCCAAAGACGTTTAGACTTGATCTTTGTTTTGCTCACGTTCGATGTAGTCATTTATAAAGGAATAACCATGAATGCTACCAGGTCAATATAACTTATTCACGTTGTTCTGAAAAACATGTAGATTATTTAAAATTTAATAAAAAAAATATATATATATATTATTAATAAAATAATATGCAATTTGACAGTATTAAGATAAGATAAGATAATTTTTATTTGTTTATGAAGTTAGTGTATTATAAAAATCTTTTAGGCTCATCTTAGAAATGTTCCTGAACAGGTATTTTGATAATATTCACCGAGTTCGATGCCTGCTAAAAATACCTGAAATTTTAGGTATTTTTTAAAAGCCAATTTTCATTCAACTTTTGGACATTATCAGGGTAGAGACTCTTGTAATCTTTTAAAAGCTGTAAACAAAAAAAAATATAAAGTGGGTTAATTTAGTTAGTAAATTAAATGTTAATATAGTAGACTAAAACAATTTAATAAAAATGACAAGTTATTTTAGAGATTTTGGCTGGGTGTTGATGAACCAGTCCGTAAGCACGACATGCCATTACTGACTGCTAAAAAATACTGAAAATAATACAAAAAAAAATCATATCTCGAAAACTACAAAATATCGCGGAACATACATGGGGGTTCAATCGATAGGTGTCCCCTGACCACAGACCTTCGCTGGCACAGGTTTCCTGGGACACCCTCTATATCACTATCCTGGTGGTCTTTCAATTCGATGACTGGTGCCAGGCGTGGCGACTTCGATTCACTGTAAGACGAAGCTGTGCACAGTTTCTCTCTTTCCTTAATAATACCGGATTTGATATAATCTCTCCTGCGTTGTCGGTAACAGTCAAGCAATTTACCTTTTGCTGAATTTTTTTGCTGAGGGCTGAAGCTAGCGAACGGAATAAAATACTCAGAGGAACTTTCCTTTTTAGGGTCCCGTACCCAAAGGGTAAAACGGGAACCCTATTACTAAGGCTCCGCCGTCTGTCTGTCTGTCCGTCCGTCTGTCATCAGGCTGTATGTCATGGACCGTGATAGTTAGACAGTTGGAATTTTCACAGATGATGTATTTCTGTTGCCGCTATAACAACAAACACTAAAAACAGAATAAAATAAATATTTAAGGGGGCTCCCATACAACAAACGTGATTTTTTTGCTCGTTTTTGCTCGATATTGATAACGGCAACAGGTGGACGCTTGTAATATTCACAGTACACAATATTTAGTTATATATTCACTTTAAAAATAAATAATTAAATTAAAATAAAACAAATATTTAAGGGGGGCTCCCATTCAGCAAACGTGATTTTTTTGCAATTTTTATAGATCTGATTTTTTTAGTCCGACTCGCACTTGGCCGGTTTATTTAAAACTTGAGTATTTTCATATGCCAGCTGATACAACCTTGACCTTGTTATTCTTTTCTCAGCATCATCCTTTAACTCATTATTTATATTACAAAGTCATTTTCTTGAAGCATTGTCCAATAAACCTTTTTCTTCGTAACGAAGAACAAGACCTATTCCATCATTGCATTGCATTACAATTTCATACAATTTCTGAAAATCAAAAATATCTCTAATCAAATTAATATCCATTACATATGGGGCACAAAAGTGTGACCAGCCTTATTATTCCGTAACTATTAGAGATATCCCAAAAAATTTAACTGACATAAATGAAATAAAATTATATGAAATAGTTTATTCTGTAAATAGGATATCGGAATCACTTTTACACGTCATATTAAAAAAAATAAAAATAAGCTAGATGTAGTCGACATTTCCTATCTGACTACCCCTGAGAAGAAATGGCGAAAAAAACTCAGCATAGTTACTAGGTTGCTTGTTATAGTCAGATCTAGCAACGAATTGAAGCCTCTCTTCTTTCAATTGTCGACACGGTTGGTGCAGTGGTTGAGCGATTAAATGCTGCGCTTCGTGTCGCGGGTTCAATTCCCGCACGGAACAAATATTTGTACGACCTACAAGTAGTTGTTCCGGGTCTGGATGTTTGTGTATGTGAGTTTAAATGTTTTTTTTTAATTTAACCCACGATACAGGAGAATTTCCTAGTGTGGGGCAACGTTTTAAAAAAAAAATCTTTTTGGAGTACCCTATTAACCACATATTTTCAATGCGACATCTTTCATAGTTAGTCTTATTATTAACTAGCAGCGCCCCGCTGTTTCACTCGCATAAGTTTCGAGCCCGTGGGAATATCGGGATAAAACTATCCTATATAAATATCCTGGTTATAAACTATATCTGTGTGCCAAATTTCATCTAAATCCGTTCAGTAGTTTTTGCGTGAAAGCGTTACAAACATCCATCCATCCTCACAATCTTTCGCATTTATAATATTACTAGCCGCGCCCCGCGGTTTCATCCGCGTAAGCCTCGATCCCGTGGAAATATCAGGATAAAAAGATGTAGCCTATGTCTTAATCCAGGGTGTCAGCTACCTCTATACAAAATTTTATCAAAATTGGTCCAGCCGTTTGAGCGTGAAGAAGTAACAAACACACACACACACTCACAAACTTTCGCCTTTATAATGTTAGTGTGATGTGATGTGATTATTTGAAAACTATGATATCTCCTAAGATATTCATTGAAATCATATGATGTCAAGAGAAATTTCGTTCAAAATTAAATACTTGTGATGAATATCGTATTTATTTGGATAAGGATTAATATCATGCTTATAAAAACACCTTCGGAAATATTGCATTATTTTAGAACAAAGACTACCATAAAAAGGTTATAGTGAGTCAACCTTAAAAGATAGACATATGCTTTTTTTTCAATTTTTTGACTTTTTTAAAACCAAAAAAGGAGGGTTCTGTTTTTGACGTGTATGTATGTATGTCCGTCCCTATGTTCCCTTGTAACTACAAAACGGCTGAACCAATTTTAAGCTGAATAATATGTCGTTAGCTTCGTCTTTATTGCGCAAGTGTCGCTGGGTATATTAAAATAATTAAAAATCAAAATGGCGGATTTTTGGCGCTAAAAGGTGGGTTTTCGAAAAAAAATATCTCTCAAGCCTATCGAGTAGGGTATCAAAATGAAGGGTTTTAAAAAGTGATTACAAAAATATATAGATACATATTTTATGTTTAAATGTAATTTAAATGAGAAATTATAAAAAAAAACTGTCCCGAACTTTTCTAAATGAAGTGAGTGACTGTTATCACCCGATTATATGTGAGTAAATAACCTAATTTACCATCTTATGATCCTAACTAAAAAGTGTCAAATAAAAAAAATCAAAAACCCAACTGCGTGAAACTGAACTTAAAAAAGATGGAAACAAGATTTATATACATTAATACAATAAACAATCTCATGCAGTCGGAGGCATCTTCTTAACAATAACGACCTATTGCCTTTTCACTTTTTCTATTAGAACTTTTAAAGGGGAACAATTCCGACATACATGATCTTTGCGTAACTTTAATCGTTTACGCAGCTTACGCAACGAAAGCTCTCAAAAGGATTAATTTTCCCGTTTTTGCAACATTTTTCATTGGCGCTCCGCTCCTCTTGGTCGTAGCGTGATGTTATACAGCCTATAGCCTTCCTCGATAAATGGACTATCCAACACAAAAATATTTTTTCAATTCGAACCAGTAGTTCCTGAGATTAGCGCGTTCAACCAAACAAACTCTTCAGCTTTATAATATTAGTATCTAAGATATATTTTTTTTAATGTATTTTCAATCCTGGGTGCAGCAGCCATGGTGGACTTTAGAACGAACTATCATAAATAAATGCGTATCTAAAATTTCGTGTCTGTACTTTTATCCGTTGAGGAGTTCCCACGTCTGAAGTCAATCCTGGGTGCAGCAGCCAAGTTATGGTCGACTTATGAACAAACTATCATAAATACATGCGTATACAAAATGTCGTGTCTGCACTTGTTGAGGAGTTCCCTCGTCTGGAACCAATCCTGGGTGCAGCAGCCATGGTGCATGCTTATCATAAAATTGTATTGTCTTCGGAACTGAACCACCATGTAAAATTTCAACATCGTAGGGTATGAGGATGTGGTTTTAATTCAGTTTGCAAGATTCCACCAAGAACGACAGACAGACAAACAAGAAAGTGCCTTAATAATATCATAATATTGCATTGTCACAGGACTTACATAAGTATACCAAATCTCAGCTTAAGCGGAACCCGAAAAGTGGCCGAAAAATAGTTTGCCAAATTTTGAAGCGGACAACGTGTACATACGAACATTGCAAGTTAAATAGATGCTTGTAATAATAAAAAGTACGAGTAAGCGCAAATTAGAACCGACGCCATGGAAACAAGATGCGTGAACGAACCGGTTCGCTTCCAGTGTTGCCAACTTAATTTCCCGAGTACCACTAGCAGCAGTTCTTCAAACCACCAGAAATAAACAAAAATTTTGTAACAATAAAATTAAAATAAAATATCGCCGACGTTCGGTCGCAGTTTTGGAGGTCCATTTGAAGATTTGAGACTAAAAACTTATCATACTTAATCAGAGTAAGTTTCATCATCCTACTAATAATATTAACACAAAATATTTGGTGAAAAAGTCAGTTTTTTTTAAAGAAAATTCGAATTTCGCGGGCTACCACGCCGGATCCACCTTTTTTTTTGGGTGGGAAGTTATCTTAATCTAATAACTTCTCCCGCTCTGGGTGGAGCGGGAGGGCGTGTCAGACTTTTACTGTATAAAACCCACCCGTGTTCTTCAGTTGCCTGTGTGCCAGGGCCACGGTATCCCTTTATTCTCTTCCCTTTTCGGACAAACCCGCAACCCTGGCAGGCATCGGCAACCCCATCAGTTTTTGCTGACATCTTTTTGAGGCGCGCGTGGAACAAACACGCCGTCGACCCGGGGCTGCTCCTTATCGGACGGCGAGCTTTATTTTTTTATCCCGGAAGTATGGATTTTTTTTGAAATGTCGTTGTTTTTGTGTCTCCACTCGGGCGGAGCCTCTCTTTGACTTCAATATATTCGTCATGCTGAACAGTCTTTCTAAATCAGCGTTCGAATCCGCTCGCACTGGTTTCGGCATTTGAAAGAAATAAATCGTATAAATTACTGACACAGGTTTTAGACAGACCATATAACATGCCGTTACCGTGTTGTTATCATATTTTCTCGTGAAAGTTTTAGTACCTCTTTGATTGTAAGTATTGTTTTCTACAAATTGGCGACATGAAGAGTGCGATTGTCGCAACCCAGCATTGGGCACGCTACAACTATGGCGATAAGTCCCCTCTTTGAGTAGTGGCTAGAGAGGCGCCACGGCGTCCTCACCTTCCGCCTGACGCAGGTCCTCACCGGACACGGTTGCTTCGGGAGGTTCCTGTTCAGAATAAGGCGTGAGGAAACACCCGGGTGTTACCACTGTGTGGATCGCCCGGAGGACTCGGAGGAGCATACGGTGGAGGCGGGCTTGGGCGGGGCTCCGCCGTGTTCTCGCAGAGGCGATCGGCTGCGGCGATCTCTCGCGTCCGGCCCTGGTCTAGGCCATGGTTCGGAGCGAGAGTGCATGGGAGGCCGTCACCTCCTTCTGCGAAGCAGTAATGCTCGCGAAAGAGGGGGCGGAACGCCTGAGGGAAAGGCAAATTTTGCGCCCTCATGCCCCTAGTCGCCACAAGAGACGCCCTGGGCGTCGGGAGTCTCAGACGGATTTCCGGCCACAGTAGGCGCGGGCTTGCGGACGGTGAGCAATGGGTTCTTCGCCGTCCGATAAGGACCAGGCCCGGGTCGACGGCGCGTTATGTTCTTTCCTACCAAAAAAATAGAAGGGGTGTCCAAGGCCCCAGGTTTAGTGGAAATCCCACTAAGTTGACAACACTGTTCGCTTCGCTGCGTCCGCCGCTGCGCACGGCTCAACTTTCTGGCTACAGATGACAGAACACATAAACTCCGGTTCATTACAAAAAAATGCTCAAGGCGAAATTCAAATTTTCTTACTTTCTTGCAATTTGCAGATCAGTAACAGGTTGTATGTTGATCTAAATGCGGTCGTAACACATATGGCTTTACAGAATTATGATCATTAGAATCATCAATCAACATACAACCTGACACAGACCTGCAAATTGCAAAAAACTTAAGAAAATTTGAATTTCGCGGGCTACCTTAGAGTTAGTTAGTTGACATTTAATACAGATATTTTGGATTGGAACTCAAAGTAAAGGGTTAGTTTACCGTTAATTTGTATCGAGTTTTTTTTTTCTAAACGTGTTTTGGTAACAACCAAGATCTCAGAAATATGTTCAAGAATAACATATATTTTTTCCGCTACCACAAACTATATAGATTTGGCAATTCTTTTGTTTAAGACAAGCCTACTTTTATCATTTGCCTCTAGGTAAGCGATACGGTTTGGTAAAACATAATCAAACTTATTAATAATTAGAAAGGATACCGTTTAGTTACCTTTAAAAATCAGTATTGTTGCTGCAGTACTACAACTACTCATTTGTTTATATTTATTCAGTAAATAGTAACCAATAATTAATTTGTTTCATACCAAACTTAAATTATCATAACTATTATGGGTACACTACAAAATCAGTTTTGTAAATGTAAGGAAAGTTTATTTCCTTATAACTAAAGTTGATTTAGTTTTGAAGTAACTTAATTAGGTCGGCTAATTATTTTCTATAAGTGCGGCTATCACTAAAATAATATAACAGTAGATTGTAAATCACAGGAATCCGCTGGATGCGGAATGCTCTGACGGCACGGTTGGCGCAGTGGTTAAGCGATTGACTGCTGCGCTGCGTGTCGCGGGTTCGATCCCCGCACGGAATAAATATTTGTATGACCTACAAGTAGTTGTTCCGGGTCTGGCTGTTTGTGTATGTGAGTTTTAAATGTTTGTAAACGCACCCACGATACAGGACAAATTCCTAGTGTGGGGCAACGTTTAAAAAAAAAAAGCACAGAAACGGTTGAAGTGGCGGTGCTTGGGGGTGACCTATGTCCAGCAGTGGACATCCTTCGACTGAAATGATGATGAGGAGATTGTAAACACACGGGATTTCTCTTTAACGCAGTCACTTAACCATAGTTATTTATTTTTATTATAACCATAGATGACAGAAAAGGCCTAAACCTCATGTTTTTCTGTGTACGTTCTACGAACTATCATAATTATAATAGTAGATTAAGAGCAGGCAGTCTAAATCAAATTTCGAACGCAAGCTCTGCCCCTCCGTTATGTGCTGTTGTACCATTTGTTCTAAATCTATAAACTCGTTTCAAAATTTCTCAAAAACTTAAGGACTGGCTTCCTGTTTTCTGTCTTCTTGAAGTCCGTTTTCCTGTAGCTACAACGGTTAAGGTACCAGCCCTTACTGCACCGTCTCAAGAATCCACCCTGTAAATATATTATGTCTTGACTGCTTAGCTTCATTAAGGTAAAGCGTGACGATAGTCATAGGTAAAAGGAGACGTTCACGAAATGTATGGGGCTTGGTACTAAAATAATTGAAAATTTAAACAGGCTTCTGATCTATAGAGGCTAATTATTTCGATGTCTTTGGGCATTTAATTTTTTTACAGCCGCCCGTTTTTTTTAAAACAAGTGTTGAAAAATAAAATGTTTGCATCACTAACTACAAACATTATTTATATTTTAGGGATGGCAGCCCTGTGGCAAATGACGTGACAATGACAATGTCAGTCAGCAGCGGGCTGTGATTTGTGACAACACATGATAAATTATGTCATGTCAATTTGTACTAGCATTTTATGACAAAACAGTTTTCTCGCTCAAACTGTGATAAAATGTGTGACTTAAGTCATGTCACAGTAGGCCGTGCTTGCCCCGCAGGACTCAGCTTGACATTTACAGCTTTGATTTTTCGACACGTTTTGTTATTGCATTGTCATGTTAATCAATATTTTTTGTCTTAATTTCATGGAGCCGCAACTAAAATTATAATAAAATCTCAAAGTATTTAAAGTCAAAGTCAAACCATTTATTTCAAATAGGCACATAAGAGGCACTTTTGAACGTCAAAATTTACAAAAAAAAAATAGAATTGATTATAGTTGCCCATTCTAGTTAATAGAAACGGAAACTTTTGCCACATTTAAAATAATTATATTGCATAGAAATTAATAAATAAAGACTATGTGCGTTTTGTTTGTGTTGCAACACATTTCACTTTTTCAAAAAAACGGGCGCCTGAAAAAATCAGATTTAACTATAATCGAGTAGCATAATAAATAAGCTTTCTAATAAGGTACATCACATTAGCGTTTAAAATTCTTCGGAATATTATACCACTTTTGACCTCTCCTATATACAGGGTGTGGCGTAAATAGTGGTCCAACGTTAAGGGGTCGACACGCGATATATTCAGCTACCGCATACCACAATTTGATTTTTATTTTTACCAGGGGTCTCAGAATAAAACATTTTTTTTTTTTTGAAAAATTAACACCTCGCGTTACTAATTTGGCTCTAATTTCAACAAATACATTATTTTCCAATTTTGATTTTGGTTTATAACTGCTGAATACATGTGCTATCTTATTCAAATAACTGTTTTACTGTAAACTTATAGATATTAAAGAAAAAATGTGTTTATTTAAAATTTTAACTATAATCTTCAGAGAATCATGAGACTTTGGGCGCGAATGGTGTAAAAGAAATGTATACACTGTCGGTGCCCATTATTGAAAAAAGTTGTCGATTAAATGCAGATTCTAATCTTGTATAATAATAAGTGATACCATAATTTGAAATAAAAATATTGCCATTTAAATTGAAAAGGAGCTGTATTTAAAAAAATACACTATTTAATGTATAAGTTTACAGTAAAACAGTTATTTGCATGAGATAGCACATGTATTTAGCAGTTATAAACCAAAAACAAAATAGAAAAATAATGTTTTTTGTTGAAATTAGAGCCAAATTAGTAACGCGAGGGTGGGC
Source organism: Tiliacea citrago (assembly GCA_963921375.1). NCBI lineage: Eukaryota > Metazoa > Arthropoda > Insecta > Lepidoptera > Noctuidae > Tiliacea > Tiliacea citrago. Next base: position 17,885,465 of record OY992798.1, read on the forward strand.
ATTTTTCAAAAAAAATGTTTTATTTTGAGACCCATGGTAAAAAAAAAAACTATTTGTGTTGACCCCTTAACGTTGGACCACTATTTACGCCACACCCTGTATGTAACTATCTGCAGTATTCTAACCTTTTGGCTAGTCATTTTACAATTTGCGGTAAAATTTAGAAAAATACGAACATAGTACAATATTGCTCATCCTCCATAGGAAATAGCGTGATAATTTATAGCCTACAGAGTGACCAGACTTATGCAAAATTTGAACAGAATCTATCTGGTAGTATTTGGGTGCTGCTGGAACATTCAGACAAAATTCAAAAACCTATATTTTCGGCATTAGAATGCTTCCCTCGCAGCACTTATTTTTTTTCAAAAATATTCAATGTGCAGTTTTGAGTTCGCAACAATTTTTGACCGAGCGAGCAAAGCGTCTCTGCTTGAAGCCGCAAAAGCTTTCCTCTGTCAGTTTGTTGCTACTCCTCTACAGGTCGTATTTTACAACCGTTCAGGACGAAACATGGTATACAGATTTTACGACTTTATAGATTTTTTTTGTAAAAAATCCCCGACGATTTTTAATTGGTGGTACTTCCTCCAAAAAGGGGCAAAATATATCTACGCCTTATGAGATCCGATTTCGATGGTTCTTTTTTTATTTGAAAGGTAGTAACTTTATGTTGGTCTCACAGAAAATTGGTGAAGATAAGAGCAGAATAGCGCCTCAAAATGCAGTCAATTGCTCACTTTTAGATTTCTACCAGTGGAATCGGCCTTTTAACTTCTAGGCAGGGATTGATGGAGCACCTGTGGCCACCTTCTCATCACAAAACTGGGCTAAAGCGTTACCTCTGAATGAATGAATGAAATGCACCGACTCCAGCGTGGTTTGACCAGACTCGATTGCTCGAATGAACCCAAAGATTCACCCTGGCCCCTGAGGCCTCATGTTTCATGGGACTACAGAGACCATTGTATATCAGAGAGTAGACCGGGGGGCGCGATAATGGTAGGGAAGACGTGCCCTTGGGATATGGAGGGATTATTACAGCCATTCCGGTTATGCAACCTTGAGCAAGCATTTATATGTATAGATATCCAATCATTTTATGAGGTACAGTTAAAAAGTCGGATATGTAAAATATCTCGGAATACTAATATACTTACAGTGAAATTCGAGCGAAATCTATTCGCAGTAGAAAAGCATTAGCTAAATAAGTTATTACTTCGTCGTGATAAATTAATATTCAGTCTCGTGACTTAATTCTTAGCTCTAAGCTCTGCGGTCTGAACTAGTGTTATCGATATTAAACGCTATTTTGTAAAGGTTAAGGTTGTTGTTAGGTTGTGTGTGGTGAGATTTTTATGTTCTAATGAAATTGTTTTCAACCGCAACACTGCTGACCTCTTTATTTTGTTATTTGTACTATTGTTGTAAACATTGCGAATTATGTCATGTTTTGCACCGAGATTTGGATATACTAAGGTTATCTGCGAAAGTGAGTTTGTTTGTTACGCTTTCACGCTAAAACGGCTGAATAGATTTGGATCAAATTTGGCAAATGGTTAGACCATGACCTGGGGTAGGATATGGAATACTTTTCATCCCGATATTTCCAGGGGATCGAGACTACGGGTAAACCGCGGGGCGCAGCTAGTTTGGTATAATAATTAAGTTCCATGAGAGAGATATGGTCGGAAAAAAACAAAAAACTTAACATTTTCTGTAGATAATGTACGTAGGTACTACCTTAATCATTAGAAAGTAAATTCCATACTTTCAGCTTTATTCCCGCACAAAACTGCTCCATTTTATTTTGACAGGAAAATCATTTTAATTGCACTGTACACACGGCTACACATCAAGCTATACATTTACAGTATACGCTGACCTCTCATTGTACGGAAATCCTATATAATGCGAGATCAGCTTATACTGGAAATGTATAGCTTGACGTGTAGCCGTCTGTACTACAGTAGGGTTTAATAATAATTAATCCGTGTCGTCTTTTTGTCATCAACGCCAGTCACCGTAGACACAAAAACCGCGTCAAGTCGCTAAAAATTGTACTGTACTGATTTTTTTGGATGTTGTTAGGATAGATATCAATAGTGTAAAACCTAGTTTGCAGCTTCGAAAGACCTTTTTTTTGTTTCCGGGTTGGCAAATCCTCATGGATGTCCGCGGTCGAGGAGTCTGTTAGACTCTTACTGACTAAAAACCACCCCGGTGTTCCCTTCCCAAACTTGCACCGGGGATCATGGGATCATATATATGACTTCCGCGATCCCCGGCTGGTGCTGGCCCGCCTTTGCGGGCTTTCTGAAGTCTGGGGGTGGGGGTCCGGTGATTGACCCCCCGTGACGTCTGAAAGGGGCGCGCGTGGAACACTACGCGCCACCACCTCGGGTCTTGTATTATAGGGGGCGGGCGCCCCCGTGTCTGCCGTCCCTGGACCCATTTAAGGGGGCCGGAAGAGGGCGTTGTCTGCCCCCTGCAGCTTCGAAAGACCTGTGCTAACTGCGTGGTGCTCGAAAAGCCTCGAAACTTTCGGACTTCTTTTTTTTTCAGTGACTAATTTGACATTTGAAATTATTGTTGTTCGTTTTTTCAATTTGGTGTTTGACATTTGCACTTGTCAAATTAGTATCTAAGATTAAAAAACGAACTATAGTCAAACGCAAATATGCTGCGATCAACATAACACTTTACATCCAATTTGACTATCTAAACATCTTCTTTTGTTTCATCAAATTCAAATAAATCGAATTAGAATACAAAAATCCATCAAAGTAAATTATCTTTGAAAGATCTTACGTTTGACAAATTACCATACAAGTATTTGCAGTGCACGGTGACGTGAAAATTAATTAGTTCTTAAACGCATGGCGACTGCGTACGCTCAACACTGTCGATACTAGATCGTTTGGACGATCAATTTTGATTAGTTTGATTAGTCTGTCTGTCTGTCCGTCTGTCACCAGGCTGTATCTCATGAACCGTGATAGTTAGACAGTTGAAATTTTCACAGATGATGTATTTCTGTTGCCGCTATAACAACAAATACTGAAAAACAGAAAACAATATATTTAAGTGTCTTTGTAGACACTTAAATATATTGTTTTCTGTTTTTTTTTTATGATTATAATTCTGTAAAGCCATATTTGTTACGGCCGCGAATCATATTTAGATCAACATACAACCTGTTACTGACCTGCAAATTGCAAAAAACGTAATAAAATTAGAATTTCGCGGGCTACATTAGCGCATCCCCCTTAAGTAAAATAACTAGGCTCATATTGCAAATTGCAATATAATTTGACGTCCGTTCGCAAGCCAAGCCAGACATGTCTACGATACGGCCCAAGTATGAAGTAGTGAGTAACCCTACCGAGACTCGAGACTGTGGGGCGACGGTGTTACAAAGTATGTTAATAATGAATTGTGTAGCGTTTTGTTTTGTGCCAGTTACTGACGATTGCTTACTCATGTGTGCGTGACGTATTCCAAGCTGTTCAACCTGGACTATTCCTGACGTTCAAGTTTTTAGTTCTAGAACGCCGTTCAAATTTTTGAAGAAAGGCTCTACAGATTCGTAATGCTGTTCACTGCTGAACGTTAGCTTTCTAAAAGCCAATGGAAAGTTGATGTTGCACAGAATTTCATTTTCATTGTTTCTTTTGAGAAAATTTATTCTATACTCCATAGGTTTAGGTAGTTAAATAAAGGTAAACAAATCATAAAAAGGGTTTTTATAGATGACACTTTCTTGTTTAAAAATACGTTGTAACTTATAATATTTTTTTTATTTTTTTACTGTATGTTAAACTTTATCATTTATTCTTATACTACTCTTCGTAGATGTAATTGCTTGAGCACAATTATTTAGTTAGATTTATATATTACTATAATATTTTGTAATCTAAAAAATCTGTCTATTGTAAAGAGCCCAAAAAGACATGTTCTCTAAACGTCAACGAAATAAAACGTTGCTAAATTGAAGAGTACAACTGTGACGTAGCATACCAACTGAAGTGGCAGGTATTACTTTAGTCGGTTACTTGACAGCTCTCTTGTCACGTGGGTTTTTTTGTTTATCTTTATTTAACTACCTAAACCAACGGAATATAGGTCATTTCAGAGCACAATTCAAAATTTCTCTTGTCTCACGGGTCCGCTTACAGACACGAAATCATATTCTCAAACATATGGGTTGTTTACGGGTCTGTGGGACAAGAGACAATGATCTGTAGGCTACACAATTATTGTCGTATCCCCAAGGCTGAAGCATATCAGGCTGTCAACTATAATTTTTGAATGGACATACCAATATGACATTTTCTTTGTTGTCATAATTATATACGTATGGAATTGGAAACTTCTACACCCATTTATGAAGTACCAAGTGGTGCTCAAATTCGGGCATGGAAATACCAATGTGACGGTTTTATAGCCATAATTACGTACCTCAAAAGTTTATCTTAAGGCGTTAACACGCAGAGCAAGCATGGTGAATGGTAATTATTGGTGCTCAATTGCTCATTTTTAGGGTTCCATAACTCAAAAGCGGAATCCTTATAGGATCACTTCGTTGTCCGTCTGTCTGTCAGTCTGTGAAGACCCTCTTTCTCAGGAACGCGTGGAGGTATCAAATTGAAATTAATATCGAATACGTGGGTCTAAGGTCCCTTAGAGCTCTAAAAAATCAAGCTTCTAAGTCAACACAAAAAAAAAATACGGGGATTTATGCGACATATTTCGATACTCGCAAATAAATCAAAACCTATAGGGTACTTCCTGTTGACCTAGAATCTTGAAATTTGGCAACTAGCAAGGTCTTACAACACAAGTAAACGAAAAAATCTGAAAATCGTTAATTTGTAATTTTATCAAATAAAAAAGATTACAAACTGACATTTGCAGTTGGAAAATTGACCGTGGCGTATATCGATGTCTGGGAGAACATGTTTTTCAACTACAATGTTAAGTTTGTTTTTGGGATAAATTCATCCCAACTACGGAACCCTTCATTGTGCGTGGTTCGACACGCACTTGGCAGGTTTTTTTTCTTTTACTCATTCAAATATTTCTGCTCCTTGCGGCTCCCACGATTTGTAAAATCGCCGTCAGTTGTTTTTCTAAATGTTATTTCATTCGAAAGTCGAACAGTGTCGAGATGTGACTCCGCCGTGATTTACTTTTAAAGCAAAAGAGTGCGATTTCGAATCTGTGTGCGGTAACTTGAGTGAGGTTCGAATTGAACTTTTCAGAAAAGCACTGAAAGAAAAGAAAGAAAGGAAAATAGGTTTATTTGTTACAGAAACACGTGCATACAAAAAGATAAGTTAACTCGAATAATGAAGAAAAATTTAAATAAACGAGCGATCTTTACAGTAGTCGCTTATGATGTGTAACATCTGACATCTCACCTTGGTAATAAGCAACTGAGCAGCGACAGAAATTAACCTCAAAATTTAAAAAAGGTGAATACTGAATAATTTATTCGAATAATTATTAATTACTAGTGGTCGTCTATAGTTTCTGCCTACCCCCATGGGAAGAAGGCGTGAGTTTATGTAATGTAAATGTACTACCCTCTACTTACAATCTATATAGTACTTACTAATTCCATGAGCGTACTACTATTCCATGCTACTATAAAGTACTTACTAATTCCATGAGTACACTACTATTCCATGCTACTATAAAGTACTTACTAATTCCATGAGTACACTACTATTAAGTACTTACTAATTCCATGCTATTAAAAATTACTTACTTATCCCATGCTCAAGCCGTCACTTCCTGTTACACACTCCGTCCCTTTTCACGAAATCACTCCCACAGGAAGCGAGAGGAAAGACATTACACAGCCATATTAACAAAATAGGTCTATAATTACGAGCACAGGATAGTAATAGTCGTCAGCAGCAAGTCGTGAAATTTGACAAGAAGGCTTCCACACAGCATGATGCTGTACTATGGGGCGTGGACCTACACCCACAGCACACCGCTGATTTTTAGTGGTCACCTGAAAGCCAAGTGCAAGCTGTAGAGTTAACTGGTCAATTAACTAGTAGTTCTGCGAACAGTAGACCTAGCGAGCACAAACTTTTTTGCAACAATTAAATGGACCATGTTTTTTGCTTTTAAAAACATGGTAAAGAAAAATTATGAGTAAAAGTTTGTAGGCCAGCTAGAAAAAATAACTAACAGGTTTTAATTGGCGGAGGTAACGCTGCAGTTTTTGATGAGAAGGTGGTCCCAGATGCTCCATCAATCCCTACCTAGTAGTTAAAGGGCCGATTCCAATGGTAGAAATCTAAAAGTGAGCAATTTACTGCATTTTGAGGAGCTATTCTGCTCATCACGCCGAAGACCCTTATCAGATCTTCACTATATTTGTATGAGACCAACTTAAAATTACTACCTTTCAAATACAAAAATAAACATCGAAATCGGATCTCATATGGCGGAGATATCCAGTCAAAAATCCCCGACGACAAATAAATCTATAAGTCGTAAAACCTGTACACCACCAAGTTCCGTCTAGATCGGTAGTGAAAACAGACCTGCATAGCTATTCACAACCATTCGACAGGTTTTCGAATCGAAAATGACACATTTTCGTTAACTTGATTTGTCTAGTCCCCGACTGCAAATAGCTGTCGGAAGAATAGCGGTCGTTTTTTTGGTTTAAACTGTCAAGATTTTCGCGGGTTTCTGATTTGTAAACAGTTTGAGGACTCCTTCGATAGAATGGATTGACGTTCGATTCGGCACGGAAGCGTATCGATTGTTTGTGATTAGCTATGCTGTAGAGGAGTAGCAACAAACTGAGAGAAGAAACCAAATTTTGCGACTTGAATGAAGCAGAGAGCTTCGCTCGCTCGGTCAAATATAGAAATATTTTAGTGCGCTAATTTGGCAATATCATCGAATCTTTAAGTTTTATTTAATCATCCTTAGTAATATTAGCGGTCGTAAGTGATTCACCTATCAGCCATTCGTTTTGCAAATTGATGTCGCAGTTAGATTGTGAACTGAGATGGTTCTGCAACCACCCAAACTATTAGTTTTTTTTACAGGATAATTACGTATATCACCTACCTTTTCTTTCTAACTAGAGTAATTAATAATGCCGCCACCCATTTCCGTATTCATACCGACAGCCATCGGTAAAAGCTAGAGTTTATCTTTATACTTTCCGACTGTATTTTGTAGTTTTCTAATCATTCAAATTATTGTGAAAAGGACTGTACATTTTTGGGATATCTACGTAATGTTTTTAATTTCCGAGATCTTTATCTGCGGTTTACTTCAATACACCGTCATAATATGCTAATGTTTTAACTTAGTGTAAAGTCGTTAAAAATTCAAATTGGGTCTAAATCTCCAATTCTCGACACTCTTTCTCTAGATTGCTTTTAGTGCCAAGATCACCAGCAGGTTTAGCTCGAGAACCGTAGAGAAATGTTTTGTCGACGGAAGAGTAGACAAAAGTGACGTTTCCGTGTAGACAGCTTTTTTCTTTTTTTTTTTTTGGGTGGGAAATTATCAATTAACTTCTCCCGCTCTGGGCGGAGCGGGAGGGCGTGTCAGACTTTTACTGACTAAAACCCACCCGTGTTCCTTCAGATGCCAGGGTCACGATATCCCTTTCGGTCAGGCTCGTAACCCTGGCAGGCATTGACCCTTTCGGACCCCGTCAATTGGTGCTGACATCTCTTTGAGGCGCGCGTGGAACACGACGCGCCGTCGACCCGGGCTTGGTCCTTACCCGGCCCCGTAGGTGCGGGCTTGCGGACGGTGAGCGATGGGTAGCTCGCCGTCCGCAAGCCCGCACCTACGGGGCCGGGAATCGGCCTGCGATTCCCGATGCCCGGGGCGTCTCCTGCGGCGACTAGGGGCGCGAGGGCGTGGATTTTGCCTTTCCCTCACGCGTCCTTCGCGAGCATTACTGTTTCGCAGAAGGAGGTGACGGCCTCCCAAGCCTGCTAGTAGGTAACACCCATTGTAACTTTCAAATTGAATTTGTATGTGTACAATAAACAGTTCTATATAACTATAACAACACATCACGCCTGTATTCCCTGAAGGGTTAGCCAGGGTTATCTACCTGGGGTGTGGCGAATGTACAAGTATGTCCCGGGCCCTCAACTCATGGTACTAGAAGTATCAATGGCGTTTTAGTCGATAGGAGTCCGACATAACCCGCTGTTCTTCCCAGACGGGCGGTAATGTATATCCATGAGGATTTCTCCGCGAAAAAAAAGGGTTATCTGTCAAAAAAAAAAAAAAACTTGTCGCGATGGAATTCCTCATAGATGTCTTCCGCACTGGGGTGTGCAAAGGGGTCTGTCAGACTCTCACTGACTAAAACCACCCCGGTGTTCCCTCGCCCACTCGCCCTTGCGTCAGGGACCTGCGGGTGCAGGATGCGTCTTTCACTGCCCCGGACTGGTGATGGCTCGCGCGCTGCAGGCCCCGTCCCGTCGGGGGAGTCAGGAGTTGAACTCCCCCCGTTACGTCTTAGAGAGGCGCGCGTGGAACACTACGCGCCACCATCTCGGGTCCAATGTGATCTTTCTAAACCTAAATGAACTCTAGACATTTTATCCTCTTCCTGATACACTTATATCCGCAGCATATGTAGGTGTGTTGTCTAATTTTACGCCACAACTAATAGGATATCATCAATATGTCGTTGGCTTTGCTACAACACTGTCTTCGTGCGATGCCAACTATTCTTCAAGCTTACTGCTGGCAATTTAGTGCTGGAACGATTCATAGTTATTGTTTGGTTGTTATAACTGTTGATATAAATGGTTCTGTTATGGGGATTTTTTAAGTGAATACTTCTTTTCGCTGAGCGATTTTTTGTAGGGGAAAATCCAAATCGAAAAATAAAATATCTGCTCAACAACGTAACTAACGCAATGAATGTTGTTAAGATAAGATTTCTTTATTTGTTTAAACATTGTATACATGCATGCAAGAAATTACAGCCATCGTTTGAGTCCAATCATGTTTAGCCGTAAGTATCGGCGTACAAATATTTCCATAACATTGAAAAGGCACTTACAAAGTTTATAACTTAGAAACTTTATAAATTAGAAATTATTTTTATGTTATAATGTCAAAATTCCACATTCATATAAATTTAATATTAGTGTCATATTTTAGTAAATAGTATTCTGTATTCTATATATATATATTTCTTCTGTATTGTTCCTGACACTAAGTCAGGAAAAAGATAAAATTATTCACTCAAAAACAACTATTTTGGCCAAAAATTCGGAGATACTATAATGTTATACTTTTTGCGAAAGAAGCATTTTTAATTGTCGCTTGAATACCTTGTTGAACTGTCAAAATGAAATTCATTGCAACTGTTATTGTGCTACGCAATTACCCCACTGGACTGGATTTTTTTACAGTAGCCACATCCGAAATGTTAACAAAGATACCAATAACACCAAACCGATTACGATACTACCGCCCATTCTGATCCTTTCAAAGGTATTAATAAAGCTAGCGTTACAATGAAAGCGTCGTAAATACGCTTCAGTCGCAAGCGCTCGCTCCGGATGTTAGCCAGCAAACACCACTTTAAATCAACGGAAAACGACTTAGGACTCACGTTAGGGCATGGGTACACGATTCGTACATTAGTTTTTTTGTGATGTAAGCTTTTTCGAGCAAAGAAGTCAGAGTAGAAGGACAAAAGTTGTATATATAAATTCAAAATTGCATCTGAAAAATATTTAGTTTCTTTGGTATCGAGGAATAAGCACATGTTAACAAAATTGACTTAATTGATATTGTCAATGCGAAGGGTATTCGCTGACAAGCTTTCCTAAATATGAGTAGGTACCGAAGAAATAAGGGTAGATCATAATTTAATTTATCTTATTTGCTATTGCATAATATGATAAATATGCGTATAACCGAAAAAAACGCTGTACTTATTAATAATTGTCCCAAAAATCCATAATTGTAAGTACAAATGATTATACTACCACGTTTATTTTGAAAGTAAGTACCATATTTTGTCAAATACAATTTTCGGTGCGAACAATGTGTCCTGTGCACAACAGCGGTCGAAAGCTGAGTCCCGGTGCGCTCCACATGATTGTTTTGGAAATAAACGCCATGGTCCGGTCACGCGCGCGTGATTTTAACGTAAACAAAGCGGTGTGAGCGCCCGCGCGTCTGTGTGTACCTGCCTTAGCAACAAAACGAATTATTTGTCATACATTCGCGCAAGATTATACGCCTTCTTATTGCGGGGTTTGAAACAGATGGTATGCGCGTGCGCTTATTTTTATCGATACTTGTTTTTTTGTTTTTATCGATTGACGTTTATAAGTTGTAATTATTTAGCAGTTTACGGCTTTTTAGCGAATTATGTTTTAATGGGTTTATTTATACGTTTTTGTAGATTTCCGTGAGACTTTAGTTATTTTAAAATTAAAAAAATATATATACTTTTAAGTTCGCTCCTCGCTGGTCTCGAACCCTTCCGTGAGAACATATATAAGTTTTCCACGTGATATACTGGTGAATACCAGGTTAAACGTCGAATACTATTCTTCTAAATAAACGTACATTTGCATTGATAGTAAGTGTAATAAAACCAGCCTATTATTGTCCTAGGGCAAAGGCCTCTTCTCATACAAAGAAGACACGAGCAATGATCACCATGCTAGCTCAAGACGGGTTGACGATTTCCGCACGTCTACCATGAGTTGTTATCGAAAAATTACTCACTAGCGTTAAACTCGCTAGCTTCTTAACGTAGATCAAATAGATTTCGGTAATATTTGCACCATGAGTTTTACGGAGTCATACGCAGACGCCAAGGTAAGCTCGACAGATCGTGACGTCTAGTCTAGCTAACTTCACTACTTATGTTTTGTTTCTTCCTTTTTCAGTAATAAGAAGAGAAAACGGCTCATAAGCTCATATTACAGTAAATATCACGAAATAATCCGAGTAATTAGAAAGGTCGTCGGTTCATGGACTACTTATGGCATTTAGTAGTTGTTGAATTTTTATTCCTTATAATATGTCATGTCGTCTATTTTTGTTGACGTTGTGTGGTCCGCACAATGATGTACATTATAAATACGTCATTGGGTCCGCACCTCCGCAGCGTTTTTGACTTAAATTTAAATTGAAATAAGTTCACAAAAATACATTAAATAATACAATGAAGACCACTCAAGGTCACAATTTGGTATATGAAAATTATTGTTTTGGTTCTAATGCCACTCTTTGTGTTGACTTCAAATCCGGTTTTATTGTTGATTCTAATGATTATAACTCTGTAAAGCCATATTTGTTACGGTCGCGAATCCTGCTTTAGTCAAAATACAACCTGATACTGACCAGCAAATTGCAACAAACGTACCTAAGAAATTTTGAATTTCGCGGGCTACTTTAACGCATCCCCCATAACTACACAGTAACCCTAGATACGCGCTACTTAACTACAGAGAAACCCTACTTAACGCCCGCACATACCAAAATTGATTTATCTAACACTCGAAGCAAAATAATAGTTATTACTGTCGTATATATTACAAAATATCTATTCAGAAACTGATAATTATAGAGTGTTTATGTGACCTAATGTTCGTTGCTAATTTATGTCAAGACTGCTGTAGAAGTTTATTGGCTACTAAAAATAAATAAGGCTAGTGCTGACAGTAAGTTTGTGTCGAGACGCGGTAATTGCTTGAAATCTTGTGTCTTGAGACAGATATAGGTATGAAACGATGTCGATGTGTGTTGAAGACCGTTTGTGTTTTATATTATGACATATTTTCTTTGTATATGGCTGAAAAGGTGGCTTTCTGATATAACTGAGTTATAATTATATATCATTTGGGCACCTCATGAAACTAAATACAGTCTCATGTTGGAACGCATACAAAATAAATTCATAAGGTATATCTGTATAGGAGACTTTATGGAGTATATCCATATTACCCATTGATGTACCCAATCTTGTTTGTTCTAGGCATGGTTGGGTACAACAAGTTAGAATTAAGAAGGGATATGACTCTCGCAATTTATATGTTTAAATTACTCAATGGTAAAACAAAAAATCAGGGGGTATTAAAGGAGGTGAATCTGTGCGTGCCCGACAACTACGTGCTGAGGCGGAGACGGCCGCAGCTACTAGCGGTGCCGCGCGGCAGGATTGCTTCTAAAAGCGCCAGTTACTCGCGCCTTAGGTACACTCAATGAAGTCGCCAAAACGATTGACATTTTTCATGTTCATTGAATGAATTCGCAAGAATAACTGCGTACCATTTATGTTACAATTTATAAAATAAGTATAATTAAGTACCACCCTATTAGTACCGCTTTGGGATATTCTGTTATGATAGAAGTGTTGTGAAAAATAAATAAATAAAAATAAATGAAACCACTAGGTGTTTTGAAATATTGATCAGATATGCGGTAAAAAAGTCGGTACGTCATATTTATCGTGGAACGACATCAATCATTAGCGTCTGCAGACTTAGCACGAGAAGCCTTTTTTCGACGGAAGAGTAGACAAAAATGACGTCCCCGTGTAGATGATAGAAGATATTCGGTAGACAAGGGATTTCTATACTACAGTAGAGTAGAAATTGAAAGGGCCATGCTAAGCCTGGGGTCTACTCCGAACATAAATCCGAAGTATTGGCCGAATGTTCGGCCGTTTCTTGAATACGGCTAACTATGCCTGATTACGGCGAAACAAAAAAAAAAATACGACAGTCAAAGAGTTAAGCCAAAGTCAAAAATGTGACTTGAAGTCGGGTAAGGACTCAAAGTTAAAAAAGGAAACTGTGGAAGCTATAAAACGGCCGAACATTCGGCCGATACTTCGGTTTATCGCTTCGGAGTAGACACCCAGCTGATGTAGTTATAGTAATCAAGCATTAGTATATGATGCCGCAATATACATATATATATTATTTATTATTATTTATTATATATATTTATATATATATTATGGGCTAAAGTGGTTTCAGGTTGAAATTATTGAGGAAAGCGTTAATTAGAGATATTAAAGTTGAATAAAATAAAAAAAATGTATGTATTATATTGTATATGTAAATGGTACACCCCAGACTACCTGCAGTATTGTCTCTCCTTACCCCTTAATCTACCCAAAGGTTGTCTTTAAAAGATCGCTTTTAGGGATAAGACCGCCCATTGTGTCACCCTATGTAAAATTTCTACATTTATATCTATATGTTTTATGGTGTACTTATGAAAGAGTATTCTATTATATTATATTTGGATAGCGTTATTTCAGGCTGAATTTATTCGGGATAGCATTATTTTTGGGTATCAGAGTTCTTCCTCGATACATGCATGCTGTCGGTCGGGACAGGTCAACTTAAAGCTGCAATGGGCTCTTTCTTCAAAACGCCTTTCCAGACATGGCCCGGCATTGATTACTCGCATAAAATCTTAACAATATGATTGGACTTTAAAAGAGACCATGACCTTTGAGTTTGTTTCGGCATTTCTTCAGCTACGAAACGCTGGCGCCATCTAGTTCATCCATAAAAATTACGTGTATAATGGCCGTTTTCACCATCGTTCCCTCAAACCCTTCCTTACTAAGGGTCTCTTAACCTCAGAGACTCCTTAAATCAGCCCCTTACCTGAGTTTGTTTTCACCAAATTAAGGGGTCCTACGTAAGGGCCACTTACCTAAGTGACAGTTTTTTTAAATCAGGTCCAAAAATTGTAATTTATCGATTAAATTACCGAGTTTGTATTCCATCGATAAATCACGTAGATTAATGTAAAATAATGTCTTAAAAGATCTACATTTACAAAAAAGAACATCATTTTCATTTCAAAACGTAATCATAAGTATCATAACGTATCATTTCTTGGATCTCTGATGAATACCGACCAAAAAGAGTCACTCTTTACTTCGTTTCACATTCAGTACCTACACCAGCTACCTTCTCCAAAGTCCATAGTCCATCTGGCTCCATAAGTACCCTTTGAAAAGGCCAAAGAGGCAAACAGTTTTCTCTATACAGCGCAATAAACTAGGAATCGCCACTAAAATGAGTAAGCACATAGTTTGCTGGTCATATGACCCGGCTGGACACTTAACTGTTCTTACTAAAAGTGCAGAAAGTAGGTAGGACTGCCGTGTATAACAAAATTAGTGCCATTAAACGTGAGGACTCCTAGGGTTGTGTATCTTAATGTAGCGGATAGTTACTTGATGGTGATGGTTGCAGGTTTCAATTTTGATGGGGAACTGGAAAGATCTGGCCGTGTCATGGATATGAGGATACTTGGAAATCCCTTCATTCTTTGTCTCTGTGTCAGGTGTCTCCCTTCCTAGCTTTTGCCCCTGATCTCAGATAGTGGCCAGTTTAATTGTCTTGTCTCTCCACTTAGCCGTTTGGTTAAGGCCCGTCGTTCAGGACGCAGTCTATAGGTACTAAAAAGTAACCAGTTACAAGCACACATTGTCAATGATTAGCTAGAACGTCATAGCACTATTATTTTAATGGCAGTCCGTCCACTAGCAGTGGTGGCCCAGTGAACCGGCTCTCCGACTTCCGGCTCGTGGGTTCGAAACCCGACAGGCGCAAAAGTAATGTAAACAATTCCATCACGGACGATTTTTTCTCTCAAAACGGTGAAGGAAAACATGGTGAGGATCTACCAACCCGCACTGGGCCCGCGATGTAGATTGCAGCCCACTCCCTATCGAAGAGAGGAGGCCTGTGTCCCAGCAGTGGACACATTATAGGTTGATTATGCAGTCCGTCCACGAGATAACCAATAACAAATTAACTAATAACTCATTGGTGATATAAGTTTGTAACTGGTTACTTGTGAGTAGCGTCACGGCTCGTGGACGAGACGGGCTTAATGATAAGAGCTAATGTGATGAGAATTGAAGTGGTTTTTGCTTAAAACTAAATGCTTTCTACATTTCCAATGGCAACACTTGCAGACAGAACATTTGAATACCTATGGAAGTATGGTTATCTATGTAGGAATATTTGATAATCATATCTAATCATTTATTTGTCAGAATATGGTACATTTTAAATGGTCTTAAGATTAGTCAATGGTATCATCACATTCTGCCAAGTGTGGCGTGCAAATATTAGGTGCAAATAATTATTAGGTTAGTATTAACATTATTGATTGCTTATTTATGAATTAAAACTACAATTTGAGGGTTTTTTTAATGTAATTTTAGTTAAAAATAATATCATAATAATAATAATTTATTTAGGATGTCAAAGTATAATTTAATGTCAGAGTATCAAAGAGTTAGATGTCAAAGTATAAAAGATTACAATTCAATTAGAATGTCAAAGTATCATTCAAATACACGTTAAAAACTTAACATTTTCATTTCACTTCTTTTTTTTTTACCTTTTCCGACCAAACAGTTCGATGACAGTCCTAAAAATAATAAAGCAAATCTCTGACACTTCACAAAAACAAAGAAAAATAACTTAAATTTAGTACAACCGTTGGAAAGAAGCCAAGAGCAATTGTAAAGTTTAATTAACTAGGCGGGGCTTTTAAATCATTCCGTGTTGATTTTGTAATAATTAACTAATAAATAGGAAGACCAAAGAAAAGACGGATGGATTGTGTTAGGGTTGATATGAAAGAAAAGGACTGACAGGGCAGAATAGGATAAAGAAACGTGTTCCCTAGTAGGTAACATGGAACAAGGGCAGGAATATGATGAAGGGAATCTGATTAGTCATGGCCATTTCTGTCGAAGGAGCGATGGTCGTTGGAGCAGACTAGTCCTTGAGTGGAGACCGCGTATCGGCAAGCGTAGCGCGGGACGCCCCCCAGCTCGATGGACCAACGACCTTGAAAAGGCGGCTAGGAGTGGCTAGATGCAGAAGGTGAAGAACTGGGTGTGGTGGGGCAACAACTTCGGAGAGAGCTATGTCAACTGTGATGCCAATGTGACGGAAAGGGTGGAGATAAATAAGACCACGTAAATTGTCAACATAAAATAAGTTTATGTTCACAAGATTCCTTTAAAATCCCTTCGGGGTAGCGCAGTACTCTCCTGGCTCAGCCTGCTGTGACGATGACCACAGCGGGTGTGCCACGCTGCAGACGCCAGAGATTGTGACGGTCGGCAGATGGTCACCTGGACGTGGCCGCGCGGGTAATAAGTACCCAGCACGTAGTTTGGTTGCCACAATTGCCGGAAGGTAGTGGCTCGGTAACCGTGGGTACACCGTGCTCGGATGTCACCAATAAGGAACTTTGGAGTTGCCTAGCTGGAACTGTGGATGGTAGCCGATAGGTGAATCGGAGCTTTGGAGAATGTAGCCGGAACTTTGGATTATGAATTCCAAAAGACTCAATCCCCCACGCAATGACGACCGGTCCTGTCTTTCCCGCATCCATAATCGCCGATCGAAGGAATCCCCTTCGATCTTCTTCAGGTGGGTGATCTACCTTATCTAGGCCATGCTGCGACATCTGTATCTATGTGGCCGCTATTATTATCTAATTGATTGGTTGAAATAAACTTAATGCAATCTATGCTATCCATCCAGTGATGTCTTGGTTTTGTAGTGCTGTGTCCTAAGGAGGCCATATTCATTCAATCTTACAATCTGAAATCCTTTTAAGAGATTTCCTGTCTGCAGACATTTAATTCCCGCGCGTAGATATTTTTATGTTTTCCTCCCATAGATTTGTGACTGAAGTTTTTATGAGTCGGATGTAAAATTTGCGCAAAGTGAGATTGTGACGGGCGTCCCTAGTTGCCTTTTATGTCAACAAAATGTCTGCGTATTCTGAAAAAACTTACATTTGCACATCCAAATTACCAAGCAAAAATTAATTAAAAAACAAAGCGTTTTCGACCTCGTCAACACATGTTATTTCCCATAATATTCGTACACAATAAAATTACCATTACGCCGTTATGGGCCTTAAATCATAAGCACTAAAAGTCATAATGCCATGTTAATATATTGTATTGTGTGACAAACTGTGTTACTAGGTGTCCACTGCGCTCAATCAGTCGTTGGGATTACAATGTCTTTATTTATAAACGCTGGTAACACTGGTTGGCACCGTAGTGACAGAAATGCATAAAATAAAATGAGGTTAACGATTTTTTAGGGTGACAATACTCAAATGCATCAAGGATAAGAGGACTGCGAAATAATTTTCAGCCCAAGGGGACTGAATCCCAAATAGGTTTATTGGCAAAGATTGTGAATTTGATGATAGTACATAACAATAAACATTCTCAAAAATACAATATACAAATAGATAATCTTATAAATAGGAAATCGTTTTTTTTTACGTAAAATCAATAAATAAATTAATACACATTTCAAAAACTAACCGTGTCGAGTGTGTCGACTGAACTACAAACAATAAATCAGGAACTCGTTTTTTTTTTTTTTTCTAATAAAGTTATAAGCTAGGCAGAAAGCACTGTACTGCTGTGAATCAGATAAACATCTTTTAGACAAACTGCATATTACGTGCGCGTGCGGCCCTGATGCGGAACCATTGGGGTCCAAATCTTAGGTTTCATCGTTCACGCGCCACAGACGAGCAATAATTTCAATAAATCAAAAAATAATAATAAAAAAAACTATATTTATGGATTACGGTAAACATTTCTAGTTACTAATTAGCAGCTGTTTTATTTACACTAGAATGTTAATTAACTGGTCGTTAAGTCTTTCAGTAAATATAAAAGTAAATAAATAAATTATTTGCTACATTAAACCTGTAATGATCCTCCTGCTACTGTTTCCTTGGATCCAAAGTGGGGGATATTTATAAAATAAGTATTGGGTAATTATTTTGAAAAATATATTTAAAATTAATTGAAAAGTCACATAGGTACTTGCCCGGATTTGAATAGGCGGGGCCTCAAACACTGGGCCATCACGACATTCGAGGCTATAAATAATTAATAAAAAAACTTTGTTTTATAAAGGAAGCCATGATTATTATCAAAGATCCTATTAACACCGTCTAAGGTGTGCGTAACTTTGGCATTTTTGTGTCAGAAATCTTCAATCAACTACACAATATGTGAGTAAGGTTTTTGGGACAAATCTTGCAAATAAATTGGAAAACTTCTTCTTATCCTATCAAGTTGTAACTTTGGACACTTAGTCCGTTGTTCTGTACGTCTACCATGAGTTGTTATCGAAAAACTACTCGCTAGCGTATTAACGTGGATCAAATAGATATAAATAATGCTTGCACCATGAGTTTTACGGAGTCTAACGCAGGCGATAAGGTCCTGCCAGGGTTACGAGCCTGTCCGAAAGGGATATCGTGGCCCTGGCACACAGGCATCTGAAGGAACACGGTGGGTTTTAGTCAGTAAAAGTCTGACACTAAGAGCGGGAGAAGTTATTTGATAATTTCCCACCCCAAAAAAAAAAAAAAAAAAGGCGATAAGGTAAGCTCGATAGATCGTGTCGTGTAGCTAACTTCACTCCATATTGTTTTATTTCTTTCTTTCTCAGTAATAAGAAGACAGAAAGGGCTTTTATGCACATATGACAGTCAATATCACGAAATAATCCGACTAAATGGAAAGGTTGCCGGTTAGTTGACTACTTATGGTATTTAGTGGTTGTTGAATTTTTATTCCTTAAATGTCACTGTCGTTGATTCAATTTGGAATATTGTTGACGTTGTGTGGTCCGCAGCGATTTTGACTTAAATTTAAAGTGAAATAAGTTTACAAAAATAAAATATACTGTAATACAATGAGGACCAGTGGGTCACAATTTAGTATATTGTACAGAGAAATGAAAATGATTGTTTAGTTCTAATGAAACTCTTTGTTTTTACTTCAAATTCGTAACATTATTCAATAATGAGCACAAATCTTCAAACGCTTCTTTAGAGGAGAGTCTTTAAAGTTAGCCACTAATATATTTCACGCTAAATAAGCTCTTCCAGAGATTATTTTGACTTTAATCGACTCAAAAACGCATAATATATGTTTCACACCTCAAAATAGGTAAGCTACGTAACTACTATCGCAAGCGTATTGTTCGATAGCGTCGAATTAGTGACTCATGGTGCCGTTTTGTATGGTGACAGCTGAAAAAAGTTAGTGACTCATGGTGCCGTTTTGTATTGTGACAGCTGAAAAATGTTAGTGACTCATAGTGCCGTTTTGTATGGTGACAGCTGAAAAATGTTAGTGACTCATAGTGCCGTTTTGTATGGTGACAGCTGAAAAATGTTAGTGACTCATGGCGCCGTTTTGTATGGTGACAGCTGAAAAATGTTAGTGACTCATGGTGCCGTTTTGTATGGTGACAGCTGAAAAACGTTAGTGACTTATGGTGCCGTTTTGTATGGTGACAGCTGAAAAATGTTAGTGACTCATGGCGCCGTTTTGTATGGTGACAGCTGAAAAATGTTAGTGACTCATGGTGCCGTTTTGTATGGTGACAGCTGAAAAATGTTAGTGACTCATGGTGCCGTTTTGTATGGTGACAGCTGAAAAATGTTAGTGACTCATGGCGCCGTTTTGTATGGTGACAGCTGAAAAATGTTAGTGACTCATGGTGCCGTTTTGTATGGTGACAGCTGAAAAACGTTAGTGACTCATGGTGCCGTTTTGTATGGTGATAGCTGAAAAATGTTAGTGACTCATGGCGTCGTTTTGTATGGTGACAGCTGAAAAACGTTAGTGACTCATGGTGCCGTTTTGTATGGTGACAGCTGAAAAACGTTAGTGACTCATGGTGCCGTTTTGTATGGTGACAGCTGAAAAATGTTAGTGACTCATGGTGCCGTTTTGTATGGTAACAGCTGAAAAATGTTAGTGACTCATGGTGCCGTTTTGTATGGTGACAGCTGAAAAATGTCAGTGACTCATGGTGCCGTTTTGTATGGTGACAGCTGAAAAACATTAGTGACTATCAAATAGCTTACGTTACGTTTCTTACCTATCGAAATCTATAGTGCTCATGTTACGAATTTGAATTCGTACTACGACTGAAAAACCGCTGTACAATTTTTCATATAATTATATATCATTCACGGAGATGCTAGCGAGTTTTGGCTGTGTAAACGCATGGTAGAGCTACTGATGACAATTGGAAATAAATTAAGGGCCCGATCACACGTACAACCACAAGCACACCACATCGTAGTGGCAAAATGTGGGCAAGCAGTGGTTACGGGTTAATAGTGTCGCTGCAGCTTCTGGCAGTGGCGTTATGGTAACTACAAAATCAAATCAAATGGTCGAGCGACGCAACGTTGTGTTTGCGAAGTGGCCGACCACTAGTGCGTGTCTCGCTGGTGGGTGGTTGCATGGTGGCTGCAACGTGGTCGCTAGCCGATACGGTTGATTTTAGCGCCAAAATGTGGTCTGTGTGAATAAACTTAAGGACGCTATCACAAAATCTGACAAAAAATTGCAAAATTTAACTAAACCAAATGTAACTAATAATTGCCACAGATAGATTACTCCTTCATCTCCATTGGTAGCAATTTTTTTTTAAATTGTTAAAAAAATAAAAAATAAATATTATAAAAATTATTTTTTACAATATTGTAAAAAATAATTTCCGTTGCCACTTCACACAAAATTGACGATATCGTGTTGAGTTTAGGAACATTTTTATTTAATATAATAACATAAATTTAGTTATTAAAAATATTTTATATAGGCAGACATGTTCAACTCAGAAAGGTACCAAAAAGAATTGTCAAAATGTTACAAATAGTCTCAGAAAATAATGTTGAAAAAAAACATTTTTTTTTAAAAACGCTGTCTTTAATGTTTTTTTTCCTATTATTTAACAAACCATATCAAAAAAATTAAAAATCTCACACTGGGCTTCAGCTATCCGTGTGATAAAATCAAAATTTTATTTTATGATTATACAATATCTTCATTAAGTAAATGAACGGCGAAATAAGCTATATTTTCGAGAGCGAAACCGTGATGAAACTATTACCAGGTGCTGAGACTGACAAGAATGGTTTATCACCACGAAAACTGTACTTTTACAGTAACACAGACTTATTTTTTCAATTATTTCAAGCTTTCTCACAATTAGATAAGAAATTGATGTTTTTTTTTTTTAGTGATAGCATCCTTAACGGCACAGCTCATAGCCTTTATCAGAAGTGATCATCGTATTAATGGTTCAGCAGCTTCAATATCATCAGAATTTTGCCGGAATGTAGCAGTCCATCGTGGACTTGGTACGACAGCGGCTCCCCTGACATCATCTTCTGTCATCAGAAGACAGCCGCCACGCGACTATCGATGCGACCGCGACACTCTGTTAGAGTGACTGCAGTCACTCTTATCCGACCATTTCGGTGATTTCACTTCGTAACAAAACTAGACAGCGCCACTTGCTGCGCCGTCAAACTATTAATTTTAAACTGCAGTTTTTAGGGTTCCGTACCCAAAGGGTAAAACGGGAACCCTATTACTAAGGCTCCGCCACGCGCCGTCTGTCCGTCTGTCACCAGGCTGTATCTCATCAACCGTGATAGTTAGACAGTTGTAACTTTCAAAAATGATGAATTTCTTTTGCCGCTATAACAACAAATACTAAAAAACAGAATAAATCAATATTTAAGTGGGCTCCCATACAACAAACATGATTTTTTTTGCTCGTTTTTGCTCGATATTGATAACGGCAAAAGGTAGACGCTTGAAATATTCACAGAATATTTAGTTATTTATTCACTTTAAAAATAAATAATTAAATTAAAATAAAACAAATATTTAAGGGGGGCTCCCATACAACAAACGTGACTTTTTTTTGCCATTTTTATAGATAATGGTACGGAAACCTTCGTGCGCGAGTCCGACTTGCACTTGGCCGGTTTTTTTCACAACTATTGTCACCATATCTTAAAGAACTTGCAACATCTAGTGTTATTACAATTTATGTGCAAACTAGTCATCGCTCGTAAAACTGAGTTAGATATTAATTTAGAACTGTCCGCCGATAGTCGTAAATTATGGAATTAGTCGCGTGGAACTGACTTCAGACCGTATGATAGGCATGTCAATAAATCTTTTGAGTTTTCATTTTATCTTAACTATCGTACGTCCTTTGGTTAACGAAGTCTACCTATTTATATTATTATGGTTGCTGCTAAAGGTTGTGGGAGCTATTGTATAAATTATCGTTCACCTACAGCGATGGTGACAGAGAACAGTAAACTGTCAAACTTTTATTGCTTGAATACGAGCCTTTTGGCTACTTTGTGAGTGTATTTTATGTTTTTTTTTTTAAATGTGCGTATTGTTTATGCAGAATAAACAATTATTCGTTTTTCTTTTTTAAGAACTTTAGTGATACAGGGTAAAATTAAATTAGCTAGCGAAACTCCGCAGACGTGATTGGGTACCAATATAAAAACATGACAGAAATAGTAAAACAACTAGAAATAATAGTTAAAAAATTTGTTATTTTTTGTGTAAACTTCACAGATCTGGTGAAACACGATAAAAACTACTCACACTCCAAGTAACTACACTACAGATACAGACATTGACCCCAAAAAAAAGAACAAAAATAAAAAAAAAGTAAAAAGTAGAGGGAGAAAAAAAAAAGAAGAGAGAGAAACAAAGAGAATGAGGAGGAAAAGGGAGGAGGGGTGAAATAAATAGTTTTTGTTTTGTTTAATCTTGTCTTGACTGCCTCGTCGTCAAGTGGTCGCAAGCGCTACTGCTGAGCATGAGGTCCTGGGCTCGATTCCAGGGTCGGGCAAAGTGTTATTGGGATTTTCCATTACAAATTTCTCAGTAGCAGCCCGGAGTCCTGATTTGTGCCCGGTTGATGGCAATAGGCTCGCCCCCTGTTACATGGGACTTGATGGGACTTAAAACTGAATAACTGGCGAAATGTGCGTACTATAGGTACCTACACCTCTGCCTATCTCTTAGGGGATTACGGGCGTGATGTTATGTTATGTTGTTTTAACATGCCTATACCCATCACGTTTGCGGAGTATCGCTAGTTAATTTAATTTGACCCTGTAGATACATTCTCTACGGAACCAAAGCCTCTTCCTTTGCCATAACTGAAAGTCGCAGAAGCAAAAACGTCTCTGTTACGTTTTCTTTTAATTGACTATTATGTAGATAGTTTGATGAATCTGTCTACGTCTAGTTTAAGTTCTAACAGAATTAACTGATGCCATTTTCTTTCATTACGACTTTTGCTTTCTTAGTTCTATGAAACCATAAAAATGTTATTTCAATATTCAGGTACAAAAAGTTCTTTCTCTAAGCAAATGGGAAAGTTTGTACAAAACAAATGTTTATTGATTGTAAACAAAACATTGCAATATTATTTGGAATCCTCTAGCAATAACCCGTAACGTTATAATAGCCGGCTTTTCGGAGAAACATCGGGAGTTCGCTCCGTGTTGCCAGGTTAGAAAATAATATTTTGCACGACTGATAAAATTTGTGAGCCTAGAACACGCTGTATATTTTTCTAATTACTATTTGATGGGGTGAAATATTAAAACGTATGGTTGAGTAAATGAATAATAATAGAGGAGATTGTACAAATTAATAAGACACGTTATTTTTATGGCTATGAAAAACTATAAACCACTCAGACAAGTATAATTCAACGAAATTAATAGAAAAGCGATGCCTGTCGACTCGAGAAAGTAATTCCACGACAGTTTCCATTAATTTTCCTCTATACGAAATTAAAAACTTTTCTAGAAACCAGATGGCGTTCCGAAAAATCAGCAGCACTTCTGCTAAACCTATTCCTGGCAACACTGGTAGCTGGCAATAAAAGTAAGTGGATGCAGCGTTTATAGCCCATTTTATGGGACTTCGTATAAGTTCGCGATACCCAACGTTACCATGATTAAACTCCCTATGCCGTTTATAATCTTACTAAATTAAATTTCAACTGAATCTGGTGATCCTCTTTAGTGAACTAGTTATTTATACACGTCTTGTATTAATTTAAAGTGGTTTATACACCGTTTATACTCCGTTTATATCCCGTTTTACGACGCATAGTGTTGTGATTGGCACTCGCATGGTTTTACTCCAGTTAACGATGTTGGTTGTGAAGTTTCATCATTGAAAAAGTTGTTCTTAGTTTTATTATAATTAAATTGTTTCGTTTTGATGGGCAAGGATAATGATAGAGTGGGACAATTGCGTGTGCCGTTGGCATGTAAGCTTGGTTCAGATGACACGAACGCTGTTTATAATTATTGTGGGGACAGCACCCTAATTGCGATGCAAATTTGCAATAGCAAATTGACTATTTGTCCGTGTGGTGCCGGACGTAAAGAATAGCACCATCCTATTACTTCGCGTGGGTGTCGTAAAAGGCGACTAAGGGACTTACTAGAGAATGGGCAGCAGCGTTCTCTACGTATTTTAACACCATACTGCGATCGCCAACCCGCCAAATAAAAGATACCCTCCAACATGCACCTGAACGTGGAAAATATTTATACTTAGGTCAGGTTGTAAGTCAACGCTTCTATCGCGAAGTAAGTTCAAATCTGATGAAAGAAAGAAAGACCAAGTTAGGAAAATATGCGTTACATCCACGCAAAACGGCCATCGCTCAGCATAATGCTGTGACCCTATGCGAGACATAGCCCCAGCGCTGGTTTTCAGCGACCGGATGAAAAAGAAATAAAAATAATTTGAAGTCCAAATAACAATAAACAGAAGATCCTGCGAATTACGTCTAATTTTTTGGCTCCCTGACAAAAAAAAGTCCGAAATTGGTTCGTAAAACTGCAACCATTTTCATTTAACACAAAGACCTTAAAAATAACAATACAAGGAATAAACTCAGTTCCGAATGTTTTAAAAAAGTCATAATCTGAGATAATACACACTGGCCGATCGTTAAATGCCTTCAAAATTATAATTTAGGTCATTTTAACTCGTAAAACTTATATTCCTTAAATGACATTCAATGTATAACGTTTCTGAGAATGTTACATTGATAGCTTTTCGGCATTTGGCCTCCGTTTTATATTTAAATTAGTTTTTATTTAATGTTGTATTTATTTTAAACGGCTTCGTTATGATAATCAATATTATTGGGTTATTTGTTCGTTAACGCGATAAGGTTCCCTGATTTTAACCGCTTCATATAACTTAATGGTAGGTAGGTAGGTACTAAATCCTTTTTAGGGTTCCGTTCTCAACAAGGAACAATTATAGTTTCACCATGTCCGTCTGTCTGTGAGGGCTTGCCTCTGAGACTCTTAATACTAGAAAGCTGTAATTTGGCATGGGTGTGCATATTAATTACGCCGACAATCGTAAAATATAAATTTTTAGCATGTAGGAAAAAATCATGCCCATTTTACGTGTACGGGAGGTATCCCTTACACGTAAAGCGGGGATGATTTTTTTTTCTCGTCTATCCCATAATGTGGGGTATCGTTCGATAAGCCGTTCAAAAATATTGGGGGTCTGTGAATACCATTTTTGATTCTGGGATCCATTTGCGAAATATTCAAGCTGAGTTAAGTGCTTATTAGAGTTAAGTGTCCCCTCCTTGTCAGCTAAATGGTTGATTGAGGATATCTGAAAAAAAATCATGGCAGTATATACATATAACGAAATTGAAAGGAAACTATCACAGTAGGCTTTACAAGTTAACGAGTAATAGTCGAGGAACGTACATTTGCAGTTGGAGAATTTACCGTGACGTATATCGATGTATGGGAGAACATGTTTTTCAACTACAATGTTAAGTTTGTTTTTGGGATAAATTCACCCCAACTACGGAACCCATCATTGTGCGTGGTCCGACACGCACTTGGCCGGTAATTTTTGCAACTATATGTTGTTTCTCTTTCTCATCTGTTTGTGTCTTTAAAAGGATGGGCAGCTGCATCTTCCTGCCTGTTAATTACAAGAAAACATAACATCACACCTGTCAAAGGGTTAAGCAGAGGTTCACACAAATCCAGACTCCGGGCTGCTACTGAGAAATTCATTTGAGAAATCTAAATAACACTGCCTGACCCGGGAATCGAACCCAAGACCTCATGCTCAACAGTAGCGCTTGCGATTCCCAGTCCAACGCGGCAGTGTGTGGCCTCACCAATGAAGGATTCTTTACAAGGAAGTGCGTAGTACACAGCCATACACAGAATGTCATTAGACAGAAATATTATACTCTCAACTTGTAATGTTTTGCATGTCGAATGTCTGACTATGTATTAGGAACTTACTTACTTACTTTAAGACTAACACTACCAATCTGCCACATCATCATCATTACAGAATACAGTTCTTTACTCTTGTTTCATGTATATATTTATATATTATTGTAGGTATATATTTATATAGATAAGTGTATGCTTTTTGTATGTATTATATGTATTTATTGTATATGTAAATGGTACACCACTGACTACCTGCAGTATTGTCTCTCCTTCTCCCTTTAATCCATCCAAAGGTTGTCAAAAGATCGCTTTTAGCGATAAGACCGCCCATTGTGTCACCCTATGGAAAACTACAACATTTATATCTGTAACTTTTAGCTACGCCCCGCGGTTTCACCCGCGTAAGTCTCGATCCCGTGGGAATATCGGGATAAAAAAGTAGACTATGTCTCAATCCAGGGTGTCAGCTACCTCCATACAAAATTTTATATTAATTATAAATTGGTCGAGCCGTTAGAGCGTGAAGAAGTAACAAACATACACACACACACTCACAAACTTTCGTCTCTATAATATTAGTGTGATAATAAAGAGTATTCTATTCTATTCTATTCTGCCCAGCCTTTTCCCAACTATGCTGGGGTCAGCTTCCACAGTTAACAAGATGCAGCTGAATACCATTATTTTACATGGAGCGACTGCCTATCTGAGCTGCTCAACCCAGCAACATTGTACGAATAATTATTGCAAATACATGACTATAATTATACGTGAGATTATGACAATTATCTTTTTTACGACTAGACGCACTGCACACCTGCCTGTCATCTGCATTGAAGCCCATCTTGTGTAAGCGTAGCATGATTGGCGCGTTGGGAAGAAACGAAAGACAAAAATATTAGAGACCCGCAGTTTCACCCGCATAAATCTCGATCCCGTGGAAATATCGGGATAAAAAGTATTCTATGTTCTAACCCGGGTCATAGTTTAACCATGTGCTAAATTTCATCCAAAATCGATCAGCCGTTTTAGCGAGAAACCGTTATAAACAAACAAACTTACTTTCGCGTTTATAATATTAGTTAGGATTGTAGAAAGATTTCTAAGGCCCGATTGATGCTAAAAATGAAGAAAACTTAAATGTCAGTTTGTATGGAATAAGAGCAGTGGTAACTTCCGCGACTTACCGAGTTGTAGGTCGCAGGTACGAACCCAGGCAGGCGCTTTACTTTGTGTAATTTTTTTCATCACCACTGCTCTCAAAACGGCATGTCCTAGAACCAAAAAATCGAAGACATGTGACATCTACCAACCTGCACTGGGCCTGCGTGGTGGATTACGGCCCACTCCCTCTCACAGGGAGGAGACCTGTATCCCTGCAGTTGGAACATTAGAAGCTGATTATGGTTATGGTGATGGAATAAGATAATGCTATTCTTTGTAGACAAAATTTTAATATTGAAGAGGTCATCTCTAGTTCAAACGTCATAAGTCGCTTTTTGGGACTCTACGAATAAGGATGATACAGTTAGACAGCGTACAGACAACATGGTCTGGGGGCTAAAACCTGGCTAAAACCTATTTGATCTAATTCTCGTTGAGTAGATCTTAACTTAACTTACTTTAAATCGACGACTTCTTTGAGACGCCTAAGGGCCTATTACAACGACTTTCTTATCACTGTAAAATAAGGAAATAAATGCCTAGAAAACTAACCCATTTCTCATTAATATCACTAGTTCTAAGGGCTTATTTTATTCTAGATTGCTATATGAAACAAAAACATGTGCACGAAACTGGAATTTAATTTTGACACTGTTTAATATAACTCTAAAGGAAGGATAATTCACTGTTGAGACAATCTTGAGTAACAATAAAATAACATTTAGTAGCTTTTTAAAAGAGTTTGTATATGTAATTTAATTTGTGTAACTGTAAGTAAACTTATAAACACCTGGGATTAGTACCCTGCCTCTCACCAAGTGCGATCATTGATTGTCATGTGGTTTTTAATTACTGAACGTCCCTAAATACTAAAAACCGGCCAAGTGCGAGTCGGACTCGCGCACGAAGGGTTCCGTACCATTATCTATAAAAACGGCAAAAAAATCACGTTTGTTGTATGGGAGACCCCTTAAATATTTGTTTTATTTTAATTTAATTATTGATTTTTAAAGTGAATATATAACTGAATATTCTGTGAATATTTCAAGTGTCTACCTGTTACCGTTATCAATATTGAGCAACAACGAGCAAAAAAATCACGTTTGTTGTATGGGAGCCCCCTTAAATATTTATGTTATTCTGGTTTTTACTATGTGTTGCTATAGCGGCAACAGAAATACATCATCTGTGGAAATTTCAACTGTCCAGCTATCACGGATCATGAGATACAGCCTGGTGACAGACGGACAGAAAGACAGACAGACAGACGGCGGAGCCTTAGTAATAGGGTTCTCGTTTTACCCTTTGGGTACGCAACCCTAAAAACTACGAAAATATAATACATTTTAAATTCATGAAATTCCTACTTTTTTGGCCCCTTTAAACACGACTCGTCTACATAATTAATAAATACATTTTATCCAACGTTCTTCCAACTCGCCCAGATAGCCACAAGTTATTTAAAACAACATCTCCGTTACATAATTACGAGAAACCTCATCATTTTGTAGAGGAACAAGATCAGACAAATTATAAACATTCGGTTATAATTCTCGGTATGTTTACAGTCCCACTCAAACATTGGCCTGGTTTAATGTAAATCGACGATCTACTGTCACTAATATTATTAAACAATGTGGTGTTATATTTGAAATATCGTCTAACGTAGGACAGTCCGAGAAAATGTTGGAAACACATCGGGGCCATACAGCTTGTTATTGTAAAATTACTATGAACATTGTAAAACAATGGAATCTTGTGAACTACTCCGGTTTAAGTTTGGCGTAACACGTATGTTATCGTGGCGGGTTATTCTTTAATTTATGTGATGATCGGGGAAACGGAGCTATGTTTGATATTTCAACGGCTTGTAATTTTTAAACGTTAGCATCTGAGACCTTCATGTGTTTAGAAAATTATTAATATAATTATAGTTATCGCTTCTACGCTATGAGAAAAAGATGCGCTTCCCTGGTGCGCCGGGTTTGGGCCAGCCCCGCTGGTTTATCCCAGCTGTCATTCGTAGATCTTTGACAGTCGTCACGGGTAAAGTTGTCAAAAAATAATAGGCCTGTTTTTAAATAATAGTTACGTCGCACACTGGTCCCGAATGATAAAAAAGTGGACATTAAGAAATTTTTGACAGAAGGTCAACGGATTCGGCTGATTTTTTTTTTGTAGACAGCTGATGCAATTACAAATCACTTTTATAGATTGAGTTTTTGCCAAATAAGCCGTATTTTCAGAGAAAAAAAATATTGAAATATTTTTTGTATGAAAGAAATCCTAATTTTGTCTTTATCTTCCAAGATTCAAACGTATTCAAAATAAAACTTAGCGCAGCTTGTAGAGGTGCTAATTGCTCACCACTTTGTCATAGACACTCTTCTGCGATTTTGTGCTCCTTTTGAGTTACAGGCACTTTAAATATTTTTTGTATAAAAAAATTCTAATTTTGTCTTTATCTTCCAAGATTCAAACGTATTCAAAATAAAACTTAGCGCAGCTTGTAGAAGGGCTAATTGCTCACCACTTTGTCATAGACACTCTTCTGCGATTTTGTGCTCCTTTTGAGTTACATGCACTTTAAATATTTTTTGTATGAAAAAATCCTAATTTTGTCTTTATCTTCCAAGATTCAAACGTATTCAAAATAAAACTTAGCGCAGCTTGTAGAGGGGTTAATTGTTCATCACTTTGCCATAGACACTCAATTGCGATTTTGTGCTCCTTTTCAGTTACAGGCACTTTAAATTTTTCGTTGTCGGATGAGCTTTACTAGTTTTTTGTAGACAGCTGATACAATTACAAGTAACTTTTAAAGATGTATTTTTTGTTAAATAAGCCGTATTTTCAGAGTTAAAAAATTAATTCAGGCGGATTAGAAATAATCTTGTTAAAGATAGACTAAGATGTAATAACATTTTCTTCATTAATAAGTAACTCTTATAAATGTCTTTCTATTAAAAAAAGTCTTATTTTAAATATATCAAATAAACAACTTGGATATCTCAAAACGTGTACAGACATGTTCAGGTACAGGTAATTTATTGTGTGACTCATATTCAGATTATAAGCATTTTTTGGTAATGAGTCATTGCTTAATTAGCCGATTACTTACAATTTGGGCTATATTTGGTCATCTAACGCTAGTGAATGCGTCGGAAACGCTGAATGATAAAAAGGTATAAATTGCAATTAAAACTTTTCCTTCGTACTTTAACGGGCTTAGGACCGTCAAAATACAAACCTATATAATAATATAGGTATTGTATTAAGGCGTACTTAAAAAATTTGAACTACCTGTAACCCTAACGCTTAATTTATCTTTACATGCATGTTTTGTTTATTTATTTATTTTATACTTTATCACTTAATATGTATTTGATTTAGGGCAGGGATCTTGGCGTGCTTATCTGTTTTGGTCACTTTCTTCAATAATAAACGGCACTTGCACTATTAACAGTCTTTTAATTATAGTTCCACAACAAAACACACGCTTTTACAATTATTTTCACAGGTTAAAGGTCGAAAAATTTAAAGTGCCTGTAACTGAAAAGGAGCACAAAATCGCAATTGAGTGTCTATGGCAAAGTGATGAACAATTAACCCCTCTACAAGCTGCGCTAAGTTTTATTTTGAATACGTTTGAATCTTGGAAGATAAAGACAAAATTAGAATTTTTTTATACAAAAAATATTTAAAGTGCCTGTAACTCAAAAGGAGCACAAAATCGCAGAAGAGTGTCTATGACAAAGTGGTGAGCAATTAGCACCTCTACAAGCTGCGCTAAGTTTTATTTTGAATACGTTTGAATCTTGGAAGATAAAGACAAAATTAGGATTTTGTCATACAAAAAATATTTAAAGTGCATGTAACTCAAAAGGAGCACAAAATCGCAGAAGAGTGTCTATGACAAAGTGGTGAGCAATTAGCCCTTCTACAAGCTGCGCTAAGTTTTATTTTGAATACGTTTGAATCTTGGAAGATAAAGACAAAATTAGAATTTTTTTATACAAAAAATATTTAAAGTGCCTGTAACTCAAAAGGAGCACAAAATCTCAGAAGAGTGTCTATGACAAAGTGGTGAGCAATTAGCACCTCTACAAGCTGCGCTAAGTTTTATTTTGAATACGTTTGAATCTTGGAAGATAAAGACAAAATTAGGATTTCTTTCATACAAAAAATATTTCAATATTTTTTTTCTCTGAAAATACGGCTTATTTGGCAAAAACTCAATCTATAAAAGTGATTTGTAATTGCATCAGCTGTCTACAAAAAAAAAATCAGCCGAATCCGTTGACCTTCTGTCAAAAATTTCTTAATGTCCACTTTTTTATCATTCGGGACCAGTGTGCGTCGCGATGGACAAACGCGACGTAACTAGTGAAGTAACCATGCGAATCGGTACTCGATACTCACGATAAATCGATTCAATTTAAATGTCAAAACGGGCCTATTATTTTTTGACAAGTATAGTCTGACAACCAGTCTTACCAAAGCGCCTATCGTATTACCCAGTAACTGGGTTGTGGAGTTTAGATAGGCAGTCGCTCCATGTAAAATACTTGTATTCAGCTGCATCCGGTTGGACAGGAAGCCGACCCCAACATTGTTGGGAAAAGGCTAGGCAGATTGAATTATCTTAATTCTTATTGATTCTTCAATCATGCGAAGGTTGTGCAATAGTTGTCACAGACTCTTTTCACATTAGTTATGGTCCCACGTAACTTCCACACCCGAAAATCATAAAGTACATCATGAAAATGAATGTCAAAGTACCCAATATCTTCGTAATGTATTTCATTGAATACCAATGATGGCGGAGTTGCGGTCATAAAGAGTGTGGCGTTAAAACTTGTGCACTTACGTCTGTGTTCGAGAAGACCGTCGTAAATTATAACTAATGCAACGTTATGGTCCTCTTCTGTAACTTCTGGATGTAGGTACCTACGTAGATTCTATTAGGTACCTACGCCCTAGGGTGTTGTAAATTCAGGGAAATAAATTAACTGGCAAAGTGGCAACATAAATTATCCGTTTATTCAAATAGCAACAGTAATTTTTTGACAGTTGTAAAGTCTAAGTCAAAGTCAAATTATTTATTTCAAATAGGCCATAAAAGGCACTTTTAAACGTAAAAAATTACAAAAAAATAGAATTGATTCTAGTCGTCCTTTCCAAAAGGTAGTTTCGTATGGAGAAGAATGGGCAAGAAACTACACCGTTACTATTTTAACTACAATATTTTTTATAGGTACATTCATTATATGTTAAGATAATTATATGTGTATGAATTGGCTGGCTTTGGAGAGTGTACGAAGCCAGGTCTTTATGATCTTTTTACACGGATATTTTGAGGTCTATTATGTTGTGACAAATTAGTTAACAATTTATTTCCCTGATAAGTACCTACCTATACAGTTCATTCTAGTACGGGATTATTTAAATAATAATCAGCATGTAGTTAGAAAACCGCTATTTCAATCCGTCTGTTAACATAACATGACGCCTTGTCCGACCTGGGATTAGAACCCAAGACCATATGCTTAGCGGTAGCGCTACCGACCACGAATCCAACACACCGTCTGATAAATAAAGCCGCGTATTTTTTTATTTTTTTTACTATTAGGTACGGTGACCAGCATTACATGACCCCTCTTACAAAGAAGAATAATGGAAGAGGGTCAGGTAATTCTGATCACTTACATTTGTTTTTACAGATGGGTACCCAATGCAACAATGTAAACTTGTCAAAGTATAATAGGCCCGTTTTGACATTTAACTTGAATCGATTTATCGTGAGTATCCAGTACCGAGCCGTATGGTTACTTCACTAGTTACGTCGCGATTGACCATCGCGTCAGTGTTGTGAGATCGCAACGTAACTAGTATTTATTTATTTATTTTATTTAATTTAATTTACACGGCTTAAAAAAAAACAATTACATAAATCAGAATGAAACAACCAACAATGTGGTTACAATGGATGTAACCGTACGACTCGGTACCGTACTCGATACTCACGATAAATCGATTCAAGTTAAATGTCAAAACGCGCCTATTCATTTTTGACAACTATAGTCATAATTTCCACACTCAGAGCCGATATACAGGGTCAAATGAAATTAGCTAGCGAAACTCCGCAGACGTTCTGGGTATAGATACCTATCTAAACAAGATAAAATAATATTAGATTTTTGCATTATTTTTTTTGGGTGGGAAATTATCAAATAACTTCTCCCGCTCTGGGCAGAGCGGGAGGGCGTGTCAGACTTTTACTGACTAAAACCCACCCGTGTTCCTTCAGATGCCTGTGTGCCAGGGCCCCGATATCCCTTTCGGACAGACTCGTAACCCTGGCAGGCATTGAGCCTTTTGGACCCCGTCAAGATTGTTGCTTCAAGCGCAAAGTGAGTTATCAATGCACGAGTGTTATGTTGGTGCCCGAGCGCACGCGATTGCTCTAAATTAGCACGAGTGCATTATTTACTCACTTTAGCAAGGTGAGTAATCTACTTTTCTTTCAACTACCAATCTACCTTCCGTGATAAAATATACCTACTCAAAATAAAAACTCAACTAAGTCGGTTTTATTCAGCTGATTTTTCTTTTCAGCCAGTTTCTTTTTAATCTAATGCATACATTTTATATTAAACTTAATGGGAAACATTAAACCTCAGTGGTAAATATTTTTATTATATCTAAATAAAAAATAAGTAACAGTGCATTCATGAAAAACTGTGCAAGCATGAGATTTCATATAACATTTCTGCACTGTTTTGGTTCTAAGCAAAAAATACATCCTTTGTGATCGGTTTTGTTGTGATTTAATGATAAAAATGCTAGGTACGTAGTTGAAAGAAAAAAATGATTTGATGGATTTTTTTCGGGGGTCAACGACTGCTGGTAGTGTTGTTACCTGAAATGAGTTAAGAAAATCTGTTTTCCTGTTTTATAGTATTGAAAAAAAAAATGATTTGATTTTGATACATGTTAAAGGCTCGTACAGACTGGCGCAATATCGCGGGAGTGAGTGCGCGACCCCTGTGGCGCCCGCGATATAACACTAGTCTGTACGAGCCTTAAGAAAGGCAAGAGTTCATGTTTGTATGCCATTTTATTGGAATAACAAAAAAAAAATATGTGATTTAAGGATCATGTGTAGTGTGTTTAAATGGGATGAATTAATTATTCTGGAAACATGCAACGTATTAAAGGGTTCAAGTCCAGCAATGGGCGTGAACTAAATACATAATAACTTTGTGAGCAATTTTCCCACGCAATACCTCCAACGATAACGAACCATGCCTAGCATTGAAACTATCGATTATTAAATGATACATCATAGGACACAATTTCCGCAAAATGTGTGTTTACCAACCCTAAGCTAGGGTGCACCTACGAATGGTTCCGTACCCTTTATTATAGCCTTAATAATGGGTAGGTAGACATGTCAATTAGGGTTGCGATGTGACAATATTATTGCTCGCGATTTTTCATCGTACCCGAAGGGTGCCAAACGGAACCCCGGATTACTAGCCTCCGCTGTCCGTCCGTCCGTCTGTCAGACAGCAGGCTGTATCTCATGAACCGTAAGCGGTAGATAGTTGAAATTTTCACAGATTGTGTATCTATTCCCGCTTTATCAACAAATATGGCCGGTTTTTTTATAACATTCGTCAGTGTCGCATTTGACCTCTCCATCTCACCTGAAGAATGTAGGAATACGAGTACATAAGTGACTAGCTTATGGCCGCGATTTAGTCCGCGTGAAATGTCTTTCATAAAATATATATATCCTATGACACTCGGTAAAGGCTGTTACAGACTGGTGCGATATCGCGGGCGCGACAGGCACCGACAAAGAAATTGTGCTGCTAGAGTTGCGTCGCGCCCGCGATATCGCACTTGTCTGTAAGAGCCTTAATACTCTACGAGCTTGCCATTAGTGAAATAATTTTCGGAAACGATCCAGCAGTTCCAATTAAAATAATTACAATAATATTGTATTTTGTTTTTTGTTTTTTTTGTGTAGACACGGTTGGCGCAGTGGTTAAGCGATTGACTGCTGCGCTGCGTGTCGCAGGTTCGATTCCTGCACCGAACAAATATTTGTATGATCTACAAGTAGTTGTTCCGGGTCTGGCTGTTTGTGTATGTGAATTTAAATGTTTGTAAATGCATCCACGATACAGGAGAAATTCCTAGTGTGGGGCAAAGTTAAAAAAAAAAAAGAAAAAGAAAGAAAGATTTTATAAAACATGTAATTTGAAATTTGTCATTAAAATATTAATTGGTATTATAATAGCATTTAGTTAATGGAAATTGTTTTAATTTATTTATGAATGTATTACATATTATTATTTGTTCTTCTTTAAATTTTCTTGTAATTTAACAATTTTAATTGACATGACTAGTGTACTTGTTGTGTGCATTTTTAGCTTAGAGCTTGATAAGTTTAACTTATTTTTATCTCCGAAACTGCTGATCCGATTCCGAAAATTAACCGTCTAAGTATCACATCATTTTAACAACTAAGTAGTCAAATAAAAGCCCTCTCTCATACTTTTGCTGTGCCCGACAGGGTCCACAATGATCATAATTTGTAAAACCTACCACCTGAGTACACAAAATATTGAGTAGGTATTGAGATTACCCGCTGCATACGAACTCACTTGGGGTTCCATACCTCAAAAGGAAAAAACGAAACCCATATAGAATCACTCGTGTGTCCGTTTGTCACAGCCGATTTATTCAGAATCTACTGGACCGATTAAGCTAAAATTTGGTACACATGGATTTCTGTAATCCAAACACGGACGTGTAATGTAAATAAATGAATCTTAAATATGAGTGTCGCATTAGGAGGGCAAATTAGGAAAAAAAAAACGTTTTGCAAACTTTACCGTGTGACATATCAAAAGAAACGGGTTGTCGTGAGGGTTCAAATATATGTTTTAACAATTTTAAAATAAATAGATTTTAAGTTCATCATCATCTGTGAGGGTTCAAATATAATTATGTATTGATAATTTAAAAATAAATAATTTTAAAGTTATTTATGAAAATTTGTTAAAATTGACCATTGACCACCTCCATAATCCGAAACCAGGGCAAGAAACCGTTTAAATTTTATCTCTGAAAATACAAATTATTTTTGATACAATTGATATTAGCTTCAAGTGCTATTGGGATTTTCCATTAAGAAGTTCTCAGTAGCAGCCCGGAGTCTGGATTTGTGCCCGGTTGATGGCAATAGGCTCGCCCCCTATTACATGGGACTTAAAACATAACTGGCGAAATGTGGGTGTACTATAGGTACACCTCTGCCTAACCCTTCGGGGATTACAGGCGTGATGTTATGTATGTATGTGATATTAGCTTCAAAGATTGCTTCATCACATAAGGTTCAGCATTGATTTTGTAACAAAATATCCATTGTGCATTTGGCCCATTGTGTCACCCTATGTATAATTTCAACATAATTATATCTGTAACTTTTATGGTGTACATAATAAAGAGTATTCTATGCTATTAAATAATTAACGAAATATGTTCGATAACCTTTATTATAACGGTTAAGGTTACATAGAAAATTAACCGGTTTCCTCACCCTGTCCGAAATTACTGAGTCTATTTTTTTTTAATACAAAAAATAGATCTTATCTCTATCTCTATAAGAAGTCTATAGTGTTAAAATAACATGGTTAATCTCTCAATATTCTGCGTACAAACTTACATTTCACGGCGGTCATCAGTTCTACGGCTAATATGGCCTATTGCCACTTTGCTTGCTTATTCTGTGAGCTATGTCAACAACATTGGTTCTCTGTCAGATCACCTCGTTCTGGATCGTTCCCTAGTTCCCTCGACCTCATGCCCCGGGTGAAGATTATGGCTTATTATTTTCGTGGGATCTCCTTCGAAATAAACTAAAGCGAAGTTTGTTTGGGAATATAAATAATATTTTCGAAATTGTACGTCATTTTGCGATGGTCTATTTTTTACTCTTCAATGCTCTACAATAAATATAGCGCACACTGTAACTAGTGCATTGTCTTGTCATAGATATCTTGATCGAGCTTCGTTCGGACCGATCCTTACTATTTATTGGGTTGAAGGTATTATAAATGTGTGTTACGTACTGTGAAAGCTCTAAAACCCGAAAGCTCGAAAGGTCTAAAACCCGACAGGACTCAGGAGAAGGGTCTATCCTCTGTCTAGATTAATTTGAGTGAAAGCGTCCAATAATTTGTTGACTTAGAATTTTTTTTAAATAATTAAAAAGATTTTTTATAATTAGAGATACATATTATCATTAGAGATGGGTTGTAACAGGTTAAAAACGATATCTGTTATCACTGTTACACTTAAATAACAGATCCAAATATCTGTTATTAACTAACAACTTTTTATTTTTGTACGGACGATAAATACGTATTTAAATGTTAATTAAATATCTTCTTTATTTATTTTCGTTTATAGTCGAAAATCGTATCCAAAGTAGTGTGAAATATATTTTAGTCAGCCGGTTAGACTGGACGCCGACCTTGCTATATTAATAACCTTGCTATATTCCTTCGTTTGTGAGTGTGTATGTAAGATTCCGTGGTAGCAGTAGAGGTAACAGTCCGTGGTGACTGTTATAAGGAATTAACAGTAACAGCCGTGGTACCAGTCTTTGAAATTATCTGTTACTTAAAATAACATACTTATTTTAAATAACAGATAATTTATATTGGTAGGAGCAATTGTTATTTTTAAATATCTGTTATATCTGTTACGATAAATACGCCGCACCCCTAATTATCATCATTAGCCTTGTTCCACCCACTTTTGACTATCGGCCTCCTCCCTTTTGAAATGAAATCCCTTTTTGTCATGCTTTTGTGCCATTTTTCCCTGGTCTGTGCGAGTCTCATCCAGGTCTTCCCCCCTATGCTACCTATAAAGTATAGTAATTGATTTAGTTTTCAATTAAGTTTTTATCAAGAACCCAAAATTCCAAAAGACCTCTTGAAACCTTAATTAAAACTCATGTTCCTACAAATTAAAAAGAATTACAAAGCTTAAAGACCTTAATTAAATGGCGTTTTCTTAATAACGTTTAATACGATACGTCACGAGATGCATGTTGTCAGTTTTTATCATAAATCGATTAAGCGGTGCCGATTTTGAGTATTTGTGACATGCCCAAATATGGCTTTTTGATGCAGGGACGAATTTGGGTATGGCAAAATATTTGGTGAAAAGGTTATCATTTAATGTAGTTATTATTTTAATTGCAATATTTTTTTTTAAATAATATGCCAGCTTATTGTCAGAGCAGCGCTTAGTTAGAAGGAAAATTAGAGAAAAGAAAGAAAATACGTTTATTTACGGTAAACATGACGCAAAGAAGGAACACAAACACAAAAATCAAATTAATTAATTTGGCTAACACAAAGTTCTTAAATATACAAGTAGCATGGTATGAAATCCTTACTAACAGAAGACTTAGACAGATTTAACAGCGGGGGCGGGTCCCAAACTAGGCACAGTATGTATCTTGGTGACCCAAACACTACAATGAGTTAATAGTTTAATGGGTTCTGCTAGTGCAAGATTGTTATTCATAAGTTCATTACAAAATTTTGAAAAAGAACAATTGGGGGAAAATTAATTAATAAGTAATTTGTGTTATTGATCTAAGTTAGGGATATTATGCATAAGTACTGTTGTTAGGTTAGTGTTCAAAGCAGGTTAATTAATTTATATAATTTTATTGAAATAATCATGCAAATAGTTAAAGAGGTCAACACAGGTGGTATTTCTACGTTACTTCCCTTTATGGGCAAACATTATCTTTAACAAACACATTGAAAATGAATTCCAAGGAAATTGATGCAGCTTAAGCTGGACATAATTAAATAAGTTAGGATTATGGAAAATTCTTTGAAAAAGCTTTGAAATTCTAGTAGAATCTAAATTACTTCTAGAATTAGTGACTGATAGAAAATGCCTCAGGCATTAAGTCCGCCTTTGTACAGTATTTTTTTTTTACTTGTGGATAAAGTTTAATTAGTAGCAACATTCTGCAAAGAGTTAAGAATCGGTTATCAATTTCTCATCATATTTTTAGAGAAATGCATATTTGAGTGCTTTTTTTATATTTCTTTTGTTATGCGTCACTTATGAATAGCAATGATAGATCTTAAATAGACGCTTTGTTGCAGATTGACATAAATAGTGAATAGAAAAAAAAATACTAGTTTTAACAGTTAACTTTTATTTCAGAGTCGAATTTAGAACATTCAACAATAAAACCACAAATTTAAAAAAGCGTCATCTTGTATTTTTTAATTAAAATTTTTAAAAACGAGGAAAGTATTCGGTTTGTTTTTACAGCAATTCCGTTAAAAGTTTGAATGTATGTATTGAATTAGTTAAATTACTCTACCTATTCTAAGCAATGCGAAATAGCTATCAAGAATGACGTCTTTAAACGGAATGGGCTGCCTCGTGGACATTTGTCAATTTCTCAGTAAGCAATAAAATGAAAATACAAATTTATTTTCAGTGCCCTTCCACAGAATCAATAAGGGAACACGTGTCGCACTCCCACTTCGAGTTTTCTGTTCGAAGAAATTGTTCGCTCTATCACACCG
Organism: Tiliacea citrago; assembly: GCA_963921375.1. NCBI lineage: Eukaryota > Metazoa > Arthropoda > Insecta > Lepidoptera > Noctuidae > Tiliacea > Tiliacea citrago. The sequence continues at coordinate 17,925,466 of OY992798.1, forward strand.
TAAGCGAAAGGCATATTTTTCATAAACTGAAAAATTTCATTTTCGATAAACTGCTTCATGGGCTCTGGAAATGTTCAAGCTAGCAACGATTTTCGCTGCAACATATCTAGTCTTAAAAGACTAGATATTTTGCAGCGAAGATCATTGCAAACAGCACATACCGCGGAAATCGTTACAGAAATAAAAGATTGTGGACACACCGTCAAAAGTACAGATATAAAACAATTGACGAATGTTAAACTTTTAATTTCCCTAAGGTTTGGTCATTTGGCAACAGAACACAGGATTACAATACCGTGTGATAGGCGACCTCGTCCGATGAATGTTTTATAGATTGCAGCAGGTAACTATCGACCGACTTCGTCGTTTCTAACTAACAATACAATAAACTAATACTAGTGTGTTTTGGTTCTGACAAATGAGTCATAGGTAGACGCCTAATGCTAGTCTATATTTACTATGTCGCGAAATGTACCAGTATAGGTTAATTGAAACCAAACTGCTGGTTGAACATTTGAAGTGGATGTATAAATCACTTTTGTAGACGGAAGCCGACACAAATTATTGTTAGTGAGTTTTAGGTTCTTTCCTCAAAATACCATTTCAGACACCAATCTACATGGCCATCGCATGATCTGACCAAGATTATGTCTGTACTTTAAAAGAGAATGTGACCCTGAGTTTGTTTCGGCCTTTCTTCTGAGAGTAGTCAGATAGGAAACGCCGACCTCATCTAGTTTTAAAAATATGATTGACGTGTAAAAGTGTTTGTGCAAACTTACAGAAATAAAAATCATTTATCATCATTTATTTAATAGTTTGGGGCAGTCGCAAACTTACAGAAATAAAAATCATTTATCATCATTTATTTAATAGTTTGGGGCAGTCCGCTACTTTAATAATTTTATAGTTTAGTTTATAGTTTCTTTTGGTAAGACTTTTACGTATTTTGATCACGAAAGCCCGTCAATTCATAAAAAAACATGACTATACGTATTTTTTACAAAAATTGAACTATTAGCAATTCCTGTTTCCTTAAACAGCCGGCCGTACAAAAATAGTAATTTTACGATATTTTAACGTCGCAAGTGGCAATTATTGTGTTTATTCCTCAGTCCGGCCCAGTGTTGGGACTGGTTTGCAACTTTGTTGCGACGGCGAACGGAATTGTTTTATTGCTTTTTTATCCGAACAACTGTGCGATCCGGTCCGTATTGTACGCGCGTAGGACGTTGGCCGACTGACACATGTTTTAGAGGAAGATTGTTTTTTTTCTTAGATTTTGAGGTTATAATATTGGAAAAATGTAGACCAAGTAATTTAAATGACGATCGATGCTAAAACTAAATCCAAATTGGTTTAGTTTTAGCATTGATGGTATTTTAACTGTTTAATAATGATTTTCATAAAAAAATAATGCTAATTGTAATCATTCGAATCCGAAATGAAACAGCAATCTAAATAAACCGGTACTTCTGTAGCGTAATTTCCCAAATTGCAAGAAAAAAACGAAAGTGCAAGTCGTAATAAGTTAACTGGTTGGGTAAGATATTGCACCGTTCGAACTTCCGGAGGCGGCTCCCGGAACTTGCACCAAGCCAGTTTTCATTCGCAAGTAGGTACTAATATCCAAAAATTACCTAAATCCTTCGTTTAGCAGCAGATTGTGTTTATAAAAAAATGTATAGAAATAAAACTTGCTATTAAACATATTTTTTAATAGATAGGTATTATAAATGATTAAATAATTAATAAAAAAATACTTTAAAATTTTAAAAAATAGCAATGGAAAAAAACTCAAACTCAAACTCAAACTCAAAGCATTTATTTCAATTAAACCATTTACAGGCACTTTTGAATTGTCAACAAGTCGGTCAGTTACAAATATGAAGCTAGTTGCCCATTCCAAATAGTAGGTTCCTATGGAGAAGAACGGGCAAGAAACTCCACAGACACTCTTTTAAAATAAAATATTTGATACAAAGTATTGGTTACATCATTCTTATTGAAAATATACATGTGAGAACGATGCAAAACGTCAGAAGCGTCCGTGATAAAAAAAAACAATTCAAAACTAAAATAATTAAAAATAAGCCGTGGCAGCTAAGAGATGACCAGTCCCAACTGACAGCGCCCGTTCACGAACATGACGCATGGATCAGCACCATTCAGCTCAACCATTTTGAAGGGAGCTAAATGATCCAACACACACGCCACCATCAGCGAGACATCTGAGTGAGCATGACATACTCTCAGCTGCCAGGACATATTCAAGTCAATGAAAAATTACTTTTAGCAATGACCTCAATCAACAGCGGGGTAATTACGTACCACAGTTATAGTAGCAGTGTGGCAATGTTAATGGCATTTTGACAGTTCAATAACATAAATTGCGTTTTTTTTTTCACACTAGGAATTTCTCCTGTATCGTAGGTGCGTTTACAAACATTTAAACTCACATACACAAACAGCCAGAGCCGGAACAACTACTTATAGGTCATACAAATATTTGTTCCGCGCGGGATTCGAACCCGCGACACCACGCAGCGCAGCAGTCAATCGCTTAGCCACTGCTCCAACCGTTGTGTTGAGCAGACAATTTTTTCGAACATATGAAGCAATGGATTAGCAATATCCTTCAAAATCATTCAGATTGGGATTGAAAGTGTCTTACGCTTTTAGGGTGCTGATTTACACGGTACGATTTATCTGTGGCATACCATAAGTTGAAACAATAATCAAAGTTGTACCGTCTAAGCAATGTTTAAACGATTCGATTGTTGCTTTAATTTTACATCGCACCGTGTAAATCATGTTTTAGACTACTGCTTTTATAATCTTGTAATATTATATCGCCTAAAGATATTATGTAGCTTGTATTTTAATAGCTCTATCGTTAAATGGAGCTTTATTGCGTAATACAATAATATATAATAATAATAATAATGACCATTAGGAGAAAATTAGGGCTGTTCCAATTTGATAAAGGTGTATTAGAAGGAAGCTTGAAATGTGTGAAGGCGTTTTAAAGGATAAACTTATATGACTATAATTATGTATTATTGACTATTGTTACCCATGTACATTTCATGGTGCTATCTTATCAGTATTCTGTGCTCTAGAAATACTATGTACATGTCCTTGTTTTTTTATATCAATGAATTTAGAAGATCTATGTTTATGTAAGAAGACGTGAGTGAGTTTAACTTATAAGTTAGATGTTATTTAGGTACAAATGGGACTAGGACTTATCCAGCACAGAAAGAAGAATTAGAATAATTTATTTGTTCAAAAATATACAGACACTAAAATAATAGGCTGACACTAAAATACGAGTAATAGGCTGATACACTATAATACACTTTATTCTATGATCAGATATTGAACATCTTTGTCTGAACTAGATAAAATATATCTGTATTTCAGACATCAGCGCTCTTCCCCTGTTGTTGGCGATACTTAGAAATTAACTTAGTTTGACCTCTTTATTACACATCTATAACCAGGGACCGTACAACCCCGGTTACGGGTTAAGCCTTTCGAAAGGGTAACCCATTCAATGGGTTACCTTTATCATGATGTAACCCATTGAATGGGTTTTATAGTAAAAACCCAGTGAAAGGGTTACATGATAACCCATTGAATGGGTTTTATAGTAGAAACCCAGTGAAAGGGTTACATGATAACCCATTCAATGGGTTTTATACTTGAAACCCAGTGAAAGGGTTACATGATAACCCATGCATTCAATGGGTTCTATACCTACTTGGAACCCAGTGACATGAAAAAACCATAATATTATGTAATTTCGATATCCGCCTAGCACGCGTAGCATGACCAATTCTATCTCTGTTCTACCAAGAATAGACAAAGTTTTTGATGTGAAACATTCAACAGCCGCACGTAAAACCGACTGCTGGCGGGGCGACGCATGCCACGTGGCGACGCATCGCTACTATATACAGTCATCTGTAGTAAGTTTTTTGATGAGAAACATTCAACAGCCGCACGTAAAACCGAGTGCTGGCGGGGCGACGCATGCCACGTGGCGACGCATCGCTACTATATACAGTCATCTGTAGTAAGTTTTTTGGTTACCATTTTAGAAAAACCCTTTCAATGGAAAGGGTTTTCGATAGGGTTTATCAAAGCAGTTAATCAAAAACCCATACGGTGTGGGTAATTTTGAATGGCTTAAACTAAGCCGTTCAAAAGGGTTACCCACACCGTATGGGTTTTTATCGAAAACCCTTTCAACGGGTTACCAAAATTTAATTTAAGCCATTCAAAAGGGTTACCCATATTGTATGGGTTTTTGATTTACCGCTTAGAAAAACCCTATCGGAAACCCTTTCAATGGGTAACCAAAATGGTCCCTGTCTATAACACATTCGATCACAGAGATATAATAAAATAATATTAAAATAAAATCAAGTCACAAATGTGAACAATCTTAAATTAGTCGTATAATGACATACTTAATTTAATAAATTGGTTCTTTTTGGTATTTTTTGTGTACGTATGTCAAACTTTGCCTAAGATCTCATAGCATTTAAAAGACATTTATCCAATTGATTTTATAATTTCCACTTAATCAAGTGACAAGTCTGCGCAATCCACTGTAAATAATTTACCAGATTTAATTACATTAAGTCCTCAGAAACCTACGATTACGATAGGAATCATTATCTATCACTTGTTTAATATTCTAATAATTATAAATAATAAATAATGAAAATTAGGCCAATCCTGAGCGGGACTAGTATGTTTAGTTTGGTGCATCTAAGGAAACATGTATTAAATATGTGTGTGTGTGTGTGTTTGTGTGAGTGCAAAGCACAGCTACTGGCCGTAAAGTAAGGTCGGAGATTAAATCTTATGGATAAGTGATGGTAAAGTAAAATATTATAATAATTAAATTATTGTCTTTTTTGTTACATGCTGTATACAGGGTTACTGGTAACTCGACGTATTACTTGCACGACGTCATAGTAAGATTAAAATGCAACAAATTAAGCCACCAAATGTTCTACTGAAATTCAGTAGTTTTTGAGTTTTTTTAAATAAAGTAATGACAAAAATTACGAAAAATAAAATGTTATTAAAAATAATTAGTGATCTGTGCCAAGTTTTCGGCATTTTGGTTTTTTTTATTATTAACAAAGATTTGCTACGGCATCAGCTATGATAATAAATTAAATTCCAGTATAGTCGCATCGTAAATCATTTTTAAATTGTATTTTTCATAAAACAACTAAAAACCTAATTAACTCAAAAACTACTGAATTTCGGTACAACATTTGGTGGCTTAATTTGTTGCATTTTAACCATACTATGACGTCCTGCAAGGAATACGTCGAGTTACCAGTAACCCTGTATAACAAATAGATATTGTCACTGGTATTGAGTAGAAATAAATTAATAACAAAATAACGTTTTTTTAACTACTTATTTGACGTTTTCATCAGATCTACACAAAATAAACCTTATATTCAGAATTATTGGACATTCATCCTTAACTTAAAATTTAATAAATTGTTTAATTTCAATAGTTATTTTTATTGTAGTGCTTATCTGTTCTGTTTTTTTTATTTGTTGAGAAATGCTTACCTACATACGTTTACAAAATTAGATCTCGATCGGGTCGCGGCATGTGGGAGAAAAATGACTCAGAATGAATTAAAAAATGAGTGGCCATCTGGCAATGCTGCGCATGCTACATTTTTCAAGAAATACAATGATCTGTTAGTAGGATCATTAACTAATTTTTAAAATTATTTAAGCGCATTTCTAGCTATGCCGTGTTCTCCTAATTAGAAATATACCTTTATTTTCTTGTGACAGTTGCTGGTTTAACGCCATCTCGACTACTTATAACACAAGACGACGCGTTCAAAGAGTATTATAAATAATCGCTACGTTCACGCACTGTTGAGGACTTGACATGTTACAATTATGTGTGGTACGCGCATTACACCTTCGTTTAAATTTCGAACTGTTTTTTTTTAGCTATCGTATTGTTTATGGCCTAAAAAAATATTATGTTACGTGTGTCAAAATCTCTTTCTAAATAGTTTTTCATCTGTACTTTTCAACTGGGCCAATAAAACAAATGACGAGAATTGCTGTCATCTTTAATTGCTTATTAATTAGAGTTGGTTCAACTACAAGTGCAACAGGCTGATAAATTAGGTATGATTATGTGATCTTTGAATAAGTCAGTTTTCAGTTTCAATTGTATTTTTGGTAGAAACATTGAAGTTTAAACGTTTAATCTACATAGAAACTCACTGGAAAAAAAAGCTTGAACATATAGCTAGTTAGTTAAACAAACGTTGACCGGCTCCCTAAATGCGTCTCTTTTTCGTCGTTCCCTCAATGCTGAGGATCGTTACCATATACGACGCGTCTCCAAGTTACGCGGTCTTCTGCAGTGTGGGCCACTCGGTAAATGCTACCTCCAACAGCTTTCTTGATCGCGTCTCGATCTTGCCGGTGCTCTGCCTTGAGCGCGTTTTCCTACCACCTGCAGTATCATAAGCCTTTCCAGAGCTTGCTTAGATGAACGCATAATATGTCCGAAAAAGATGAGGGCACGCTCCTGGCATATATTGTAGTTAGTCGCTTGGTGATATCGTTCTCATGGCGGTCCATGGTATACGAAGTAGCCTACGCCAACACCACATCTCGAACGCACATCCAGTGGGGTAATGCATACGCCCCGGGCGTCGCCGTCGGGGATCGCAGGCCGATTCCCGGCCACCGTAGGCGCGGGCTTGCGGACGGTGAGCGATGGGTAGCTCGCCGACCGATGAGGACCAGGCCAGGTAGTGATGGGTCCAGAGAATATTCTCTCACGGAGAATGTTCTCCGATCCAGAAAATTCTGCAATAATCTTTTCGACGGAGAATATTATCGGAGCATGGAGAATTCAAAACTAGAATAATTCACATTAATCTCACCTCAAAAATTTAAGAAAACTTAAGAGAATTTATGAGAATTTTCTTGAAATATTTTCGAGATTGTTCTCGCTCAGGAGTTTTTATTAAGAATTTAAGTTGTGGGTTGTGTTATTTTGACGTCAACTGCGTAAGACGTTCAAATGCACTCAGAACTATTATTATACAAATAGATCGATACAATAAAAATAAAAATATTTTATTTCACACATCAGGATCCATACATAACGACACATCACAAACATGGAAATTATGACTACAACAAACATGGAAAATAACACAACAAAAATTAGATGACTGACTTAACAAAGGAGCTCCTAAACTGAGATGAGATTAGCCTGCTACAGTCTTGAAGATTTAATTGCGGCGGCCACGCATTCTGCAGTTCAGGGATACCGTCTTTTAGCGAGTGATGGTATGAAAGCCATCAGTGCGAAACAGCACGAACATCCCCAATGCACTACAGAAACGTGGCAGCCCCAACATCATCCTGGAGATATTATTATACTGGATGCGCTGGGCATCCAGCCATCTTTCGGTGTTACAGACCCACAGACTTCCAGTGTAAAAGCTCTGACAATATGACTTAAAAATCGTGATCTATTGTCTCTATTAAATGTCAATAGAGACTCCATTTTTTTTAATTCTCGTGTGCCTCTTCCAAAAGAATTAATTCCCGAGAACATGTAAAGTTCTCGCTAGGAGAATATTCTCGGGAATTTCCCATCACTAGGCCCGGGTCGACGGCACGTTGTGTTCCACGCGCACCTCATAGAGATGTCAGTACCAATTGACGGGGTCCGAAAGGGCCAATGCCTGCCAGGGTTACGAGCCTGTCCGAAAGGGATATCGTGGCCCTGGCACACAGGCATCTGAAGGAACGCGGGTGGGTTTTAGTCAGTAAAAGTCTGACACGCCCTCCCGCTCCGCCCAGAGCGAGAGAAGTTATTTGATACACCTAAAAAAAATAAAGTGGGTAATGCGTAACACACTTCAATCACAATCCGAGAGTTTTGAAGGATATTGCTAATCCATTGCTTCATAGGTTTGAAAAATTCGTCTTCTCAACGACATAGATAACGCAATGGACGTGGGTGATCTGTCAAAATGAAACTAATTGCGATCAATTGGCATTTTATGTGTGTAACCTCCACTTCGCGCGCTCTCTCTCGCATAACGCTCGACGTCTCGCTGTACAACAGAGATCGCATGAAGTTTTGTTCGCTTTATAGCGACAGTGTAGCCGTAGCATTACGCAATTACCCTGCCTGGGTGTGCGTTGCGTTCCAAAGGACCATTTTCTTCAATAATCAGCAGGATTCCATAAGGAATTCAGAGTTTCTGAGACGATCAATTAGTAACTCGTATTCCCAGTTTTGTTATCTCGGGGAATGGAATTACAAGTAGCCAAGTAGGATTGTTAGAAAACTTGAAATTGAAATTGTCAGAAGAATTAGTAAGGACTTGGCAGCGCTACGCCAAAAGTCTTTATTTTACATTTCTTCATTAGACCGATGTAAATCAGTTGTAACATCACGTCGGTCAGTTCCACAGCAAGACTATATATCCAGCTAACTTACTAGTTATCGGGAAATCATTAGTAAATCCCACTAATGTTATTTATATGTGATAGTTTGTCAAATCCAAACTCAAAGCATTTATTTCAACTAGAGGGGCCTTCCCGGTCCGTCTATCGTCAACGCGAGCATGGTCGAAAAGTTTGTTGTTTCATCCAACGCAAGTGAAAACTATTAACAAACGAGTGAGAACGCGATAACATTGAACGAAAAATAATGTGCGGAAATTTCATAAACCTTGTTCCAGGAAATACGTGTTTTTGAGTAAGCCTTACCACTTTGTGAAATACATGTTGGTCATTTAGAATCTCCATTACACTTGCAAGGTTTCTATCGTAATGTTTTCTTAACATTTACAATTTATGAGTACATTATGAATGGAAAAAGTTCAGGTAAAATTTGTGGAAAAAAGCTGATTTTTGCAGGCTTATACTGAATGTGTAGTGCACAAGATACCTATTGGTTCAAAAATTTCAAAGAAAGATGTGTTACAACGCCTTAATCACGTACGAGCTTTTGTATGAAAAGTATTTCGGGTTGGCCGCTCTTAAACCATTTACAGACACTTTTGAATTCAGGAGACGCCCCGGGCGTTGGGAGTCGCAAGCCGATTTCCGGCCACCGTAGGCGCGGGCCTGCGGACGGTGAGCGATGGGTAGCTCGCCGAAATTATACAAACGGATAATGTAGGATAGGTTTAATGATGGTACTTACTTGTCCCAATGGGTCCATCATGTCCCAATAGGACAAACTGGACCGTGGCTGACAACGAACTGATCCGTACAGCATTGATAAAATATTGGTCCTAGATTCTAGTACCTAATCTAGTTCCGCGACGCTAATGATGATGTTGGTGGTCCCTGCTTGTCATTCTCAATGTTAATCGGGTCCCTGTCTATGTTTAATCACCAGCTGACACTTTATTATCAGTAGAGGGCCTCTCTAATCACAGGACGTTTAACTCATCAAACATCCAGCCGCTACCAGCCACCCCACGAAGATCGTCGCTCCACCTAATAAGCCCTATCCCCTCGCCTAGCCTTGTTTAGCTATAATTATCTATGCCTATATTTGATACTTACTTATATTTTCTTGTTTCTTCTTCCAGGCGGCGCAGGAGCCCACGGCCCCCGCTTCGACGTCGACGTCGACGTCAGCGGCTGGCGACGGTGCCAGCACCTCATAGGGAGCTAGCATCAATGTTGGGACTCTGTGTATATTTCCAGGACACCTAGTGCTAGATCTATTAAGTTACGCCCACACGAAAATGTACCTTATGTTATGTTGTTATAAGACTTGTATTTTTTTTTCGCACTGACATGTGATTACTACCTTGGTGTCACTGTTTTGCTTTGCAGATCGGTTCGAAAATGAGGAGTGAATAATTCAGTCAGACGTGAACGTGACATTCTCCATAAGTCCACCAAAACCCATAATTAATATGCCAATGATTCATTTCGTAAATTCAACATGATGATTTGGTAAGTGTGCTCGAGGGCCAACCATCTGCTTCAATGTCAGATCAATTTTCCAAATTCGGATAAGTTGAAAACCTCCATTACGACAAAAATCTCGAAGCATGTATGACGTTGTACGAAATTACGCCATTCAACAATTTTATTAAATGATTACAATCAACGATAATAAGTAATTTGTAGATAGGTTATACTCGTCAAAACTTGGCTTTTTAGACAAGTTTTTTTTCGTCTTGTCTCTTTTTCGCTTCCGATAATTACGACATGCCGTCCTACTTCCACGTGTCATCTAATTGTGTGACATTTTCCTGTTTTTAAAGATCGAATGTTGGGTAGGTAACCTATCTATACTTCATTGGTTTAGGTAATTAAATAAAGGTAAACAAATCGTAAAAAGGGTTTTAATACATGACACTTTATTTTTTGAAAAAATACGTTAACTTAACTTTACTAAATTAAATGTATTTTTAATTTTTACGATGGTTTTAATGAATGTTAAACTTTATCATTTATTCTTAAACTACTCGTCGTAGACGAGCACATTCTGCTTGAGCACAATATTTTGTTCGATTTATAATAATTCTATAATATTTTGTAATCTGTCTATTGTAAAGAGCCCAAAAAGGCAGGTTCTCTAAACGTCAACGAATTATAACGTTACTAAATTGAAGCGTACAACTGTGACGTAGCATGACAACTGAAGTGACAGGTATTACGTTTAGTCGGTTACTTGACAGCTCGCCCGTCACTTGGTTTTATTTGTTTACCTTTATTTAACTACCTAAACCAACGGAATATACGTCTTTTTACTTATAATATCATTGGACAACTATGTAACAATATTATGACAAATAACTGGACTATATCGTAAAAGCAAAGGTATAAATATGTCTAGATAGACATTCAAAGCTGTGAACTCGTCGAAAAAAGAATAACACAATGATGTGGCGCGAGTGTAATACGTAGATGTCACGCACACTAGCATAATAAAGTTGGCTTGTTTGTTATAGAAATAAAAATAATAATCAAAGCGTCTATGCTCCGAAAATTATAGAGTAAAAAATAAGGTTATATTCACATATCGGTGCGTTGACGATCACAATCCATAGAGAAATGTTTATTTTTTTAAAACACCTTGTAATTAGGAGTCATACGATGTTATCAATATTGTCTGTCCTATCATTATACTGTGTGAGCTTTACTTTGTTTAATACTAACATTTATGTAACCTGGTCCATTATTTCATGGGAATAATCAGATACTGTTAAAATAATGGCCCTTTCGTATTGGAAGCAACGGTCTATTTTATGGTGCTGCAATTTGTAGGCACAAAATGATAGTGAAACAATGTGGTTTGGAAAATAATTAGAAAAAAAATGAGGGTTGAAAAAAAAAATGTGTGTGTGTGTCAGCTCCGACGCACGACTGGTGTTTACTCCTTGAAAGGTGCGTATGCTAAAAACGTAACGCTGTTGAGTTAACGCTTGTATTATTTTCACTCCTCATATAATGTCTATACCGGGCTTATATGAAAATGGATTCAGGAGTAAACTCAAAAAAAAAAAAAAATGCTTTTATTGTTGTTAACTATAATTACCTATAAAGTTATTTTGCATTCGCCTTACTAAATTGGAATAAAAACTAGCGTTTTTGGCAATAAAATGAAAAATCATGCTTCAGATAAATACCTACTCATAACTGCAGTTAAACGCAATCTCGCCACTTAAAAAATTCACGGTTAAATATCTTAATATGAAAACGTAAAATACATTATCTCAATGCAATCTGGTCACTTTAGATTACTGATTTATTCGCGCATAAGGACATTCATCGATTTATTATCTCCGAAAACGAGCATTAAAATGAATTAAAGTCATTACTCTGATATTTTTTACATGTTTAATTTAAATATCTGATTCTGAAGAGAGTGAGTGAGGTGTACTATCTTTTTAAACGAGCTTACATTTTGAGCAAGTTTTCATTTATCATCTTAAATATTGTCAAGGGCAAAAGCAACGAATCTTGCTACCAGATCACCGTGTTAGGGCGTTTTTCTAGCTACATACTGCTTCCTTGGTCCTTCGATGTTCTGAGCTTGATTCATTTGTTGCAATGTTTGCTCTTTACAACACTTTTTCGATCAATAATGTGCTATTATTGATCGAAGCCACACTCCTATGAAATTTTGACCATTAGTCGTTTTTTTTTAATGTAAATCGCGATGGAAATAATGTACCCGGGCATTAAACAATTTTGGATTCGAGTCTATTACAATCAATCCTAGTTCTTTCTGAGGACACAGGACCAAATCATGAAACAATCAATCCTTTGCACATCACATCTTCAATGTATTCAAATTAAAAATATTTTATTTCACATAAACCTGCATGGGCCAGTTAGAGAACGACCAGAACGTCAGAAGCTATGTGCACGATTCCAATTGGCCGTTTCCTATGGAGAAGAGCCGGCGAGAAACATCACGGTTACTCTTTTAAAAAAAATTGGGTTTTACAATGTAGTTTTATAAATTATATTGTTAATATGTATGAGAGGACAGTGTAGCCCTGTCAACGAGTACCAGGTACTTTAACATAATAGAAAATGGTCTCAACTAAAAGCATTTAAGAGTCTACATCTGTTAAGAGGGGCCTTCCCGGTCCGTCTATCGTCAACGCGATCATGGTCGAAAAGCTTGTTGTTTCATCCAGCGCAAGTGAAAACTATTAACAAACGAGTGAGAACGCGATAACATTGAACGAAAAATAATGTGTGGATATTTCATAAAACTTGTTCCAGGAAATACGTGTTTTTGAGTAAGCCTTACCAGTTTGTAGTCATTTAGAATCTCCATTACATTTGCAAGGTTTCTATCGTATTTTTTTCTTAAAATTTACAATTTCTGAGTACATTATGAATGGCCAAAGTTCAGGTAAAATTTGCGCAAAAAAGCAGATATTTGCAGGCTTATATACTGAATTTGTTTTTCAAAAAAAAATTTTTTTCCTGCATTAAATCCTAGATATAGTGCACAAGATACCTATTGGTTCAAAAATTTCATAGAAAGATGTGTTACAACGCCATAATCACGTACTTACGAGCGTTTGTATGAAAAGTATGTCGGGTTGGCCGCTCTTAAGACTATGATGTTGACTTCTGTGATAATATTCGACGAGCGGACACTTGGCAACTAGTCTAGCTAATAAAATAGCCTTTGACGTTAAGTCGTAATAATATTAATGTGCTAGACACAGTAGGGAAGTACGCAGGCGTCATCGGGCGGGGCATGCGGAGCGCCGCCCCTGGGTACAACGTTACAACGAGATACGTAAAATGGGCAAACATGGAAAACAGATTTGTTGCCCAATTATGTGGTCCTTTAATTTCTATTAAACATAATAGTCTATATGCAGAATTTTGTGCGTACAAATTGCAACTTTATGGTGATGGTAACATTATTATGATGATGTAATTTCAGTCTGGCTAGAGAAACATAAGTAGAAAGTCACAAAAAAAAAAAACTGTCAGTCCTAGGTCTGCACGTCAGAAGTGAAAACCTCTTAGCTTCACAAACTTGTAAACATCTGTATTATATCGAGCATGATCTGGAAGCACATAGTAAGCGAAATAATGTAGGTATTTAAATTTTTCAAAAAATAATCAATAAAATACCTCTCCTGTAAATTTTAATTAATGTCGCTTACGATGATCTGAGCGTGACGGTCACGTGAGTTCAGTGCTTTATCCCCACCCCAAAAGTGCCCAGCGTGCGTAAAGAAGTTTTCAATTCAAAAATTTAAGTCGTGATGCATGATCGTGATGATATCATATTAAAGTGCCCAAAATATTGTAACATTCAAAATTTTATTGTTTCTTTTTTGTTTGTTCTTTCTAGTTTGTTTTTTTTTCCGTTTCACTTTTAAACATAACACGGTGTGTATTTATATTGCTATCTGTAAGTACTACATTAACTTTATTCATTCCATCCTAAAAACACTGTATTTGCGTAGGTTTGGTCAAATGTGATATTTACTAAATTATGAATTGGTTTATGATCTCAAATTCATTAACTGATATTTTTATAATATTTTTATAATTCGATTTTTTTTTTTTATAAAATATGTTAGGTGGCCAGAAAAGTATTTTTTTCTAATGTACGTGTAATGTAATGTTATAAGTAAGTAAAAACTATAACTTATAATGGATTTTAGACGATACCTATTTAAACAATAATTAATTGACATTTTTGGCCACTGTAGGTACCTCCAAATAAATATCTAGATTCTCTAGCGAATTTTCATTATATTTAAACAAAAAAATTATACATGATGTTGTATTTTGATAAATTAAATTGTTGCTAGTCAAGAAGAAAACATAAAATAAAAATAAAACATTTTCGTTTCGCATATTTTTTTAAAGATTTTACTTTTTAAACCGGTCTTAATTCGTTCAAAATTTAACGTACATCTTTTCTCAAATGTACTGAGGTACAACATAGGTTTACTTAATTTATATAATTGGTTTCCCCAAAATATTAGAAGTTTAAGAAATAAAAATCGCTGTTTACCCAATTTTTGGGTTATATTTCTATTAAAACCATGCTCTATATGTTCAAATAAAGTTGTAAACTTAGTACGTCCATGGAAATGTACATTCAGCCGTACCAAACTTCGTCCTTCTATCAACAACCGTCTAAATACACACAAATGGAGTAGTGTTGTCGCGTACTTGTAGTACAGACGCCAGCACATCTAGCTACTGCAACCTGTCTAATTTCTTTAATAGATTTTCAACTTTATCCCTACAGCATAAGTTTCAAGTTTGATTGGGAAAATTTTACAGTTTCGGGTAGCTTGACCTGCTGGCGTCTGTACGTTTTCAAATACCTATTGTAACATTTCTATGTACTTTAACTTGAATATATTCAAGAATATAACTACATCGCACCTACGTCATTATGTAAATATTTTGTAAATATATTATATTGTCGATTAACAGTCGGAATATTATTTAGTTTTAATTAGGTACGGAAATCTCTGCACACGGAGTGGTTACCTAAACTGTTATAAAATTCTCTGAATATTCGTTTAAATATACCTAGTAAAAATGTGAAGTTTTTATTGATAACACAGTAAGAACTGAAATAATTGTACCCTATTCTAATAATTGTAGATATAAATTGTGAATGGATCCTAGTAATTTTTAAGATCTTGTAATTATTAAGTCTAGATTAACATTGACATTACTTATTTATGATTATTGTTGTAACGTTTAGATTAACATTTTTGAATGTTAAACTGCCGCCCATTGAATCGAGGCATCACAACTTTTGTGATATTCAAAATAAAAAATAAAATATTTACCTAATAGAGAAAAAAAAAACTTCTTTGTAATTTTTGTCCAATTCGTGAGTCCACTAAAATTTTAAGTAGTAACAAATTAAAGTAGATTTTTTAACTTTACGCAAACATATTTAAAAGCCAAAGTTCTTTAATGTCTAGCTGCTTTCGTTGAAGAGATATTTGTAAAAAGAGCATAAGTACCCCAATCGTCCGTAATGTCTGGTGCTTCAGTCACAATCTTCCTAAAATTACGATATACATTTTTTCTCTTTTGTATAGTAGTAAGAAGTCAGTAACAGCACTTATAATAAGCGACAGTCCATCACAGTAGAGTAGCTAACAAAATTAAATTAACGATTTAAATGTTTAAGATAGATTTAAGGACATTGAAGTAAGAAAGAGGTGGTTTTGGGTCGATCGGTAGTGGCGACATCTATTGCATCTATTGCGGAAACGTTTTGTTAATATTTAATTTTTTCATATTTTTTTTTATCAGCCTTTTACTTGAGAATAAGGCGACAGAAGGAAGGCTAGGCTAAAATATTTTGATACAAGATTAGTCTTGTGTAAATATCAACTTGTTTTCTCAAATAAACGGCTGATTTGCAAAACTAGTTCGCATTTGCAGTTACTAAAATTAAAATAACTACTCACCATAATACAATAAACTCGTGTTATGATAAGCATTACAGTACAGTGAGAAACTTAGGACTTCACTTACTGTCAGTTTGCATAAAACATAGATACACTTACTGAAATAAACAATAAAGTACACTGATCAAAAAAAAGTATCTGCCATTTGTTATTAATTAATTAAGCCAGAAACAACCTTATTGAGACCAATTGATTGAATTTTATTATTAAATCACACAAAGGGAATGATCCTATAGATAGGTTTTCGAGTCTGAACCCTATAAGGTTTAAGAGAATAAACTATGAAACAGCTATCGAAATATTAACCTATTGAAACTGGGTAATATCTAAGTGTCTGAAAAGCCTAAAAAATAACATACCCACGGGTCGAATTGAGAACCTTTTTGAAATCGGTAAAAAAATCAAAATGGCTGTTACAAATTGCGAAACATTATTTTTTGATCAGTGAACTTTTGCCACCAAATAGCAATTTTTACACAAACGGTTAGCTATAATCTTAATAGCTAACCGTTTGTGTAAAAATTGCTGCATGTGTGAACTAATTGATTAAAATTCCCATTTTTGTACAATAATTATTATTTATTTAGTGGTTGACACATTGTCTGAATACATCTTTATCGTATTATATTTTTTTAAGTCTCTCAGTCAGAAAATGCTCGAGAAAAAATATTTGAATATTTATTGTACCTACTTAAATATACTTTCCGGGATTCCTTAGAAATCTAATTCTACTTAAAAAATAATTATAGTTTGTTAACTCATATCTTTTTATTATCAACATTGTTTTGTGCATTTTCGAGCATGTATATTCTATTGCACATAGTGGATAATTCGGACTGAGAGCGCCTTATGTATTGTGTCATCTTATGTTTGAAAATAAATATCAAATACATTTTGAATTTTTGAAATATGAAATATTTCTGCAAGTTTGCTGGTTTTCTAATGTGAAAAGTGATATTTAAACTATTTCTTGTCAAATAAACGATTTCGATGATCGTGTTTAATTGTTTGATTTGTGTTTCACGTTCACCTATTTCCGGGTATTCCCTGCTTATTTCAATAATAGAATAGGCCTCAGTCAGGCCAGGCCGAGCCTCAGGCTCCCGAGCCTTTGACGACGATGAAATTTTTAATACAACACTTTGCTTGTACAGTCGGTGACCAGCATTACGTGACCCCTCTTACAAAGAAGAATGATGGAAGAGGGGTTAGGTAATGCTGGTCACCGACTGTACATAACATAACTGCGTCTTTGGTCTAGTGGTCGTAAGGCCGCTACTGCTATTCATGAGGTCCTGCGTTCGATTCCCAGGTCGGGCAATTTGTTATTGGGTTTTTCTATCAGGAACTTCTCAGTAGTAGTCCGGAGATTGGATTTGTGCTCGGTTGATGGCAATAGGCTCGCCCCCTATTATAACTGGCGAAATGCGGGTACTATAGGTAGATAGTTACACCTCTGCCTAACCCTTCGGGGAAAACAGCTAGGTGTGATATATTATGTAATGTTATTTTTTAAAGGTTATTTTTTTTATCTCAAGAAATAGGGGAAGAACCTATTGCTACTTAGCTACTGGATACAGATTCAGACTTCGGGCTGCTACTGTGAATTTCTTTATCGAAAAACAAAAACCTAATACACCTGGTGACCAGCTCAGCAGTTGCGCTTGTAAACATCGATGTTATCGTAGTTCAATGGGAATCTCTATTGGTTCTAAAGTGTTAACTTACCACGGTGAGCGGTTGATTGACTACAGGAAGTTCACTGGGTAAAATACCTGGTAAATAATGCAGACTTCAGTCACCATGTAAGTGATTTAATCCTCAAACAAAATGCAGATTGTAGCAAGATAAATCCATTTTAAAGATCCATTCAGTAAACAGTTCCTTTAAAAATTTAAAATAAGCGCCATCTTCTGGTTTTTCGTTTAAACTGTTTCAGTGGCGAGCTTCTCAGAAAGCCTGGTGGTGCTACATCTGATACCGTAGTTTATACAGCTAGATGCCAGTGTAAATGATGCGAACATAATAACATAGATGGCGTTGTTTTTATAACCATTTGTAAGATTATCTAAACATTCTGAATTGTGTTTCTGCTATAATCTTGATTAATTGATTTACTTCTGAATACTATTTTATGAATATTTATTTCTAACTTTTTAGTTACATTTTACTGGAAGCATAGACCGTGGCATTTCTTAAGAAATATATAAGCTGCTCTTGCTAGACGTTTACTATTAGAAGTTCAAACGGTCTTTTTAAACACGATTGATTTGTTATTCTGTTATTGCTGTCAATTCTTTAAAGTTGTCTTTTAGTTTGTTTATGGCTCAGCTGAGTAAAAAGTGAAGAATTTAAAACAAAAAGTTGCGTTCCTGCGTATAAACAGTGTGATAATTGTTTTAATCGATATTTACGACCTAATGTGAAAATACCATTTGAGGTTAAGTATGTGAATACAGCGAAGTATTATTTCAGTAATTATCTTAAAAATCTTGAATGATTTACAATGACGAACCCTAACATTGACGAGACTATCCTAAAATACGAGACTTTCATCAACGAAGTACTCAAAGAAGACTTACGTAAACTGCAATTTCGACTTGAACAAGTCAACGCGGAGATAAACGACTTGGTACAACAAAAACACACTTTGAAAGTTATCACGGACAAAGAAATTCACCCTAATGGCTTCAAAACTCAAGTAAACATCGGTTGTAACTTCTTCATGGAAGCTTCAGTTGTTGATACATCAAAGTTGCTAATGAATGTGGGTTTAAATCATCATTTAGAGTTTACAATAGAAGAAGCGAATAAATATTTGGATGTAAGAATAAAGGCGTTTGAGGAGAAAGCAGCAGAACTACAGACAAAGGCAGCGGAGACTAAAGCACATATTAAATTAATGTTGTTTGGTATTGGAGAGTTACAAGATAAAGATGTGAAGGGAAGTTGATTGTTGGGTTCTATGGGCTAATGTAATTGTGAAATGTGCCACAGTATATTTTTAATCATATTGTTTATAAATATAAGAATGACTTAAGGGTTAAGGTTAAAATGAATTAAGGGTACTTTGTCTATCTGAAAACATTGTAACTTATTTTTTTTTAAAGATAATGTTTAAGGCTGAGCCTTGGACTATACAGTAGGTACTGTAGTACTTTAAATTAAACAAATTGTAAGGTTATGCTTTGTGGTTTGATGTTTATGAAACACTAGACTACATAATTATGTACATGCAGTACTGGTATAAATTTTAATGCAGGTTTTGGCAGGTTATCCATCTAAATATAATTAATAATAATAGGTGAAACTATAGGGGGGGGGGGGGGGTTCGTGAAACTGAATATCATCACAGCAGGACAGCTCTTAATATTGGTTATCTACCTTCAATCAAATTTAATCAACTTAGCCTTTCACAGTCTACTCCTGGACATCGGCCTCTCCCAGGATGCTCTACACCACCCTGTCCTCAGCCTTGCGCATCCAGTCTGTACTAGGCACCTTTTTGCGGTGGTAGCTCCATCTAGCTAGGGGGGTCCCACACTACACTTGCCGATACGCTCAACTCCAGGACTCGTCAGCAGCACCAGCCTTCAACAATCATGGCCAGCCCACAGGCACTTTAGCGTGGTAACTTTGTATGCTATGATGGTCTTTCTTCCTTAAATGTATTCAAATATTGTCACCGAGGGCCAACTGTATTTAATATTTGTATTTCTCTAGAAATAAGAAAATATTTTGTAAACATTTTCTAATTAATAAAATATGTTTGTTGTAACATTAGGTTATGTATATGGTACATAATAGGTTTTTCATTTCTTCTCCATGGAAATAATAAATAGGTTTGTAGTAATAGTCATCAAATTATACCCTTGGGCATGCCAACTTGGGGGGAGGGAAATCAAGATTTTTCTGTAGTTTGTGTCTACTAGTTTTGTTAATCATTTAGGTACAGCCAAAACAAGTTTTTTAAAGACTAGAAGACTTGTCAAAAAGGTGAAAAAAATAGTTACCTAACAATACTGAAGTACCTACATGTCTGTAATAACATCAATATAGGCTACATGTTTTATGTAACACAAAATTTGTTTTACAAGTGTCTTTTGTGGGTGTTAAATAATTATCAACTTTTACTATGGGAACAACTCTGAAATTACGAAAAAAAAAATTGCTGCTCCATATCTACATTTATATTCGCATATAGCTGCGTCCCCACTTGCTTGTAACATGCTCGCCAAATAACTAACTACATGTGTTATACGAGTAGCAAAACGTGACGTCACGCAGTTATCCATTCCGAACTCTAGAAAATTACTTTCATCTCCTTACTTATAAAACCCCCTGGATGATAAACTGCACATTAATGGATGACCTTTAAATGACCTTGACCGTGACCTTTGTCAAAAATTGGGCTGAGGTACGCGTCAAAGGATGTCGCGTCATAGGTCATTCACTGGTGCGATTAAAGAGCTTAAACTTTCATTGGAAATTGGAATCCCCGTTTTGAGTTTTTCGCAAATATCTCAAAAACTAGACTTCTTTGGTCAAAAATAATGAAATTTTCATATCTCCTTTTTGGCAACAAGCCGTTATCGACTATTCTGCCAGCGTCATGTAATGACGGCAGCACACCAAGATGAGCCGTCGAAGACTCGGAACTTTTCATTTTGTGGTAGAGTTGTTAGGGTTCCGTTTCCAAAAGGAAAAACGGAACCCTTAAAGGATCGCTCTGTGTGCCTGTCTGTCTGTCCGTCTGTCACAGCCGATTTGCTCCGAATCTACTGGACCGATTAAGTTGAAATTTGGTACACATTAGTTTCTGTACCTACCTAACCCAAACACGGCCGTGTAACGTAAATAAATGAATTTTTAATATGAGGGTCACTTTTGGGGAATTAAAGAAAAAGTTCACCAAACTGTAGGTAGTACCTACCGTGTGACATATTATCAAATGAAAGGGCTTGTTGTGAGGGTCTCAAATATTATGTTAATTTTTTTATAATTTTAAATAAATAGTTCTAAAGTTATTTAAGAAAATAGATGAAGATTTACAATTTCCGCCTCAATAACTCCGAAACCACTGACCCTGCAATTTTGAAAAAAATACAGAAAATACTACAGGAAAACCTATATGAAGTCTATGGTATATCTGCTTATGGTAAACCTCTAAGAAGTCTATAACCTCTACGAAGTCATTGAATAACTTGGTAAATCTCTCAATATTGTGCGTACAATAACTTACATTTGCAGTTAGATTGTATGGGGGATCATGCTTTTCAACTACATTTAGCTTTTTGGGAAACTTGACACTTCAGCATAATTATTATGATCGTGAGGCAGGAGGGAAAGTCTGACTTGCTACCGCTTAAGAAACAGATGTATCGGCCATGAGAGTGTAAACAAGAAAGAAAACAATACTGCATATTGTAGAATCAATCTTTTTTAACTCTGTGTGCAGATCAGCTGTGTCGGCGAATTGTTCACCAAAGAAAGGTTCCTTCTAGCGATAAAATTCTAAAAAGTGAATCTTTCTGTTGGCCAATCGTTCGCCGTTGAAAAGTTCTTTCGGCGAAACATTGAAAAGTGAATCGTCTTGTCGGCGAACCGTTCATTGGGGAAACGAATGTCGGAGAACGGTCTCAGAATCAAGAGGTTTTCAGTTAAGTATTAGGTACAATTATAGGTAGATACATATACACCTAGCATCTCGCATTGCTCGCGCCACTGGTAGGTAGGTATTTATTATTTCCGAGTTTTTTCTACGGATTTGGATGTCTGTAGCCGTTTAATTAGATCTATCATCCGACTAAATGTATGATGGAAACTTTTAGATAAACAAACGTTTAGTAGGTACCTACCTACCTATTCTCGAAGGTACACCAATCCGTACTGGGCTCTCGTGGTGGATTTACATTACGGCCCACTCCGTCTCACAGAGAGGCAGCCTGTGTCCTCCTGAGTACCTATAAGTACCTAACCTGGGGGCCAAGTCTGCTATTTTCAATGATTGGTCATTATGACGACCATACCAAGGCAACGCCATGACCATTGTGCCAGTAGTTTGTAACCTCCTAAATTCATAATGGCGTGACAGTGGTCCATAAGGAAGTCAAAATAATATGAGCTTGTCAGTACGAGATTACCAAATACATACAATTTTTCCAATGGAGTGGAGGCGCACGTCATTGGAAAATCATAAAGACTCCCTTCAATTAGATTATCAAAACTGTCAAACTCTACAATTACGGTGCCAATGATCGGCCATTCTGACACAACTGCGTTAGCAGACTTGGCCCCCCGTGCCTGTGTCCCAGCAGTAGGATCATTAAAGGCTGAATAAGCTGTGCTTAAATTACGAGATCCGCGGGGTTGTCAAAATGTTTAGTGAATTGGATACGAGGTTTTTGGCTACTTTGTATACATAACATAATCAGCCTATAATATTCCCACTGCTGGGACTCAGGCCTCCTCTCGGTGAGAGGGATACTTTGTATGTGTATTATAAATTATGTTTATTTGTTGAAATGTGCGTTTTGTTTGTGCAGAATAAACAATTTTTCTTTCTTTTCTTTTCTTTTTAAACAAGATAACTGACAGCGCCCGAAGAATGTCTATTCTTAAGTGGCAATGAGCAGGGCACATTGCTTGCAGAACAGATGGCCGACCAAGGTTAGTGGCGACCGCGTACCGGAAGACGTAGCGTAGGAAGGCCTCCCACAAGTAGACCGATGACCTTGTGAAGACCGCTGGAATCCGCTGGATGTGGGAAGCCTGATTTAATGAGACATAAGTAGTAAAGTGGTACTTACCAAATTTCCAATGTAAGAGTGATCCCTCATCCCTCTAATTATAGACCTATACATAAAATATATGTGCTACTAGCATTGAGTAAAATATATCATAAAATCATGCAAGACCGATGTCACATTTTAATTCAAATGGAATTTTATATAGTCGCCAGTTTGGTTTCACGAAAGGTAGGTCGACGACTGCCGTAGGAGTAAAACTCATCAGTCACATTTTGGAATCCTGGGAGAAATCCCATGATGCCATTGGTATTTTCTGTGACCTTTCAAAAGCGTTTGACTGCGTTGATCAAAATACACTAATCTGTAGGTAAATTACACCACAACGGAATTCGTGGACAAGCTGCTGATCTTGTTATTTCATATATATTAAGGATATATATTATGCAGGCAGCAAAAAGTAAATGTTAACGGGGCGACACGTCCTCGGGGTCTCTAGTAAAGATAGGCGTGCCTCAAGGTTCAAGTATTGGCCCTTTCCTATTTGTAGTTTATTTAATGATCTTCCTTACATGATGGCTAACTTATCGAATATAATTCTATTCACTGATGACACTTCCCTTATTTTTAAAATAGATAGGTAAGATACGGATGTCTTACACGTCAACGATAGTCTGGCTGTTCTTTTGAAATGGTTCGCAGCTAATAATCTCTTACTCACTCTTACTTACATACATACATAAACTCACGCCGGGGTAGGCAGAAACTATAGAACGCAACCTGCTACGTTCCTTACATACTCCTTTTGCTTCGCCTACGTTCATACATCTGGTCATACACGCATGCCGATTGCGAGTACTACGCACCTGATCTTTCTGAATTCACCAATCACTCTTACTTAATGCGAACAGAACAAAATGGCTTAGGTTCTCATTACCAAAATATGTAGATACCCCAAGTGGGTCTAAATTTAAAACTTGATGGCAAGAAACTAGATGCTATTACGGAAACTGTATTTCTAGGAATTACTCTAGATTCGAAATTGAAATGTGGTGCCCACATTCGATCTCTTTTAGGTAGATTAAGTTCAGCTGCATAAATGCAGTGAGAAAAATAAGGCAGTTGACTGATAGAGCCACAGCTAGGTTAGTCTACTTTGAGTATTTCCACAGTATTATGTCATAAATGATCGTTCTGCTGTGGGATTCGGGACGACCAATTGGAACCGTGCACCTAGCTTCTGACGTTTCATAAGTGGCCATGTGAAATAAAATATTTTGATTTGATGAAGCACAGAACCGGTCAAAGTGGCAATGTTTGAGAGAGGCCTATGTCCAGCAGTGGACATCTTTCGGCTGAAATGACGATGATGATGATAGACAAAGCGTTTAAGAAAGGCAAATAAACGGGTAAAAAGTGAAAATAGGTAAGTACTTACTTACTACTGGTTTCTTACGTAATATTGAAAGTCAATGGGGCATGTTACATTGTCCATAATATCATGGTGTAATAGGCGGTATCGTGATAATAGGTATCACAAGATTTTAGGAAATCTTAAAATATCGCGATATTAGGATCATGATAATATTGACAAATGTAACATGCCCCATTAGGTACATCGATGCAGCTTCGAAATCGGTGTATTGGCGAGTCAGATAATCGATGGTAAGCGAAATCAAATCGTCAGATCGCACGGTAACTGTATCAAAAAGCTACAACATCGATTATTTAGGAAGTTCATCATAAGTTTCTCGCATCAACTAACTAAATTTTCAATAACAAAAACCCCTCAAGAGCAGTCGGACTCGCGCACCGAAGGTTCCGTACGTATATAATTATGATGTTGATGATTTCTAAAAACTGTGCTATTTAGAGACATCGTTTTATTTTTCCTCTAATCTTTACATAAACTTCTATCACATAGAATAATTTCAGATTTTTATTTATGCAAACTTCGGAGATAAGCCCCCCCCCCCTTATCTCCGAAGTTAGCATAGATAATTTTTTATATATTTTTAACGGTGGGTATTTTTGTTTACATTAATGTTTGAGAATGTGCAAACAACGCTCTTTCATATGATACCCCACATACCTCACTTCAAATTTTTAAGACCCCCTTTCAGTCCCTTTTGCAATAAAGATACCTATATTTTTTTTAATTTCTTTCTTGTTTGCAAAATAGTTGCGCAAACGTCATCTAAAACTATTCTAAATTTTAAGTTGATAGCATTATAGTAGTTCTTGAGATATACAGGTGTGACAGACAGACAGACTTAGTCTCACCATAAGGGTTCCTTTTTACCATTTTTACGGAACCCTAAAAATTTGTAGAAAATCCTTCGTCCGACATATTTGCAGGTTTAAAGTAAGACGTAGATCAAAAATGTCTTTCTTAGGATGTTTTAGAATGTGAAAAGATGCTTATCATACCAATTTATGTAGGTACAGAAATGTCTGCTCAAGCCTCGTAAATAATCGAAAATATGGTCACATTACAAATACCTCCTTTTTGAAGTCGGCAAAAGAGTGAAGAGTTTCAATTAAAAGTCAGTATCCCCAAGAACTACTTATTAAAGTCTAATATAAATCAAGTGCCTACTCCAGCAGACTTATTACTATGGTCCTAAATGCTTGTAATCAGCTCAAAACTCGCTGCCCTAAGCGGTTAGCGACAAATTAGGGTTAATTTGAATATTTGATAGTCTCAAGATGCAAGGGTTGATTATTACCCATTTGGTTGGAAACTACTTGAATAAAATTAGCATTGGATATGATTTTAGGGAATAAATTTTGTTGTAAGACAGTGTTCACACTATAAAAACTACTAAACGATTTAATCTTGTGTCAATAGGTACTTACATACATACACATTACATACTTATTAGGTTTTTCAGTAGGACCTAAATATTTAAAACTTTGGCAATGAACAGTTTGCACAATGATTATTTTCGTAGAGTGGGTTTTCAGAACATGAAGTGCACAGCGTAGTGACATCTAGCGGTCATGTCTAGTACTAAAGTGGCAATGGCATCGCTCTCGTTCACGACTCTGGTACTCACAATTAAATGATGGTTGTCTAAGGTTCAACAAAGTGATCTTTGTTCCACTTCGAAACAGAGATGGCGTTATAGATCTATTAAGTATTTGTGAGGTTGTAGTAGGGGGTAATCTTTGGAACTGCTGTTCCGATTCCGAAAATTCTTTCCCGAATGGGAATCATCTACAGTATTGCCGAATGTCAAAGGATATATTATATGCTAAAACAAGAAATTTCTCGTAGACTAAGTCGCAGAAACAGAAGTTGCAGAAACTTTATCTCTCTTCTTCCGGAACAATGATGCACTTCCCTAGACTGCTTCAGGAGCTGAAATTTCTCTGAACATCTCTCGGAAGTGTGGAAGGTCTGTTGTCAAAAAGTTGGAAACCGAGAAGCAGTGGTGGCTGGCCCAGAGGTAAGGTAACGGCCCCGACTTCCGAGTTTGTAGGTCGTGGGTTCGAACCCAGGCAGGCGCTTTACTTTGTGTAAATAATTTCACCACCACTGTTCTCAAAACGGTGACGGAAAACATCGTAAGGAAACCTGTCCTAGAACCAAAAATCCGAAGACATGTGACACCTACCAAGTGCACTGAGCCCGCGTAGTGGATTACAGCCCACTCCCTCTCGAAGCGAAGAAAGGAGTCCTGTATCCCACTTGTAGATTCATTATAAGCTGATTATGCTATTATATGCCTTGTCTCGTGTGGGATTCGCTTGTCTGTTTGAAGTTTGAAGTCTAATGAAGTGAAAGTGAAACTAAAATCATGGCTTCTTTTTTTTCACAGTAAAATAATTCCTCGAATATAAGAGTAATAAAAATTAGATATAAGTATTTAGTTTTTTTAATGCAAACTTTGTTGTTGTTGTGTTTTTTATATTGTTTAATAGAGTTTATATATATTTTAGTGTCTATAGTCTAAAAGTTTTGTATTGTAAAATATAGTAAAAGTAGTAATTGTATAGGTAAGTTAGGTTTTATAGGCAATATTTAATATTCGTAGTCCGCTTCCAGCGGTGGATGTGTCCTGAACATAACTCAATTATCCAACTCTGTACCTACCATGTCCTACGAATAAATGTCTTTGTCTTTTTTTTTCTTTTTGGCTTCGCACGGTTTGTGCATTTAGCCAGTGTCATGTAAAATTAGGTAACAAGTACAAAGTTATTTAAATAATTATGAAATGAACTCCACTCAATGCATGATAAAGATGATTGATGATATCCCGCCCCGCTCCCCTTGAGTTTAAGTAAATCAAATCAAATCAAATCAAATCATTTATTTCAGATAAATCCATAGTAAAATTGTTTATGTCATAATACAAAATAAAAAATCGCAAACATAGAATTAAAATCATAATTAAATTCAGAATTAAGGTCAAAATTAAAAACAAAATTAAGATCAGAAATAAAAATAAAAATTAATTAAACAAAAATTTAAAAACAAAATTATCATAAAAATTCAAAACAAAATTAAAAATTAATACACATTACATTAAATAATAAACGCAGACGCTGGCATGCAGCTGCAGCCACCTCCGCAAAAAAGGCGAGTCCCACCGCTCGGACAACACACTCAGGAGTCCGTTCGAGCTGCCACGGCCACGGCGCAGAAGTGACGCACTCCTTTTCCTGATTATACAGTGGAAATCATCCGTTCTTGCCTCAGCGAACATTGCAGACGCGCTACAATACCGTGGCTGCCCGAACAGGATCCTAAACGCGTTGTTGTACTGGACACGTAGAGCGTTGTACGCCCGCTGAGTGAAGTTGGTCCACAGGCTACACGAGTAGAAGGTCTGACAGTACGCCCTGAACAGGGTTACCTTCACCTGCGGAGAACAACGCGCAAATCTGCGAGCCAACATGTTGCACCGGACAGACAACGCCCTACGTTCCCTCTCAATATCCGCATTATCAGACAAATCCTCAGTGACCCAGTGAACCAGATACTTGAACTGATTTACCCTGTTCAAAAGTGATCCGCAAAGAGTAACAGGAGGTACACTCGAGTAACCTTTAGCACCCGCTTTAAAGATCATGTATTCACTCTTCTTTGGATTATATCTGAGCCCATGGGCCCCAGCGTAAGTTTCACAAATACTCAACAGTTTACGTAGTGCAGAGAGCGAAGGGCTCAGCAGCACCATGTCATCCGCATAACTGATGTTGTTTACACAAACCCCATCAATAGAACAACCGACTTTAGTGCTGCTGAGCTCCCCAATCAACTGGTTCATATACAGGTTGAAAAGACGTGGCGAGGTTAGCCCCCCTTGCCTCACGCCGCACTCCAACCTGTATACATCCGAATGCGACCCTGCCCATCTGACACTATTCTGCTGATGACTGTACCAATATTCAAACAGCGATATAACATCATGTGACAATTTCGTCTCGCATCGCAATTTATCCCATAACTTATCATAGCACACCATATCAAAAGCCTTTGACAGGTCTAAAAAGCATGCGTATACAGGTGTATTCCTGTCAGTGTAGTACTGAACAGTTTGCTTAAGACAGAGGATGGCACTCTCAGTCGACAGACCAGGCCTAAAGCCAAATTGGGCGTCATTCAGATTTAAGTGCCCTCCCAACTGTTGATCAAGCAAACTATCCAGCACCTTACTTATGACTGTTGCTAACGAGATGGGTCTATAATTAGAAATATCAGCACAATCACCAGTTTTATTCTTAACAATTGGAACAACTACGGTGTACATTAAGTCATCAGGCAAGTAACTATGACTCACACACAAGTTGAAAAACAGAGCGAGAACTCTTGGCAGATGTACACCGGCGTACCTCAGATGCTCGATGCTGAGCCCATCGTGTCCCGGGGACTTACCTCGGACCATCTTCTTAATAACAGCAGCCACATCCTTGGCAGAGAATCTAATGGCAACGTCCCCAGGGCGATCCCCCGCAGCAAGCACCCGCGTCGCCGCCCCGAGCGGTGACTCGACCTTGAAATGTCGTTGGAAGGCACAGGCTATGTCCCGGGGCTCATGTGCACCGTCGACACTCACAGGGAGGCTCGACACTGAGTTGAAGTTTTTGGTATTTTTCCAGAAATCACTAAAGTTCTTATTTGCATGGTGCTCAGCTATATTATTCATTTTGATCTGATCTTCATTATTCTGACAAAATTTTAATTTTGATTTAAATATTTTCCTAGTTTCACGCATGTCTTTGAACACAGGTCCAGTGCTAGGTTTACCGTGAAGTACCCAGGTTTGAAAACAAAATCGAGCCCTCCTATGAGCGCCACCGACAAACCTGTTCCAACCTAGTACATGTTTATGTTTTCTACAGTTAGGTACATGTTTGTTACAGCTGCACCCTGCTGCTGTAGTCAAAACATTCACAATTCCGTCATACAATTTACTAATTATTAACTTGTGGGCCCCATTATCACACATTCTATCGGCACAATGTATAAACTCTGATGGGAAATCGAATAGTTTTAACTTTGAGTTACAGTAGTTAAAGTAAGTTTCAATTTGTTTATTATTTCTAGTGCCCCAATTTATTTTATTAAACGACGAGGTAATTATTTTAGTAAAGACGCGGCACTTTACTGAAACCTCGCGCGGACTTCTTGAGAGAACTTAATGTGATGTTGCACTGTTTTGTTTCATTTGCCTACATTAATGCAGGTTCACGAACACTTAATGGTTAATAATCCACCACTATTACACATTAATATTCGGCTAAACACAAATTTTAGAAAATAAAACAAAACTGCTAACATGACGCTTCACTTTCCCGCCAAGAAGTCCGTCTTTGTCTTAGTGAAGAAAATGTCTGAGGTTTTCTTGTATGTTTGTTTTTTGTTTCTTTTTTCTTGTTTTTTTTTTCTTTTATTTATTATGGTTCATAGTATCTAACGAAGTAGGTATTACCTACAACGTGATCAGCAGAGATGAATATGAAACTCATGTTTAAAGCTATTTATGTGGTTCCGTATTGTAAAACCCTGTTCTCTAGGTATGAGTCATTATGCGGATCTATTGCTCGCTTGATATGAAATCATATTAATGATACTTAAAAAAAAAAAAATCCTATAGACGATGTTATCGCCCAGTGGCTCGATGTGAAGATTTCTTTGGAAAAAGTTTCACCTAAGTATTCATCTGCTTATGGCAAAAATAAGATAAAAAATGTTACCATAATGTCGTTGATGGAGTGAAAACTCGAATTATTCAGGTTTCTTCCTTATTCTTGATTCCTTCTGTTTGGGGATTTATCCAATATAAATATATATCAATATATACATTTCATTTAGACTAAGGAATGATGAACCGATCCAAATGCCAAGTATGGTTTTAAATAATGGCAATGATTTCAATGAATATTGTCGATGATGAGGTTGGGAAAGGTAAGTCAGAAATAAAAGGCCATATATTCAAATAAAAGCTTAGCTTTATTACTCGTTATATTCACGAAGAAACATCCCTCACTGGTACAACAAGTCTTCATGCTGACACTGCTAGTAGAGATACGACTTAAGTTTCACCGTACTTCCTTCCATCCAATAATTTTGATAAATTTTGATCAACAGACTTTAGAAACCGCCAATGTGTTTGCCAATAAACGAACGCAATTTGCACGAGCCGCCAGCCACACGGCCGACGCACTCAATTTAGATACAATTTCAATTTCATTCACAATAATCCACTTTATGTTTACACCGAACAGTGGTTAGATTCTAAAACATTCACGGACAAAGACACACGCTCGTAAATTATAAGCATTATGACAATGTGATATTATATTAATGTATAAGTATTGTTGTAGTATTAAGAACCGTAATAATTAATGCGTATTTAGTTTAGGTTAGTTTCCTGACATTAGGTATGACGTGTCTGAGGCCCACAGATTACAATAGTGACCCGCTATCAGCCATTCTAACACAAATACCGAAGAATCGTTTACAATTTTTTCCACATTTTTTTTTTCACCTTAAAATTGCTTTTAAATTTATCTTTTTTACATCCAGAACCATATAAACATCTTTGAGTTATTTATATATTTTTTTTACCTATATAACCGGCCGGCCGCGCCGCCGCCCCTCAGCCGCGACGCTCAACTTTTTATTTACAAATGGTTAATGCTCCTAAACGTTTTATATCCGACGCTATTCTTAAAATTAAATACAAAAAACGCATGACATTCTAAATTTACCTAATGTCCCATTTTGTCACCGCTATAATTTATGAATTTTGACCTTTACACCAACTTTAGAAATATTCAATACAAAAATACTCTTTTTGAATAAAATTTTATACACGACTCATTATATCGTAGGCGCGTGCCGGGGGCGGGTGTGCGGGCGCCTCAAAAGAAAAGCTTTGAGCCTCGTAACCTTAACATCATGAAATTTGTACTAAATATATCAAAACAAGCGGACGCGGTCACTTAACACTTAGCCGAAATGCGAGGATACCGAAATGACGCCTAAACACTAGTCAAAATCTCAATTTCATTAATGGCACATCACCTTTTGTCCAGTGCACGACCACAGAGGGCCGAAATGGGTCGTGATGTGAACAAAAAATATTGCGGCACTATCAAAAATAATTTTGTATTTTTTAAAATTTTGTCTCTAATTTTATCACTGGCGTCCGCGTCCGCTCGCTATAGTTTACAAATATATTATAAAAATGTCGCCACATTATGGACTCTGGCTCACCAAAGTAATTAAATTAACACATTACGTACGAACACACAATACAGAACTGGAACGTGTATCGCTGTTACCAATGAAGACCACAAGGATATTTAAAATATTGTTTGAAACACACTACAGTATGGTTAACTTCGAATATAAAATGATGAACGCTTGTCCCGTGTGGGGCCTTGTACTACGTTCACAAGTTTACATAGTTATACAATTGGGCGTTCGAGCTTATCTCACTAAATTTTATTGATAAGCGTCGGCAGTATTTGTTTCAAGACATCCTAATAGTATATCCGTGCTCAATTTTTGTCATTTTTATGAGATAATATATATATATTATTAAGAATGATACTTATTTCCATAACTACCTAAACTTCAGCAATTTTCCTTATTGATTTTTTCACGTATAGAAAAGTTGATACAGCTATTTGGTACATCTAAATGTCCTAACCTCCAAAAAATGAAACGCTACATACAATAGAGTCTATTACAATTTCGAAAATTTAGGAACCATAATACCCAAACGTGAAACCGAATACTTTCTACATATATTGATTTTTTTTATTTATAATTAATTTTGAAAATAATTACAATATTTATTTCATTTTACATTGATAATCCAAACATTTTCGTAGACGGATTCCAAAATACTAAAAGTGTAAAGCAAAAACTTTAGTACATTTCCGTGAAACAAATAAATTATCATCTAGATAAAGCATTATGAAAACAATGAGAAAGCCGAAACGGGCAATTTCAATAAATCTACATAAATATTATTATAAATAGATACAAACATGAGATTTAAAGTCAACACCGAATTTTGTACTTTTTCTGCGGGATTAGCCCCCATGATCACTGTGGACTAAATATTTCGATGTTTCAAACTTGAGTCTTAATTTTTTTTATTAAATTTAGAAAAATTGTCAACCGATAACTTATAAATAATTGAACATCGAATAAATTTAAAAAATCGGCTCGATCGCATGTTATATCCATTGTGGTCTTGTTATATTGCACAGTGAGTCACTCAAGTAAAAAATCCGGACAAAAATTGTATTAAATTACAAAAATTGACAAGTACATATATTCTGAGTTTTGACCTTGAAACTATATTGTAGTAAAACATTTTAATACGGCTCCAAGTATCTGCAAATTACGGCATGTCGGTTGATAACTGTTGATGGGAAACCAATACATTTCTATTGTAATATGTGTGTGTAGCCTGCGTTACAGTTCTATTAGATAAGAAGAAATCTATGAAGAGATCGGAATAACGAATTCATTACTTACTATACAAGGAATTAATCGGTTAATGTCAGTTTAGAGCTAACAAGTGGGCTGTGACAATTAAACAATGCTACCATACCGCTAAAGGTCTTAACGAATCTAGTGCTTAGGAATACTAGTCATCAATTCCGTTACTCAATTCAGATACTTGTACACTTCTCAGCTCTAAAACACCAGTGCCTATGTTACGGAGAAACAAACAACTTGTAACAAAATACAATCGAAAACGTAACATGGATGTTACTCGATCTCGAATAAGCCCAGCGACGACTGAGTACCTGACGTACTGGCGCGAATCGTGGAAACAGAACCCGGGCTATTGTCTGAGGGATTGGTGGCGTGTGGGGATGCGTCTGCCAGCGTGGCCGACGCAGCGGGAACAATTTTGAAATAAAAACCGGTCTTCCAAAAGGGGGAGGCTGCGTGTTAATCTATGTGTCGATGTCTCAAAAAACTTCAGTATCTCTAACTCTCCTAACCTGAGCTACTAAGCACACCAGTCGACGCCTGGTCCATCCTAAACTGAGGTACTCTTATATTATCGTAATAGTTCAAAATGGTTACAAATGAAACGATAACAAACGTGTAATATCAAATGAAATATGCTTACTTGCTTAGCTAGGGCCGGCCGCCCTCTCGCGCGGTTCCGTACATACAAATTAGGATGGTTTAAACATTTTGTACATTCTGCAAAACAATAGATATTTCCCGTTTGTCTATTGTCTCTTAATTAAATACCATTAACGCTAAGATAGTTACTCGATATTATCTCATCTGTATTAAAACTATCGTTATTATGTACAAATGGCTATACATTTCTGTACAACTATCTATCTTACCGTGTTATAATCTATTTGAGAAGCAAAATTATTATTATATCTGTTTGTTCTGTGAACTGAGGATGTGAACTAAAAGTGTTCCCGCGTGGCGGGCTGGCGGCCGGCTACTACATGATATAACAAATACATCGACATAGCGATGCTGCTGGAGCTTGCTCCCTGACCTGCGTTGCTTCATTCAACCATCCTTAGTTCTCGAGTCTCCTCATATTCGACTGCCATCAGTCAGGGAACAAGAGTCCACCGTACCGCGCTACATATATCTACGAATCAAACTAATTATTCTTCTATAGTGTAATAGTAAGTGTGTGTATGTATACTGATCGTTCGATACGGGCGAACTGGGGCATGCGCAGGCGGCGGGGCGCGGGCGCTCTGCGGCGGCCCCGGTTGGGCGGTTAGGTCTATTGAGGGCCCTTTTGTATTTAATTTCTTATTTTTTTTCGTAAAAAATCAATATTTTCTTTGAAGGCACTTCTGTTCGGACGAGGTGGCCCAGTGCGAAAGGGTTTACTGTTGGATGCCAAATAATGTAGCTGTAATTTTGAGAATTTGGTTGATTTTTTGGGATTTCGATCTATTGTATTGTGTTGCCTTCAACTATTGCTGCTGTTTGGATGTGGGTCAAATGTCTATGTGATTGATAGCCGCCGCGAAGCGCTCGCCTGCCGAGTGCGGACGTCACTGTGGGGTAAATCAACTTAGTCGTAGATAAAAATAACAGTTATTGTTAAAAGAAAATGAAGAATGTTATAGTAGTTTGCCTTATCAATATCGGGTATATGGTGTGTATTGTGTACGAGTATGGATAGTATTAGATAAAATAATGCCTTGATTATCGTGTAAGGAGTGACGGCCCGCACTCGCGTGGTCTCAGTGATGCCCGCGCATATTTTCAGAAAGTAGTATTATCTAAAAAATAAACTTAACCCTAATCCGGAGGCGAACTCCGAACGAACTGAACTTGCGATCCGAACATTGCCGAAATATTGTAAATACAAATCAGGATGTTTACATTAATCTTCACTTAAGATGTGTAATCTTTTCGAATTTTGTGTCTTCATTATAGTTATTCTATTGATAAATCCTCTGCATGAACATAAAACCGGCTATCAGTATAAAAATAATCTTTAAATTCTTTGTTTGTGGATCGAAAAATAACCCTGCTCTATTGTACTAATGACTATGGTTAACTTTAATTAATTACTCTTAAATTAAGTATGACGAGGTAAAGGTTGACAATCTCAGGCCGCATGTGGCGAGCCTCAAAGTAAATACTACCAGGGATAAACAACTTAGCATGCTCCAAAGGACAAGGAAACCAAGGATAAAAAACAAAAATAAAAACAACAAAAATTCAAAACTTAAGCAATTAATATATTAATCGTTTTTTTCCTTATAGAATAAATCAATAAATGATTTAAGATATACACAACTATAAAACCATTTTAAGATAATACTTAATAATAATATAATAATAATTATATATAGCGAAATATATTATGTGCAGAAATAAAATTCTAGGTGACTTAAATTTTCTCTTACTCGTATAACCTAATGAATTTCCTAGTAGAGCGCAGTTTGTGGCACGGCGGTCGCCGCGCCACGCGACGTCTAACGTACAAATCCAAAATTTCTTTTAATAATTTAATTTAACTTTTTTATCAATAATTTTGAATCTGAAGGCCTAAATGCGAGTGTCGTAAAATTTTGGTGTGCGAAACAATCGTCCAATGATTTGTTTTTATTAATATAATTTTGTTTTTTGCCGAAACTATGTGCGTCGCGTCGATTTGGCGCTTACTCCAACTGCTCGAGAAAGTTCGGCGACTTGAAGTACTCGGGCACTGGGTCGTCGAGCCGTGAGATCACCTTGTAGATGGACTTCTTCCAGCTCTGTTCTGCGTCCTTACCACCCTGGATGGCGCGGAAGAACTCTCGTAGTGTCTGTTCAACCACATATCTGAAGTTCGGTGGCACCTGGAATCGTATGAAGCACATACTTAGAAACCACTTCGAGTCGCTCAAGCATCAGTTTTTGGGACGGTTTTAGGACTACAAAATGTGGACTAATTTTAAAGAGCGCTTTATTCACCCCATTTTTTTTATAAATAATAAAAGGACTTTTTCGGGGTATCTGAACATAACCTAGAATATTTATAAAAAGTTTATCACCTGCTGCATGCTCACCTCAATGTGATTGTTTCGGTTGTAGTGCAGGTTGAGCACCCTGTACAGCTCGGAGTCACCAGCTACATGCAGGTCCTCTGCTGTCTTCAAACCTTCGCTGATGGCCTGTCGCGCATACTTCTCCATCTGGATGTAGTAGAATTCTCTGTAAAGAAGAAAAAAGTATACGTTAGATAAAAGTCAAACTAGAAGGAAGAAAGCACAAATCAGTCTGTTCTCCACAAATAAAATGTTGATGAAGCTTGACTAACGAGTTATATGTATTACAAACGTTATACGTATCTGCACCATGACACTTCACGGCACAATGAAAATAAAAAGCCCTCGAATACCGTCGAGAGCGGGAAAGGATTTGATTAGCCATTTTCGCTCTCTCGGCGTCGCATCGCTCCGCTATCTTCGCTCCGGTTCGCTTACGAGAGCGAGTTGAGCGAATCGAGAGTCTCGCGAGGCTAATTACTTACGAGCTCGCGTTCAGACAAGCTAATTCGGTTTTTCACGTTCCTGCAAGTGACGAGCTAGTTGCTGGGGGTAATTTTATGAGCTTTTTTAGGGTTACGTTTGGAAAAAAGTTGGGTTTAATTATGAAAACGGCCTAACTATCTCTTTGATATCAAGTGTTATAGATGGGGCTTGCTCATGGGTTTAATTTACACGTAAAAAGTAAATTTAATTAAATACAATCCTGCTATTGGATAAACATTACCTACTTTATTTTCATGATAAAAAGAGCAAAGAAATATTTTTCTTATTTTTTAATCGCGTACAAGTAGGTATGCGTCAAGCAAAATTAGCGAATAACGTGACACTCATGTGTCAATGAGCACGGATCATCTCTAAACCTCTTGTGACACTCCTCTCTCTCGCACTCCGAGGGCTTCTATTATTTTTTAATTGGCACTCCACGCGATATCGCAGCCTTACTAATTGAATAAGTAAATGAAGTATCTAAATAATTAGATGTCTTTTTGGCTGGCGCGAGAGGCGGTGTAACCACCGTGCAATTTTAAGTATGCTCAATGAAATGCCTGTAATTTGTCGTTGATATTTCTTTGATTAAGTTTTCCGTATTGCGTAATTAGGTTTCGTAAAACGGAGGTGGATTATTCCCTTTCAAATGAAACGATAGTAGGTAGTCACTTCGGTATTTTAATACTAATTTGATTACGTGAGACGTAACACGAGTTATGGGATAAACCTTTATCCTCATATTCCGTTAATAATTTTCAGGTAGGTACACTTATTTCTAAGGAAAGTTGTACTGTATGACTAACAAGTTACAAGCTTCAGTTACTAACAGACTTATTATTCATATCTGTAACTCATTAGTTACTCATATTCGATATTAAAAATATTGATAAGTTGGAATGGGCGACACATTTTGATATCTTCGTTGGCAGCCATTAGGGCACATGTGGTGTGTCATCACATGTTTTATAAGTGGGTGATATATTAATGATACTAATTAAATTATTTTTATAGATTAACAGGCGTTATTTCAACTTTGAGTCTGGTTACGAGAAAGTGTGAATCAAGTTACATCTGATTTTTAATCATTTTGTTTGTCGTGTCATCACAAAGGAGGAAATATACTCACAAACTCGGTTTGGATTTGAATTCTGTAATATGAATAAAAATAAAAATCACATATTTAGGCATGTTGTCACCTAAACAATTGTGCCGAGAAAGGTTACCTACGTTACCTTACACAATTTATGTTCTTTTTTTAATAAATGGCCTAACGAGAACTTCTAAAATAATTATAATCTTAAGCAACTAGGCTTTTTGTTGACACCAAAAATTACTTACAAAATTGGACAATTCTCAATTCCTACCCTACTCGTTGTAGGTCAACGATTATACTGACGTATTTGATAGCGATCAACGTAAATGTGACGTATTAGTAAGCGGTGAACGTACTAACGCTTAGGTTATGCTAATGGCATGCGGGCTAGCGATTGCAAAAAGAAAAAGTTTTGCCTTTACGTAAACAAGATAGTAGTAACTAATAAACCTAGTTTTAAGAATAACGGTAAAAACCATTCAAAATATATCGTATTTTTTCCCAGGTGTAGACAGCAGTTTGCCCACTGTGCGTTGCGTATTTTTCATACAAGGTTTTCAGGAATAAATTATCGAATCGCGACTTCTATTTATTTTCTTATTTATGTACATATTGTCAATGTATAAGTATTGTTACATTGTGAATGTCTCAATCGATCTGCCTAGCCTTTTCCCAACTATGTTGGGGTCGGCTTCCAGTCTTAACTGAATGCAGCTGAACACCAGTATTTTACATGGAGCGACTGCCTATCTGTCTTCCACAACCCAGTAGCTAGGTAATACGATACCCCTTGGTAAGACTGGTTGTCAGACTTTCGGGCTTCTGACAACCCCTAACGACACTCAAAGATCCACGAATGACAGCCGGGACTAACGGCTTAACGTGATTTTCGAGGCAGCGAGGAGTCTCGGTATGTAAAGATTGTCACCCATCCACGGGCCAATCCCGGCAAGCGTAGCTTAACCTCATGGTTCGATCCGTGAAGCTGTTTTTACTTAGGCACGAGCTCCTCTTTGTATTTTTTTTTTTGTCAAATCACTTTCTAAGCTCGACATAAGGAATCGGAAGCAGAATGTAGTAACAAAACTAGTATTTTAAATAAAACTGTTAACTGTGGGAATCAGCTGTTGCATTGTTCACACAAACTACCCTTGTAAGATTGAATATTTTAGCGAAGAAAGTTGCAAAGAAATATCAAGTCTAACACTTTCAAGTTAAAGTACAATATTCCTTGAACGGTCAGCAATTACAATAATCAAAATTTAAAACGGGTATTGCAATTTTGTAATAGAATTTGAACTTTAGCTATAGAGAGATAAAGGTGATATAAATTTAGCTGTGTCTGCTATTGTTGTTTT
The DNA here is from genome assembly GCA_963921375.1 of Tiliacea citrago. Lineage (NCBI taxonomy): Eukaryota > Metazoa > Arthropoda > Insecta > Lepidoptera > Noctuidae > Tiliacea > Tiliacea citrago. Next base: position 17,964,173 of record OY992798.1, read on the forward strand.
CTTAAAGATTCGCATCTTGCCTACCTGGACCCCAACGTCTTAGCTTATTGTTTGAGAGTTTTTTTGCAAAAGTTCCTTTTCATCAATTGAACCGGAATCGAAAGTTGGAAGATGTCTTCGAAATAAAGATTTTATTTAAGATCGAAGATTCTCTTTCGTTCCTATTTTACGTTGAATTGAATTGAATTAAGTACGAAACAAAAGCATAATGTATCGGAAGTCATTAGGAAAATCTTTGGAAAATGTTGAAAATGAGAAGAAGAAAATTAACTAGACAATGTTGTATTGATTTAAAAAAATAAACTAGGTATATCTCATCATTCTACTGCCCTTATACCAATTTATTTGGGGTCGGTTCAAAATGTCCCTTTTTTCCATACTTCGTTTCGTCGCTTCTGTTAGTCGTAATTTCGGTAATCACTCCCTTTCTAGCCATATTATTATAATCTTTCACACAGTCCATCCATCGTTTCTTTGGTGTCTTTTATAGCTATTGACATTCATACTCAAAACTTTCCTCACGACATTTTCCTCATTCCTCCGTATCACATGCCCATACCATGACAACCGATTTCCGCACAACTTTTCAGTCACCGGTGCCACTTTCAGACTTCCTCCTATGTTCCTCTTTTGCTTTAAACCAGGTATATCTAATTAACCAAATATATATTTTTTTTAATCCTGTCCATAACAAGGAACTAATCGAATTGCATTTTTGTAGATAGGTACTTACACACATTTCTTGCAGTTTAAACATGGCGAAAGCAACATTGCTTCCAATTTATTTCTTTTAAATAAAACCACGCCAATAAACTCTGTATTTTATTTTGGTTTGACACCATTAAAACCACCATTAGGGTGGCTAAACATTGTCAGTGATATTACAGGGACTTCTTGAGCAAAGAGCGAAGCGACCCCTCAAGAAAGCCATTTGATTCCCGTGTGAAACACGACAAGACCACAGAATATAAAAACATAGGTATCGAAGAAGCGACAGAACAGCTAATATTTCCGTTTAGAATAACGGCACAGAAATCTATAGGTTATCTATAGATTTACCAGTTTAGATATAGATTTACCAATCTTTATGTAACCTTCATGCTTCGCTGATTGATTGAAAACGGGGGGGGGGGGGGGGGTTAGGTATTGTATGAACAATGAAAGACTGAATGTAGGTTTATCATTTGCCTTAGAAATCATCACTACCTAATATTAAACTGCCACCATTGTACATTTTGGAAACAGCATTATTTGTGAAGACTAATTTAAACTTATTTGTTAAATTATCAGATGTTAGAAAAACTCCTATGCGTACTAAATACTTAAATCAATTATGTCACACAAAATGTAAAACGGCTCTAATGTGTAAAAGCTTCTTTGGCATCGCTCCAAGAATTTATAATAAAATACCAGATCAGATAAAAAAATTACCTGTTCACAAGTTCAAGAAAACTGCAAAAAAATGTAATTGACAAATGTTATTACACGGTTGACGAGTTCCTGGATGATTAAGTTTGTAACAACAACATTTTCTAAAATTTTTTTCTCTTTCTTTGACATTTACCTACTGAACTTTTGACATTTTTTGAATATTTTTTTTTTTTTGTTTTTTACTGTAAACTTTAAAACTACCCATATTTGTATGTCTTACCATAGACAAAACATAGCGCACTGTATTTACTTTTAAGATCTGTATTTTTTTTGTTACCTATGTTTTACAAATAATAAATGATTGATTGATTGATTGATTAGTTTTAGTAAACAGCTGAAAGAAGCAGACAGAAAAGATTTTTTATTTTTATTTATAAGTATTAAACCTACTCTTCCATTATACAGTATGTTAATTAACGAAAGGCGTTCCCGCTAACCCGCAATACTATAGCGTCCGTACACGCAGAAGAAAAAGTTTTTAATAAAAAATATTCACAAAGTTATCATTTATTTAACAGTTTACTTACATATAAACAGACAAGAAGAAATTAACAGAAAAATACGTACAAATGTGATGCTTATTTCTAAAGATATAAGATTTACCGAGATAAATATAGATTTACAAATCTATAGGTACCTATACATTTACCAGGATAGATATGGATTTACCAATCTATAGGTTACCTATAGATTTCCGTGACGTACTATATTATTTTTGAAGCTAAAGATCTTTTTTCCTCCTATATCACCAAGTTAGGAAGATATTAATTTCTTCACTGTGTCGACATTTTCCTTGATTCAATTAGTCAAAATGTATATATATTATACAATATTAGTTTTAGTATATGCGAAACCCGAAACACGTGTCTAGTATTTTTATGTAAAGAATCTATGTACAAAATTTTAAAACTGTATCATGAAAAATCACAAAGTTATAAGGTTGTTATATTACCGGGTTGTCCGTACAAAATTATGCTAACGGCATCCCCGCGCCTCCAGGGTCGTCTTGCGCTCATTGATAATGATTTGGCAGTAGGTACCTAACCGTACGGCGATTGTATTGTAAGTAATTAAATGGTGATAACATTTTCCATCACACTTAAATATTTTTGGGACAAAATATAACATGGTGTAAAAATTATTTAAATCGATTCAGTTCCTTCTTCTGAACAAACTATAATATATTCAGGTTTCGCATATACTAAAAATAATGTTGTATATAGGTAAACCCAAAAATAACCACTAAATTACCTCCTTGAAAACAGTACGCGAAGTTATCAGCAATGTGGAAATATGAATACCGTAACTACATATTTCAGTTGTAAAATTTTTATTATTTTCAGTATTTCACACGGTGGTAACAAAAGCTTTTTATTTAAGAAGTTGTCCCGTCTTAATTCTGTATACTCTATGGCCAAGGAGCCAAGACGTTACTCGTCTTGGGCCATATATTGTTTTTTTTCTGGTTTCTTTTCATCCCTTCACATTGTTGGGTTTTACGAACGCTTGGAATTTTTGTGTCGATTCAAACTCGATTTTTAACTTCTATTTTACAGTTTTAAAACTATTTGCGATTTGTCTGTTGGCTTAGTTTAGGTATACTTTTAAATCGGGTTATTAAATAGCTACTTAGTATTGCCTCAGATTGTAGTTATCTTTTGAATAAAAAAAACAGCCTAACCTAAGAATTTCCTAGATAAGGAGGCAAAGCAAGAAACAAAAGAGGATCTAAGACAGTTACAAAATGGAAGTGTCATTTCTCAAAAAAATCTTTTGAACGCGAAGTTTGAACCTTGTAAAAGAAAATTAAAGTAGCGAAATGTAGTTGATTAGCAACACAAGTATGTAGGGCAGAGAGTCGATGGGCGATCTTTATTTCCATAGCTTACGGTGCTTGCTGATGCGGGCGCACGCGCATACCGCTAACCGATAACACGGGGTAAGAACCTCTACACTTGAGGGTTTTTAATTAAAAACCTAAGGTTTTTCTTTGGAATCTTTTTCATTTGCTTTTTCTCCAACCAGCACAAGGTTAGGTCTTAAGGGTATTGATTAGGTACACTATTATCGTAAATAAAAATAAATAAAAAATAAAAATGTTTATTTCATCAACTTATGTAAATTACAACGTTAAGTTTGGAGTCACCTTTAAGCAAAGATTTGATTGTATAGGTGGTTCCACTCTTCCAGTTTACATTGACTGTAAGTACATAGATAATTACATTTTTTATATGCAGATGCTCACAAATTAATTAGTCATATTAAATATATCTCCCTTAGGCATTGTATACGGCGTATAGTTTTTTTATCTATGACAAATTGTGATGACAGTTTCAGATAGAGTGAATAAGTACCTATTATTTTCTATGGATACAAGGCCTGGTTTTATAGACTGTGCAAATGTCCTACCTGATCATTCTCCTGCCTTATCCCAATTGATTTGTGGTCGGCGCAACATGTCCCTTTCTTCCATACTTCTCTATTAGTCGTCATCTCGGTAGTCACTCCCTTTCTAGCCATATCATCTTTCACACAGTTCATCCATCGTTTCTTTGGTCTTTCCCTACTCGTATAGCCATATTCCATAACCATACTCAAAACATTCCAGGGGGTTTACTCCGAAGCGCTAAACGGAAGTATCGGCCGCATGTTCGGTCGCTTCTTTACTACGGCTAACCATCACTGACTACGGCGAAAAAAAAAAAAAGCAGTCGAAGAGATAAGCCAAAGTCAAAACTGTGACTTGAAGTCGGGTAAGGACTCCAAGTCAAAAAAGGAAACTATGGAAGTTATAAAACGGGCAAATATTCGGCCGATACTTCAGTTTAGCACTTCGGAGTAGGCCCCCTGGCGTGCTTCTACAGGTAAATATTCCTCTTACACCTAACATGAAACTCAAGTTATTTAAAACCTGAAACTAAAGACGCATACAAAATGACGCATAATATTATTAATAGGTATATGTTTTCAGTCTTCATTAAATTAAAGATCTGGCTCAAGCTTGCTTTGTCCCGTATTACTTGCAAGAACTTGTGATAATTATATTATTTATAAATGCGCGCTTTATTATTTCATTTGCTGTGTTTTTCCTTAATATGGTACTACGCAAGATTATTAAGTATTTTAATTAGGAACGTGTAACTCCTTTTGTATTTACTTGCATGGGTATTGGGGAAATACTGAAACCGTCATTGTTTTAAATATGTATCTAGACAATGGTTATAAATAACTGGACAATGGTTAACTAACGAAAGACGCTCCCGTTAACCCGCAATAGTATATGGTCAATATACTTAGGCAAAAAAAATATTACTATTAATAAAAAAAAGATTTTTTTAATAAAATATCTTCACATTATTTTTTTATTTTTGGAATGCTGGAAGATATTTCTTTAGAAATAAGCATCACCTTTGTACGTATTTTTCTGTTCATTTCTTCTTGTCTGTTTATATGTATGTACATAAACTGTTAAATAAATAATAACTTTGTGAATATTTTTTATTACAAACATTTTTTTTTGCATGTACGGACGCTATAGTATTGCGGGTTAGCGGGAACGCCTTTCGTTAATAAAATGAACATACTGTATAATGGAAGAGTAGGTTTATAAATATACTTATAAATAAAAATAAAAATAAATCTTTACTGTCTGCTTCTTTCAGCTGTTTACTAAAATTAATATTAGGTAGTGATGATTTCTAAGGCAAATGATAAAGCTACATTCAGTTTTTCAGTGTTCGTACAATAGCTAACCCCGCTTTCAATCAATCAGCGAAGCATGAAGTCAAATTAAAATTGAACTATCAACAAATAACATTCACATCGTTGGATTTCCACAGGTATAGTTATATCTGTCTCTTCAAAACACCGCCGGCCGATGTAAAACAAAGTTCAACAGCTGCCAGAAAGCTCATAAAATTCGTTGTTACGCACGAAATTTGCGAAAAAAAACGTAGTTTCCAGACGTTTTTCGTGCCGGACTTCGCCAAACACACTCATTTCGATCGCTCCCAAATACAATAGTTATTAAACGTGATACTCGTACCTAAAGGCCAGGTATTACTGTGCATACATAGCTCAGTTATGTATATGTGGGCGTGTTACTATGTGTGTGTGAGTGGACCGCGTCCAGGTTTCGAGGAGCACGGGAGAATGAGCCGACAGACTGCATTTTACAGAGCACCGCGATTAAACAGAGACGGCATATTTCTTTTTTGTCATGAAAATTGTGGTATTGAATGACGTGTTTTCGTTTTTGTTTTGCTTATCGATTCTTGTGGTTTAATGACGTCTGCGTTGTATAAGGTAATAAACTTTAATAATTACAGGTAAAACTTCCAATGTTTGTGGTACACAAAGATTTCAGTGTGTACCACCAACATTGGAAGTTAAAGGAATACTAACAACTTTACTAAACAGTTTCTTTGCAGCCCTCTACAAGATTTCCTTCATTCATAGAATGAATCATCTCAAGTCTCTCAATCACTCTACAGCTTGAATAAAATCGACGCATCTGCATTTTGCGTGCTCTATGCAAAAAAGTTGGCCGGCGGTTCGCACACATGCTCATAACGCACACACAGCCAAGTAAAAACGAGTAAACTAATACCAGGCCGGATTAATGCTTCAGTTAGTGAAAAAACTTTTTTTCAGACTGCGCCGTCCGACACAGGGCCGTAATCAGACGGTGGAAAATGTGCAAATTATGATATAATGAGAACGATGCCGTGTCGGGACGTTTGAGAATAAATTGTTTTTGTTTTTGCTGTCGGTTGAGATGTTTTGAAGTTTGTACGTGTTGTCTTTGATGTTATGTCGTGTATTTGAGTTTGACAAATGTTTTGTGTTAGATACTTCGTAAGGTTTTCTGGGGGCTTTCTTTCGGGCTGCTCAAGAAAGTTTCTAAGGCTTGTTATTTGATGGTAGTGTGATATTTACAAATTATGAGGAAGATGTATTGTATTTAAAACTAATGATGAATTCGAAAATTTGGTACGGCCAGTGCTCTGCATTAGCTGAACCCTCTTACGAAGAAGAAGAGGGGAAGAGGGCTTGGGTTATTCTGAGCACTGACTGTACCTACTTACATTTTGTGTTTTCTTTAAATTTTATTTATTTCCTACATAATTTTCGGCAGATAGGTATGAGAATAAATTCATAATATTGTTATGAAAGTTAAATAAAAATTTCAGAAAAAAAAATTACTGCTCTTTTTACATATTGTACTTATGTAGGTGTATCAAAATATTTTCAAGTCACGGTACATGCGGGTTGCAGATATCTATGGTAACGGCTTGCGTATGGGCAACTTTCTCGCAAAATAAACGTTATCACGTAAAAACTTAGGGGAAAACCGGTTACGCTGCCAACAAATAAGTATGAAGTTATAAATATATCATCGATTACAGAGTAAGGAAAAATATCAGTTAACGTTATTATGATCAGAATTTTCATTAGTGTTTTGTTTAATTAGCATTAAACTGACCGCTAAACGGTTATTATTATCTTGTTATTTGTTACGATTACCTAATAGGTATATCTAATATGAATAATAAGGAAATTTTAAACATAGCACGAAGTTAGGTAATATAATATAATCGAGTCCCTATTTTTATTTAAAAATCAAGGATACAATCAGTGTACGGTAAAAGCAGTAAAAACCTAAATAAGCAAGGGAGGCTACTGATTTAAGTTTAGGTTTACTTATGTAGGAAACTATGGGTATGTCTGTGACATATAAAATTTATATTACTTTAAATACACCAATATAATTATTCTCAATCTTCTTTCATCTTTATGACTTACTAAACCCAACTCTACCAATCAACCTCCTTACATAATACACCTCCTAAGTTCGGCCCTGTCGATCGTCTCCCTCCTCGCTGACCCGTCTGTCTTGTACCCTAGGCTTCAAAAGTTCAGCTCATTTGAGTGGCTGCCGAGATTTTATTACCCCAACTACTACCTACTCGCTTCGGTATTAATTTTTTTTCGAAAAAAAAAAGGATTAAACGTACGCGTAGCCTTTTAAGGGCCACATAAAGCTGACCATTCACGGTTACTTGATTGTTGAATTAGTTCGTTAATTACTGCCGGGAGACAGTTTCAAAACAGTTTTTTCGAGTGTCACTTTATGATATTTCTGTTTGTGTATGTCCCGGTTTATGACGGAAGCCTGTAGTTGTGGTGAACATGTTTTTTTTGTGCTCTTAAATGTAGGTACTTTTGATTTAATGAGGTTGATGATTTTGGTACCAGGAATTGATTAACGCAACTAAAAGGTAAAGGAAACTTCATTTCGCTTTCCGTTTTAAGTAATTAGCGGAGTGTTTTACAACCACGGTAGGAAAGTTACAAAAAGTAGATTAAGCCTTTTTGTAACGTCTAAAAATAGATCCATATATATCACCATCACTAAAACCGATAGAACCATCGATCTCAATCAGTTTTCCGCAACGTCACATGGAACTCTGAACAAAAAAGACATTTTCATAAGTTACGCATCAACCTGTATTAATATACAGGGTGTGTCTAACGATAATTACTTTAATGCGACTAGATATAAGCTTGCTTGCTGTTTCTACTTGAGTTTATTTCCCAAGGGAAGTGATCATTACCACTCGTCAAGATTTTACTATTTCTAGTTATTCAATATCTGTCAATGACAATGTGTTTGTTTTTTAGATATTTTCAGTATAGAAAATGGTTCTTGGTTCGTATTTGGTGAAGATTTCTGAAACTCTAGAAAGGCAGAGCGCTATGGGTCACGTAGAAATTGCGATTTGTTTTACAAATTACTGTTTTTGTCACATTATAAATGACTTTTGGACGGTCAAATATTAAAACCTTAAAAAGTAATGAAAACGGACTCTCTATTGTGTAGCTATGATGATATATTATGTCCTTGCCTAATATTTTATAGGATTAAAATTAGTGACACTACCGGATACCTAAAATTAAATTAATAGACAGGTTAGCAAGCACGACATACGACACCATAATAATAAAAAAAAAAAACTATAACATTCTCATAAATGTAAGGGTAGGTTATACATATTAATTAATTATGTCTTAGGGCGGGTCTGCGACAAGTCGCACTTCCCTAATTTCCCATGTGGATACAGCCTACCACACCTTTCTGCTTTCAACGTGCATGATTCCTTACGAACGATAAGTTTTTTGTTAGTAAAACTTACATTAAGAAATGAGAATTCATGAATTTCGTTACAAAATGGAAAATGACAAGAACTGCATGATATATTTAGGTTGGGGAAAAAGTCTTTTCGCATTATAGTATGTATGAACTGGTAATAAAATCTCTTTGGCTATACTATTTGTTTCTGGCTGGTTTTAGTATCATTGAAAGATTAAATTTTAAAGAACATAATTCCAAATTCAAATTAGGAAAATGTGTGATTTTCATTTGTTTTTCGTACTGTCAAGATGAGTGAATCTAATGAAGAAATTCGATACATTTTAAAATTTTACTACAAAAAAGGTAAAAATGCAACGCAAGCCGCGAAAAAAAAATGCGATGTTTATGGACCTAGTGCAATGTCTTTGAGAGTAGCACAAATTTGGTTTAAGCGTTTTCAATCCGGAAATTTTGATGTCAAAGATGCACGTCGCTCTGGTCGCCCTATTACGGATAAAATGGATGCCATTTTTGAAAAAGTGGAGCAAGATCGGCAGTTACCAGTAGTTACGACGTAGCTGAAGAACTGGGAATTGACCACAAAATAGTTTTAGCACATTTGAAAAAAACTGGGCACACAAAAAAACTCGATATTTGGGTACCTCACAAGCTCACTGAAAGAAATCTAATGAACCGTGTACTCATTTGTGATTCTTTATTACGACGTAATGAAACCGAATCATTTTTGAAGAAGCTGATAACTGGTGATGAAAAGTGGATCACGTACCACAAGAACGTGCGAAAAAAGTCGTGGTCAAAGGCCGGTCAGGCATCACAGACTGTGGCGAAACCCGGGTTAACTCGCAATAAAGAGATGTTGTGTGGTGAGATTGGAAGGGCATTATTCATTATGAGCTGTTATCACCAGGCAGGACCATCGATTCTGAACTCTATTGCGAACAACTGATGAGATTGAAGCAAGAAGTTGAGAGAAAGCGGCCGGAATTAATCAACAGAAGGGGTGTGGTTTTTCATCATGATAACGCTAGACCTCACACATCTTTAGCCACTCAGCAAAAATTAAGAGAGTTTGGCTGGGAGGTGTTAATGCATCCGCCGTATAGTCCTGACCTTGCACCTTCAGATTTCCACCTGTTTCGGTCTCTTCAGAATTCTTTAGGCAGTGTCAGGTTAACATCACGAGAGGACTGCCAAAAACACTTGTCGCGGTATTTTGATCAGAAGTCCCAAAATTTCTATAGCAATGGGATCATGTCCGTAGCTACAAGATGGCAAAAAGTTATCGAACAAAACGGTACCTACATACTTTAGTTAAATGTAAATAAACTATATTAAAAAATGTTTTGAATTTTCTAAAAAAATGCGAAGAAACTTTCCCCAACCTATTATATAGGGTGTATCAACTATTGGACGTTAATTTACAGATGTGTTTTAACAAGGTTGTATTTTTTGCTTAAATAATAAAATAACAATTTCTTTTGTATAACAATTTTTAATAAACTTTTGAATAATTTTTATTCAGTTTAATAATATCTACGACTGTTTAAGTAGGTGTTTTGTATTTATTTATTTATTTTATCCTTGAGACACAGTTGCATGATATGTTTGCTCAAGGATTTATTATTGTTCTTAATTACTTAACGGCACGATATTCTTGTTTACATAGATGAAGTCAGTGCCTTTTAAATAATAATAAAATTATGTAAATTGTTTATTAGCTTTGTTTGTACTCGTAATTTGTAAAATTTGAAAATTTTCGGGTAAGTACTCGTATTAATTTTTTTCTTATCAAGAAGGCATCAGAATTGGTTCAGTAGTTAGATCGTAGATAGTTAGATCAGTTGATCAAATGGAAAGAATAATTTCAAGTTTTATAATATTAGAGTGGATTAAATTAAAAATTACACAGTATCATATCGTAAAACATTTTAAATGTGGCAAATTTTAATAATGTTCTTGTTGCATCGGGAAATGCCCTTTCTAAATAAGGGCATTTCCTGGTGACTCGATGTTTAATTAACCGTTTTAAATGCCAAATAAATAGTGTATAAAATCGTTAATTATAATGAAATTTATCACAAACAACAAAAAACTCAAAATGATTTTGTATACAGTTAAGGCTCTTACACACTCACGCGATATCGCGGGCGCGACAGGCACCGACAAAGACAATTCCTTTGTCGGTGCATGTCGCGCCCGCGATATCGCGTGAGTGTGTAAGAGCCTTTATTGATTAAATGTTATAGTAGGTTAGGTATTATTAATAAGATAATGTTTTCCTTAACGTGTGGCCTGTCCCAAATTAGGAATATTTAGAGGATTTAAATTTGAGAATTCCGAATTTGGTGTGTTATTTATTAAGTAACTAGGTAGGTGTGTATTGATGTAGGGACACACATACAACAATGTTAGCTTTATAAAAAAAATTAGAAAGATTTCTTAGTAAGTTAGAATTTTCAGCAGCAAGTTATAAAATAATCAGGATGCTGTTAGTTAATGTGTTTATAACGGCCACTTTAAGATATTAAACCTGCATACTAGAACAATTTTATTGACTGCAATTATAAACCAAAATATGAAAACCCCTCGATACTAAACAAAATATTAAATGTCGCCTGAAAAACGATGTGTTAGTGGTCTCCAGTAACTGGTTGATAGATAGAGTTCCGTGTAAAATGTGAGCAGCGAATTTGATATAATGTCCTTATCAATAGGTATATTATTTATTACTAACGATTCATTGAAAAAACAATGGCAATGATATTAAAACAAATACGAAGACTTTAGAAATTATTAATGTTAATACCAAAAAGAACCATGTAGGTTTAAAAATTCTAAATAAAAAACATCATTTTATATTTAGTTTCTCAGTGGCCATCTTTGTAATTCATATTTAGAACAATTTCTTGGCGGTAAAATATCAACGCAGAATTTGCATTCGATTACAAAACATTCGTTTAAACAATCGGTCCTCACAGCCATAGCCAAGTGCTGTGCCAGATAAGAACGGTGGTCAACTTCCGTTAGCAGTACCACCGATAGTGGCCATTACAGTAAGGATAGAATAAGGACAAAACAATATTACAGATATTTCAATTCTAAGAAATATTCATTTCGAAGTAACAAGTCGATACGAGTATTACTTAATTAATTTTTATTGAAGTTGAAATTGTTAGTTTTGTGATAACGTAATTATTGGAACTCAATTAAAGTCGAACGCTTGATTAGTTTTTTTTTAATCGTCATAAAAATAAAATACACTTTTAGTAACTCTACAATAACTGACCAGCGACATTTTACTAAATCTCTTTAAAACCATAAACAATATTTTAAAGTCCATGTCGTAGCATGTGCTCGTAAAAAAAAGTCGCGTGACGTTCCCGCCCAAATTAACTGTCACTGTCAGGCTAAGGTGTTGTAAGGTAGAGGACTAATGAAAAGAACGCACCCGCTCCTTCGAGACCAACCACAAGGCGTGCCCGACCTCGCATGACAAAACACGAGCTTCAAATATGCTTGGATAACGTGAAAAATTCATGTGAACATTCCTGAGTTTATTTATTACTTGACTGAACCAAGGTAATATTTCCTTAAGTTTTGCGGTCTAATTGTACGGTATACGTGGCTAATTAAATGTATTTCAGTTTTGTATACTTAACATTTTTAACATTAGTAGGTACTATTTTTAGTTACCAACATACCGATTTCGGTTTAAAGACATTTTTATTTCTCAAAGAACAAATTACAGTTCACTTGAAGAGAAACTTAAGTAAATTAGCAATAGGTTATACATTACGACGTTCAAGCCATCCATAAAACTGAACACCATACCAATTACAAAATATATAGCAGGTAGTTATGTACTTAAGTCTAAATAAAATACAAAACAGTTCAAAGGTAAGCTTATGTGTATAATATTAAAAAAAAAAAAAAAACTAAACTTTTGTGTCTAATATAAAATTCTTTAGGCCTTTTTTAAATGTTGGTATGCTTGTACACTCTCTGACTTTTTTAGGTAGTTTATTGTATAGCCGGACCCCCTCATACTGTATAGTTTTCCTGCCGTACAGGGATTTACATGATGCATCAGCTAATCACTATATTAAAACCGTTGTAATAGTAAATTCCTAACACCCTTTGTCCATAATACGACGCATAGGCTCGGCGAAGGGTGGAGTAATTAAAAAACTTAATGCCGCATCGAAGACAAGATAAGGTCGGCCGTCGGAAGAAACCGCCACTTTTCTAATTACTCACTCATTAGCTGATGGATGCTACATCGCGTGTGTTACATCGGCCGTTTGCTTGTGTTTGCGGTTACCGTGCGGCGAGCCTTGTGAGCCAATTGCAAGGCCGATTTTTCTATAGACGCAATGTGAATTACCTTGATTGATCCTATTGAGATGCAAGGAAGGAAAACGAACAGACTTTCAACTTTTTCAGGATTTTGAATTTAGAAAACGAAACAAAAAGTATTCGATATTCAAATATTAGATAAAGTAGGACACGGAACGTAATTCGGATGTAACATAAACCCCCTTCTACACGACTCACTCCTTGATCGCTACGATAGGTAAGACCGCGCCTTCGCGTGTTTTAATTATATTATTAACGACGATGGCCGGCGAAAGGCTAATATTTTATAATGGCTAGCGTATCGCAATGATATGTAAATATAATGCCGCGCCCTCTTCACCTATTACGTACGTCGTTGCGTGCGTGTGAACTTTAATTCGGAAGTAAAGACACGTTAGCGAGAATTTAGTACCTACTGAGGCGTGACGTTCTTTTTGGCCCACATACGGGGCTTTAGACGAATTCTTATGTTAAATAAACTCGCCCGCTAATGGGATTGGCGTTGAGTGGCCGGCGCTCCTAGCGACATTTTCCACAGAACAGAAAACTTCCGACGTGTAATTAGCAGGTTTTTTGAAGGAAAACTACTCATAAGCTTCCTCGAGAGGGTCGTATTAATTACTGGAGGTGCTCGTATGAGCATGGCGCGATATAAATGGCCGGCCACTTGGCGCCCTAGCCTCGCCGGGCCTTATTAAAAATGTTAACACGTAAATTAGACTCCACACGGGTGCAGTGTATTAGCCAACCAATTAAATTTTACAGTTTCTGTATACAATGCGGCGCGAGGAAACTGCAAGGTGGGGGATGAATTAGTGACACTAACTAGACTCGTCTATACATTCCCTTATGTGCTGACTTCACCCGCCTAGTTATGCGTTAGAGTTTACTTTAATTCTTTTTCCTTTACACTTTGATAACGTTTCAAGTATGTCAAAGCGTGTTTACCTTAAATAGTGAACCGATAAAATTGTACACTTAAGTTTTTTAATTACAACATTAAATATTGAACTAAATATGTACAGCCTCTGGCTGTTAACACGGTAAGTTAAAAAGGCATGTTGAAATTGCGACGTAAGGTTGGCAACATTTCCGTATCCGAGTGTAAGAGTCCTTACAGATGAGAGATTTAAATCTCAGTTTAAAATATTCGCTGCCAATAATCGGTATAAAATGTTTCGGTCGTTGGTTCTGTTTATTTTACTGTTCTGAATTTAAAAACTTCAGTTCTTTAATTTAAACGTATTTCGCAGTATTAATTTAATAATCATTTTCGATAAGTCTTAAAATTACTTCAAAAGAGAAAATAATAATTTTGTATTGATAATTTAATAAGCGTATGATTACTGTAGGGTGAGCGCACACTTGATGTATGTACATTTCGCAGCCGCGACCGCACACGCCCGTGTGTAAACGCTTAAAAGGTTTTTACCTCGGTTGGTCTAAGTGCACACCCTCATGCGACTAGTTGGATGTGTAAAAAGATTAATTGGAGTGTTGCCCGTGTTTCTAACAATTTACGACGCCTTCTCGGGGCGGGCCGGCCGCAGACCACTTCTGCGCAACTTAATTAAGCGAAATAACTTAAACGAGTCACCGTTGCTAATTAGTGCTATCGTCGCGCCGGCTAATTCTACGAGTGACTCTTTGTTTGCAAGCCCGCGCATTTCTTTGAGTTCGCGCGCCAAAAGAATTTGTCTTTGCATCGACTTTGAGTAAAGGATGTTTGTTTTGCCCCCCGGGAGAGTTTCTGTGAAGACTTTTGTGTTTGTTTGAACTTTTGCGGCGTTGATTTTAAATGAGCTGAAGACGTAAACAGTGGACTCGTTTAGAAAAGATGCTTTGTAATTGTTTTGAAATTTTTCTCGTTTTTATTTTCAGTTAGACTTGAAAAATTTTATATTTTAAAATGAACAGTAAATTACAGTAGGTAGTTATTTGTACCACGGTACGAATGCAAATTAATTTTGTACTACTACCTCTTTATTTGGCTACTAAAATCTAGAGAATGAGGCCTTAGATTAGATAGTTTATCGAGGTTTGTATGCTCAACGCCTGTAATTTCAGGCAAGCATAAAATAACTCACTATCAGACTTAGCTTCTACAGCTCAACAAGCTTGTTTGTAGGCTAAACATGAATAAAAAACAAATATAAAGGCAGCTCACACGAACCAAGCGTCTAAAAGACACAAGGAGTGCTCTCGGGCGGCTAGAGCCCTCGAGGTGTCCTACACGTCAACAAGTGGCCGGTCGTGTGTGCGGGGGCTTACGTCTTCGAATGTCGAACGCTTTGAGAAATTCAAACACTGACAGCATTTAAATTATTTTGAAATTATATTTCTAAGATGGCGGAGATTGGAACATGGTTTAAAATTAGAAGTAAAATATATACCCATTTCTATTGTCTATTGTTTTTTTTAGGAAAACTTGATTCCAATATATAAAAAATAACAAATCTTTTTGATTTGTTTAGCTTATTATAATGTTATCACAGAGTTTATCGTTGACTTTTAACCCCGTTTTGTTAAATCCTATTATAACAATACAAATCGCTTACTGTACCACTAATTAAGTCTAATTAAAAAAAAGTAGGTACTCTAATCAGTGTGAAGTCAAAGTTAACGATAGCCTTAGATAAGTATAATGATGTGAAATCGATAATAGAAATAACAAAGCATTAATTATCGATAAATGAAATTTATCAGAAAATAATTAGAATAAAGAGGAAGAAAGTTTTGAAACCGCCATTTTTATTTTCACATGTGTCCATTAGGTAAATTATGTATGAAAATACGTTTAGCTCCTAATTATTATTTTTATAGCAGCATGAATCACCGACACATAAACCTACTCCTAAATTAAAATGTTTACCAATGCAAGCACAAAATCTAGCATTATAAATAATTTATCTGAAACATTACCTCAAATAAGTAGGTACCTACCTATGGTTTTTAAATAGCTTTGCTAACCAGATAAGGCGTGTGTAGTTGGTGAAAAAAACATGCTACATTTTTTTTTTAAAATCTCAGCTATGGTCATGACCACCCATAAATATCCGCGTCTAATAAGGTCTAAGGCCTTATATAAAACGTTCGATATTTAAACCACCACTGCCGACAGAGTAGTTTAAACTTGCCTAATCGATGTTGAAAAACGTCATTCGTCGGACACCTTAGTAATTGCCTTTCGTGCGATTATAGAACTACCCTCACCCCTTTAGCCCTTTCAGAGATGTTTATCGCGAAGGAAATGGTCGTTTTCCGATGTCCACAATGCGACCATTAAGGGGACAATGCTAATGGACTAAGTTGTCCAAGTCGTGTAAGGAAGATTTTCCCGCGTAGCGCCGCCATTTTGATTTTTATTTCACAGTTATTTTTATATTGGTGTTTTTTATGTTGAGTCATGCTTGACCTGTCGTTTTGTTTGATAGGTTAAAGTATGATCGAGTAGAAATCGACTTGAAATAATGAATGGGTTTTCAAGTTTTTTTTTTGTAAGATTTTCAAGAATTCCTTCTTTTTAGATTGACTCTCATAACTGAAACTATTATGTTTGCATATGTAAAAAGCCACGACAAGAAAAAAAAAAAAGGTTTAGAAAAAATCCCCACCACAATAACAAACTATATTAGTTCGTACAAAACTGTTATACAAACGTTCGTTATCAAAGCTTTCACTCACAGTATCGTTTATCTAACTTAGATAATGATAATACAAGCTTGAGATAGCACCAGAAAGCTTTAATAATATGAAAGTCGATATATTAGCAACGTCAAGTGTTTGGCACACATCGCGACAGTGCGCATATTCTGACGAGCGATATTATAACGATACGTGGACGGTGTTGAAACGATATTGTCAAATAGGGAAACGAAACTTTATTAGTCGCTTTTCGTGTTTGTCTGTTTGACCGCGTTGTTCTTCTAAACTACGTAACGGATTATGATGCGGTTTTCACTATCCTTTAGAGATTTTGTTTCGGAAGGTTTATGTATAAAAAACATTAATATTAATTTCTTATAATTAAGAAATGTCGAAGTTTTATCAAGTCGACAAAACCGTGCGTAGCAGGGACGGGTCTTTTTTTTATTTGTTTCAAAAACGTACAGATTTTTAAATAGATAGTTTATAGGGGTGATAGTATAGTAATAAATTGTCTACCTAGACTAGGCGTTTTATTTTGTAGAGCTTTTGTGCATTTCATAAAAAAGGGTTTATAAATTAAAAATATTTTTCGTAAGATTAAAATGTTTTTTTTTGAGACTTGTCTTAATTTATATTATATGAGATTTATATGAATTTCTCTTACTAAATTAACCATCCCGTGAAATTAACTAACAGACTAGTAAAATAAGAATATAATTAGATAATTATACTTAAATTAAATCTTTTTTTTTTACGCGTTGGATTTCAGTAATCAAAAGTCAAATTCAAGTTAAAGATAACTTAAGAATAATCTTTTAGAATTCTTGAGTTATTATGTAGGTAATCTATGAAGATGAAGCACACGAACGTTGAAAAAGCGAGAATAAAAAACCTATATTCTTCAATAACAGCCCGAGTCGCAGGTAAAGTGTTAAAGCGTTAAAATCGATGCGGAGTCGAGTGAATCAGAATAATCAGATAGTGTGAAAGAAGGGGGGAAGGTGTTTATCATAGGAGCACGCCCCTTATCATAGGACTTAGATAACGCGAAAAATTAGTCGAGTAGAAATCAATACTGGGGTGGATTTTTCCGTTACTTGTAACATGTTTCGATATGTTTTGTGTTATCGCATTAAAATGTTCATAATATTTCTTTAAAACTTTTTTTAAATTACTATGTATTTTCGGCTATTGGTTTTTTTAATAAGAAAATTGAGAAAAAAAATTGCAGCTATTCATAAAGATCTTCAGAATAAAAAACGTACCTATTTTGTAAATTCTAGGGCTGTTTTAACAAAGTAGTATTAACTTACATTAATAAGACTTTTTATATTTTTCTTGAAAAATTGCAAACACTCGGAATTGCAAATACTCTTTAATTATTTATAAATGAAAGGACGGAGTTCCTTTTTACCCAACTGCGTTACGCAAAGGAGGCTAATGTTTTTTACTTTGTAAGTATTTGAACTGAACGAGTGTTTCTTATGTACCTAATTTGTTGCAATTTCTTCATTTTATATTCCGTTAGGTCTTAAGGGAAAGCGTAGTCTATCATTAAGGCTACTTTGTTTATATTCTTGTCTTTGAAGGCAAGCAATAATTTTGTGTTTTTTTTTTAATGAAGTGGCGCGAAATCGTTTTCAAATCCGTATTATCCAACATTAAGTTATCAAAGTAAATGTGACTAAATTCCCCATTTGTTTACTCTAACCCGTTTAAGTTTTAGTTAGGGGGACTCACCCCTTCCGAGAATTTGATAATTAGGAAATAGTGAATTGAAAACCCTTTACTGCGAAGGAAGATGACAGAATTGGTATTAATCAATTGATTTACCCTATGACGATGTTACTATTGAGTTAACTAAACGGAACTTTTACTTTGAATGTTTTTGGAGGTTTTTTAAAAAAATCAATTGTTTTTATACGTACCTACCTACCATGCAGAAAATACATTTGTAGATCGATACGTAGGCAAGTATTTATATTAGTCAGTGCTTCTAAAAACAAGAAAACAGGTAACTAACTCGCTTAAATAAACTGATGGATACGGATAAATGCATAAAATAAAATCTATTTGTATTAAACTGTACCTATTAATTAACAATATTTAAAATAATCATTTATGGATAATATACAGGATTTTTTTTCACAAGATAGGGAACGGAAAACATTCCAAAAATAATCCTAAAGGATAGTGAAATCATATTATTAATATCACATTTACGGCTAATTAAGGCGGTTATTTCTTGAAAATGGTCAAAAAGGTGGTTTTTTAAAGCTTTTTTCCAAAACAAAAACAGTTTGATATTTTCAAGTCTTTTGTGCATACGGTGATGGAACTCAAAACATAATTAAACATAATTTAATACATCAAAAAAATCTTCAAAGACAACTCTTAATTATTTTTAAAAGCAGTTTATCCCTTCGTTAACAGTTATAATTATAATTAAAAGTATACCATAAAATTGCAAATGCCAAACTGAATCCGGTGATGGATTATTTTTTATTAATTAGTTAATATCTAATTTTATATGATTTTATTTGCATTTTCACGCCATACGTTGTGTCATCGCGCATTTCTATTTTTTGTATGCAATCTGACAGTGACAGCGGTTTACCTGTTGTCAGCCTCTTAAGATATTTTGGACTAGTTCAATCAATCTGCCTAGCCATTTCTCAACTATTTTGGGGTTGGCTTCCAGTCTAACCGGATGCAGCTGAATACCAGTAGGTATTTTACATGGAGCAACTGCCTATCTGGCCTACACTACCCAGTATTTTAGTAATACAATACCCGGTTGGTAGAATGTTAGACTATCGGGCTTTGACGACCCGTAACGACTGTCAAAGATCCACGAATGACAGCCGGGATCAACGTCTTAACGTGCTTTCCTAGGCACGGAGGAGTCTCGGTATGTAAAGATTGTCACCCATCCGGACGGACCCCGGCAAGCGTGACTTAACCTGATGGATTGACCCCTGGGGCTATTATTACTTAGCCACGAGCTCCTTACTCGTTATGCTTATTTAATATTCAGTATTTATTGTTAAATTAAATTAAAAGAGAACTTTTGAGGATAAGCTTTTCATAAAATTATTTTGTAATGCTTATACCTAAGTTTGTTAACTACTCTGCACGTTTTAGAATTTAATTTTTTAAATCTGAATAAATCCTTTTTGTTGATGTCTGATGAGTAGGCTGAAAAAAGAAAACTAAATCTATGACTCACCGGAAGTTAGAGAACCACTTGACAAGTTGCGCCGTGTTGTTCTTGTTAAACTTGATGTCGGGGAAGTACATCTTGAGGACTGCGGAACTGGGGTACCGCACCCAGAAGAACATCAGCTTGGCCTTGCGGAGGTGCATAGGCGTCAGCGTTGAGGAGTACACAGGAGTTAAAGGCTTATTGTTTAAAAAGATGGCATGACATAAAAATGATCTAAAATCGTAATGCGTTGCACGTTCCTTTTCTGAATCAAGAGCGGTCTTGTAAGGTTAGTCAGTAGAATTTAAGAAAAAGTTTATGGCATGTTCGAAGTTTGAAAATTAGAATTTGTTGTTGTTTTAATTTAACTGTTCATTAAATTATTTTTGTATAACTGTTCTTAATTCAGACATCTTTTGTTCAATCTTAGTCGCCTAGCTTTGATAATCGAGATCAACTTGTAATAATAGGTAGGTACTGAACTCATTATTACTGAAACGTTATTATTAGAATCTTACGACTGCTTCCTGCTTAGGTAGGTACTTATATGTTTTATAGACTGAACTATGTACCTAAAAGTATGTATATTGTTCATAATATTACAACGCGTCTAAGTAATGGCGTAATCATGTAACTTTGTTTTATTTCCTTAAGAAAATATAAATGAAGACAGTAAATGGAATAAGCTGTCTATTCAATTATTTCTAAACGAGTATATCTCCTAGGATTGTCCCTCAAAGATATATAAAATCTGATTAGATCCCCGGCTTGTCGCGGGCGCGCTACGAAGCACCACAAATACCTACTTAATCCGTTTGTATTTTCTAATCTTATAATGTGCCTTAGCCGTCGTTAGCTGTAGTTATGCGAGCTGTGGCGGATTATGTTTTGTTTATACGATTTGATATACGTCTTAGAATTTAGAATCGGGAAAAGATTTAGTAAGTTTATAGGTATGATGAGAGTGTTTAAGATTGACATATTTTGTGAGAGATTAATAAAATGAAGCTCATTTGCTCTACTTCTGGTATTGACAAGATTATTATGTCATCTCATTGCTATGTGATTTCATAGTTCAAGCAAGGAAAACTTCTATTCTACATTTAATAAGTATGCGATAGGCCTGGGATCGTGGAAAACGTAGAAACCGCAGCATTTGTGGGGTTTCCTCAATCGTAATACCTAACCAGTAAGTAGGAAGTAGGCGGCGGCAGTCGTAAGGTTAAATACTACAGAAATAAGATATGAGTGCGTGCGGGGTTCGTGCGCTGTCGGCTCGGGTTTCGTCGGCAAGTTAACCTCGATATTGGACAGATTGCTGAAAGGAATGTTTGTTATTCTATTGAAAAGGATATAGTAGGCTGGACTCCGTCGTAGGGCAGGTCCGTGGAGTTGCAGTCGGAGTGCGGGTCCTGCGCATCCATGGCGGGGTGGTGCGGCGGGCCGGCGTGGTGCGCCAAGTTGGCGTGGTAGTGGCGCAGGTAGTCGGGCGAGGCGTGGTGCGCTAACAGCGCGGGGTGCTGCAGCGCGGGCACGTGCGGCAGCGGCGGAGACTCGCGCTCCGGCGCCGCAGGGGGTGACCGCGCCAGCCCGCCCCCCGGGCCGAAGAACGGTGAGTACGGAGAGAACACCTGGCTCTCGTGCAGCGCTGGGTTGGGGATGGCTACCGGCGTCGGGAGCCCCGCCATTCCACTCGGGTACGGCCGCGGCGAAAGCGACTCCGGGAACTTGTTCTCTGGGGATTGACCTACACCTTCCCCCAAGATCCGGCTAACAGTTCTGGGCGTGATTCTCGTGTCAGTCACCTTATGCCGCTTTTTCTTGGGCGTGACGACTAGACTCAGGGCCTCGTTCTGCTCGGGGTTAGGTTCGCGGTCAAAGTGTCCGTTCATGTACAGCTGGCCGAGCGGTTTCGGCGGCGTCTGGAACATGCCTGTGGGAGGCCGTATGTGAGCACCGTGGCCTGGCCCACTCGCCTCGGCGTGCATCGAGAATGCTGCCCCGCTCGGTGCGCGGGGGCCGTTCATTTGACTCAACATCATTGAGTTATGTGTCAGAAACGACGGGACGCCATTCGGCGCGCCCGGGTGATGGACGGGTTGGTTACCTGACATTTGCCCTGATGGCCTCTGTGGTTGCTTCGACAGCGGCGACTTTCTCTCGAGCATCTGCGTCGCTATCATGATGTCTTTGTTGAGTTGCTCGGCGGCCGCTGCTGACGCCTCCGACTGCTTTCCCATGACACGTCGCTGATGCATGAAGCGCGTCACAATAGAGTCGATGAGACTTGCGAGTGACGCCGTGATTTCACTTTTCAGCACTTCAGCTAGTCCTTCTAGGTCTGCTCCAGTGACGGGGCCTACGGAGCCAGCATTGCTGCGGAGCGCATCTAATCGCTCTGCAAGCTCTGAGGATAGTGGCGGTTTCGGCGTTGGTCCTAGTTGTCGCTGCTGTGGCGAGTGTTGGTTGGACTGCGGCCTGTGCTGCTGCTTGTTTAGTTGTTGGTGTTGTTGTTGCTGCTGCTGCTGCTCGGCGGCTTCCTTCATGCGTGCCTCCTGCTCTAGGAACAGCTTTTGGCTAACGTTCAGGTACATGGCGGCCGCGTTGTTGAGATGTTGATGCGGATGCGGCGCGTGCATGTGCTCGGGAGGCAGGTGCGGCATCATGGGCAGTGCGCCGTTGAAGCCGGGTGGCAGGTGCGGGTGACCCACAGCGTGCGCGTGCATCTTAGCCGACATCATCTTGCTCATCACTTGCGAGAGCATGTTGGGCGCGACACTATTCGGTACTGGGGGAGGCACCTCTTTGGCCGGCGAAGCAGGCTCAGACTTGGGCACAGGGTCATCGTTCTGTTCTACATCACTAGAAGCACCATCATTATCATTCGTCTCCGATTCTTGTCCCATACGGTTGCATAATTGCATATATTTTTCTTGCATTTCTGCGAGTTGTTCTTGCATAGTTCTAAGTTGTGATTTAAGTGCATTTTTTTCTACTAACTTTCTTTCGATGGGCGGTGGTCTGTCACCGTCGTCCTCCGAGTCGTCCGACACTGTCTGCGCACTGCTGCTGTGGCTGGTGCCGTAGCGCTCGTGTGCACCGTCGTGCTGCTGCGGATGATACAGTTTCCGTTTTTTGCAACCGTTCACTTGCGGCGGCTGAGGCGCGGGACTAGAACGCATCGTCGACACTATGTTCTCAACACGGGCACGTTTCACATCTAGCGGTCGCGGGGAGGACCGTTGAGCGTCACTATCACGATCTTCGGGTTCAGACTTGGGTGCGAGCAAGGGCTCAGATCCCTGCGAGAGATGCACGGGCGGCGGCGACGTACGCGAGTCGCCGGCACTGTCGAGCGCCAGCAGCGCGTCGTCCAGGTCTGGTCGCGAGTCCCGGGACTGTGGTCGCTCCGGAGACATCTTGAGTTTGGGCTCGTCATTGTTGTTATTGGCGAGCACATTGTTATTGTCCGGGGAGAGGCGCATGAGTTCCTTCTTGCGGCTCTGCAGGATATCGCGCAGCACTCGGTGCGCGATGTCGCCGCCGGATGTTTCGTCACCGGCGTCCTCCTGCTTGGCCGTCCGCCCAAGTAGTTCGTTGATCATTTCGGCCGGAGGGTAGCCCGGGCCAAACAGGCCGAAGTGTTGGCGGCCCTCGAAGATGGCGCCGTAAAGTCCGCCGCTCATGTGTGCGGCGCGCGCGGGCGCGAGTCCGTTCGTCGTGAGAGTCGAGTAAGAATTGCGTGGCTCACCGGCGTCCACGCGCTGTCTGGCGCGTTTCTGTTTCCTAAGCAGTTGATCCGCGTACGAGTCCTCCTCCTCCGATGACATCATAGGCAAGACGGGCCACGATTGGCCGGCTGGGCGGCGGGTAGCACCCCACCGCTCTACTCGCGCCGCATCGCCCGCACTGCAATAGGAGGGGAGCGATCAGAGCACACCTGCCTGCGCGCCGGCCGGCGCGTGCGCGCCTCACAGTGCATCGCTTACAAGGCGATGCATTGTGAGACGTGAATAATAAAAATGAATTCACTTAGACACTAGCAACTCTCCAAATATTTTTACAAGTCGATTTATTTTTATAAAATATAAAGTGTATTTACTGCCTTATCTACAATCTCTATCTTATAATCAGTACAAAATACTATTCAAACCAACCAGACTTAATTTTCGTTTTGTATTTAGATACGTTCGTAGATTTTTATCAAGAAATCGATCGCCTATTAGCCGACACTGCTAGACATAGATACTGAACTAAAAAAGTTTCCAGCTATCATACGTACATCTGGATAATTTCTCGTAATGACTGGTCGTAAAACAAAATCACATGGTATTGGAAAGTATAAGGAAAGTGCGATGGGGTTGCAGATAAAAAAGCCACGATATTTACTAGCACAGTGGTAATTGGTATCAATTTCTGTGAGCAATTGAATATAATGACTTAAAAAACCAACTAGAAATCAACAAACCTTTGTTAGAAAATAAATATAATATCCTATCGTTATTATATATAGCCATCAAGATTTCGCTCGAGGATCTATTCGTAATTCTAACAGATAACAACAATAAGCCAGCCTGTAAAATTATAACCGTTCCTATGTACTAGTGCTGACAAACAGTGGACTAACATGATGGCATTAATTTCTCCTGGAGCGTGACTTCGTGTGCAGATGACAATGAAGTTAAAAATGTCAGGAATAATTTTGTGAGACACATGTTTTGCTGCGAGTCCATTGTTGTTACGATACGAGTTTTCAGAAAAATAATTATAGCAACTACAAGTAGATATATTTATGCATTTTCAACAATAATAGAATTACGACATTTATGATGCGAAAAATAATGATCAGTCTTATTTGAATTTTCAAAGAAAGGCAGAAATGTCTTAATAATTTCCAATAAGAAAAAATATATACCTACTTCAAGATGATTAGATTCTTTAGTTCTTTTCCTAACTACTTCATCTTGTAACCTTACAGTAAATAAAGCAGTATTGAAAGAAATATCTACTTATGCCTACAGGTCATGATATTATTCGGTGTCTTTTACTTAAAAATGTTTTAATGGTCTTGCAGAATTTGTCAATGCTTCTCATCGCAAATTAAGAAGCAGATTTTTGGAAATTTTACTCATTTAGGTACGTTATTTTTTTCCTTGTTTACCAAAGAGTACATAAGTGAGTATGGAGCCTGGCCGTCTCGGACATCCGGCAGCAATTTGCTGCTCACAATGAGATGGTATCAATAGCGGATGACTTCCGATGGTGGCGTGACCGTCCACTTGCGACCGGCGTCACGGCTTGCGGCCTGCTTGTGCCACCGACAAACTGCGTCATGAGGATATGGAGAATGTTACTAGAAGAGACGAAGTACATGAATCTATGGCAAACTAGCTTATGCCCGCGGCTTCACTCGCGTGGAGGACATAAAATTTCCTATGGGAACTTACTACCGGTATAAAAGGTGCCGTATTATGATGTTTTAATGCCATCATGATGCCAGTGCAAGAGAGAGATGGATCTATACATGACCGCTAGCACCGTCCCTTTTTTGGTCTGGAATCATAATGGCATTTATCTTCTACTGACTGGATAATACGGCCCCAGGTCATGTTTTATCCGGGTGCTAAACATCCAAATCCGTTCAGTCGTTAAGGCGTGATAAGGCAACAGATACAGACAGTCAATGTTCATTTCACATACATGTTCTGTTACAAAGTAGAATAAATCTGCGGTAAATGCCTTTTAATTAAAGTTCTGTGTGGGCCGGAAATGCAATAAGTACTTTCCTAATCGTCAATATTGATTGTAAATTGTGATATTATTTGGATTAGATATTTTATCAGAAAATATTTGTAGTTTTCCTGATTGTGTAATTCAGATATATTATTGTGTTGTGATTGTGTTACTGAGATAAACTGTATGTTGATTAACGACAGTGTGTTTTTATTAAATTAGTCAGAGACTGAGTATTTCTATTTAATTTGTTATTTCTTTAAGTTCTATGTCTGTTGTAGGTTATTATAGCTTTTTCTTAAAATTTTCAAGCATTTTATGAAATTTTTCTTAAGTGGACATTTTAATCTTGAGATAGGTCACAGTAACTATCTTACTGAATAAAAATTCTGTCACCCAACTTATAACTTCATCATTTTCGCCAACGTTCTTCACCAAACCACAATACCTGATTGATTACCCCAATATTCCAACCAGGGCGGGGGGGTCTACTACGAACATAATTGACTACGGTTAACTATGACTGAATACGGCGAAAGAAAAAAAAAACGACAGTCAAAGAGCTAAGCCAAAGTCAAAAATGTGACTTGAAGTCGGGTAAGGACTCAAAGTCAAAAAAGGAAACTTTCGAAGTTATAAAACGGTACGATACTTCGGATTATCTTTTCGGAGTAGCCCCCCAGATATTCCTCACTCTTCCCTACATTGGGACATTACCTGCAACACCGGTACATCTCAACATCTGCACACACGGATATTTTTCATGTGTTGTCTATTCGGTTACAGAACATTTCCAATTAGACCTTATATAGAGCGTGTATTGTGTGGCACATAATGAAACAAAGTACTACGAGCCAGCGGTCTTTGTTGAAATGTTCGAGGCTGAAATTGTTTACGAACTTGAAAAATTATGCTTACCTATGATAGGTAAGCATAATTTTATTGAAGGAAAATTAAGAAATTGTTGGTAAACAATAGTGTTTGTAATGGCGGGTTCTGTTAGTTGTTTCTTATTTACCTAATTCTTTTTTAGGTTAATTTTTAGGGTTCCGTACCCAAAGGGTAACATGGGAACCCTATTACTAAGCCTCCGCCGTCTGTCTGTCCGTCTGTCACCAGGCTGTATCTCATGAACCGTGATATTTAGACAGTTGAAATTTTTACAAATTATGTATTTCTGTTGCCGCTATAACAACAAATACAAAAAAAAACAAAATAAAATAAATATTTAAGGGGGCTCCCATACAACAAACGTGATTTTATTGCTCGTTTTTGCTCGATATTGATAACGGCAACAGGTAGGACGCTCAAAATATTCACAGAATATTTAGTTATATATTCACTTTAAAAATAAATAATTAAATTAAAATAAAACAAATAATTAATCCCATACAACAAACGTGATTTTTTTGCTATTTTTTTTTATAGATAATGGTACGGAACCCTTCGTGCGCGAGTCCGACTCGCACTTGGCCGGTTTTTTAATGTACTCGTTGGTGTGCTGTTGGTGTGCTACTTTATTTTACTAAAGTTTCTGGAAGTGTTCTTATAAGACACAAAATGATTCCTACTAGCCATTCAGTACCTAGTTTCTTCATCTAATATTCCTCTTTCTGTAAATATTTTGTTAATTTGGTTAACTTATTTGTATTTTCACACGTAGAACGTTCCAGAACTTTAAACGAATACATCCTGTATCGGTATCTCATCTGCTAACATTAGATCGAGTCGCCTGCGCATATCATTACGAACTCTTTTGGTCATTGTGCTGCGTAATTTGCGGCCATTTTAGTACGATTGCCATGAAAGAGATTGCGAGATGTCATACAGCCAGCCACCCAAGTCCTGTCACTGATATCTAGAGGTACTTTCAACTTTATTTTGTTTGAAATAAAGGTCAGTTTTCTCTGAAGTGTTACTAATAATATGTGGTATGTAGTGTTACTAATAGTATATGGTGGTGGGTGTAAACGGTGACTCGCTGGACCATCTCGAAATTGTTCCGGTACTTCCTGCTCTTTATAATTGTTTTACATTGTATGGTTTATAGGAGGTCGATATACTTTGTGGGAAGATAAAATGACCGGGTTTTGTTCAGCGAAAAATGTGAAAATATTTTTCTTTTGTTATTTTTTTTTTGTTGCTACGGACTAGTGCGTTGTGGAAAATGTTAGTTCGTTTATTGTCGTATGGTGCTCTTTTGTACACGAAGTCAGAAGGATAAATCCTAGATAAGGTACAACTATTGCAATTGCGTTCCTCACGCCAGACTACGAGAGCCTTGAAGAGAGATGTTTGCTACGAGAGACTCTATTTTATTTTAATTTATTCAGGGACAATAAACAGCTACAATATGTGTTGGAACATAGAAAAGATAATACAAAATTTAACAATTTTGCAGCCCACTAAAACACTTGACTTTGTTGACTTTAAATAATTAAACGTTGATTTTGATCAAGGAGATGTTTCTTGTACAAAAAGACTTGTTGATTTCAGATTTATTTAATAAATAATAAATACCTACCTAGAGTCAAGGACTTTAGGGGCCCCAAAAACCACAGCCGCCCTACATTCCAACCGATTCCACGCTCGTATAAAACAATTTCGGTAATTAACCTCATGAATAAGCAATGTACTGTCAAATACGATCGGATGCGCTTTCCGATTGCGACTCGTCGTTTATGGGGAACGATGGTGGAATTTGAGAGGGGTATGTTGAGTTGAAGTTACTGGTTGGTTTGAGATATTAACCCTTCGAACGCAGATCTACGCGAGAGACAACGACTTTTTAATTGTTTCCGTAATTACATACGCCATATTAAATAAAGAAAAGTTAAGGAAAACTGTGATCTTAAACTGAAACTGAACTAGATATTGAACTATGTTTTGGTTTGGCAGAAAGGTTTTCAATAAATATTTAAGCTTTGACTAAGATTGGTAGTTTGTAATTCATCTTAATATGAAGACTTGAAGGGGGGGGGGGCATAATTACCCCTTCAAGAACAGAAATAAGTATAATATTTATTTTTCTCTCTTCACAAAGGTTCACATCGTTATAAACATAGAAACAAGAATTATAGCGTTTTGACAAAAATAAATAAAAAATATCATCCTTTGTGAGAGACTGGCGTCCTTATTAGGATACCCTGTGTGACGGATCAGCAGACTCTCACCCCGAATTAAATGTAATGAATTGAAAAGTTCATATTTTAGAAATTATAAGACTAAAAACTAGGTGACTCTTAATTACAATTGCCTTAATTACAATTGAATGAAGATCTTGTATAAAACTAACACCTGGTAGAACCGTTTCATCTCAACCATTTTCGCAGAACACAAAAACCTGTCCTAGAACAGCAGTAAAACCACCTCAATATACAATATCCTTTCGTCTTACTAAAGCTTGTGTTTCTTAGTCGTCGCATGTGAACGAGACAGGCCTGTAGATGGGAACCTGTTGATTTCAGCAGAACAGGGGTGCGGCGTAGGCACGTCCAGGTGGAATGTCGATAATGTCGAGTGTCGATGTGTTGTGTCAGGAATTTGTGGGATGTGGGGGGAGAAATTGAACGGGGATTAGGTTATTGTGGGAAGTTTTGAAAAGGCAGTGGAAGAAAGAAGATAAGAGAGATGAGATGAGATGCAAAGAGGTGATTTTTAATGATTTCGATATAAAATGGAGAAAATTCCGGATTTTGTAAAAATTGTGAAGGTCAGGCGAAAACTGTTAGGTGAATCATTCTAAAGCAATATCATCACGTTGTGTAAGAAGCAACTAACCATAAAGGTAGCTGATGAGTACAAAAATAGTACAGCAGGGTTAGAACGACGCTTTCTATTCTACTCTACTGTAAAAAAGAAATTGCTTGTCTACGCTTATCGAAAATATTCTACTGTCTACACGGAAACGTCATTTTTGTCTACTCTTCCGTCGACAAAACTCTTTTCTACGGTTCTCGTGCTAAGCCTGCAGGTAAGATAAACAAGCCATTTAAAGTTTAAACACGACAAGATGCCAAACATACTCCCTAATCAAAACATAATCACTACCCGACGTTCTGCCACAAACATCGATAGTTTCCCAACACTAGCGCCTCAACCCGGGCGTGCTTAATTTGGCGTGACCCGACGTCGTCGTCTAATTTTTACGGAAACATTTCTTTTCCTACCCACACTCGCAGAAAACGACCCGTAGCGAGCACTTGACGTTTAGTAAGCAGGATTTTATAGGATTTAATAGTACATAGTGAGTTGAGATGCACGATTACTGACAAATGCGTGCACTGACTGGACAAGTCTACTCAATCTGTGTGGTTCTTTCCTCAAAAGACCATTTCAGACACCAACATGATCTGACCAAGATTAAGTCTGGACTTTAAAGGAGACTGTGACCTCTGAGTTTGTTTTGGCCTCTCTTCTCAGAGTAAGAGTAAGACATACACACGAGTCATCCTATAAGGATCCCGTTTCTTCATTCGGACGTACGGAACCCCTAAAAGAGAGTGTATAACTGCACTAAGAGAGGATTGTTTGAAACTGAACATTTACGGAACAACAGCTATTATCGTGTCTCCAGTAATCTATGTTACGAAATATCTTAGTTATTGAAGTCCGATTGTTTTAATGATGTAGCAAAAGCTACACAGAAGTAATAAAGCATTCCCAGCAGTGCTGGCCCTGTGGTACGGCCCCAACTTACGGGGTTGTAGGTCATGGGTTCGAACCCAGGCAGGCGCTTTACTTTGTGTAAATAATTTCGTCACCACTGCTCTCAAAACGGTGAAGGAAAGCATCGTGACGAAACCGGCATGTCCTAGAATCAAAAATTCGAAGACATGTCATCTACCAACCCACACTGGGCCCGCGTGGTGGATTACGACCCATTCCCTCTCGAAGAGAGAAGGCCTGAGTCCCAGCAGTGGCAACATTATAGGCTGATTGCTTGAAAGCATTCGTTTAGTTAATCGTAACCCCAATGAATGAATGGAATGCACCGACCCAGCATGGTTGAACCAGACTCGATTGCTCGAATGAACCCAAAGATTAACCCTAGTCCCTGAGCCTCATGTTTCATGGGACTACAGAGAGCATTGTGTATAAAAAAAAAGTATTTTTATTATTTTAGTAATATTTTATATGGATTCTTTTTTAATTTGTGAATGTGAGAACGTTGTAGGCTTAATAGACTGTAGCTTTGTAAACCATCTTCTATTTTGTTAAGTGTTTGGTACTTGTTGTCGGGCCTACACTGTCCTCCCATACCTATTAACACTGTTACTTGAAAACATTGTAAAAGCCCACTTTTTTTTTAAAAGAGTAACCGTGGAGTTTCTTGCCGGCTCTTCTCCACAGGAAACGACCAATTGGAACTGTGCACCTAGTTTCTTTTTTTTTTTTGTGTGGGAAATTATCAAATAACTTGGGGGAGGTCATTTACTGACTAAAACCCACCCGTGTTCCTTCAGATGCCTGTGTGCCAGGGCCACGATATCCCTTTCGGACAGGCTCGTAACCCTGGCAGGCATTGGCCCTTTCGGACCCCGTCAATTGGTGGTGCACCTAGCTTCTGACGTTTCATAAGTGCCCATGTAGGTTTATGTGAAATAAATTATTTTGATTTTGAAAGAGTCGACCGTGGGGCGGTAATGGTAGGGAAGACGTGCATTGTATTAATTACCTTAACTTATATTCTCGGTTAATTAAGTTTTTAATAGGTACCGCAACCGACTTCTCTACCTAAAGTTTTTATTCTTTATCCACAACAAGAAACATATATTTGCCTTATTCACACGAACTGCGCATTAAATAAAGTATTAAAACAATTCCCGATAAGATCGTGGGCCATACCGCCATATGGTCCATTACATGGGGTGGTGTATGGGAATGTGTGGGAAATTCGCCCACCCCTTGAAATAATTATGTATCTGTCTTTGTTCACCTTATTCCAACGGTGACTTATGGTCATTTGACCATATGGTACGGTCACGCTATGGCGGTAGTTGGAACAAGGATATTTTAATCGGTAAGTTGAAGATAATGTTGTAATGTTGGTTATGTATAATCAGGTAGTGGGCCATAATCTAAGTCTTTGAATTTTCTGTTCTGGGGCATGCCGGTTTCCTTACGACGTTTTCGTTCACTGTTTTGAGAGCAGTGGTCTTGATATAATTTACACAAAGTAAAGCACCTGGCTGGGTCGTCTACGACCTATAACCGTTCCACTGCTCACCGTTTTCCTGAAAATACAATATTTTATGGCTATCAATAAGTTGAACCTGAATGTTGGTAATGATAAATGATTTATTTCTGTAAGTAGGTTTGTACAAATACTTTTAAGGCTCGCACAGACTAGTGCGATATCGCGGGCGCGACACGACATTGCGCGAGTCTATACGAGCCTTTACACGTTAAGATTACAAATTTAAATAAACCCTTTTTACAGTTCAACCGGTTTTGACTTCTCTAATTAGGTTTTTACCACTAAATAGGGTTGCAGATATTGTGATATAGGGTTGCCAACCATACTTTATAATAACATATCCTACTTTATTTTGCTCCATTATAAATTACTTTTTAATAAAAAAAAAGGCTCCTACTTGATTTTGACATAAGCGTGGAATCATACATAAATTCAAGAATGATAAAAACTTATTAAAATCTGCTTACAGTACCAAAAATTTAAACAAATATTGGAAAATACTTTTTTTTTTTTGTTAGCAAATACTTTTGTTTATATTCGTCAGAGAGGAATACTTATTAGTTATTTTCCTTAAAAAAGTTGGCCACCCTAACTGTGTATACAAATGTTGTATTGTATTGTATTGTTATATTGTGTATCAGTGAATTACCCAAAAACTTACCTAATTTCGAACAAGAAATGAATTCAAAATGAAATACCTTCGTGGTTGTTGAATGACATAAATAGTTTTATCATAAACAATAATTCGTTTTGGCATGACTTTTCAAGGCTATGTATTAGGTTAATACCTGAACAGGTAAATAGGATTATATACCAACTTTTTTTTTCTTTTTTTATGTTGTATTTTTTTTTGTAGTTAGTACCTAGTTAGTGTAAATAATTATTTGAGTTTATAATGTATCCATAAATAAAGTTATTAATGTACCTATAAGAAACACAAGAAACAACAATAAAGGAAACTCCAAAAATATACCAACTTGAATAATATGATTACCTAACTTATATGGTATTTTAAACGTCATACTCAGTTTTGGTCATTGTTTTAATAACGTCCATAAATACTGGTGTAAAACTGTACTCTTGTAACTATACCTAAAAAAAGTTATGGAAAACCACAGGACCGACTCGGTGCAGGTATTTTTTCATTTGTATGCAATAGTAGTTTTTTTCATATGGAAAACTTGGTACCTTTGCTAAAGCTTTTCATGTTCATTAGTATTTAATAAATAAAGTATGTCATATTAAAAAAAAAAAAACAATTCGTAATTAATAAAAGTTATTAGACAATAGACGAATATCTAACGGATAAATTGAAAGAAAGAAAGAAAAGCATTTATTGGGACTCGCACAGATCACAAATTAAACTAAAACAAACTCATAGAAACATAAAGAACAAAAATAAAACAAAGTAAAAAATAAAAACAGAAAGTCCTGTACGAGGCCAAAAAGCCGTATCTCAGCATGAAATTCAATAACAAATAGATACAATTGTTTACCAGACAAGTAACACAAAAAAAAAAGTTGCGTGTGTCGAATTTACTCCTTGAAAAGCTGCGCAAGGTTCAGGCTGTGCAGAAAAACGCAACGCTTTTGTTAACGCTTGTATTAATTTCACTCCTCATAAAATTTCCATACCGCCTTGTATGAAAATCGACTCTTAAGGAGTAAACTCCAATAAATGAGTTAAAATATTTGAACTTATTAAGTATTCATATAAAATATAACTATATTAAATACACTACCTGCAATACAAAATATTTATGCGAATAATGAAATAAGCAATGACAATAATTATATATTCTAAAACAAAAAATAAATAAATAGATTGACCTATACATATTATATTCAGAGAATAAATAAATGAGTGATAATACCTAATAACTATTGTAAAAAAACAAGATAGGAAATAATTTTAATAGTAATAAGAAAAATCATTAAAGCGCTCTTCCTCACTCCTACTAATTTAAAATTTTGCTGTGCCCAACGGGTCGGTAACTATTTATATTTATTAATACTTACTACAGGTGGTGTACATTATGGATTGCAAAGTTCAAGATTAATGGATTGATTGACTTTCATCCCCTGAAAGTTTGCCAAGGCAACTCGAACGTCATTATCATTTCCCTAGCGTTCGGCTTCCAATCTAACCGGATACAGCTGAATTCCAGTAACCATTTTACATGGAGGGAGCGGCTGCCCGATCTGTCATTCACAACCCAGTTACTGGGTAACACAATGCTCTTGTTAAGACACGTTGCCAGACATTCGGGCTTCTGACGACCCGTAACGACTGTCAAAGATTCACGATTGACCGCCGCGCGCCGGGACCAACGGCTTAACGTGCTTTCCGAGGCACGGAGGGGTCTCGGTATGTTAAAATGGTCACACATCCACGGACCGACCTAGACAAGCGTAGCTTAACCTAATGAATCAACTCGTATGGCTGTAATTACTTTGCCATGAGCGCCTCTACAACCTGAACAGTATATTTACTTTATTTGTTTAGATATTTTTGCATTCAAATCAAAGAAAAGAAAGATAAGAAAGAAAAAAAAGAAAAGAAAGAAAGAAAAGAAAGAAATAAAAAAAACGTTTACGGCATTACAGCAAAAAAAATACACCTTATAACTATAAAAAACAGAAAACAATTATTATAATGCCAAAAGGGCCGCAGCTCAGCATAATGTCAGATGACAACAAAAAGTGTACCACCTGACGCTGATTTTCAGCTGCAACCCACGAGTGCCATACGCTAGAATAATAAACACATGATAGGGAAGTGTGTGCCCGTTTTTAATGAATTAAGAGAATAAATTAAAGAAAAAAGAAAGAAAGTTCATACAAAATAAAATAAAATGTTGTGACATACATGTGTGTGTGTCATGTGTTGTAATTAATGGAGAACTAAAATAAATATCCAATATCTGTGTGTTACGAGTACCTACATTAAAAAAAAAAGAGAGTCAAAGATACGGACGCTTATCTTTCCGATCATAATTTACCTACTGCGGCAATTTTAAATTATATTATAGGCAAATGGTTTGAAGGCTGCGAAGTGACAAGACATGCACGATGTATGAAATAGGTCGACTGGTCGCGTGTGTCCAGTGATTTGTACCCGTATTTACAAATAATTACAGATATAATGTCCGCCCGGCTGTTTAACTACATGATCTGTTTATTTAATGGGCTGATAAGGAAAATTGGGACGCCATTTCTATAAAACTAGATGTTAAAGATGTCCGAACTCTTTTTCAGGGCTATTATTTGCGTTATTTTTATCTCATTAACTTTTGATTGGTGTCCAACATTTTTTTTTTTGTTTTTTGTTTTTCTGTACGTTTTATTTTGAATAATAACAATACATCCCATGCCGGCTTCGGATACGGTGACTGTTTAGGTAGGAAGATTTAGGTATATAACTAATTAAATATCGACGATGATTGTTGGAGATGTCGGAAAAAACCACGCCGACTAGGAGCTTTACTAATGCGGCGCGTAAACCAGTAGAGTTAGTTATTTGAAAACATTGTTACGGAATTAATACAGTGTTTACCTGGCTTAACACATAGGGTACTTTTAATCCAGGTAGTACGTTCCCGGGATATTTTTCGACATCCACGTGGGTGAAGCCGCGGGCTTTTTCCTCCCTCCATATAAGTTCTTAGGACAAAGTAGATTTTTGTAATTAGTTATCCTGATTTCCTATTACCAAATGTTTTAACTACGGTTTAAATATAAAATGTAGGTAGGTATGTATGAGCTACCTACCAAATTAAATACGTAGTACTTACCTAGCAATGATTGATTTCCTTCTTGACACAAAAATACCGTTACTTACTTAAAAGTGTTTCTAGAAAAAATATTTGAAAAACGAATAAATTAAAATCCGACAGATCTGAATAACAATTCATCCTTGATCACCATTCTAGAACACAGGCCTTAATTCAAAATACGAATCAGTTTTAGAGATGTCAAGATAGATATCGATATTGGAAGACAAAAAAATACCTACGATAAAACGTGTCCAGTAAAGGGTGGAAGTAGAGCAATCAGTATGCATAAGTTATAAGCATGGATGGCGTGCCTCCTAGCCCATTACTGAGCTTCTATGAAAAAGGACATTTCAGCTTATCGGTGGATATCACGAGAATAAAAACTGAGCGATAAGATCGCGCTGAGGGCGGTGAGGTGGTGGGTATCGATAAGTTTGTAAGGTCGTCGTATAAGGGTAGGCTATTTGAACATGTCGAATTGTCGATAGAACTATTCAAAAGGTATGTTTTAAATGATGTATTTGCGACTGTAAGTTTTGTAAAGTTGCTTTTGGGTTTAATGATATTATACTTACATTAGAAGGTCATGAACACAATAAAATTAAAAAAAAAAAAACTCGTTTGTAGCTTTTGCTTAAAAGCCGTTCCATAACAAAACTAACCAGACAAAACTTTTCAATCTAATCTAAATTCTAATTTCGTTTCAGAAACCTTACAGCCCTGTCCCAGATAGCAGCTTATCGACATTTTCGCCGCCCTAGCATGGTGTGTTGGAAGACAGGCACTTATTAGCCGTCATTATCTACGGCGGTATCGCCTGTGACATATGGCTAATATCGGACACGAGCGGCGGGTCATGCGAGAGAGCCACGCTACTTCCATGTGTATGAAAATATGCTCTAATTACTTATTTGTACTGCAGAACATGGCATAGTGTGGCTGGTATATCTTGGACTGTCATGGCACCGCTGTTGCTACAGCAAAATGTCAATTGAAAATTCAAACGATTTTATGGAACGATATATAATTTTTGCCAACGCAGAGAGGTAATACAAACCAACAAGGTAGACAGAATTTTTATGCCAGCCTTTTGGGCACTTTTTCTGTTGACAGCGATGCGGACGAATTTTTTGATGCCCTTTGATTCTTTCCTCTCTTTTTTAGGGTTCCGTAGTCAACAAGGAAACCTTTATAGTTTCGCCATGTCCGTCTGTCTGTCTGTCTGTCCCAGGCTTAGCTCAGAGACTGTTAGTTCTAGAAAGGTGTAATTTGGCATTGGTATACATATTAATCACGCCAACAAAGTGGTACAATAAATACTTGAAATTTTTTACAATTGCATATTTGCAATTGGAGAATTGACCGTGACGTATATCGATGTATGGGACAAAATGTTTTCAACTGCAAAGTTAAGCTTGTTTTTGGGATAAATTCATTCCAACTACGGAACCCATCATTGTGCGACACGCAATTGGCCGGTTTTTATATATCATGTACCTACATATTATTATAATTATTTTAAATCAGTTAGCGTATATATTATGTAAATATTATTATTCAAAAATAAACCTTTTTATTTTTAGGGATTAACAGTAACATAACATCACGACTTCCTTCCCCGAAGGCAGAGGTCTACCTATAGTACACCCACAGTTCGCCAGTTATGTTTACGTCCCATGTAATAGGGGGCGAGCCTATTTCAACCGGGCACAAATCGTGACTCCGGGCTACTAAGAAATTCAAGATAGAAAAACCCAACCACTTTGCCCGACCTGGGAATCGAACCCAAAACAATGCCAATATCATCCTTATCACCACACCCTGACAGACTTATACAGTTTACATTCCTTAATTCCATCATTTCAGCCGAAAGACGTCCACTGCTGGACATAGGCTTCCCCCAAGCACCGCCACTTCGACCGGTTCTGTGCTTCCCGCATCCAGCGAAAACCTGCGGCCTTCACAAGTTCATCGATCCACCTTGTAGGAGGCCTTCCAAAGCTACGTCTTCCGGTACGTGGTCGCCACTCCAGAACCTTTCGGCCCCATCGGCCATCTGTTCTACGAGCAATGTGCCCTGCCACTTAAGTTTGGCAATTCTTTGGGCAATTTCGGTTACTTTGGTTCTCCTGCGGATATCTTCATTTCCGATTCGATTACGTAGGGAAACTCAGCACTAAACTAAGCATAGCTATCTCCATTGCCCTTTTGGTGACTTTTAGCCTTCTGATAAGGCCCATTGTGAGCGACCACGTACGTACTTATTTCCATATTTCTATCTAATTATTCAGCCTATTCATTCCATAAGAGTCCTTTAGGTAAAACACATAACCTCTTCTTTTTTTGAAGTCGGTTAAAAAGAAAGAAACTAATTTATTTGCCCCTGCAGTTTTATTACGTAGCAGGTTGCTGAACGATTTATCCTCCAGTCAATAACATGTTTGTGCATTGAGGAAAAGTTAAATTTTTTAATTAGGTAAACTGATAAGTGGATTTTATTACACAATTAAAACAGACGTAAGCGGAGTCACGGGATAAAGCTATTCCTTAAATATAGTTTTTATCCATAGTCATCCATAATCGTAATTATTTTTTTGGTAGAATATGGTACCTTATGATAATATTGTCTTAAGATTAGTCAATGGTATCATCACATTCTGCCTATACATTTCCAGTATAAGCTGACTTGTCATCGTGCGGAAATCCTATACAATGTGAGACCAGCTTATACTGGAAATTTATAGCTTGATGTGTAGCCGTGTTGAACACAATTATTAGGTTAGTATTAACATTATCGATAGCGATTAATTACGAATTACAATTTGAGGTGTCAGTTAAGAATAATATCATATCCATCCATAGAATATAGAGTCAAATTAAATTAGCTAGCGAAACTCCACTGACGTGATGGGTTGATTAGTTAGTTGTTAAGTTAGAGGTAGTTGTATTGCTAACTCTAATGATTATAATCCTGTAAAGCCATATTTGTTACGTCCGCGAATCATATTTTGATCAACATACAATCTGACAGACCTGCAAATAGCAAAAAACTTAAGAAAATTTGAACTTCGCGGGTTACCTTAGCGCATCCCCCTTAACTATTTTTTTTCCTATTATTACCTAGTTTAATCATCCTATAATGTTCCCACTGCTGGGACACAGGCCCCACGCGGAACCAGTGCGGATTGGTAGATGTCACATTTCTTAAAAATGTTGGTTCTAGGACATGCCAGTTTCCTCACGATGTTTTCTTTCACGGTTTTGAGAGCAGTGGTGTTGAAATTATTTACACAAAGTAAAGCGCCTGCTTGGGTTCGAACCTGGGACCTATAACTCGTGAATCGAAGCCGTTAACACCAGGCTACTACTGCTCAGCTTTTTCCTGAAAATACAAAATTTTATGCTTATCACCAAGTTGAACCGAGGCGATAGGAAAAAATAAACGACTCATTAATGGCTCTTACAGACTCACGCGATTTCGCGAGCGCGACAAGCACTGACAAAGAAATTGTGCTACCAGTGTCGCGTCGCGCCCGCGATGTCGCACCAGTCTGTACGGGCCTTAAAAAGCAGATTGACTTAAAATAGGTATCAATACTTTTACCGTCACCTACATCAAAAAAGTGCTAAACAATTTTTTCCTTGAGTAAGAGTACCATTTAAAATATTTATTTATTTAAATCACAATTATAACATCTTTACAGACTTATCCAAGGCGACAATAAAACATATCTAATAATCAGTAGGCAATACTCGGTAGGTGTTTATAAATGCATGACGTGGTTTTGCTAGATACCTTCATAAGTTTAAATATAAAATAAATCGATTTAATTGAGTAATCATTAAATTATTTTTTCCTGGCTAACCAAATGTAGGCTATTTATTTTAAGGATACTCCCTGTTTAATGGAAAAAAAAACACTGAGAAAAACTATTTTCTTAGAATTAAAAATGTGTCCGTTGATAACTTATTTGTCTAGCATAAACTAAAGTACCTCGGAAATAAAACATCTCAGTCAACTACACTAGTTACCTTACAAAACTATCATTAATTTGATGAGTGAGTCATCAAATTAATGATAATAATTATGTAAGGTCAGACAGGCGCTTTAGTTTGTGTAAATTATTTCATAACCACTGCTCTCAAAACGGTGAAGGAAAACCGGCATGTCCTAGAACCAAAAATTCGAAGACATGTGTGTCATCTACCAACCCGCACTGGGCCCGCGTGGTGGATTCCGGCCCACTCCCTCTCACCGTAGGCTTGTGTCCCAGCCGTGGGAACATTATAGGCTTATTATGCTTTGTAAGGTCAAACGATGTTTTGTTATCTATAAGTGTCAAAAAAACAACACAGAACGCAAAAAGAAATATTAGCTTCGTTTCTCGCCTAATCGCTAAATCAATCAATCTATAGTTTTTCTTTTAAATATATATTTTTATCATTTGAATATCGAACACTTGTAATTTGAAACTCATGAAAATACGGGTTACGCCTGTCCAGTGTTGCCAGTTACATTAATAGATTGCGAAACACGACATGCTGTGCCTCACTCACACTTCTTATCGTTTTGTCCGTCTGTCCTGCACAGAAAAATGATAAAACATATCTGGTTACAATTTAATAATGTGCTGTCCAGTTTGTGAGAGGAAGCGAGTTTTGAAGAAGAATCTTGCAACTTTTATTAAAATATAGATTTTCAAATTGGTTAAAATCCATAGATTTTTACAGCTGCATACCTTGGCACTAAGTATGCTATGGATAAACTTCTCTAGTTCTTCCCATTAATTGTCTTTTCCTAAAAATGGATTTTATGTGATAGATAGGTCTGTACCTAATGATAGATATTATAAGTAAAAAAAAAACTGGCCAAGGGCGAGTTCGACTCGCACACGAAGGGTTCCGTACCATTATCTATAAAAACGGCAAAAAAAATCACGTTTGTTGTATGGGAGCCCCACTTAAATATTTGTTTTATTTTAATTTAATTATTTATTTTTAAATTGAATATATAACTAAATATTATGTGAATATTTCAAGCGTCTACCTGTTGCCGATATCAATATCGAGCAAAAACGAGGAAAAAATCACGTTTGTTGTATGGGAGCCCCCTTAAATATTTATTTAATTCCGTTTTTTAGTATTTGTTGTTATAGCGGCAACAGAAATACATCATCTGTAAAAATTCCAACTGTCTAACTATCACGGTTCATGAGATACAGCCTGGTGACAGACGGACTTAGTAATAGGGTTCCCGTTTTACACTTTGGGTACGGAACCCTAAAAAGAGGTAGATAGATTATACACGCTCCGCAAGTGGCACGTCAAAACTTGGCTAATTAGCCACATTTTATTCGTCTCGTCTCTTTTTCGCTCCAGATGATTACGACATACTCCCTACTTCCCTACTTCCACGTGGCATCTAATAGCGGGAAATTATGCCTTTTTGAAGATCGAATGTTAAGTAGGTAACTTATCTACCACAAGATCTATCACATAATTGATTTATTTTCGTTGGATCTTAGTTTTGAATCCCGGTTTACGAGTAATCACAAAAAAGTAATTTTTTAGATTTTGTTTTTTTCTCCTGAGTCTGTATTCAGGAGAAAGAAAGAAAGAAAAAATATTTATTGGGACTCAACACAGGAGATCACAAATTAAACTAAAACACACTCATACGAACATAAAAAACAAAAACAATAAAAAAAACAAAGTAGAACGAAAATAAAAACAAAGTCCTGTACGAGGCCAAAAGGCCCCTATCTCAGCATGATGCTGCGACAATTAAGAAAAGTGCCGCAGCGCTAATATTCTGATAGGGCCCACTATGATGTCACGGAAAGATAAGTTAAAATATATAAAATAAAATAATTAATAGATGTGTGGAGATGTGTAGGAGGCAAAGTCATCATCATCATTCTCCTACCCTTATCCCAATTGATTTGTGGTCGGCGCAACATGTCCCTTTCTTCCATACTTCTCTATTAGTCGTCATCTCGGTAGTCACTCCCTTTCTAGCCATATCATCTTTCACACAGTCCATCCATCGTTTCTTTGGTCTTCCCCTACTCTTATAGCCATCGAGAGGCAAAGTATTGTAAAGTATTATTAGCTTAGCAGAGAAACGATCTCAAATATGATTGATTCCCACACCCTGGCCATCAAAACCACCGAATTATACCCTGTCATTCGGCTTCTCCACACGCTTTTCGCCCTTGCCTTAAAGGTTCACGTGTTCACTGGTCAATAGTTGAGTACCACATCTGGTGGTTTCTTATCAAACAGAAACACCAGTTATTGTGTTTTGAAGGAAAACATTGGATATTATCGCTCTGGCACCATTATTCATACATCCGTGCTTAAGTTTTTATACTGTCATTCGGGAATTATGATGTTTTTATTTTATGTTCCTTGTAGAGTTTTGTTGTCAAGTTTCCTGCAGATAAAGTGTTATTTAAATATTCTACACTTGTTTTTGCTTCGGTCTCTTGGGGCGTAATAAGTCATAAACATGTTTGTATGAGGATGGCGATTCAGTAGTTTGTTTAGGAGCTTAAATTACATTGTTATCTTGGGTGCAGTATAAACAAAGATTTTACTGT
Source organism: Tiliacea citrago (assembly GCA_963921375.1). NCBI lineage: Eukaryota > Metazoa > Arthropoda > Insecta > Lepidoptera > Noctuidae > Tiliacea > Tiliacea citrago. The sequence continues at coordinate 18,006,279 of OY992798.1, forward strand.
CACATGGTCCTTCGCTGATAATTTATTATACGTACTTAAAAGGCCACCATTTATCTTCCCTTGGGTATAAAGACCATTTCCCCAAATAAGTTTTTTTCTTCTTTGAAACCCAGATGTCAAACGGCAGTCACTTCGCGTAGGCTCAAAAACTAGCCGTTGTTAACACCCTATAGAATCATTCTCTCTAAAGAAACATCTAGACACAAAATCTAGTCAATAAATCCCATACAGAACATCGTTCAACAAATATTATGACACAAAGCATACACAGTGGCTGCTCTATCAATTACTCTAATAGAGACATCCTAGCGTCGCGGACGGGCCGTCACAACACAGCCCATTACCTTATATAACCACTTGTACTTAGGACGCTACTTCCACTGCGATCGGAATTGTCTCTTCCTCCCGTGTCAATGTAGGGCTGATACTAGTACACTGGTGTTCTTCCAGCTAGTATGTTTAAGATTAAAGGAGATGGATTAATTTGTAAGGTGGTTTGGGCCCAGGGTAATTCGGGTTGATACCGAATGAACAAACAACACATAACATCACGCCTTGTTACCCCGAATGGTTGGGCAGAGGTGTACCTGTAGTAGATACACCCACATTTCGCCACCTATGTTTAAGGCCCATGTAATAGGGGGCGAGCCTATTGAACCTACCAAATGAAATCTAGGTTTATTAAAAGTACACATAATCCTTTTAAACTGCTTTAAATGTTATTTTTATAAACCGCTCGGGGTTTTAAAAAATAACATTGTCCCAGCGAAATCTAAACCTATGTCATCTTTTAATCTTATCCTTAATATTCTGTTATTTTTTCCCTAAATAACGAAAATGACAAACTATTGTATTTTTGTATTGTGAAATAAGTAGCCCTATCAGTTCATCCGCTGTGCATCACTCACGCGCAGCTGAGATTGACTGGAGTTCCGTCACAAGCGGTGCGCGTGCAAGATTGTTTCCTCGTTAGCCCGCAATTGAACGGAGGTTTCGTTCCTTGCCCGCGGAACCCCAACTCTAATCGTTCAATTGCTCTCAAGTACGTATTTTAAATTATTTGTTGGTTCTGCTTTTATTTGTGGCATTAGGCTGAGTTGATGCATTAGAATACGATTAGATCTATCTATCTAGCTATCTACCTAGCCTTTTCCCAACTATGTTGGGATCGGCTTCCAGTCTAACCGGATGCAGCTGAATACCAGTATTTGACATGGAGCGACTGCCTATCTGACCTCCACAACCCAGTAACTAGGTAATACGATACCCCTTGGTAAGACTGGTTGTCAGACTTTCGGGCTTCTGACGTCTCGTAACAACTGTCAAAGATTTACAAATAACAGCTGCTGGGACCAACGGTTTAACGTGCTCTCCTAGGCACGGAGGGGTCTTGGTATGTAAAGATGGTCACCCATCCACGGACCAACCCCGGCAATCGTAGCTTAACCTGATGGATCGACCCGTGCGGCTGTTATTACTTAGCCACGAGCTCCGAATATGATTAAATAAAAACATTAAATAAGTTTAAAACTGTTTAATTTTACGACATGAAACGTAGCCTTATTTCTTCTAGAGCTATAAATGATAAATGATTTATTTCTGTAAGTAGGTTTGTACAAACACTTTTATACGTCAATCATATTTTTAAAAAAAACTAGGTGAGGTCGGCGTTTCCTATCCGACTACTCTGAGAAGGAAGGCCGAAACAAACTCAGAGGTGACAGTCTCTTTTAAAGTCCAGACATAATCTTGGTCAGATCATGTGAATACCATGTAGATTGGTGCCTAAAATGATCTTTTGATGAAAGAACCACACAGATTGAGGGGACCTATCCAGTCAGTGCACGCATTTGTCAGTAGTCGTGCAGCTCAACTATGAACTTAAGGAGCTCAACGATTCAACGAACAATACCAAAGAAAGGACATTTGGGTAGGCCGCATAAATTACTCAAACTGCCAGACCATGATGAAAACTAACTGAGAAAAAAAGAAAAATAAACAACAACCCATATACGAGTAGTCTATTGTTCATACAATAACTCTCTATGGTAAATTTCATACAAATCAGTTCAGTAGTTTACTAGGGACCAAGATTCATCATTTTCCCAACTATGTTAGAGTCGGCTTCCAGTCTAACCGGATGCAGCTGAATACCAGTATTTTACATGGAGCGACTGCCTAATGACCTCCACAACCCAGTTACTGGGTAACACGATATCCCTTTGGTAAAACTGGTTGTCAGTCTTTTGGGCTTCTGACGACCCGTAACAACTGTCAAAGATCTACAAATGACAACCGGGACCAACGGCTTAACGTGCTTTCCGAGGCACGGAGGAATCTTGGTATGAACTATGAACAGATGGTCACCTATCCACGGACCAACCGCGGCAAGCGTAGCTTAACCTGATCGATCAACCCGTGCGGCGGTTATTATTTAGCCACAAGCTCTTCTAGGACCAAGACTAGGGACCAAGATTGTACCTTTAATTTGAGTCTCACTTTAAAAAAAAGTGACATTGACAGCAAGCCACTTCACACTATTATCATTTTTCTGGTAGGTATCTGACAAAAACCATTTCATTCCACAGATTAAGTTTATATGCTTGTTAGTGTACAAATCAGTTATTTATGGAAACAAGAGGTAACAAATAGACGGTAAAAACCCTGGGTTAGTTTAGAGGAAGAAAACATTGGTTTATACCTTGATTCGTCGCCGTCGTGTCGGTTGTGATTATAAGTCAAGTGTTATAAAAACACTGGACCTAATAATCCCTGTGATTTTCTACGGCCAAATCTTCTGAAGGCTCGTACAGACTAGTGCGATATCGCGGGCGCGACGCGACACTAATAGCACAATTTATTTGTCGGTGGCTGTCGCGCCCGCGATATCGCGCGAGTCTGTACGAGCCTTAATGGGTGTCGGAAAGACCACTCAAGTATATCAAGATAAGAGAGTAGAATTTCGTCGTTGCAAATTTAAAATCTCCTATATTATGTATAAAGTAACGTTAAAAAATTAAAAACTTCCTAGCACAAAATAGGCGCAAAATTGAAGTTCTCGACTTTGGGTGATCACTTGAGATATTTTTTATTTTTTTTTACATTTATCTGTTACTAAAATCTCTCATCAGACACATAGAACATTTTGATTTACAATTAAACTTAGGCTTACATTTGAGATTTAATAAGATATTTACACGGAAGTTTTTGCTAAGTATGGGTAAGTATTCAAAATGGCTTTACAAATATCTTCAAAACTCATTTTCGACAAAAAAGTTACATAGGAGATTTTAAATTTGCAACGACGATTTGTTAAAAGTTAATTATCTGACTAGATAATGGATAAAAGAGAATGGTCATTTAGCCAGCGCAATAAATTTAACAATCGCATGATGTTTTCAGTTTTAGACGTTTATATATGTATAAATGATGACGTCAATGTGACAAGTGATGTTCACAGCAGTCAGTCTTAAATGGTAAAACTAATAAATAAAGTCCAATGAATACAAAAAAGAGGTTTATCTTTAAGTAAAAAAAAATAGTCATATTGTTTCCATATTCGAAATTGTCCTTAAGTAGGTTTTGTCAGGGAATTGCATGTACGTATAAATAAGCACTGCCTCCAAAGCACTACATTCTTATGTTTCAAGGGACAGAAGTCTGCTTCTCCAAAATGTCTTTGATTTGATGGGACAGAACTGAATTATCACAGCAATAATTAACGTCTTGTCCTGTAATACTCCGAGGTAGTACTAGTCTCACTTATTTTCGATTTATTTTTTCCACACTAGGAGTTTCTCCTGTACCGTGGGTGCGTTTACAAACATTTAAACTCACATACACAAACAGCCAGACCCGGAACAACTCAACAACAACAACTCATAGGTCATACAAATATTTGCTCAGTGCGGGAACCGAACCCGCGACACGCAGCGCAGCAGTCAATGCCAACCGTGCCGTCTACACTGAATCTAAATTGAAACTACTAGCACTAAAATCTTGCTGATTAGCATAATGGTATATATAGAAATACCATATTCTGGTGTGTATGATAACTCCATAACTACCGTCCTAGGTTCTGCGTATATTGCAAATAATTGATAGTCAGATTAATCTTTTTTTCTTTGTGCAGTTTAATAAGTTAAATAAAAAAAAGCTTATGCATACAAAGTAAAGCCCAGGGGCCCAAGTCTGCTATTTTTATAAATTCAGTCATTCCAACACGATCCCATTGTCATTTTGCTAAAAGTTTGTAATCTGGTAAATTCATAATGGTCGATCATTGGTCCGTCAATGTTCACGTAATATAATTGTGTTATTATAATGGCATTGTCGTATTGCCATTATTATAAAACCCATTAGTAGAAATGTCATTCATTTGTCATTATGTACGAGATTACCAATATATGCAATTTCTTTCAATGTAGTGTCAGTGGCCGACCATTGGAAAGTCATAATGAAGCCATTATAATAGTAGATTACCAAACTTGTCAAAATCAACAATTATGAAATCAATGATCGACCATTCTGACACTATTGTAATAGCAGACTTGAGGCCCTGTAACTGTGTCATATAATTTAAATACTAAAATTCATGAACGCTTCTGAAATTAAGCGACGCCAAAACTGCCATTGTTCTTTAACGATCGATTTTTTTTTCAGTTGTAGACGTAAAAGGGGTAATAAATGATGACGTCAATGTTACGAGTGAGATTCTCAGCAGTCAGTCTTAAATGGTTAAGACGCTGACAACAGCTAAAGCACGGTAACTGTCAGACTGCATACAAAAGAAAGAGAAGCACGCGATGACACAACGCTTGTAATTTATTGCATATTTACTCAAAAATGAGTTGAGTAATCGAAAATAAAAAACCACAAAGTTCTGCATACAAATAAGACGTTCTTGTTATTAATTAAATACCAATCGAACGTTGATATTTAATAGAGATATTTTGAATTGGAACTCAAAGTAAAAGGTCAGTTTACCGTTAATTTGTATAGTCTTTTTTTTCTCAACGTGTTTTGCTAACAACCTAGTTCTGAGAAATATGTTCAACATTATCATAATATGTTATTGTTGAACATATTTTTTAAAACTTGCCAGAAAAAAATTGCCAGGTTGATATAGTTTGTGGTAGCGGAACAAATTATAATATCATTATTTCCGCTACCACAAACTATATAGATCTGGCAGTTTTTTTGTTAAGACACGCCTCCTTAGATCATTTGCCTCTTGTCAGCGCCTTAAACAAATAAATAAAGAGCAATGAATACAAAAAAAGAACACTATCTTTTCGTAAAAAAAAAAATGAGTCATATTTGTATCCATATTTGAAATTATCCATAAGTAGGTTTTGTCAGGGAAATGCCAACCGCTTAAACGCCCCTTTTACAAAAATACCACTTACGTCTGTAATCATGCTGAAACGAACCATATCCGGTATATTATATTCGCCCACACAGTATTAAAATATCTCCAGAAGTTATACCAAGGTCATGAAGATTATTTTAGGTTTGAAAAGTTTATGAGCAATATACCGGTAGGTATACAGAGTTATTTTAAATAAAATTGGCTAGCTAAACTCTGTAGACGCGATGGGTATTGATACATAACATGTTAAATAAAAAATAAAAATAAATTAATTACTATTTTGTGGGGTCATCAACCGCAGTTATTGTACCAAGTTACTTGAAACAATAGTTTAAATAAATCTGTTATTTTTGTGTTTACTTCGTAAACGATGAATGATGTGTACCGTTATACATATAAACACGATAAAACCTATGAAAACAGTTTTTCTCAATTCATACTTCAGAAACAACACTAACAGCGATCGTTGACCTCCCAAAAACAAACATCAAACCTTTTTACTTTATCGTATTTAGATATAAGCCATAACTTCTGCGGAGTTTAGCTAGCCAATTTTTGCTGTTGTGTACAGGGCCTCAAGTCTGCTATTACAATAGTGTCAGAATGGTCGATCATTGATTTCATAATTGTTGATTTTGACAAGTTTGGTAATCTACTATTTTAATGGCGTCATTATGACTTTCCAATAGTCGGCCACTGACACTACATTGAAAGAAATTGCATATATTGGTAATCTCGTACATAATGACAAATAAATGACATTTCTACTAATGGGTTTTATAATAATGGCAATACGACAATGCCATTATAATAACACAATTATGTTACGAGAACATTGACCGACCAATGATCGACCATTATGAATTTACCAGATTTCGAACTTTTAGCAAAATGACAATGGCATGACAATGGGATCGTGTTGGAATGACTGAATTTATAAAAATAGCAGACTTGGGCCCCAGTTTATTAATTCAGATTTGTTACAGTTGTAATGGCAATCATGTCATTTGGTTTAAATAGGTTTTTTTATTATTTTATTTTAGGATTATTTTTTATAGACTCTTTTTTAATTTGTGAATGTGAGAACGTTGAAGGCTTAATAGACTGTAGATTTGTAGACCATTTTCTATTTTGTTAAGTACTTGGTACTTGTTGACGGGCCTACACTGTCCTCCCATACCTATTAACACTGTATTTTGAAAACATTGTAAAAGCCCATTATTTTTTAAAGAGTAGTTAGTTGTACTTATAAATATATAAGGAAAAAAGGGAAGAGCTCATAGGGTATCAAAAAATTCGTCCGCATCGCTGTCAGTGGGAAAAGTGCCCAATTTATAGCCGAAGTTCCAAAGTGTCTAGCCGCGTATATTTCGCTAGACAACAAACCATATAAGTTTTCCTCGTTTTATTCCCGCTTCAAAGCAAGGTATGTCCTAATTCCCGGATAATATTTAAATGCAAAAACTTCGGAACTAAAGGCCGGGACTCAAGTGCATTATATCTAGAAATAAAGCGGGTGCACACTGCAGTCGATTGCGCCACGGCTCACTAAACACAAATTCTCTTGCGGTATTACCGAAGTTGGTTCAAACGACATCTTGAGGCCAAAAAGACTTCTGGCCACCTTCCAAAGTGTACTGGGGTATTCTGAATAGAGATATCTGACTGACATACAAGGGTTAAGTTTGGCAAACGAATACTTGGACAAAATTTTCTACATGCCACAAAGCTTTTAAGTTTTTGGAACAGGAATCAAGTAATCATGTTGATGTTGAAAATATTAATAATGTCTACATTTTCATCCCTTGCTTATAGGGTTGAGAGCAGTGGTTGCACAGTGGTAACAGCCGCGACTTACGAGTTGCAGGTCGTAGGTTCGAACCCGGACAGGTCCTTTACTTTGTGTAAATTATTTCATCACCACTGCTCTCAAAACGGTGAAGGAAAACATCGTGAGGAATGTTCTAGAAAAAAAAAGACATGTGACATCCACCGACACGCACTGGGCCCGCGTGGTGGATTGGGGTTTACTCTCTCTCACCGGGAGGAGGCATATGTCCTAGCAGAGGGAACATTATAGGCTAATTATGCTTAAAGGGTAAAGTATTTAATATTTCATAAACTCATACAAGATATGAGAAAAAACAAAAACACAAACACAAACTCTCCGTAAATAGGGTTTATGTATGTATTTTTTTTTCACTAAATCAATAATATACAGTTATATGTATAAACCTAAGAAAAGTATTGAAAGTTAAATTGAACTACTGATTGATGCTCAAAAAAATTATGAAACTCCAACAATTTTCTACTACAGTTCAAACGTCCGTTTCTGTCGCGGTCATGGTGTGACGTCATTGTTCACAAAACTGCTTTGTTTACATCTGTTTTTTAGCCCCAAATCTTGTATATTAAATTAATTGTTTATGCTTTATTCAAGTAGAAATCGCACTTACATATTTACCTTAGTGAGATTTCAAGCGTTTAGCAAAGAATAGATTTTATTCACATGTTTTGTTTCGTCACTTGAGGCATTTCCGAAGAGGACGCGTTTTGAGTTTGCGTTCCGTTCCACCAAAAAAACGCAATATAAATTAATTAATTGTAAAATAAGTAATGGATTAAAAATGTAAAAAATATTGGAATTTGTTTCTTGACTCCTACAAAATGTATATTAAAAAACTTTTTACAAAAAAAAATAACCGACTTCCAAAAAAACACTACCAAGTGAAAAATAACTTTAATTTCGGAAGTCGGTGTCTTTGGATTTGTATTTTAGTTTTATGCTACCGACTTCCGAAATTAAAGTTATTTTTCACTTGGTAGTGTTTTTTTGAAAGTCGGTTATTTTTTTTTGTAAAAGTTTTTTTTTTTTCACTTTTTAGTGCCGAAAAAGATTTTCCAAATCGGTTCGTAAAAGACGAAGTTATGCGCGAACAAAAAACGCTATGCACAGTATACGATAAGATCGTTAATGTAGACAATGTAGATAATTTTTTTGATGTTTGTTGACTTTTCAAAAACCGCTTGTCCGATTTCAATAAAATTTTCATGGGACCATTTGGGAAGTATACCCTTTCCAACATAAAAAGAATTTTTCAAATCGGTTGGCCAGCGACGAAGTTATGCGCGAACAACATAAAAAAAAAATACAAACATCCGAATTGAGAACCTCCTCCTTTTTTAGAAGTCGGTTAAAAATAATGAAAACGTTTTGAATTACGTGCATATTCAAATGATCTATATATTCTTATTATTACGCAAGTGTTACTTATTTATTATTACGCAAGTGACCTATATATTCCAACGTACTAACTTTCCAAGTCTGTCACTTAACATAACAACTACGAGGGCGGCACTGAAAATTTCGGGAATCAAGGAAGTGACACAACATTACTATTTAAAAATGTTTTTATTGCTTTTCGAAGTATTCTCCGCGAAATTTGACACATTTTTCCATACGATGGAACCAATCATTGAAGCAACCATTCCATTCGGAAGTTGGGGTCTCCAAAATGGCCGTTTTGTAGGCGTCCACAGCTTCTTCAGGTGATGAAAATCTCTGTCCACGCAATTTATTCTTTATTTTAGGGAAAGTATAGAAATCATTAGGGCTTAGGTCGGGGCTGTACGGCGGATGGTCTAATAATTCTATGTTTTCTTGCTCTAAAAACTCTTTTGTTCTGTGCGCGGTGTGAGAACTCGCATTGTCGTGATGGAGGATGATGCGGCGGTTGCAGTTCTCTTTACGGAGTTCAGAAACGACCTGTGGCAAACAAATGCTAGCATACCATTCTGAATTAACCGTTCTTTGTCCCTGAAGAGGAATAGTCGTAACATGGCCGGTTTTGGAGACAAACGTGGCCACCATTTTTTTTGCAACACTCCGTGAACGAACAATTTTTGTTGGCTTTAACTCATTTTCGAACACCCAAACTCGTGACTGGTTTTTTGTTTCGGGTTCGTACGCGTATATCCAGGATTCTTCACCTGATACAATGTTGTATACAGCATTTGAGGATCCTGCGTGGAATCTTTCGAGAGTTCTGACGCACCAAGTAACGCGAGCCGCTTTTTGCTCTTCACAGAGCGAATGCGGTATCCATCGGGAAAACAACTTTTCTACACCTAATTGTTCATGCAAGATTATTTGTATTTGACTCATGCCAATGTCTAAAGTTGCCTGAATTTCGCGGTATGTCACATGTCGATCTTCCTCAATCAGCTTACGCACAGCATCAACGTTTTCTTGGGTGACTGCAGTTTTTGGACGACCTTGACGGGGATCATCACTGAGCTTGACACGTCCACGTTGAAAATCAGCAAACCAGCGATAAATTGTGGTTTTGGATGGGGCTTCATCACCAAATGCAGAAATCATCCGGTCAACACACTGTTTTTGTGTTAAACCAGTTCGAAAGTCATAATAAATCATCGCTCTTGAATTTTCTCGAGTCAATTCCATTTTCTCAACGACTAAACAAGTTTGACAAAACCTTATGACAAGACCGAGAATCTTTTAAAAAAAAAAAAAATGGTATTCGATTTTTAAAACCAAGGAGTTTTCAATTAAAAAGATTTTAATATGACAGGAACAGTGGAAATATTCCATTCCCGATACTTTTAGTGCAGCCCTCGTATCTTCCATACTTCATTATCAGTTCAACAAAGACTTGAAGCTTCACAACTAAGTTCATTTCATTCCAACATGTCAGTCGTTCCAGAAGTCCGTATAACTAACTTAGACTTGGGTTACGAATGACCCGGCAAGTCGCTTGTGTACGCAACTGTACCGGGGCAAGTTTCCAGCATTAATGGCGATTGTTGGTAAGTGTAATATGTGTAATAACCGCTGTACGCGAGTGTCCCTGGCTGTTCCCAACGGAATAGTTTGAGGATTTTCTAAAAAGCTGTTGGGTTTGTAAGACTGGCTAAGTTGCTGGGAATTTTAGACTTCAGTATGGGATCTGGGAGACTCGCCCATGGTTTAAGTCTCCCGGACTTAATTTACTCCAGAACTTATCATGTTGGTGTTCTTCGTTGTTCTTTTGTTTTCTTTATTTTCAACAAAACGCATTCTTAGTAGTTATGTGACAAACGTAACTACTAAGAATGTGTTTTGTTGAATACAAAGTACGCTCCGCAAATATATCTATTATAAAAACTGGACCATTCGTTAAGGCGCTGACAAGAGGCAAATGATAAAAGTAGGTTTGTCTTAAAAAAAAAAAGCCAAATAGCTTGTGTTAGCGGAAAAAATATATGCTATTCTTGAACATATTTCTCAGAACTTGGTTGTTACCAAAACACGTTTAGAAAAAAAAAATCTTGATACAATTTAACGGTAAACTAACCCTTTACTTTGATTTTAAATCCAAAATATCTGTATTAAATATCAACGTACGGTTGGTATTTAATTAATAATAAGAACGTCTTATTTGTACGCAGAACTTGGTTGTTTTTTATTTTCGATTACTCAACTCATTTTTGAGTAACTAGATAATTGCTTCATATTTTGCAATAAATTACAAGCGTTGTGTCATCGCGCTTCTCTTTCTTTTGTATGCATTCTGACAGAGACCGCAGTTTAGCTGTTGTCAGCGTCTTAATTCACGTTCATTTCACGATTATAAGCATATCTATTTATAAAAAGAGTGCATTCACGAGTAAGTGCACTTAAGTAGGTAATCAAGCATTCAGTCAGTTCTTCTCCACCAAATCTAGAAATATTCCCCACTCTCTTATACCATAAAGAAGAAGAAGAAGTATCATCAATAATAATAATATAAATTCTACATAACTACATGACCTTTTCACAGGAAAAAGCAACGACATTTAATGAAGAAAACATCTATTAATAAAATATGACCTTCAGCACCGCTCACCGCTCACAAACCGACGAAAAACCCACGTTACAAAAGAAACTAATTGATGTAAACGTTTAAATGAGTACAATTAGACATAATATGCCTGAATTGAGCGCATCTTGTAAAATATATGCGGCAACACCTATTCTATTTTAGCGACGGAAACGGGCCGCGCGTAATTAGGACATTTGCTAACTTGTAACTGTACCATGGACGGTTTAAGGCCATTGTAGTCTTTTATTATGTGTATGTAGCCGTATACTGTGCTTGTTTTGTATTGCATGCCTCACAACGCTTCAGTGTGTGAGAGTGCTCTACTATCGATTTGTTACCTTGTCAAAATTTTCCAACATAAAATCATTTCTATACTCTCAAATAAGCATGGAATTCATATTAGAAAGAAAGTTTAAAAAACTAGAGACTTGACATTATAAGATTAACATTTTTAGATAGATTATATCATCATCATCTGCCTAGCCTTTTCCCAATTTTGTTGGGGTCGGCTTCCAGTCTAACCGGATGCAGCTGAATACCAGTATTTTGCATGGAGCGACTGCCTATCTGACCTCCACAACCCAGTTACTAGGTAACACGATATCCCTTGTTAAGACTGGTTGTCAGACTTTTGGGCTTCTGACGACCCGTAACAACTGTCAAAGGGACCAACGGCTTAGCGTGCTTTCCGAGGCACGGAGGAATCTTGATACGAGTATGAACAGATGGTCACCTATCCACGGACCAACAGCGGCCAGCGTAGCTTAACCTAATCGATGGACCCGTGCGGCACTTATTATTTAGCCACAAGCTCCTCTTTTTAGTAATGCTTGGTAAACAAAAACGAATGGTAGCTTTTTTGTTGCCAAACTGGGCATATAAGAAGATACGTAAGCATTACCTGCGATAGCTACTTCCACGTAGTAGGGTCTACTAAGCAAAGCTATGAGGTATTTGCTTCATTATTGGTAAAGATACAAGAGTCTTAATTTTAACCAATAACGGCTCGTAAATTATAGGAATCGGCCATAAGTTGGTTGTACATGATTCGTTGAACACGATACTAGAGACTAATTAACATCTACAGATGTTTGAATGCATATCTTATAAAATTACACTTTTTGACAAAAATTACATGTTTATTTAAGTAATATCTCTGAAGACTGACTGCTTCGTTGGTCTAGTGGTCGCTAGCATGACTGCTGAGCTTGAGGTCCTGGGTTCGATTCCCAGGTCGGGCATAGTGATATTGGGATTTTCCCTTAGGAATTTCTCAGAAGCAGACCGGAGTTTGGATTTGTGCCAGGTTTATGGCAATAGGCTCGCCCCCTGCATACATGGGACTTAAACATAACTGGCGAAATGTGGGTGTACTATTAGGTACACCTCTGCCTAACCCTTCGGGGATTACAGGCGTGATGTTATGTGTTATCTCTGAAGAGTGAAAGAAATTATCTTTATTATAAGTAGAACCACCGTTTGCTGACAATGATTCATCAATACAATGTAGGTGTATGGTTGACATAATGTCATCGGACCATATTCTGTTTCCAAGCTATACTCGGGGAATTTCCCAAAGACTTTTCGAATGACAACCCATTCGTTAATTTCGCCCGTCCAGACAAACAATATAATGCAACTGGAACTAAAAAGATTCAGTTCACCACATCAACCTCATCAAAAGGGGTCACGCAATGCTGTTTAAGAAATGCCGGCGCCACAGCATAATCATCTCAGTGAGTCAACAATTAATCCTTGCCCCAAATGATGGCGTTGCATCAAAACCAAGACGATATAGGATGTGGCAAAGGTTAAATCTATATCGTCACATCCTCGCGAGCTTCCTGTTTAAATACTGCGTGTTAATTGACTGTGGTCGTACGCATGTGTTGTTGTTTGTAATTTGCATGCCACAGTGTAGCGGAGACAGCGCTGTAATTGCCGTGAGTTGACATTATTTGTTGATTTACGAAAGTAATGTAAATAAAGAAGTGCCTTTTTATTTTTATTATTAAAAGAGATGAATAAATCGGTTCGTCTGTACTCAATTGTCGCTTGATATTGGTAAATTGTAAATGTTAATTTGGTAAGTGTCAAACGTATTTACTGCCTCTCATGACCGGTACAGCAGCTTTTGCACATGGTCTTTCTTAAAATGCGACAACTAACAGTATGCTTACACAGACTCTAGCAATATTGTTACTCTGTGTCACCACAACATCGTCCCGTGGTCTATATCTGAACACACATCCGCAAAACTAACTCGCGTGAATTGAGCGCGCGTATTCATTTGTAAAAAGGATATATCCTTAATGAGTGATTAAGCTGCAAGATTATACGGACAGTGCTCATCTAATGGATAATTTGCTGTAGATGACAGTTTGTTCAAGTGGGTTGCATTAGAAAATGCATAGTGTTGTTTTAGAACAGTTAAAATTGGGTACAAAGATTCGGAGGTCCAAATTTGTTTGTTTACCATAACGGTGAAGCTCTTTGCCTTCATCTCACTTGGTGGTAAGTGTTGATCAGACCGTAGGTAGCAGCGAACTTCACCCGGAATCCTCAACCACAGAGGAAGTGGCTATCTTACCTCTAACTGCCGAAACACAACAATGCTGTTAACATTGTTGTTTTGGCAACAGACTTAGATAAGATGGTGGTAGCTAGCAAGGCGGACTTAGAACAAGCCCTACCACCAACCAAACCGAGCAGAGAATTTTGCCCCCGCTGGGATTCGCAAAATCGCAAAAACTGCTAGGATTTTGCAATTAATTTTTTGTTTCTAGTTTTGACATTGATTGTGATTTTGAGAGATACGGTTTCTCTGAATGAATGTCAAGAAAGTAAGTGACATTAGAAAAAGCAAGGAAAAAGTGGTTTTTCATACTCAAAATCTTACTTGGTTCACTATTGATATTTTTAAAGAACTATGTTGCACTGATTTAGTTTGTCTAGTTGTTTCCACTAATTAATTGTTTTTCATTTAGTCACTTGTCAATAATTTTTAAGTTTAATGTATCTATATTATTGGTGATGTTCTTCACAAAGGTCGGGTGCATAGTATTCGCAACCTGCGTGCTTGTATGACCAGATGTATGAACGAGGTAAAAGGAGTATGTAATGAGCTTAGCAGGTGGCGTTCTGTGGTTTCTGCCTATCCCCGTGGGAAGAAGGCATGGGGTTTATGTAGGTATGTATCTATCTACATCTTGTATTATTTAGCCTAACTAATAGCTTTCATGCTAAAACGGCTGTACAGATTTTGATGAAATTTGGCATATGAGTAGACCATGACCTGGATTAGAACATAGAATACTTTTTATCACGATATTCCCACGGTATCGAGACTTATGTGGGTGAAACCGCGGGGCGCAGCTAGTATTCAATATATCAATTCTCCTGATTCCCCATTCGAATGTCAAAATCACCCTAAGCAATACAAACTGAACTTAAAGCAACAAAACTTAAACTTAGTCCAAGACAACGATCTCCCAGTCTTAATCCGTAACTTAGCTTATAGTTAGTCGTCTCGGGGGCAAGTGTAACTGCGCTCAGTTAAGGTAAGTTTAAGATAAGCCCCGGTTACAGCTGGAGAAATGGTTTGTTGTGGAAGGCCATGAACTTGTAATGTCACGGCAGAACTTGTGTGAGTTGACAATTATTGGGTCTAAGTATCAATTGCCTAATGTTTTGTTTGTAAGTTGTGGTGTTCATTGATGATTTCTTAGTTTATTTTTTTTGGGGTATAAGGAATGTCTAATTTCAGAATTAATCTGCTTGATTGCTGTGCCCTATTTTGGCTATAATTTGTTTCATTGTGGCACATTAATAAGATAAACTTTCTATCTTGATAGATAGAAAGTTTATCTGTAGGTACAGATCTATTTATTTATTTATTTAAACTTTTCGCACACAATAAGGTACAAAGACGGACTAAATGTCTTAGGTTGGCTATAAAGAATGCTTTATAGTCAACCAAGGGTGGTGAAGAGATAAGATGGCAAGTGCTATGATTGAGAGGAAATAATAATAATAAAACATATTAAAAGATAACATAATAGATTATAAATAAAATAGGTACACAAGTACATAAATAGGATACACACTTATAATACACATTCATACATATTTACTATAATTTATATAAAAACCTACATTTTATATAGTATACATACAAATTCCAGGAAAAGAGGTAATTGAGATGACTCTTATCTACTGGGTACAGGACTGCCTCGTTGGTCTAGTGGTTGCAAGCACGACTGCTGAGCATGAGGTCCCGGGTTCGATTCCCAGGTCGGGCAAAGTGATTCTGGGATTTTCCATTAGGAATTTCTCAGAAGCGGCCCGGAGTCTGGATTTGTGCCCGGTTGATGGCAATAAGCTCGCCCCCTATTACATGGGACTTAAACATAACTGGCGAAATGTGGGTACACCTCTGCCTAACCCTTCAGGGATTACAGGCGTGATGTTATGTTATGGTATGTCTTATCTACTGCTATTTGTTTTGAAAATATTTCTGCAATTTTATCTATCTACGCAGTACTGACATATACCTCATTTTCTAACTACAGTCCAATCTCTTCTAACTTATTCTGGAGAACATCCATTAGTTCCCTTTTCAGTGTTTCTTTAAAAGGAAATATAGCCCTCTATTCTCATTTAAAGACTTAACGTTAAAGTTTACCAATTCCAAACACACACAAATACTCAAAAAAGTTAATTAAACGATTAGAAACGCAATTCGCAGTACTACAAAACTTCTAAACAGCCTAACTTGTGCTACTTGAAAGTGCTTACATTTGTTCGGTAGGTTCAAAACGCATGTAATACAAAAGTTTGTATTATCAGTGATCAAAACCAGCACTTAGTAAGTGCGAAAGATAAGAACCACGCGAATTTAAACTAGACTGGAGCTTTGGGGTTATTTATAGCATTTGCTAACGACATCTTGGGTTATAGAACTTTTTTTCTCATAAGAACTTAAAAATTACAGTTCGCTTATAATAAGATACTTAAGTGATTATAACATTAGTTACCTCTAGCGTGTTGGAGACATTATATTAGCATATTCTATTTCAAATGTCTGCGTTTAAATGTGTTTATATTGTCATATTTTTTTATATCCTCCGGTAAACTATTGAACTGCCGTGCTCCTCGAACCAAAATTGTTTTTTTTGCCATAATTAGTGCGAGCGTGCGCTACTTTTAACTGGATTTTGTTACGAGTACATCTTCGTGATGGAAGTTTTCATTAAAGAAAAATAATTGAGAGGTTTTCAAATAGTCCGAATTATTTTTAGTGAAAACTTTATCTGGGTTAGTTCAATGCGAAGAGAGTCTTATATCAAGGAATAACTAGATGGAGTCTATTGTGATTTTAGTCGTTCGTTCACCAATCTATCTGGTACTGAAAACAGCTCTGCCGTCATCAATCAAGCTCATCATGATCTGCCAAGCCTTTTGCAAACTATGTTCGGGTCGGCTTCCAGGCTAACCGGATGCAGCTGAATACCAGATTTACATGGGGCGACTGGGTATCTGACCTCCGCAACCCAGTTACTGGGCAACATGATACTCTTGGTAAAATAGTCAAGCTCGTGTTCCAAGAAATACTATCTGTAACCATCTAAAACTGCAGTTTACAACTCTGCGCACTAATTTTTAATTACACTGGCATGTGAACTAGATGCCCTGTTTACAAAGCGTTCATAAAGATGCGCATCTCAAGAAAGTGAGGTCAATTGACGAGACGAGGCATGGCAAGAGCTCTAGATGAGGCAAAGCAAGAGGCACGAGGCGTGAGGCAGACTCAAAGAGCGAAGAAATTCAGTTCATTACCGTCTTACAAACTCCTTGCATCGTGTAAGGAGGGGACAGTTGACACTGTTATTTTTTATCGATAGAAATGTTTTAGTTGAAGATAATGATGGTGTGGTACGTAGAGAAGTAGTGGACCATGTTACGTATTGGTTGAAATAAATAGTGCATAAAGTTCAAGAGATAAGGCGCGTTATGGTAGATTGGAAAATGGAGTGGTAGAATTGAGCTAAGAATTGGCTTAGTGTAGTGTTGGGAGTGTCTGTTGGGACTGGTCGTCTCTTGGCTGCTATGGCTTATTTTAATTAGGTATTTTAGGTTTGATTTTTTTTTCGGACGCTTCTGGCGTTTTGCATCGTTCTCACATGTATAATTTCAACATGAATGATGTAACCCATACTTTGTATCAATATTTTAATTTAAAAGTGTCCGTGGAGCTTCTTGCCCGTTCTTCACCATACGTTCCTACTACGCTTTGAAATGGGCAACTAGGTTCATATTTCTAACTGACCGACTCCTTGACAATTCAAAAGTGCCTGTAAATGGTTTTAGTTTGAGTTATTTCCAAAAAGGTTTATTTTCGTTTAGACGGCTAAGTTGTAATTTATAATACAACTAACTGTGCTCCGCGGTTTCACCCGCGTAAGTCTCGATCCCGTGGGAATATCGGGATAAAAGGTAGCCTATGTCTCAATCCAGGGTGTCAGCTATCTCCATACAAATTTTTATCAAAATTGGTCCAGCTGTTTGAGCGTGAAGAAGTAACAAACACACACACACACTCTCAAACTTTCGCCTTTATAATATTAGTGTGATGAATCATGCAATTCATTGTTGTAGTAGGTATGTCTTAATATTAGTCAATTCCGTTTTGCGCACTGATAGCAGCAAATTATCACCGGATTTACGTTCATTATTCATAAACTTGACGATGATGTCATTACTCGTTGAACACTAAACCTAAAATGACATCCGCGATGCAAAAGCAAATAAGATAAGAACAGTTACTAACAACAAACCAGCTTGTCTGATGTTGAGTTAGCAAAAATAATCAACGAAATTACTATCCCGGCGTTCTCAAAAGCCGAAAGTCACTCGAACTATCATCTCTGCAGCAAGCGGAACAAACTACAGCCAAGTGTGTCGATTTCCAACGACGTCGACTCGAGTAGTGTAGAAAAAAAAATATTCTCGAGTCGCAAGTTCAGGGTGGGGGAGGGGGGGTGCCTACCCTTCCTACGGACCTCCTTAACTGCTGGCAGCGGACAAAAAGAATGAATGGATCCGCCCCTTAACGAATACACCGAGCGGCATAATTCATACTTAGGAAAGTGCAAGGAGTTGACATGGACTTTTTTTTTTTTTTCGTTTTAATTACGATAGCGTCGCCAATGAGGTTAGGTTTTGCTTTCGGTGGAATATTTTTATTTGTTTTATTTTTTTTCGCCTTTTTAGTCGACTTTTCTCTTATATGCGTGAGGCTGGTCGGGAAATTTAGTAGATTTTTTTCTGTTTTCGTTCCTCAAACTTGCTCGTATCGTTGGAAACTGCACGTATGCAGTTTGATGTTTTATTATTTCTTTAGTTTAATTTCGTTCACTCCTTCTTTAACCAAATAAAAATGACGTCAGCAAAAGTCATCGCTAGTAAAATACCTTTTAATTAAAAAAGTTTTACTTTGGGCGTCTCTAACGACATGCCAAATTAAAATATCTTATGCACCATTTAAATGAGAAGAACAACCGCTTGCTGCAAGTATTCAAGTACTTGTACACAATTGATTACTTACTGGGCACCAGTGCTCGTTTGACTTGCACTCTCTTTGGAAATAAACAATAATTATACCTTCTTACTAATGATATAATACTCGTATTATGTTAGCTAACATGTGAAATAGAATATTCCATGGTTTAGTATGATATCTTTCAGTGGCTTCCTATTAAGTAATTACCTGCACATGGGGTATCCCCCCAGTTTACAAAAAGTTTAAAAGGTTCAAAGACTCAAAGGGTCCAATATTGAATAATATTATTAAAAATAAATACTTACAGTAAGTGTCAATCGCATAATCTATTACTATGTGGGTTATAGTTTATTTTTATTTTTATTTCAGTTTTTTTTTCATGGTCTGGCAGTTTCGAGTAATTTATGCGGCCTACCCAAATGTCCTTTCTTTGGTATTGTTCGTTGAATCGTTGAGCTCCTTAAGTTCTTAGTTGAGCTGCACGACTACTGCCAAATGCGTGCACTGACTGGACTGGTCCCCTCAATCTGTGTGGTTCTTTCATCAAAAGATCATTTCAGGCACCAATCTACATGGTCTTCACATGATCTGACCAAGATAATGTCTGGACTTTAAAAGAGACTGTGACCTCTGAGTTTGTTTCGGCCTTTCTTCTCAGAGTAGTCGGATACGAAACGCCGACCTCATCTAGTTTTTTTTTTAATATGATTGACGTGTAAAAGTGTTTGTGCAAACCTACTTACAGACATAAATCATTTATCATTTATTCATCAATGACACTGAATTGTATAACTAAAAACGTCTTAACTTGTAAGCCCTCCATCACCACCATATTTTACTAGTAAAACCCCTCCAGTAAAAAGCACTATGCCAATACAGTGACAGTGAGTACCAAGCGCACTGGCCATTCCAAACGGACCACGGAAGCCTGCCTCGGAAGTTAAGATGCGTCGGTTGCCACGTATAATTTTTTCCACTCTCTTTCAATTCACTCCCCCTATCGCCCCCTCACCCCCCTTCTCAACCCTTCCGTCTGTCAATCTTAACTACAAGGCGGGAAGCCTCCGTATTATAGGGTTCAGTACGGTACCTACATTTTTTTATTTCACTATCGAGATTTTAATAGGACTCGACTAGAATTTCTGAGAATCGATGATTCGAGCGGGATTACGAGTTGGATGGGCTTCGGAATAGTTTTTAAAGAGTGAATTTCGTTCGTTCTGAAATTAGGGAGGTTTTTTTTATGTTTTTTATTCGAAGCTTATTGCCTGTGCCTCGTTTGGTGCGTAATGCGTGCAGTGGCGCGGGAAATATGTTAAAATAAGACTTGCTTGATTCTTTTTTTTGCATAGTTGATTAATATGATATTTTAACTATAATTTGTAGGTAGTATTATTTAGATATTTTTGCTCTATGCATATTTCATTTTCTTTTTGTATTATTTATTCATATGAAATAGTAAGGATAATTCAAAAACACACTCACATTTTCCTAAAATTTGCACAAAACCGAAGTAAATAAACCATAATGTCTACGCACCATAGACAAAAACAATCATCGGTCATTTTTTGAAAGTGAAAATCCAAAAAGGCTTTAACTTGCCGTCTGGGCACTAATCAGTGGTATTGTGGAGGCTGTTTGAAGTCTCAGCGTAATGGAAGACCAGACAAGCCAAGGGGAGAAGGAAATAAAAAAAATACTCAACGCACGCATAAGTAGGCGGACGTCGCGGCACAAGTGCGAAATTTTTTAGCTAGACGTTTCGGGAATATGCTGTTTCTGTTGTTCGGGAGTTTAATGATGATCATCTGTAGTTGTGAAAGATTTATGTTTTCCCATTTATATTAGAGAAAAGCTATGTGATTTTATGAAAAAAAAGCTTCATCAGTCCAGGGTTGCAGAAAAACTAAATTTAATATTAAAAAAATCACAACATAAAAGAAGCCACGTTTTATGGAACTACTGTGTAAGTAGATATATCTGTCATGTGATTCATGTCAACCCATTTTTATCACAGCCGAAGTTTAAATACAAACAAAATCTCACCATTTAAGTACGTCCCTAGTTATATGAACCAATTACACCAACACTGTCAAATTCTCAAAAAAATCCCAAAACGTCTACCCGAATCTTGCCTTGCCCCGCGACACGAGACTCAAGATACATCACCAAAGGGGGCCCCTACGATCCACTACGCTGTACAAACTTACAATAGATAAGGGCCTCAAGTACCCCCTAAAAGGGGTAAGACAGACCCCCCAAGTCTAGGCAGACTTTAGTGCAAGAAAAAATAATGCGCGCCGGGGTGACTTCGACGGGTGGACGTTTTAACTTCGTCATTGCATATTTTTTGTGTCACTGAGCACTGGAGGGTTTTTAAATTTCGTTACGTCAATGTCTGTGTGTGTCATCTTGTTGGTACATATTTATTTTAAAGTGAAATTAATTGTTTCATTTTTATATATATTGTGTTTCATTGTAAAGAGTAACCGTGGAGTTTCTTGCCGGCTCTTCTCCATAGGAAACGACCAATTGGAACCGTGCTGCTAGCTTCTGACGTTTCATAAGTGCCCATGTAGGTTTATGTGAAATATTTTTTTTTGATTTTGATTTTGATTTTGAATGACGTTGGTTTAGTGGTCGCACACGCTACTGTTGAGCATCAGGTCCTGGGTTCGATTCCCAGGTCGGGCAAAGTGATATTAGGTTTTTCTATCTAGAATTTCTCAGTAGCAGCCCGGAGTCTGGATGTGTGCCCGGTTGATGGCAATAGATTCACCCCTATTACATGATACTTAAACATAACTGGCGAAATGTGGGTGTACTACAGATACACTTTTGCCCAACCCTTCGGAAAACAAGGCGTGATGTTGTAATGAGTTGATTCGTTTCTAGGTTTAATTGGATTGTTAAAGTAAATGTAAATCCCAAATAAATAGAAGACAAAGGCACTGAGTGCTTACATATATGGTTTTATTAAAAGTATATATTTTTGATTATTAATAGGTACTTATCAGACAATTTTGCTACTCCCTTACCATTAAAGAAGTCTATTAATTTTTTTCTTCCAAATTGTTTTCCTAAAAGACCTAAACTTTTAATTTCCAAACTAACAAAACCTTTGTTAAAAAAATGGCCTCACGTTAAAAACGTGTCCTTAAATCGTTAACAAAAGGGTCATTGTCTCAAAATGTTCTGAAATAGTCTGAGAAAGCCGCGGCGCTCTAATTGTCCCACAGTGCGGCTGATATTGTGTTACTCTAGTATTGTCCTTCGCCACACTGTGCCGTTTCTGAATCTTATACGGAAAGGAATCAATTTCAAAGTACAGTTGGTGGCAGAAATATGTTCAATTCGTTAGAATTGTTTAAAAAATAATGATTATTATTTTCACGTTTTCAAAACAATCGCATCGCCTTTTGATTTAGAACCTTGATTTTTAGTCCAATAATATGAAATTAATTTAAATAAAATAAGCTATGATTCTGAAAGACGATTGGATAGAAAAGAGGTAATCAATAAGAAACTTACTTTATTTGCAAAAGTAACTTTCATTAAACATCAAATTTCAAGTATTAAAATGTCCTTTTAGATAATAAATCTCATCGGTCTAGACTGGTCATTGAAATTCTAATAATTCTATAAAGTTACGTCATTGTGAAACTTTTGCTGCAAGGTAATTTGGAAGGGTTAATAGGTGAACCATTTTACATTAATAATAATTTGAAACGTGCAATAGAAGACAAGCATAGTTTCGCATTCGACCATTTTTCCAGTATTTGTTTTTTTTAATGGCGTTATGAATTTATAATCATCACGTCGCGGTCGAGGAAAATACAAATATAAGAACAAAACGACACTAATTTATTTTTATAACCCTATCCGTTCGAAGGTTTGACGCTAAGTAATAATAAGTGCACGGGTCGGTCGTTCAAGTTAAGCTACGCTTGCCGCAGTTTGTCAGTGGATGGGTGACCATCTTTACATACCCCTCCGTGACTCCGAAAGCCGTTGGTCCGTTAAGCCGTTGGTCCCGGCTGTCATTCGTGAATCTTTGTGCAGTCGTTACGGGTAGTCAGAAGCCCGATAGTCTGACAACCAGTCTTACCAAGAGGTATCGTATTCAATACCCTGTAACTGGGTTGTGAAGGTCAGATAGGCAGTCGCTCCTTGTAAAATACTGGTATTCAGCTGCATCCGGTTAGAATGGAAGCCGACCCTAACATAGTTGGGAATAGGATAAGCAGATGATGAACTAGGTTCTATCCCTTCGTATTAAGTGCTGATTTCAATTTGGCCAGTCGTTCTTTACTCAAACATTCTCGTTTACTTTTCCCAGAACTATGCCGATCTGACTGTACACAGCGGCCACAGTCTCGTGAACTTGATACATGACATTGTCTGCCCTTTTTACGCACTCTGCCAGTGCCACGCCTTTTGTCTTGCCATCTTGCTTACACTTTTCACAGTATTCTACTAGTCTGACGACTATTCCATGGAGTATATTAGACATGTACCTACGTAGGTACCTACGTAGGTACATGTAGTACTTGGTTTTTATTTATTTTTAGGGTTCCGTATGTCCGAATAAAAAAACGGAGCCATTATAGGATTACCGGTGTGTCTGTCTGGGCATAACGTGAGGGTCTCAAGTATATATCTTTTATAATTTTAAAATAAATAGTCTTAAAAATATTTAAGAAAATAGATGAAAATTTAACATTTCCCACTTATCTCCGACGTTAAAGAGCCTAAAATTTTGAAATAAATACAGATAATAGTTCTGTACTTACTTATAAATTACAGGAACACCTATAAGAAACCTATGGTCTTAAAATAGCATAGTAAATCTTCCAATATTGTGTGTACAAACTTAAATTTGCAGTTGGAATGCATGAGAGAACATGTTTTTCAACTACAATGTTAAGTTCGTTCTTGAGGTAAATTCGTCCCAACTACGGAACCTTTCATTGTGCGTGGACATGCACTTGGCCGGCTTTTTGTTAATGTGAAGTGACCTCGGTTTAATTTTATTAATCTGTGGTGACTTCTTCTACAGGTTGCTATTTAAACTCTGATACAGCTGTATTTAGTTGTACGACTGCTGATCAATCATCTTTATGCCTGCTTTTTATAAAACGGTTTATTTTTATTTTATGATTCACTTTGACACAGTTATTGTTGTTGTAATATAATAATGCTAAAATAAACTAACATGGTTAAGCTTTTTCAGTGAATCTGAATTTTTCATTTGGTTTGTGATATGTACTGAAATCAAATAGGAGACATTGTATTCAAGTTATGAGCTGTGGAGGCTTACGAGTTGTAGGTCGTAGGTTCCAAGCCAGACAGGCGCAAAGTAAAGATTTTCGTCAATTATTTCATCACCACTGCTCTTAAAACGGTGAAGGAAAACATCGTGAGGGAACCGGCATGTCCTAGAACCAAAACTTCGGAGACATGTGACATCTACCAACCCGCACTGGGCCCGCGTGGTCGATTACGGCCCGCTCCCTCTCACCGAGAGGTGGCCTGTATGCCTGCAGTACAATATAGGCTGATTATGAAAAACTAACTAATTATTAATTAATTATGCTCGTTGATTATTTTAATCTGTTTAATAACCCGACCACAAGGAATTCATTCCTGAAGTAAGGAATATCAAGAATATTTTGTAATATGTCAATAATTCTACTAAAGGTATTATAACCTTTCGTAAGTACAATCCTGAATCAACGATTTAAAATGAAGGAAAATCCAAGAAAATAAAGGGTTTACTTTTACATAGAAATCCCATATTTGATGAAATACATTTAGGTATTATTATTTTGTAATACAATACTCCTTAACCACATTCGATTTTTCTTCCTGCAAACGGTAAATGACTACCTGGAATTTATCAAATTCAATAGTAATTTTAAAACCACTGGAAAAAGACATAGAAAATAAACGCATTGATTGCCATGCTTACTCACTGCATACTGACAATTTCAGGGTTTCTTCACAAATTTTTCCTACACCGTAAATGAATTGCATCAAGTTTGACTTAAAAAGTATAATGTACTTAAAGGAAAACCGAAATAAGATTTAAAAAAAATATTTTAGACATATTTTTTTCCCATTTTGCTATGTAAAGCCAGCCACAACAAAAATTTAAATGACAGAATTTTATCGTAACTTTTATTTGGACAAGAACTTCAAAAGGACAATATTGGCAGAACAAAACAACCCCCAAATGCGACCGGTCCTTTGACGACACTTTTTAAGTATTAAAGAAAACTTTCACGCGATCCTTTCTTTCATTGAAAACCACATCATTAGACAGTCTCAGAAACGGTTCTCGTGTAAAACGCTTAAATTTTGTGTTTTGTTTAAGTATTTGTAAGAATTATGAAAATAAAATAAAGTTGGGTGAGTTTCCTAAATTAATATTTACTGTTTGAGGAGTACTAAATTGATCTTTAATATAATAAGTCAAACTAACGATACGACGATTCCATACATCATTAATAAATTATAAATAGAAAACGATTATAAAGATTTTATAATATTAGAATATATTATTATTAAGAAGTAACTTTGTTTTAAGTGAACTGTTAGTCATAAGTTCTTATGAGAAATAAATATCTTTAAACCTAAGATAAAAATCTGTTTAATGTTTCTCTTAATCTTTGTTTCTTTTCTTTGTAACACGCACTTAACTCATTAAACACACTCACTATTATTCCTGGATCTTTGACAGTCGTTACGGGTTGTCAGAAGCCCAAAAGTCTGACAACCAGTCTTACCAAGGGATATCCTATTACCTAGTAACTGGGTTGTGGAGGTCAGATAGGCAGTCACTCCATGTAAAATACTGGTATTCAGCTGCATCTGATTAGACTGGAAGGCGACCCCATCATAGTTTGGAAAAGGCTAGACAGATAGATGATTTTACTCATTAAACATACAAAAAAATGCTTAATCTTTTGAAATAACTTTTCAAAAATACCTATTTGTATCATTTCCATTATAAACATAATTAAAAATTAAAATAAATGTAAAGTCAATATTTCTTAACCCGTCGCATCGCTTTCACACTTTTTCTCATAATTTAGCATTCTCCGGTACGCAGGGTGGAAGATGGGGGTGTACTTGACCACCCCGGCAACCCTTCATCGCCTCAAGAACAACATCGCGATTTTAATATAGACTCGTTTTAACTCGGAGATAGTTAACGATACTGTTTATTATTTTTTGCTGTTTTTTCTTGTTTATGCTTTCGTGCTTTAATTTTTTGTGTGATTGATTTGTTGTGTATAATTAGTGTTCTAAATAAATAAGATTATATTCTCATGAAAGTTTAGTCTTTATTCAAATAATCAAAATAGCTATAATATATGTGTTTGGATTTTTTTTCTAAATAGGTATTTTGAATACCTGATATAAACAACCTTTGTGTGCATTGTTATGCTTCCTTAATGAATTTGTAATTACTAATAGAAGTATTAATAAACTTATATTTTTGACAGCAAAATTAATCATGAATCAATCAAATAAACAACAATACCAAAATATCAATAATTTAAAAATGGATCGCAATTAAAAAATAAGCTCCCATTAGAAAAATAGTGGGGCTCTCACATGTTTAACTAGCGTTTCTCAAGTCGACGCCAAATGAGGGTGAGCAGCTTTAATGAATAATTAATGTGCACACTGTTCGCGCCAATTATAATTACGTAAGGAAAGCAATTATGCCAGCCACCCTGTTTGTTCCTCATGATTTGCACATAGTTTAGGGAAAATCTATGCATACACGCGAACATGTCTGGATAGATTGATGTTATGACGTCACAA
Source organism: Tiliacea citrago (assembly GCA_963921375.1). NCBI lineage: Eukaryota > Metazoa > Arthropoda > Insecta > Lepidoptera > Noctuidae > Tiliacea > Tiliacea citrago. The sequence goes on from OY992798.1 coordinate 18,032,908, forward strand.
GCTTCTTTATGTTTCAGGAAAATTTGGCTAAAAACCGCTTCAAGTGCCTTGAGTTGTTCATAAAATATTTTCATAAACAAAAGCTGTTTGACAGTTTATGACATCTGTCAAAATTATTTTGATCGCTATAACAGTATCTAACATTAATCTTAACGTACCTTTTTTCCAATTAGATTTCAAAATCCTTTTATATACAATCTAAATATAAAACCAGCTAACAATCAAACAAAGAACTCTCCTGGTTCCAGAAATAGATAGGTTGAACAATGCATTTACCTTTGTTTATGTCTATTTAAAACCTAAACACTCCCGCGACTAACAGAAAAGGATCGTGGCGGGTGACGCAACAGAAATACACTGATCTTTGATTTATAAAGGACTTTAAGATGAAACTGACTTCACTTTTTCTTAGCATTTTGTGGAAGTGAGACCTAAGAAGTTATTAGATTTTTTAATAATGATTTTAAATGAAAATATTTTTTTTTGACAATCGGTGCGCAACCGAAGGGTTAATATTCATTTTGTTGAATCTAGTCAGATTAAAGACACAGTGTTAATTTTTTGAGGTTACTAAATTACTTATATCAGTATCTGTACTTCCACTCCTGGAGCTGTCATTCTGGAACCTGCAATATTTTTAGATGTGCAAGATAGAAGACCACGTAAGTAATTCAACCTTTCTTTTTTGTTAAATTATTTTGCCCATATTGTACTTATTGTTATTTAAAACCAAATACAAAAACAGTAAAAATACTTTATTAGAAATAGCACTTTAGATGTCACCAACATCTAATTTGAATAACAATACCTCGAATTCACCGATCCATCTCGTTGGTCAAAACACCTCCCCATAATTACTACCGGAAAGCGCATTTTTTCAACTTGTCTGTAAAATCAGTGCACGTACCTAATTAACAACAAAAGCGACGCGTGCGCAGGACACGGGGCTCGCGCGTCACGCCTTGCTCGGCCGGAAGTACCGCCGGACGTCGAGATTGTGGCCCCAGCCCCTGATTCCTTCCGGTGGACCCGTTGGGCTCTTTGCCGGTAAATGCGTGAGGCACGAGAGAATGGAGTTTTGAGGTAAAAAAGTTAAAATATTTATTGTTTTGTGTTTTTTTTTCTAAATAATTGTAAAAGTTGATGTGGAGTTAATTATGCGCTGTTCGTGTTGTTTATATGTTTATTTTTGTTTTTTACAAAGAAATAAAACTTTTATTAATTAGACGCGTAATCTTAACCATTGTTGGGGATTGTCATAAAAGAGTGCTGTAATTGTCAAAGAGAGTCTTGCTTTATTTGAAGCTTTGTGTGACACTGCGGATTTATTTATTTATAGTCACAGACTTTGACGAACTTTAAGTCAATACGAGTAGTATCGGTAAAGATTTTGATTAAGGAATTACATTTCTAGATCATAAATACTGTAAGCAGGTATTCGAATACATCCTAAATTACTAAACATCATCATTATTTCAAACTTTACAACCATTATAATAAAATGTGAACGTAGAAATAGCAGGTTTACGGGCGGGCGTAAAAAGCTATCCGCATTTCCCGAAACCGCTTCAGCTTATACTACACTCCGCACATAAGGTCGTCGCTCCGATCTTCAGTACGGAACGATTGACTGTGATCTTTTTTTTATTACTTGTCATGTACCGTGACTACAGTCGAGAGTGACTCATGTCGGGATGTAAGCATGAGGTGACCTCTTTGCAATTGATATTGTATTTGTACGAGTATGTAGTTCGCAAAGAGGAACCTGTTTGTAAGTCAGGCGATCTGTGGGTTGGGCTCTTTTTGTTATGTTTGAATAATGATTCGTTTTTATTGAATGGAGAGTTAAGGCATTAGGCTTTGCGGTGATTTTGTAAGAATAAAAATAAGTTATAAAGATAAATGGATTTTGTGGGTATAATAGATCGTTTTTAAATAAATAGGTGTCCATACCTTCCACTGTATGTAATTTAATACACCCTTACATAGTTATTTTTTCGAGGCCCTGTAAAACATAAACTAATTTTGTTTCTCAATTAATATTTATGCAAAAAATTCGTGTTAATAAGTTATTTACTGATTATATATATTGATTGACTGACACATATTATATTTAGATAAATAAAAATGAGTGATAATAATTTACAAATTATAATAATTAACAGTATTGTAAAAAACCTGATAATAATATATTTGTAATGATTATTAATATTGTAAAAAACCCGATAGTTAGGAAATAATTTAATATTTAGTAACAAAGAAAATCATTAAGCGCTTTTCCTCTCTCCTTCTTAATTAAAATGTTGCTGTGCCCGACAGGGTCCATAATTGTTTTTAAGAAACATTATTTACCACCTGTGTGTATACTATGGATTGCAATAAAGTTATTTGATTTGATTTGATATCTTAGGTAATATGTCTACATGGTTGTACACCGTTTAACGTACCACCAAACTCACTTAAGAAATTTTACAAGACATTATTCTTACATAACCCTCAAACGCTACACCCCTTCCTTACCTAAGATAACAAAACCAAAAAATAAACTCAGATATTTCACAAAACCAAACTCTAAAAAACCCCACTCCTACTCCTCAAGTCCCACTAAGATCACTATCCGTTGTAACAAAACCACAAATAAATATCAATAGAGTCCTCCAGTAGTAACAGAGTCCTCCGGCGGTAGACCACAAGGATCACCTGTGGGTCACACGGCGCCGGCGCAGTTCCCACGCGCTCGCCTTACGTTTCCTTTCTGTGTCTGAGCATTGAGCTTTGAGTAAGTGTAGGGTTGCTGCTGTCATTAAATTATCATAATTTTGTTTTTGTTGGTATTATATGTTTTGCTATCACTGTGGTACCTATAATGTTATTTAGTGACCGTAGATCAGGTTTTAAAAGTTGAATTTCAAAAATGGTGTCACGTTTTCTTTAAGAAAATCTATTTAATATAACGAGAAAGAGAACATTTATAAATCAAAAGTTTGCATAGAATTAAAATTATGGCATACATTATTAAGATTATACTTAACTTTTGTCAGTTATATGTTTTATAATTTTTAATTTTCTATGATAATTTGTCTCGCAGTCGTAACGTATAAGACTAATGCATAATTTACATAATTTCTCAAATCAGAAACCTATCAATATTCGTCCAATATCAAAGTTCTAATTAGGTACAATTTCTCATAAAATTTTCATTAAATATTTTACTTAGAGCTCTATTATTCTACTTAATATTTTAGCCTTGTATCCGATCATAGCCCTCAAGGGTCATTCAGTGGTTAAGGGTGATAATAGTTAGCTGCCCCATCGGCTGGGAACCGCGCCTTCCGTTCGGCGTAAGTGACAAATCTTTTTTTGATTGTGTGAACTTAGAAGTATCCGGCTACTTACTACTTGTACTTAGGAAGGAAGTGATTTGTGCGGGAAACTGCAATGTCCTTCAGTCTTTGGAGACGCACTTATTGGATGATTAGCTCTTAACGATGCATAGAGGATGAAGTGGTTTTTTTTTGTGAGAGGTGTCTGATGGAGGTCGGTTTTGTGAGTGAAATCAGTGTATAAATAAATGGGTAAGTAGGAATAGAAAAATGTAATTGAATAACTAAAGGCCTATTCCCGCATAAAAATACGTTTAAAATCTAGTCGCCATTTTATCTCAGCGACAGTAAATGTCAAAAACTTGTCAAAAATTGCTGGTAAATTCGAGGTATTTATGACAGAGAGATTCGTATGCGAACGTTCTTAAAAATACGGGAATTATCCCTCTGGTTGTCAAGAACCTTTCGATGTCATGAGTTTTTCTGTCGATAGAGAAATAATGAAACGATGTCCTACTTGCGCGAGTTACCTAAAGGCGAGAAAACCTGTTCGCATTTCAAAAAAGCTTTAGTTAACATAAAGGAATAAAATCTTAAAACATTTAAACCAAAGGAATCTCCTTCGGTATTCCTTTTCAGCGCGGCATTTGGCTCCGTCTTATTTCTTGGCAGTTAACCCTTTTGTCGCCGCGGTTAAGGAGCCTATTGTTTCACGGCGGCCGGTCCCACGGGCCCCGTCTCAAGCAAACAGGTCAGGTTTGTTACATTGTTTAAGTAGGCTAATATTCCCATGGGAGTAGAGGGTTGGGCGAAGTGATATTGAAGATCTGTGGTAATGTGTTGTGAGGAGTAACTGTATTTTTTTGAGATTTTAAAACTAAAGATCAATAAGAGAAATAAAGCATAATCGATAGAGCATCTTTTTTTTTGCGTAATATTTATGACTATAAAAAGGACAAATAACTTGAAATGAAACTGGATACTCCAGGACCATTTCATAGCTTAGTTTTTAGTTTGTTAGTTTACTTTCTTCTTAATTAATTACTGAAATATTTTCGTGAAAATTAGTAACAGATATCATTCTCCTAATCACTTAAACCCTATATTACTTAAAGCATAACATAACAGACATTTAATTTGAAAATAATTACGTACGGAACCGTCTCAAGATTATGATCATCGCGTGCGTGAGTATCATTAGGGTGCGTCCACACTGTCATATTGTGTGGATCGCTTACAGCGCCGTATCTTGAGGGTGGCAAAGTGGGCGATGAACGGATATTGTTTAGTGTAAAGAATAAGCTTAGTGTATAAACATGGTTAGACTAACAGTGTTTGTAATTGATCTTAGTTTAATTTAAACCTGATTTGAACCTGGTCCGAATCTGATTTTTAACCGACTTACGCGATTACTCCGTTAACTATGGACCGATTTTGAAAATTATTTTTTTGTTTGAAAGGGTATACTCCCGAGATCTGATTCTGATTTGGTGGCAATGGGACTACCCATTGCCACCAAATCAGAATCAGATGAGGGGATCCCATGGAAATCGATGGAAACCCTCAAATTTTATTGGAAAACCTATAGCGATTTGGGTATTTTTTATAGTAACTCGTGCATTTGCTCTCGGGAAGCACCATTTGGTGAAGTGGAACTGATGATGGAGACCACATATGGCCACTGGAACAATATAATAATGAGTACCCCTATTTAACGGGTTGCGATTAAGCAATTTATGCTCGTCACTATGCATATGGTGAGTGGCAGTTCTCCTGGTTCTTACCAGGAGAACTCCTCAACAATCAACGTCCCAGCATCGGGAAAAGCAATATTTTGTAAAAGGTGATGAGCAGTTAACATTAGGCTATTGTAACTTAGATAAATTCAAAACTGACCACTAAAAAGTGAAAAATAAAAAACTTTTTACAAAAAATAAGAACCGACTACCAAAAATAACACTACATAGTGAAAAATAACTTTAATTTCGGAAGTCGGTAGCAAAAAGCTCAAGTACACAGATCCAAAGACACCGACTTCCGAAATTTTCACTTTGTACTGTTATTTTTGGTAGTTGGTTCTTATTTTTTTGAAATTTTTTTATTATAAATAATTCTTATTTTTAAATCTTGACATTTTGACGTTTTTACAAAAATTAAAATGTCAAATATAAAATTAAAACTTGACTTTTACTATTTTATATTTGACATTTTAATTTTTGTAAAAACGTCAAAATGTCAAGATTTAAAAATAATAGTAAAAGTCAAACGACTTTTACTATTTTATATTTGACATTTTAATTTTTGTAGATTCTGACATTTTATATTTTATTTTGGCAATTTTTATTTAATTAATTATATATATTTTTTTTAATGTTTGAATTTTATTGGTCACAATTTTATGTTAGTTTTGTACTGTGGTTTGTTTCTTTTAGTTTATGTTTGTCAATGGGTGTTTTTTACCTGAAATAAATGAATTTATTATTATTTAACCAAGCGAAGCCAAGCGAAGCCAAGCCAAGCCAAGCTTTTTCCCAACTATGTTGGGGTCAGCTTCCAGTCTAACCGGATGCAGCTGAATACCAGTATTTTACATGGAGCGACTGTTTGTTTACCCCTTGGTAAGACTAAGAGCTGAAAACAATGACAGTCGAAAGGAGATGTACTGATAACAAGTTACTTACTATTTTTACATACTATGGCAAAACAGTGCTAATATTTTCATGATACTAAAAGTCATGCAAGCCACATTAATTTATTATTACAACCTCATTAACAATATAAAACGTCTCACAACACACATGAATAATAATCATTCCCACATCGAACTGTCCGCCTTCATTTTTAGCGCATAATTACGTATACAACGGCCCGCCAAGCTGTCGCGTGGCGTACCGGTCGCCGCGCATCTGTCGCGCGTCTGTACTCAGCCTTATGACACGGAACATTATAATAAAATTGTAAAAACAAAAGAATTTAAATTGACGTTTTACTGGTTATTTTTATGGTAGTGAGTTATTGTTTATTTTCTGCGTTTTGAACTTTTTATAGATAAAAGTATTCTTAGAATAGTTTCTGATAAAGTTTTTACGACTGAGAATAATGTACTGTTCAGCCGATGTATTATTTTAAAATCTTACAGTGAAAACTTAAAGAAGTGAGTTTGAAGGTGGCTCACTTCAGCTAATTTTATCTTGTTAAATATCAAAATATTGTTTAATTTAGACAAAGATTTGACTCAAACTCAAATAAATTGCTTACGACATTCCGAAATATCGATTTAAATGGGTTATTGTACATTGGCCACAAATTAAGTTCGCCACGAAAAAAAGTATGCACGTAGAATGTCATCATCTGCCTAGCCTTTTTCCAACTATGTTGGGGTCGGCTTCCAGTCTAACCGGATGCAGCTGAATACCAGTATTTTACATGGAGCGACTGCCTATCTGACCTCCACAACCCAGTTACTAGGTAACAGGATATCCCTTGATAAGACTGGTTGTCAGACTTTTGGGCTCCTGACGACCCGTAACAACTGTCAAAGATCTACAAGTGACAGCCGGGACCAATGGCTTAACGTGCTTTTCGAGGCACGTAGGAATCATGGTATGAACAGATGGTCACCCATCCACGGACCAACCGCGGCAAGCGTAGCTTAACCTGATCGATCCACCAGTGCGGCAGTTATTATTTTGCCACAAGCTAAACACGTAGCTATGCACGTAGAATGTATTCTAAGAAAACGTAGCATCTACGTAACAAAGCGTAGCACCTTATTTATTTATTTTATTATTTATGTACACACAGAGAGATACAACATAATTACAATATTAGTGCAAAGGTAAACCTTCGTAGCATCTGCGTAGTAATACGTAGCATCTTCGTAGTGACGGGTAACTAGAATGACTTAGATATTTTTCACGATATAGATGCGTTAAATTACATGATATTATTATGTTTAGTTTGATTATTATTGTTGAAAAACACACCCCCACATGTGTAGATGCTCCAAATTAAAGCAAAAATATTTTTTTCGTGCTTTGCCCCTTTTCCTATGGACCTTAAACATTCTTTAGAAGGTGATGCGGAGTAGTTTATTACAGGATTTTGCTATTAAAAATAATGACAAAAATCATTCCAAATCAAATATAACATATTGGTCGAACGTAAACCTTTGTGAAATCAAAAGGGTTAAACATCCATCGACATTATCACGCGTTTCTTTCTCTCAATCATGATTAAACAAAACTTTTAACTTGGGGTTACTTGTTAATTATAAAGAATTGTATTCTCCAATTAATCTAGTATTTCAAATGTTAAACGTAACATAACATATGTGCTTTACGTTTGCCCTTAGTGACTTGCAAGAAACCACCCTTTCAACTTTACAAATGCATATAGAACAATCCTTATCCCACTACAAAAGGGTTCAAAATCGAGTGTTTGGTGTTTTCACGCTTGATTAGTTTTAATTTTACGCCCTTTTCGAGTGAACAATGACGTGGAATGAAGATCATTGTCTTGGAAGAAGGAAATAGGAGAAGGGTACGACAAGACGTAACAAAAGTGTCAAGAAATGTGTTTGTGTACATTTTGAGAATAGGTTTTTGTATCAACTGAATTGAATTGAGTTTGTGCTAAGAGCTTTCTACACGTCGAGATTTCGGGCTTATAACAGCTTGATCAGGGGGCTGATCGCGCTAATTTTGAACGTTAATACCACAACCAAAAACGTTACGTTAGACACATTTCGTATCGCGCTAATCATTTCAACGGAAACGATTTAGCTTTACTTTGGAAGTTACGTTGGAGGAACGATCGATCGAACAATACTCTCACAAAACATAGCGCGATACCGTTTCTTACATCAGCTAAACCAAAACTAAACCAAAACCAAAAACGTTCCGTTCGAACGGTAATTACGTTGAGAAATAGCGCGATCGGCCCCCAGGTCTACACAGTGATTAAATATGGTTTTTACAGTATTTAGGGTTCCGTAGTCAACAAGGAACCCTTTATTATTATTGTTATCATTTATCTCAGACGTAGTCCATATAATGTTAGAAACACAAAAATAAACCTTATAAAGCTATTGTTAGTTTAGACAAAAAAAAAAAAATGTTTGCCATGTCTGTCTGTCCATCTTAGCTCAGATACTCAAGGTACTAGAATGCTGTATTTTGGCTGTAGTATACATGTTAATCACGCCGACAAAGTAGTAAAATAAAATCTTGAAATTAATGTTTTTTTTTTCTCGTCTATACCATGGTATGGGGTATTGTTGGATTGGTCGTTCAAAAATATGGCGAGTCTGTGAAAACCATTTTTCGATTAAGGGATCAGTTTGGGTAACACTAAGTTTTAAAGTGCAAGTTTTTGTTAGACAAGTGCACCCCCATCGCAGATAGCTAAATGGTTGTTTTTGAATATAATAACGAAATTAAAAAGAAAACTATCGCAGCTAAGTAGGCTTTACAAGTGAACGAATAATAGTCGACCAACTGACATTTGCAGTTGGAGAATTGACCGTGACGTATATCGATGTATGGGACAACATGTTTTTCAACTACAATGTTAAGTTTGTTTTTGGAATAAATTTATCACAACTACGGAACCCTTCATTGTGCGTGGTCTGACACGCACTTGGACGGTTTTTTATGGGTTGATTTCTTGTCTTTTTACAGTCATTTTATCTCCGACAGCAAGCTGAAAAGCTTATAGTAACGAGAATACAGATCACTGTGCTGTGGTGCAAAATGGGAGGTAAAATAACTCTGGGAAAGCTCGAAATTACTGTTATTTCAATATTTTTCCCAGTCTACCGTGGCTCAGCGGTAACGGCTCCGACACGAGTTGTAGGTCATGGGTTCGCACCCAGATGGGCGCTTTACTTTGTGTAAATTATTTCATGACCACTGCTCTCAAAACGGTGAAGGAAAACATCGTGAGGAAACCGGCATGTCCTAGAACCAAAAATTCGAAGCCAACCAACCCGCACTGGGCCCGCGTAGTGTATTACGGCCCACTCCGTCTCGAAGAGAGGAGGCCTGTGTCCCAGTAGTCAGAGGGAATATTATATGCTGATTATGCTATGCTATGGTATGCAATATTCTTTAATTAGACAACGTTAGGTGAGCTCATTAAAGTTGTCTACATTTGACCACGTTGACCGCCAACAAAAAAAAAAGAAACTGTTACTTTTACTTTTGTAAGGCACAGGAAGATATAAAAAAAAATAACAAATAGGTAACTATTGGAACGTGTCTTAAGTTTTAAATTGATACCGGCAGGCGGTGAAGGAACCATGAGTGGCAAGTTTCAATTTAGAATTCGGAAGTCTTGGCTTGATTAGTTAGTTTTTGTGGAGCACAAAGCGCACTTCCGGCTTGTCACGTTCTATATACGAATTGTGGAAATGACGTCGATCCGTCGATGCGCTCCAACGGTTTATTGGAAATTGATATTTGGAATCTTAGATGGTCATTAGACCGTCTGTCTTCCGGTTCAAGCGTAGGGCGCGTGCCACTTAATTGCTTCATTTGTACCCATAATGCGGGATCAATATAGTTTTTTCATACCTTTGAGGTGTTATGCTCTACTGATGATTGAAATTTATTCATCCATTTCCTAATGCAGTCCCTAATAAATAACCAGCAGCGGAACAAACAATATCAATAGTCCGCCATCAATGCATCACAATCACGGCACATCGTAAACAAAATTTGATAAAACTCATCATTTTATACCTAAACGAATTATCGGGTAGCAAATTTTAAGCCAGGCCTGCACAGTGCGTCCGCTTATACAAACAAAATACCAACCAATCACGATTTTGTGAATTTGAAATTTGTTAAAGCCCAACGGTTGTACAGAAAACCAATACGGTGTGTACATGTATGTACATGGTAAAACTACGCACGAGCTAAGCAAACTAGTGGGTGTGTGCGTGTGTGTGAGGCACACTCTCGCACGCACCTCCCGCGTACACTCACTCACACAATGCGATATTGCAAATGGGCTAGTCGAATGTATTCGTTCGCCCGCCGGCCGCCGGGGGGTGAGGCCGCCCGCCAGGGGGGAGGAAGATGCGTTTTTGTGCAGTACTCTCCGCTTTAGCTACGTTTATGAGTAAATATAAGTGCGTAACCGATAACGTCCTTAATACCAGCTACGTCAGTGTGAGTTCCCGCTTTTGGACTCAATTATGCCTGTCTGTGTTCGGGACATCTAGACTTTCTTCACAATAGGGCTGTCACCGACGTTGTATAACAGAACTATCTGTTCGGAACTGTTCTGATAAACATTTGTAATTCCCTTTCATTAGTTTCCACGAGCCTTTTATGTCATTCCGGGAACAAATGCAACAATACATTACCATTGGTTTAATTTAATTGAAATACAGGGTAAGCAAAAGACAGCCTAGTCCCAATTACGACGTAATTTCGAGCTGTAGATAGTGCTGAATTAAAACACATGCTCTACTCGAGCCAATCTGTTTAATCTTTCATAGTATTTTATCATCGTACATCCATTATCCAGCGTCCTTCCACGAGCAACGCGAGCGATAAATGCTGTAAATCTAATTCTAAAGTCAAAAATCATTTATTCAACGCGCGCGGAACAACTTACAAACACAGAATGTATGTTTGCTGGTGCTGCCAGTTAAAAGGTTTGCAGATTTGGTGGCGACTGGGGGCCCTGTGGCGCACAGCCGGCCGGAACGGTAGGCTTTTAAAAAATAAACGAGTTTTTATTTTTAGTGACAGAAACAGACTAAGTGGCTTCGACCCGGGGAAAGTCCGACGTCCTCTGAGAGTTAACCACACCTGAGTGGCGATGCTTACGGCCCGATTCACACTTCTTTCAACGCTCCGAAGCGGCCGAATGGAAAGTACATGAAAGGCCTGTTACTTCGTTACTAAGAAAAAGAGTAAAACGAGCGCGAAAAATGCTCAGCGAACGGGAATTCGGGTGACGTACTGTAATATTAGATAACTTGGGAGACGCCTGTCGGCTCCGAGCGGAGGCGTGTTAGGCCTATGCTCCTCTATTTGTTGTCAAAACTGCACGATGTAAGCCTCTGATACGTGCCTGTCGATATTAATTTTCTACCGTCATCCCAGCTAAAACTGTACGACCTGCATGGCTCTTTATAACGATTCTAAATTTAAATAATGACATTGCTGTTGTTCCCTACAAATATTGAATATGGAACGTAAAATCGTGAAAAGTTTTTGTTAATAATTCATAGGCAAATGTCAATGTCAAAGATACTAAATGATCCTGAAGCGCAAACATTTATTTGTAGAGCGTGCAACCACAGCATGCGGTCAGCCCGGAATCTATTTCATTACCAGGACGTTTAACTAACCTCACGTCAATGAACCGCGGTGTTTCTACTATAAAATTTATTTTGATTAATCCGTAACATTCTCGTATCTCTGGTAGGCTCGATGCCATTTCCGTAGGTACACGACGCATACACAAAGCAATAGTGGACAGTGTCCACTCCTCTTACGGGACGAACACGAATTTTCGCACACACACAACCGCCTATTTCAGTTTTACCGCACACTGGTGCTTGTATAAAATTTATGGTGCACACTTTTGCATCCGAGCCGCTATAGCAACATAGATCTGTGGGAGGGGGATGGCGCTGGTCAGCCATTTCGTGTCGACGAGATTTATAACCTCTCTGTGCGTTGGCGCTAACTTTAGTAAGATGCGTGCTTCTGACGTTGGAAGGCTTTATTAGTAAGGCTAGGTTTGTATTTTTCGAATTACGTTCGAAATTCGATATTTGTCGGACGATAAAATTGGAAAATGTTGGTGGGGTAGGTAACAGAGCCGTTGGGGGCATTATTTCAAAATGTACGGTTAGGTGGGGGGGATTTAGGGTGGCGGGTGGGGGTCAGCCCGGTTGTTTGTCTATCGCCGCGCTTTCCCATTCACCGGGTGAATTTTCCGAAGCCCATTGCGCTTCCGGCCCCACCGCCCCCCTTGAGCCTTCCTCTCTGTATTTTTATTAACGGAATTATGGCGTCTGAATAAGTAGTGCTTACTTATATTGATTAGGTCTCTAGCATGGTATCGTGTATGTGAGCACGATAACTGCACGCGCAGTTTTTTATTTGGAACGAAATATTTTCCAGCAGCATGCTGTTGATTTCTTTCGCTCTTGTGTTTACAATCTAGTTAAGTTTTTAAGCTTTGAATGTTAATAGGTACTACATGATGGAAAAAGCTTTCTGCTTTACCTTTTTGTATGTTTTCAACTAAAGAGAAGACTTATAATGAAATGTTTTTGTTTTTTTTGGTGCAAATGCCAAAGTCACTGTAGTTTTAATCTTCATTGTGTAAGTTTTGTTCTAACTCAGACTCAAAGCATTTATTTCTATTAAACCATTTACAGGCACTTTTGAATTGTCAAAGAGTCGGTTAGCTAGTCAGAAAGTGAATGCTATTTGCCCATTCCAAAACGTAGATCTCTATGGAGAAGAACAGGCAAGAAACTCCAAGGACACTCTTTTAAATAAAGATATTACAAAATCCTGGGTACATTATTCTTGTCGTTTCTATATGTGAGAACAATGTGAAAAAAAAAACAATTCAAAATATAATATTAAAAGATTACAAAATGAGATGACGAGTCTCAACTGACGGCGCCCGTTCAAGAACATGACGCGTAGATCAGTACCATCCAGCTCAACCACTTTGTAGGGAACCGAATGATCCAACACACGCACCACCATCAGCGAGACATTTAAGTGAGCATGACATACTCTCAACTGCCAGGCTTTTTTAAGTCAACATGCATCATAACATAATAAACGGCTCCATGGTACTCACATTTACGAAATTGAAAAAATGCTTTTAAATTATACAAAACTATTGCTTGCAATATAATTATTTCAATTATTAATAAAATTTTACGAGTAAAAGGAAAATCGTTGTTACCTATTGAAGTATTCAACAACTAAAACTTGATTAAGTACATAAAAATATACGAAAAGATTGTAATGTCAAAACAAAAAAAAAAGAGGGGGGGGGGGGGGTGCATAACTTCCAAATATTAAAATTCTAACAAGTGAGCCCAAGTGGATGTGGGGCAGGACCAGCACTAAGCCAAGCATCTTTATGTAGGTACGATATAATCATCCAACTTATAATATGCTTGTCTACATAGTGTGCGTTTAATGCATGTTTTAAATTTATTCTCATTTAGTTGAAGAATATCTAATTGGAATGTGTATGTATTGTGCAAATGAGATTTTATATCAAAATATACAATATTAGTTTTAGTATTATATGCGAAACCCGAAACACGTGTCTAGTATTTTTATGTAAATAATCTATTACTTATATGTACAAAATTTCAAAACTGTCTCATGAAAATCACAAAATTATAAGGTTGTTATGTTACCGGGTTGTCCGTAAAAAAACATGCTAACGGCGCCCCCGCGCCTCCAGGGTCGTCTTGCGCTCATTGATAATAATTAAGCAGTAGGTACCTAACCGTACGGTGATTGTATTGTAAGTAATTAAATGGTGATAACATTTTCCATCACACTTAAATATTTTTGGGACAAAGTATTACATGATGTAAAATTATTGAAATCAATTCAGTTATTCTGAACAAACTATATTCAGGTTTGGCATATATTAAAAATAATGTTGTAAAAGTAAAATACGTTTTTATATTTTAGTAACAGTTCCGATATCATAATATCTGACAAACCATTTACAACAAAAACTTTATAAAATAATTTCGAATAGTTCGTTAATAAAAAAATAAACCCAATATACGAATCCCCAATTCTCTTTTTGAACAGATTCAAAAGCTCTGTATAGTCTGTGGGCGTTTCCAAACGCAAGGTTCTGATCAGAAACTCATAACGGACACGTCATGTCTTATCTATGGCGAAAAGTTGGGCCATAGAGTGCGCGGGAAAGCGCTTATGCGCCGTAGTTTTCCGTCACCCGCTTCCGAACACGCTTTGGTAAAGGAAAAGCTGTTGTGTCTGGTTTTCGTGTTATTTTTGTTAGCTACGATCCTGAACAAAGCTGTAAACCAATTCAGCGATTGTTCCGAGTTAGGTTATTGTTTTTATTCTTCTGTCAACTAAGTAAACTTTTTATAAAATACATGGTGTTTTTGTCTTTTGCTTTCAAGTTTTCTAGTTGGCTGATCTAGGAATAAAATATATCAAAACAAACAGAGGTTTCAAGGCAATGTATGTGATTTGTATTATGTAAAAAAATAAAAGAAAGAAAGAAAATACGTTTATTTGCGGTAAACATAAGTTGAGGGAAAATATGCGTCACATTCACGCAAAACGGCCATTGCTCAGCATAATGCTGCGAAAAAAAAAAATTGATAGGGATAGTCAATTTGTTGTTCAATACATACTCACCTTTGGCAAGTGTGTTGTGCAAATGTCAAATATTTCAGGTCAAAGCCGATTGATTATGTTTTAGTGGCACATTTCTATTATTGGCAATGCTACAAACAGTCGTGGGTGGTTTATCCTTTGACGTAATTAGTTGTATGATTAGGCTGATTTAAGAGACGCCTACAAACTAGGCATCACGTCAGTAAGTCTCTTGTTTATTGCGGAAGTTTTGTTGAAGTAAAGAAAAAAGTACGTTTGTGGGCAAACTTACAAGAAGTGGTATTAACTGCTTTTAGATATCAACAATATTTTTGGATAATACAGGTGGGAAATTACGGCATCAAAGACATTCGATTTTTTTTCTGAATTTATTAAGACATGTGGTTGTAAATCTTTTTTTTATTAAAACCAAAAGTTATTTCGCATGGGGTTCTTTCTTCCTCGTGTGGTAAGTGACTAACCTGGTATCAGAGTTTTTAAGCGGCCCTTGGGCCTCTGACTTGGCTTCACATGCCGTCGAGAAATATCTCTCAGGCATTTCCTCACGATGTTTTCCTTCACCGTTTTTTAAAGCAAGTGATAATTATACAATACGCACATGAATCGGAAAAGTCAGAGGTGCGCGTCTTGGGTTCGAACTCGAGACCTATGAATTGGCAGTCCGACGGTCACAAAATTGATCTGACAATCAGCACTTTTTGAACGTCAAATTTACATAAAACAGTCCCCGAAACCCAAATTAATTCAGAGACTTTACACCCGCCTTTTTCTCAAACGGTTTTTTCGTTTTTCCAGTCTTTTTTACAAATCTTTCTCGCGTTCTTAGTAGCCCATCAAGCTCGCCTCGAATTCGCGATGACTGCGCACTGATACGACGTCGATAGCTTAAAACGTAGGTTTTCGATGCTCAAAACTGTATTGCTGATTAATGCTCGGTCTATCGGTTTCAACTGTTAATTATTGCTTTTTGAGGAGAGATATCGGTTGTTTAACTGTTAGATTTCTTGGAAATGGCTATTTATGTTTTGTTGTTGTTTAAGAGCCTCTACTACCTCAAATGGCTTAGCATGATCCGCCGTTATGTCGATAATACTGCAGCATTAATTTTGAAATAAATATATGGTAAAGTTGAGGATTAATGTTAAGTACTATGTTTGATGAAAACACGATTTCATAAAATTTTCTCTATAGAAATAAAATCAAAGTTACCTCCAAACCGAACAATAAACCGCTGGTATTAAAAAAATACTTTAAATTAGTTAATGAAACTTTGCATATTAACTGAACTAACTATAAAGCAGGTCTTATGATATATTTTTTTATTACCATTATTTTCACCGTAAAAAGAAATAAACTAAACTATCGGTGCCTTGGAGTCTTCTCCCTGCCACCCTGTCCCGCTTGCTCGCGTAACCGCCAGCAGTAGATGCGAGCAAGCTTCACAGTGAGGTGGCGCTGAGGTAGTATACTCTTAATATAGGTACCTGTCCGTGTGATTTTAGAATGTGCCGCAAAAAACTGTAAATAGTGTCGTTCAACGGTTTGTGTTGATAAAAATAACGAATAAAGTGTGTTGATGATTTCAGCCTGAACACATACTTAATCAGCCTATAGCCCACTGCTGGGACTCAGGCCTCCTCTCTTCGAAAGAGAGTAGGCTGTAATCCACCACGCAGGCCCAGTGCGGGTTGGTGGATGTCACATGTCTTCGAATTTTTAGTTTTTAGGACATGCCTGTTTCCTCACGATGTTTTCTTTCACCGATTTGAGAGCAGTGGTGTTGAAATAATTTACACAAACTAAAGCGCCTGTCTGCGTTCAAACCCACGACCTACTACTCGTATGTCGAGGCCGTTACCACTCAGTCACTACTGCTCAGCCTGAATACAATGTCTCCTATTTCATTTCGCTACATATCACAAACCAAATACCGTCACAAACTTCACAGATTCAACGAAAAAGCCTAAACTACCATCACTAGACAAGCTTTTAAAACTATATGCGACCATAAACATACAGATCTGTCGGGACCGTCAGCAAAACGACGTAACATTATAACCACGACTGTAGTAACAAGTCAACAGAGATAGGTACAGTCAGCAACGAAAATTCGCTCCCTTCAAATATTCACAACTTTTCCCGAACGGGAAAGGTAGGGATGAAAAAACTGTCAGCCGTGTCCAGCTCGTCTACTAAGTAACTAATGTGTGTGATAATGCGATTATTTTTACCGCCGACACCGTCAGCAGTGAATAAAATTAGATACAGTACCTACTCCAAAGAACAATACAATACAAATATTTGTTCCAGGTATTGTTTTTTAAACACTAGGTTTTGCAGATTACAGGATAATGCACGGGAAAATTTATGGACAAAAAGAAATATAAACATATAACACGGATTTACTTATCCTCATCGCTCTGGTTTCTGTTCTAAATAAGGAATAATAATCTAAATGATAAAAAAGTCTTTTGTTAGGCAAAAATACTATGTAACAAAAATTACCACAAGTAATTTTCAATTATGTAAAAATAGTTAATAAGTCTATACCAAGGAATAAATTGAATTTTATGACACCCGACAAGTAGGTACTCACATAAGCCTATGGCGGCAAGTGTCCAGGCACATATGCACGTCTGATTATTCGAAAATTCATGCCCTGTCCACCCCTGTCAGGCCGCAGACAAAATACGGGTATATGTACGAAATTCACCCGGTTTTATTCCGGCGTTCGGCGCCGAAAACCGGTGCTAGCCAGTTCATACCGCCTAAAACTGCGTATGTATGTTACAAAGGAATTATAAAAGGCCGGTCAAGTCAGAATTGAAATTGGATTTTATTGTTCGACTGTACTTTATTTTGGATTCGTGGTGTCTGAGGTAATTTGATTAGCACTTGTATGAACCATTTTCTAAGCCTGAAATACGAAATCATTAGTGGTGAAATTGGAAAAGATTATTATGCTTGGAAGTCTGGTTAGAAAGTTATTTTGGAAAGTTGCTAGTAATTAGACAGGTAACATAATAATGTCGCTTACTAATATAATTATTATCTTACCATTAATCTGATTTTGAAATCTTATCAGCTGCGAAATATGCCCGTAGCCTGCGGTAGATCTGCAAAGACAAGAAAAGTTTTGTAAGTCCTCAATTTTAGGCATACTTTTCAATTTAATGACCAGAACATCAGATAAGACAGGTCAGCAGCTCTGTCAAAAACAGTTAAATTTTAACACATTTCTTTTTTCCACCCATCTACCGAGAATCGATAAGAAGGTACAACACTACTTATCGATATCGATCAGATAGGGGTGGCCACGTGCGCGACCACCCGGCGCGAGCGCGTGCGCTGGGCTATTGGAAATCTATGGGGTTTTTTGTTTCTTCCGATAAATGGCGATAACGCCAATCTTTTTGTGAATTACCCCTATCAAAACTTATGAAATAGTTTTATTAACAATGTTTAAATATGTGACGATTTGAGAATATTTATGTTCTAAAAAAGTGTAAAATCAATTGATATAATAATATTATAATTATATCAATTGTTTTTACACTTTTTACTAAAGTTAAAAATGAGAAAAATCTAGTCTAAGCATTTGACACTTTATTATAGCGTATAGGCGTCAGAGTGATTTTCATCCCTGATTTACGGTTAAAGATTTTGGAAAAATATCAATTGATTTTAACAATGAGAGGGGACGCCCTAGAAGGATATATAGTGACCAAATTGGTGATTTTCTTCATAAAAGTCAGGTGCGTAGTACTCGCAACCGGCGTGCGTGTATGACCAGATGTATGAACGTAGGTGAAGCAAAAGGAGTATGTCTAAGGAGCGTAGCAAGTTACGTTCTATAGTTTATATCCCCCCATACGAAGAAGGCGTGAGTTTATTTATTAATTTATTTTACACTTATCACTAAAGTCAAAAAATAAATAAAATCGAGCTAAGCATTTGATTATTTATTATAGCTAGCTTAAAAGCGCAAGAGCAGTGGAGCACAGTGGTACCAGCGACTATACGAATTGTAGCTCATGAGTTCGAACCCAAGCATACACTTGACTTTGTGTAAATTATTTCATCACGACTGCCCTCAGAACCGGTGACGGAAAACATCGTGAGGAAACCGACAAGTCCTAGAACAAAAATTTCGAAGATATGTGACATCCACCAACGCACACTGGGCCCGCGTGGTGGATAACGGCCCACTCCCTCTCACAGAGAGGAGGCCTGTGTCCCAGCAGTGGGAACACAATAGGCTGATTATGCTTATGCAAAGGTGTTGTTGAAAAATGTTTGAAAATTGTTGAAAATTGAACAATTTTCAACAATTTTCAAAATCCAGCACTCTTGGTGTTTTATTTTGAAAACAATTAGTCACAAAAACATTACCGAAGACCTGTTTTAGAAGCATTCCCGTTTGACCACCTATACATTGAGCACCAAAGGTATTCCCATTTGAAAATACCTTTGGTGCTCAATGCATAGGTGCTCAAACGGGAATACTTCCTGTTTTATACGTTCTGCTAATTCTGCTATTGAAGATATCGAATATCTTAAGACAAGATTCGCGAACCAATAGAGATATGAAACGCAGAAAGTGTGCCTAAAACGGAAAACACTTATAGCAATTTCTTCGTACAAGCAGCTGATTTATCTAATATATTCCATTCTTTCTCAAACTAAATCTTATACATCCTACAATGTCATAACTCACACTTAAAAGTACCGAAAGATGTTTCTTTATACGTAAACCAGGTGCCATGGGGTGCTTTAGTACTCCATTGATCGTTTTATGGTCTGTTATGGGCTCGGTACAGTTCAAGGACCTAATTGTCAGGTAAAGGAAGCTCTGTAGTGCAGGAAGTAATTTGTAAAGTATGTATCAGTTTGAAGAGGAGTGGGTGATTTATTTGCTGATGACTGTACTTAAGATTTTGCGAATGTTTAAAAAGTTGTGTTTGTTGTCATTGTTGGCTTGTTTTTGAATTATTTAATTTATGGTTCCTTATCAGGTACAATTATTATTGTTTTATTTTGGCGAACAAACAGGAAAAAGCAGTCTTCCTCTTCGTGTGTCGCTGACACGACAGTACCTATATTTTAAATAGGAAAAAGCAGTGCTTAATTTCGACATTATTCTCATTGAATTTTTACCTTTTTATATATTATTTATATATATATCTATTTTTTTTTTTTTGTTTTTTTTTTTTTTTTTTTCAAAACATTGCCCCACACTAGGAATTTCTCCTGTACCGTGGGTGCGTTTACAAACATTTAAACTCACATACACAAACAGCCAGACCCGGAACAACTACTTGTAGGTCATACAAACATTTGTTCCGTGCGGGAATCGAACCGGCGACACGGAGCGCAGCAGTCAATTGCTTAACCACTGCGCCAACCGTGCCGTCATTATACGTTATTATACCAACCTTATACTTTATCGTCTGTCCTAGAGATATTTTTCTACATCTAACTAATTGTTTTCAAGATTGCCAATTACCTAAACGTTGCTTGCTTACATTTTTAACCGGACGACCTTTTCGAAATGTGGAAATCTAAGAACCACAATAAATCTTAGAAACAGCTGTTAATCGTATCAACGCAGTCTGTCCTTTTTATGTCACTTGAATTGCACAAAGGTATTAAAGTACCATACGTGTCAAATTAGTTATTTAAGGGATCAATATTTGGCACAAATTGGACAAAAACACGCAGATGTTATTCCTTGACTTCTGGTTTCCGAAAAGGCGCTTTTTGTATCAGATTCGATTTCTACAAGACCTATTAGTTTGATTTGTTAACTTCGTTTGGATTCTTCAATAGGTTGTATTTTTTGGTGCAAACTTTTTTAACATCTTTTATTATCATTCTCTTGTATTTGGAGAAATTACAATCCAACTAGGTAGGGTACCGAATACGAGTTTTTTTTTCATCTAAAGTAATATTATAACGAGAAAATATTAGTTTATTTTTGTGTTTGTAATGGATAAACTCAAAAATTATTAACCAATTTGCGTGCGAAAATGCAAAAAGTAAGATGCCGCGGTGTGAGCAAACAGCTCTACACTTAGTCTATTAGTTACGTACACATTTTATTTTTGTGGATTAACACATAGGATTTACTACCTTTAATCCTTGTAGTACGTTCCCGTGAGATATTTTCCGACATTCACGCGGGCGAAGCCATGGGATTGAGTGATTAATAAAGAGGTTTATGCAGATGGTAATAGGTAAGACTAGGCGTTTAGTTACAGTTACTGTGTGTAATAATGAGTAATGACCCTTATCAAAATTGAAAGTACTACTCAAACTGTCCCTTAAGACGCTGACAACAGCTAAATCACTGTCAGACTGCATACAAAATAAAGAGAAGCGCGATGACACGACGCTTGTAATTTATTGCAAAATATGAAGAAATTGTATTTACTCAAAAATGAGTTGAGTAATCGAAAATAAAAACAACCAAGTTCTGCATACAAATATGACGTTCTTGTTATTAATTAAATACCAATCGTACGTTTATATTTAATACAGATATTTTGGATTGGAACTCAAAGTAAAAGGTTAGTTTACCGTTAATTTGTATCGAGATTTTTTTTTCTAAACGTGTTTTGTTAACAACCAAGTTCTGAGAAATATGTTCAAGAATAACATATTTTTTTCCGTTACCGCAAACTATATAGATTTGGCCATTTTGTTTGTTTAAGACAAGCCTACTTAGATCATTTCCCTCTTGTCAGCGCCTTAATCGTGCTACTTTTAAAACGGTCACAAGAACGCAAACTATCACATCAGGAGACGCAAAAAGAACTCAAACGTCCCCACAAGGACAAGGACTCTTCACCATTAATATTTATTCGCGGGATGCGGGCGCGCATTCAAGGAACCATTCTTGGCCCCTCACACAATGGACCAGGAATTGGCCTACTTGGCCCACATTCCCACAAAGCCAATATTGGTCTACTTACACCAAATTACCAGTATCGCCCCGCATCCTTAGACCCCTGCAGAGACAAATTAAATTTTAATGGTTTTTTGCAAGAGTTGTCGCAGGAAGTAGTTTCATTATTGTACTGTACAAGGTTATAAATAACGCTTTTTTGGTCCAGTGATTGTATAAGACATGTATCAAAAGATTCGGTGATACTGTGGCAAATTGGCACAAGAATAAAATTGTAACACGATACCCGTACCAGGCGGATTGTTAGGGTTTTTGATTGACCACTGATCGCAAATTATCATGTAAAAGATCAAGGTAATAAAAAGGCCACCCGACCGGACGTGAAGTCAGTCGAATCAAACTACAATTCAACCAAGAATGTCAAACCAAAATTACATGTTTCGTAACCTTAACCCTTCATTTATCTCGTCAACGGAATTGTCAAAACACATTCCGTGTTGGGGTGCGTTCACACGCCCATTTGTAAGACTTGTGACGTCAGAGGATGCGACGTAAGGATTCGTCGTCTTGAATGGGCACGCACACACGCACATCTGTGCACCGACGTCTTAGAAGAGTGTGTGGGTGAATGAACGTACGTCGTGTTTACGCCGAGATTGCAGACAGCCCGACTATGGAGATTGACGGCCGGCTAACGTGGACAAACATACTCGAACTGACTAATTGAAATACGTCCGTTATCCCGCATTGGCAACAGTTTCAAAAAAACTTTCTAATGAGCAAACATACCAGTTTTCAATCATAAATTCACACTTGAATTGCGACGATACGAGTCGAAAAACTGTTTCGTCATATCCGAATTTTAATAGTGTATGTTACGATGAATGACGGGGGCATTGGACCTTGTGCCAAAACCATAATACACGGACAAAGTTGTTTGTGCTGTCAAATAAGTTAATTTAGACTCTAATGCTATTCAGATAATGCGTTAAAAATAAGAATGGGTTGTCAAAAACTATAATTGTAGCTGCAGTATCGGTATGGAGCGTACGAGGGGTGAACTCGGGCGCTCAGGCAGGTGTGAGGCCAGATGTCTTGAACAAATTGCCGTGCCATAAGGTACGTGTGGACACACCCTTACTTCTGTGGGCTCGGCGTGTGCCAAGTTTTAATTTTATGCTTGATTAAGACTCCGATACCGGGAGCGACTAATTAATGGCCAGGAGATCGACTGTGCGGTTTTTCGAGTGCTTTGCCGCATTACTGGTTTACTCCAGTTCTTAGCTTTTCGGGTTAAAAGACTGCGGCAGTTTACGTGAAAAGGAATCTTTGTATAGGAATTGCAGGAACATATTCAGGAAGTATAGCTTTAAAAGTATTGTATTAAGATTCATTTGAGCTTTGTGCTTTTCAAACGAATGCTTTCCTTAAGGGGGATGCGCTAAGTTAGCCCGCGAAATTCAAATTTTATTAAGTTTTTTGCAATTTGCAGGTAAGTAACAGGTGGTATGTTGATCTAAATATGATTTGCGGCCGTAACAAATATGGCTTTACAGAATTATAACAATTAGAATCCGCAATACAACTAACTCTCTTCGAAAAATCCTATTGAATGACTATTTCTGAAATAATCATTCAGTAGGGTTTTATGAACTTAGAGAGTTGTAATGCTGATTCTAATGATTATAATTCTGTAAAGCCATATTTGTTGCGGCCGCGAATCATATTTAGATCAACATACTACCTGTTACTGACCTGCAAATTGCAAAAAACGTAATAAAATTTGAATTTCGCGGGCTACCTTAGCGCAACCCCCTTAACAAATCATTTTTACAGTTAAATTAATATTCTGTTATTTTTGGAGAGGAAATGTTAGACCTCAAACGTCAGCTGTGCTCTATCATCAAAGATCTGTCAAAATCAAGAATAGAATTATTGAATGTCATCTTTTAACCATGTTTAAGCCTGCACATAGCAAAGCTTTAAGCTCCTATAATTTTCTCCTCACACTCATTACATATTTCGCCATACTACCTATAGTGCCCTTTATGTAAAAAAGCCTGGACGTATCATCAAAGTAAAGTCCCGTTTTACACCGTAAGCACATTTTTTTTTAACGACTCAATGGACAGTGTGCCTTTAGCTAATGGGCGCATAAAGAAAATTCTCAATGCGCTGCAAAGAATAAATAGCGAGATACAAATTACTTATGTTTTTATTTAGGTTCTATTCAACATTCTGGCTCATCTGAAAAAAAAATGGTGGCTAAGAAACGGGTGATTGGTAGTAGGTACGGTGGAAAAACTAATATTTTTCTGTGTGGAAATAGTAATTTATTTGTGAGCAAAAAAATATTTCGAGTGCAGCACCGTACACGTGATACAAGTGATACTTCTTAAGAGAATAAGGGAGATTTAGTGTGAGAGACAGAGAGAGTTATATCTTTCTTCTCTCTCATGTAACGAAATTTGCCTAAACGTGACGCATCCTTGAAACTTCCGCCTAAGATTGTTACTTCAAAAAAGCCTATTTTAATTCAAATGAGTCGTATTAAATCCTATTAAAGGCTTTTACGGACTGATGCGATATCGCACCAGTTTGAAACAGCCTTAAAGCACAGTACAATAAAGCTGAACTCCCAATCTGAATATAAAAAAAAAACCGGTCAAGAGTGAGTCGGACTCGCGCACCGAGGGTTCCGTACGTATATATGATGTTGATGATTTCTGAAAAACTTATTATATTTAGAGACATCGTTTTATTTTATTTTATATTTTTCTTCAAAAGTCGGAAAATATGCTGCCTTAAAAAAAATGTTTGAGAATGTGCAAACAGCGCTCTTTCATATGATACCCCATGTGCACTAGTAGCCCCACTTCAATTTTTAAGACCCCCTTTCAGTCCCTTTTGCATAAAATATATATATTTTTTAATTTCTTTCTTGTTTGCAAAATAGTTGGGCAAACGTCATCTAATACTATAAACAAGTTGATAGCATTATTAGTTCTTGAGATATCCAGGTGTGACAGACAGACAGACTTAGTCTCACCATAAGGGTTCCGTTTTACCATTTTGGTACAGAACCCTAAAAAAGCTTGCACTAACTCCAAACAATAAAAAGCAACTGCAAAATTATCGCGCCAAAAATTCACACGCCATATTGAAGGAAAATTCAAAATGATTCCAAAAATGGCGTCGGCTAGGTAACGGAAGTGACGATGACCGCTGCGTTCGTAATAATTGTATTATTTCACGGAAGTTATAGGCATTGACTCTGGTCCTGACATTATGGCGATTTTGTTTAGGTTTATGTTTTATTGTTTATTTCCATAATGAGAGTGTACTGAGTTTAATGAAGAAAATGTGAGAATTTTGGGCATTTGTAAAATAGACACTGTTATTTTTCTGAGAAGAATTGATAACCGAGTTATGTGAGTGTCGGAATAGAATACTCAATTCAATTCAAATCATTTAATAACAGATAATACAATCCAATTTGTTAGTAATTACATACACATCTTAAATCGTGTTAGTAACATACATTTAGCAAATTTTGGTAATAATTATTAATAATCTCAAAACAATCAATAATAATGGCAAAATTATTCATCATAATGAATAATTTCACCACAACAACAATCGTCAGTGAAGTGTCAACATCATTAATAATACAACAGTCAAATCAAAATACTTAGTCAAAAATCAAAAATGATTAAAAAAGCACTAGGTTAGGTACAAGTAACAACATTATTTCAAGGCACGATTTGAAGGAAATACTTGAGTCCTGGTCCAGTGCCCAAGCATTAGACCTTCCGCCCTATCGGCCACGGTGACCAAAAGGCTGTTGGCACTGCCCCATATTATTAAAGTAAATGACGTCGGTTAGACTTACAGTACCAGTCATTTCTGTGAATCTCTAATGTTTTTTAATTGGTAGGTATTATTAAAGTAATATTAAGATCATGTATCTAATCCTGTTATTGTATTAATTTCTTCTAAAACTCAATTAGGTACAAGAACGATTTTGTATTAGAGAAATTAACCTACAAACGTTCTAAATTTCAAATAATCCGACCCCATAGCCTTCCAAACCTTAAAATTGTAAAAGATTACAGCCTCAAAGCTGGGGATGCCGTCATTTGTTATAGTCGATCGGTTGTAAGACCCTCATACACAGTTTCTAGGGTCGATTCATGGATTGTGACGTGTAATAATAGAGGAAAGGAGAAAGGGGTCGCCTGCACCTTTAGCTATTCTGGTACAGAATGTCGCGTGCCCGGTGCGTACTAGCGTATGATACGAGTCATCCTGCCGAACAAATGTGCATCTTTACACCTTGTGGCTTAAGTGTATCTGACATGTAAATAGTTGCAATTTGTATACAATATGTAGCAAAAACCCTGTTGTTCCTTCTACCTACGTTTTAAGAATCGGTATACATACGTAATAAAGAAAGTCATTTATAAAAACTGTTGCAACAAAAATAATTATAATAAATATTTAATTATTCATATTTGTAATGTTTAACTGATTTCTTACCTCTGCAATTCTTTGATTTTGACTTCTCGACTAGCCAATGCTTATTTTTTTAAAATTTATAATTCCATCAATGTTGTGCTTGTAGGTAAATGTATACGTCCCTAAAAGGAACAACAGGGTTTTAGTTACATACTGTATAAGTCCAAGCATAAAGGGTCCAAGTGGGGTATTGACTTAAGACTAGATTCGGTATCTACTCGTAGAACAGTCAATTGATAATAAGGATTAAAAAAATATTCATAAACTGTCACATTTTTTTTTAATCATACATTTGAATTTGAAACTCTGAAAAAGCTTGATTTGAGAGAATCTATATGTACTTGTAGATAATTGAGCATTGATTAATAATTAATCAATTAAAATCGCGAAATGCGGTTGTTTTTACACAACTTTACAAAACTGCGTATATCTCGGGAAGTAAATGCCGAGACCTGGACCCTTTTTGCTTGGGCGCCCACATATGAGCGAAGTAGTTCTATGGCTGACTGACAGTCAACGCACCAAATAAACAATAATTTAAAATTGTTTAGTTCTTATTGCATAAAATCTATGTACTGGGAGAAGACACTGATTCCTGTAACACAGGTTCCAACCTAGCGCAGGAGTCAGGGTTTCTCCATATATAAATGTAACATACTTTTATGTCAATAAAATATTATATTATTATATTAACTGAAAATAGAAACATAACATAATATATAACGATATGGCCCTTAGAACTTCAAAGATGAGAGAGATGGAGAGCTGCTGCATGAAAGTAGTTTTCAAAGTCAACCCTTGAGCCGCTAACGGGGCATTTAACTGGCATTCGTAAAACGAAGAGTTCCTTATCAATGTCGAAGCAAAATAATTACTCGATTTAGTAGGTAGGTAATCGATAATATCGGTGATTTAAATTTTGAAACAGATGTGGAATCGTTACAGAGAATTTGCATTATTGTGTTCGAGTATCTATAATACAGGGGCGTACGCACGGAGCATTTTCGACGTTTGGCTCCCAGACTGGAGCGGGCCGGGGCTGCTTTGAAGCGGCTCCTGCCCAATCTAGGGGGTCCAAACGCCTCCTGCCGGAGGCTCTACGCGGGGATCGTGCGGTCCATGGCCCTTTACGGGGCACCGGTGTGGGCGCGTTCTCTGAGGCTGCGACCAGCGCAGCGGTTGAACGCGTCCCAAAGGGTCATGGCCATCAGGATGGTACGGGGATACCGCACGGTCTCCCGTGAGGCGGCGAGCCTCCTTGCCGGATTGCCGCCATGGGATCTGGAGGCGAAAGTCCTCGCGAACATTTGGGTGTGGCGCGAAGAGGCGAAACTCCGGGGCATAACTCCGCTGCCGCAAGAAATTGCGGCACAGCGGACGGAGCTCCGGAGGGATCTCATGGCGACATGGAGAGTGCGATTGTCGCAACCCAGCGCTGGGCACGCCACAATTGTGGCGATAAGTCCCCTCTTTGAGGAGTGGCTGGAGAGGCGCCACGGCGTCCTCACCTTCCGCCTGACGCAGGTCCTCACCGGACATGGATGTTTCGGGAGGTACCTGTTTAGGATTAAGCGGGAGGAAACGCCCGGGTGTCACCACTGTGTGGATCGCCCGGAGGACACGGTGGAGCATACGGTGGAGGTCTGCCCAGCTTGGGCGGAGCACCGCCGTGTCCTCACGCAGGCGATCGGCGGCGGCGATCTCTCGCGTCCGGGCCTGGTTCAGGCCATGGTTCGGAGCGAGAGTGCATGGGAGGCCGTCACCTCCTTCTGCGAAGCAGTTATGCTAGCGAAGGAGGAGGCGGAACGCGTGAGGGTGAGACAAGGTTCACGCCCTCATGCCCCTAGTCGCCGCAGGAGACGCCCCGGGCGTCGGGAGTCGCAAGCCGATTTCCGGCCACCGTAGGCGCGGGCCTGCGGACGGTGAGCGATGGGTAGCTCGCCGTCCGATAAGGACCAGGCCCGGGTCGACGGCGCGTTGTGTTCCACGCGCGCCTCAAAGAGATGTCAGCACAAACTGACGGGGTCCGTTAGGACCAATGCCTGCCGGGGTTGCGAGTTTGTCCGAAAGGGATATCGTGGCCCTGGCACACAGGCAACGGAAGGAACACGGGTGGGTTTTAGTCAGTAAAAGTCTGACACGCCCTCCCGCTCCGCCCAGAGCGAGAGAAGTTATTTGATGATTTCCCACCCAAAAAAAAAAAAAAAAAAAAAAAAGGGGCGTACGCACAATATCGCAGGATTTCTTTATTTTATTGATATTGCGATGTAAACGGCACATGCGTTCGCGCATCTGTGGGGCGTGTGCGTTGCAAAAGATGTTTTGCGTATGATGGATGGATGTCTTCCCATTGTGTGAGCAAAACATATCGAGTTTCGGGATTCGATTGTTTTGGTAGCGAAATAATCGAATAGGTAATTAATGATCTTTTGATAAGATTGCAATGTGTTGATCGCGATCGATTGTTGGCAAAAAATAGTAAGAGTTTGTTTTATTTTTTGTCAGTTTGATTGACGGATGGTTTTGAATGTGCTCTCGAATTTAGGCTCATGTTAGTTTACCAATCCGTGTGGTGCCGGACGTAAAGAACCCCACTTCTTCCCGTGGGTGTCGTAAAAGGCGACTTAAGGGACTTACTAGAGAATGGCCAGCAGCGTTCTCTATGCATTTTAACACCATACTGCGATCGCCAACCCACCTGCCAAGCGTGGCGATTATGGAAAACACCCCCCTTAGGGGGAGGCCTATGTCCAGCAGTGGACATCTTTTGGCTGAAATGATGATGATGAATGATAGTTTACCAATAAAAATTTTCTTTGCCCAGTTTTACTAGAGTTTCTAAACCTTTACCTAGTTTTTTTTTTTAACAGTGTTTATTCTTAGAAGAGTTTCTTATTGTCACATTATTTCAAGAATTTCCCACGAAAATTAAAAAAAATACAACATTTCCAAATGCCACAAAATGCTACCCAAGCTTAGATTCGCGCACGAAACTTTATCGATCGCGATGCGCTCCCCTAGCCGCCATCTTGGGCGCCCGGGCAGCTGCGCCGGCGCCGGGTCAAAGGTGCGAGGGGTAAGCAGCTATTGTAGTGTAGTGGGTGCTGAGTACGCTGTCTGTAGGATTACCGCTTACCGCCATATTGTATATCGACTTACAAATTTACTATTTAGCGGTTCAGAAATGCTCAGTTTTAGATTGGTATTGAATATAAATGTGAGAGTTCAAACAAGACCATAACTCTGAAAGATCAGGGAAGTATTACTCGCTGCATAGGTTTTTGCAAAAATCATTCAATTATTGTCATGCAAAAGGTCTATCAAGTATACCTAAAACTGAAATATCATGATCTACGACAGTTATGACAAAATCACTTTCTTCAAAACCAATAAGGAACTTATAACAGCCGGGAATGAACCCGCACCTGGGCACTCAGATTGTTTTAAGCGCCACCGTTGGTCGGTAACCATGAAGATATTTGATACGCCCACAAAACACATTAAGTGCCGGATCAAGCATGTGCATCGATGCTATCTTTTTAACACGTGCCTTTTGCAAAACAAACCAAATATCAACTTTGTTTAAACAGCTGAAGGTTGAAATTCCATTGAGGACAGTCCTAAGAAGAAGACATGAATCACCTTACAACGTTTAGGCCTTCTCAAGCAGTTTAAGACTTTATTTTCTGGGAGGTAAAGTTTGGAATTTATTGTAAGGAATTTACTCCAAATATTTATCGTAAGGTGCGGGCGTAAAATCAGCTGGTCGGTCTTGTAAAGACGTTTTTTCCTTAAAAGGAATTGCCAAACGGAATTCAACTTAGCGTTTAAGATGTAAGGTGATTTTTACCTTGATGGTTGATTTGTCAATCTCGGGACTGACAAAAAGGCTTTGCTTTAAGAATTGCCAAGAATTGTACAATTGTCACTCTTATTCCTTTAATAATATGGTTCTCTAACAGTTTCAGAGGTGTCTTTAAAGCATCGTTGCTGGAAGGTGGTCTACTTGTCAATACCGGATGAGGCATCTTAGTTTTTTTTGCGCGTGCGCTCGATTTCAATAGATCTACAAGGTGCAGTTTAATCTTTATAATATCAATTATCGCAAAACATCTTTACACTCTTGAATCGACCTTTACTTTGGCCTATCCAAACCTTTCTTATTCTTATTTAGTAATTAGTTACTTTAGTATTTCTTTCTGACTTTATAGAACATTGAAGTTTTAATATCAATAACGTAATAATAATACAAAACTTATCAACCGCTAATGTATCCTTATAATCCACGAACAATACTCAAACAGTAAGAGCTTTACGCTTTACAGCAGGGGTAGATCGACATGTGCGCAAACGACGCGTGGCTCGACAATCACAGTAATAATAACTAAAAAAATAATAATAAAATCGGGTGAAGAATAAAGAAAATCACCCCCTGCTCCCCTTGTGCTTTATCTTGTAGACTTGGAAATGTTTAAAGATAATAGGGGCGAGTCCCCTCGTTGCTGTGCGCGCGCGCACCTTTCGCGGGGGTTGTGACTGGGGCGTTGTGACGCGTGCGCCGCGGCGGTTAAATTCAAATTTTTGACGCGTCTTCTGTTAGTACGCGTTGTACTTACCTATAATTATGTTTGGTAGCGTGTTTGTGATTTGATGCTTGCGAGTTATCGCAAATAATAAATAAGGAAGCATTTTAATTTTTAGCATTTGAAAATATTTTCAAAATATCTGTTAACTTCTTCCGCTCACAAATTACTTAGGTATTTATCTTAAAAATAAGTTTTCGCACGTTGATAGGTGCGTTCGTTTTTTTCTCGAAAGATGAACTCTTTCGATGAATATTACCTATATGCATAATTATTTGAGTTATTTTCTTATTTTCACAGGTACCAATCGTAAACCACATTTTAATCAATTCTTAATTAATGTTTCGGCTTTTTCAAATAACAAGACAGCACAGACACATCACGAGATTACACTGATTCGAAACTACGTATACGTCGCCGTTGTCGCCGAGTCGGCTTCAAAAACAGAATTCAACTGTACCACAGATTATCGTATTTCTAGCCTTGCCTACGAGTGGCTACGGGCCTACGATCCGTAGCCATTTCCTACAAAACTAGCCCAGGAAATTAAAGCGCTACGCCATTTTTCTTCCACACCAAACTTAGCACATCTATCGTAGGCAGCACTAGTTTTTGGCAGTTCCCTCATTACGTACTGTTACTCAGTAGAAAACATCTTTACCTCACACAAAACTGTGACGTAGGTATGATCTACTGTAACACATATTAATTCACCTATTGGTACCTCGGACATAACTGCACTTAAATCTCTCCTGGATCAAACATTTCAAATATTATTATATAGTCTTCATCAAATAAAATCATCTAGATATATTTATCTAGATGATTTTATTTGATGAAGACTGGAAGACGATACTTGAGAATAATGTTGAATATACATAATATGAATTTATTATTTTATTTCCATTATTCCATTTTTTTTTCATGTACGTAAATCTCCAGACAGATAACTACTAAAAAGAAGATGACTTTTTTAAAACTACGTCAATATAAATCAAAAGCCAATTACGGAATATGAATGAAACGAGAGGCCGACGAAGCAAAGGACGCTTTCAAAAAGCCAGAGGTAGGCTTTGTTGTCCACCTTTGATTACCTGTGGACGGCAGAACGCCGACCAAAGACAATATGTGGACGTGAATGGAAGGAGGAATTAGTTTTTGCGCAGTTTTTTTTTTATATCGCGATT
Organism: Tiliacea citrago; assembly: GCA_963921375.1. Taxonomy (NCBI): domain Eukaryota; kingdom Metazoa; phylum Arthropoda; class Insecta; order Lepidoptera; family Noctuidae; genus Tiliacea; species Tiliacea citrago. The sequence goes on from OY992798.1 coordinate 18,064,816, forward strand.
CATTGTGAATTTTGTTAGTTTAATTGTTGTTGTTGGCTGGATTATTTTTGATAGAACTTTTATTTTGAAGTGGTCATAAATGTAATTCACGTTTTTGAGAAAAAAATATATTTCAGCGTACCTATAATTTACCGTAGAGCTTCTTATCGACTATTTCATCCGTTAAATTTCCAGTTTTTTTTATCGAAAAGTACGTCAGTTATGACTGAGTCAACTGAAATTGTGTCCTATATCCCAGTCATTAATATTATACTAAACATCCGGTTTCTTAGAGTGGTATTGATGATTTTAGAAATTATAATTCTGTAAATACTTGTTACGATCGCGAATCATATTTTGAATGATTTACAACCTGACTTAGTACTAAAAATTGTAAAAAAAAAAAAAAAAAATATAATTTCGCGGGCTACCTTAGCGCATCCCCCACAACTATTTGTAAAGTCTACTCCGATTCTCATCAAAATTCAATCTTGGATTTAGCAAAAAATCTGACACGACATGCGGGTTCGCCATATGTTATCAAGGTGTTCTATCAAAGGGAACTCTTTCGGCAAAAGGTGCAAACTTTGAAGTAGGTCATCTTCTTATTAAAACCTTTTAGATTCATGTCATTTCTTCAAGCTTTACCTGATCGCACGTGGCTGGGTAAGAAATCAGCAAACGCTCTAAAGAAAAAAAACACATTTTGAATTATTAGATAAGTAGATAGGTACCTCCTTTGTTTTTAATTAAAGGAAAAATCTGCACGTGTATAATTACGGTAGGAACCGATGTTTTGTGGTTACCTCTTGTTTTTGACAACGTTAAATATAGATGTTTTGTTTTATCAGTAATGTTTTGTTCATATGAACACCTTGTTTCCATTTTGCTATATTTCAATAAAAATAAAGGCATCAAATTTAAGATTAAAAAAAAAATTGGAAATGAGAATTAAACTGTAGTTAAATATCTCACACCCCAACACTCACTATCCCTAAATAATTACATTTACATAATGAAAAAAATCTTTTAAATAATCATAACCAAAATAGCAATTCAAATCAAAATTCATGAACAATTCAAATGATTTAGTACACCACCGAGGTCGCGGCAATTATCTATGTTAGTGTGCCACTATCTGCTATAATCAATAGCGTTTAGCACACGCTACTCCATCGACACACCATGAAACACCCCATGCAAAACCACACCTTACCCCTTTGCAAATATAATCCAAATTCCGTTGTATTAAAACCTGGTATTTAATAAAAACCAATAATGATTGACCTCTCAAAATATTGCAGTGACACGTGTCTTTTTGGTAGCAGGGATGGTGTTAAGGGCCATGTTATGTTGGTAACATCCCCTGTCTAAGTTTCATAGGACATCTGTTTAGAAGTTCTTCAACGGGATAAGCATGACATTTGGTTAAATGTTATTTGAAGGTTTTTTAATTCGAATCCGGTTTTGTTACTCCCACTGGTTGCTTTAGGGTTACAATTCATTAATTAGTTAAGGAAATTAATAACTAAAACTGTTTTTTAGGGTTCCGTACCTCAAAAGGAATAAACGGAACCCTTATAGGATCACTCCGTTGTCCCGTCTGTCTGTTTGTCTGTCTGTCTGTCAGTCTATCAAGACCCGTTTTCTCAGGAATGCGTGGAGGTATCAAGTTCAAATTAATATGAAATACATATGGAGCTCTAAAAAAATCAAGCTTCTAAGTCAACGCCATAAAAAATACGGCGATTTATGCGACATATTTTGATATTCGCAAATAAATCAAAACATATTACTTCCCGTTTACCAACAATCATGAAATTTGGCAAGAAGCAAGGTCTCAAAGCACAAGTAAAGGAAAAAGTTTGAAACTCGTTAATTTGTAGTTAATTACAAACTTACATTTTCAGTTGGAAAATTGACCGTGGCGTGTATCGATGTATGGATGGTGAACATGTTTTTCAACTACAACGTTAAGTTTGTTTTTGGGATAAATTCATCCCAACTACGGAACCCTTAATTGTGAGTGGTACGACACGCACTTGGCCGGTTTTTTTTTATATAGAATTGAAACAATTTCTCATTGCTTTAGGTCTTTTCACCCGGGAAATTGTGACGAAAAAGAAAATTGTTGAGAAAATACCTTCTTAATAGTAATTTTTCAAGAATTTTAATTCCTCTGTCTCAAAGTGGATTAGTTTATCACTCTCAAGGATTTAAAAATGCATAAATGTATAAGACTTTTATCCATAGGTTATAATATTTATCTTAACAGTCATCAAGTTAAAAAACCGGCCAAGTGCGTGTCGGACCACCCACAATGAAGGGTTCCGTAGTTACGATGAATTAATCCCAAGAATAAAAACTTAACATTGTAGTTGAAAGTCATGATATTCCGTCATACATTCCAACTGTGAATGTAAGTTTGTACGCACAATATTGAGTGATTTAACATGTTATTTTAAGACCATAGACTTCTTATAGGTTTTCCTGTGACCTATAAATAATACACACCTATTTTCTGTATTTTTTCAACATTTTAGGCTCAGAAGTTTCGGAGATAAGGGCCGATGGTCAATTTCCATCTATTTTCTTAAATAATTTTAAAATTATTTTTTTATATTAATAATACAAAAAATATATCTTAAATCCTTACAACAAGCCCTTTTATTTGATAGGTAGGTATGTCACAAGGAAGTGCAAATAGTTTTATTTTTTTAATATTCTAATTTGTTCCCCAAAAGTTGCCCCCACATTCAAAATACATTTATTTGCGTTACACGTCCGTGTTTGGGTCACAGAAATTCATATGTGTACCAAGTTTCAACGGTTCCGTTGATTCGGAGCAAATTGGTTGTGACAGACGGACATACAGACAGTGATCCTATATACACACGAGTGATCCTATAAGTGTTTTTTCCTTTTGAGGTACGGAACCCTAAAAACCTATGTTTAATTAAGGAATTTATTCAAAAAGCTCATGAAAGAAATGAGCGTATAAAAGTTATGGAAATGAGAAGTTAACATCAATAAAATTATTTAAATCACATCGCCCCTTTCAATTAAAGTGCATACATCCATTATAGCGTGGGCCACTTCATGAGCGGTGAGCGATTTGCTTTTGACTATTTAGCACACAAGAGGAAAGTGAGATTAGTGAAGCTTTATGAAGTATGTTTTCATTAGAATACGAATAATATTTTTTTATTTTTTAGCACTTATTTAATACAAGAGATTGAATTGAATTGAACACCCTAAGATTGATTAAATGCCTAACATTTTTTTCAGAGGCAAGAACCTCAAGAGACTTTTTATACCCTTTTGTTACCTATAATTTTCATGTGGGCATAATTTTCCACAAAATGCTAATAAACTATTTTGATAAGACAAACAACAAAAAAATACAATTATAAGTAATACGCTTTATGGCAATAGGCTCGCCCTCTAATACATGGGACTTAAACATAACTGGCGAAACGTGGGTATACTATAGGTGCGCCTCTGCCTAACCCCTTGGGGATTACAGGCGTGATATTATGTTATGTAATACGCTTTATAAAATCTTAATCTTTTAAATTTGAGGGATTTCAAATAACGTAGTTCTTAATAAATTAAAAAGTTACCTCTCGTAACTTGTACCGCTGTTGACGGAACGCTCACACAAGACAGGAAGCGTGGAGCACACATAGTCTTCACAAAAGAGAACACATAATTACGATATCGCATAACCGAACAGATAGCAAGAAAATGCAAGTGGCTCACTTGTCGCTTCCTTTGCCTGAATAGAGCACAGGTTTTAAAAATTATACGCTATCGTATGACGTCTATTCGTTTGGCGCGCTTTATTAATCTGTGGTTTGACGTTTTGCAAGTGAATTGAAAAGCATTTGAATAGATGGGTTATTGACCTGTTTATTTATTTGTTATTTAAACTGTGTTTAAGCAACATAGAAGGTACAAAGGTGGATTTGTAACACCTTTGGTATCCCCTACCTGACTTGTTTATGAGCTCTCTTTGGCAATTTTTGAGTTACTAGATTTTTAATCATGATATTTTGTGAAATTAAGTTATTCTGAGTAAATATTGAGTAAGTGGAAGACATGCCATTTTGGTCGTTCTATGATTCTTGAAAGATTTTTTAGGCTATGCAAAAATAAGTTTAAATTCTTGGAAATATTTTGGTTAACACCAGAAACGAAAGTAGTTACTCATTATTTGACAAAGTGGAAATGAGGGATAGACTGTAGGTACCACATATTTTACCTTCCGGCGGAAGTTATAAAATTAGTGAGGGAGAAATGTATGAATAATTTTATATTGTAACATTTGTGATCCGCGGTGCATTATTTTATAAGACTAAAGTTTAGTTCAATGATTTATTGGTGTCAATCTTGATTTCAGTATCTCCAAGTAACCATTTATTTTCCGGCCACTGAGAGCATGCGTTGCTGATAGTGTCAGTTGAACGGGATTAGGAACTAATAAAGTTTAATATCATAAAACACGTTTTCTTTTATACTCAGCTGACAGGTGTGAGGAAAGCATTTTCTCATCGGTCGGAGTTTACAGGTTACCAAAAACTAAAGAAAAATGTCAGATCATTGTCATAAAAAATATTAGGCCTTTTCAATGTCATTTGGCAACAGCCATACCTCTACCACTAGCTTTGCATTAACTGCTCTACTTTTGATTTATGTTTATGCGAACTTTTCTATTCTTATATTACAAAGAGGTAAAATTTGAGAGCTTTTATGAGGTAAATTTCGGGTAATTTTTAAGAAAATTCTTTCAGTAATGGGACGCTATAATATTACCATCTGATATAGGGTATATTTTACGTAAAAACAAGAAATTTTACACGGACAAAGTCGCGGCCAGAACCTGGAATATTATATGATTTATAAATCTAACCCTAAAAACACAGAAACGAAGGAAACACACTAAACAATGGGTAATTGACATCCATATTGTTCTACACCAGCTGCATTCAATACATAATGTGAAAGAATTTTGTTGTAAAAGTAGTGTATTAGTTCCGTACATTCCCACAGTCACTTCCCCTTTGTGATACTGTAATGTAATTATTACACCTGATTGTAGGGATAGAAAATACACTGTGTTGTATTTTTTACTGACAGAATTTAAAAATAAGGTTTTATAATTCAGTTATTTAGTTTTTTAATAAATAAAAATCGTAATTGTACGGGAAGTAAATAAAATTGTCTTAATTTAATTAAACCATTTAGCTTCTTTCATTTTCCAATGGTTAATATTATTTGTATAATATGGTTAACTTACTTAATTTTTTATAAATTTCTTTTAAAAACTTAACATTGGATTAATAACTTTACAAAAGACATTGATACAAAATTACATAAAATACGGATACACACACGTATTAGCATGGATTTATAATAATTCTTTTCTTTTTTATTATTATACCGATAAATTCAAAACTAAAATCAATCAAATAAAAGCAAACTTTCTCTTGGTCAGTACCAGCGGCCTTGCGTGACTCCGGCCGGAAGCGGGCGCTGCCATTGTGACGTAGCATCCGTGCTCTATGGCTCGTATCCGCTCCCGCGCATCGCTTGCGCTATCGCGATCTTGTTAGTAAGATCGTCACAAAGTGGGGGATTAGATTTATTAGCATTTTGTACTAGATGTTGAATAGGAATTTAATTAATGTGGGCAGTATTAGAAACAATTTTTTCAGGTATGTAACTTTAAGGTTAGAATGTTTTAAGGTAGGCAATATCCATTTTAATTTTTGTTTGACGATTACCTTTTTATTTTATTACGGATCGAGACGGTTATGTTATGTGTGTTTTATTACAAAATGTAGTTGGTTTTAGTGTGTTTTTCAATAAATAGCTTTTTTAAGCTCAGAATGACTAGTGATAATCAAATAAGATAGAAGATGATGTTTCTATTAAAAAATAATCTTTCTTCTGCCGATTACCGTTACTTTTCAGGAATATTTCGAGATTAATAGGTATAAAGTGGTAGGAGCTCGTGGCTTAGTACTGACAACTGCACGGGTCGATCCATCAGGTTAAGCTGTGCTTGCCGGGGTTAGTCCATGGATGGGTGACCATCTTTACATACCGTGACTCCTCTGTGCCTTGGAAAGCACGTAAAGCCGTTGGTCTCGGCTGTCATTCGTGGATCTTTGACAGTCGTTACGGCTCGTCAGAAGCCCAAAAGTCTGACAACCAGTCTTACCAAGGAGTATCGTATTACCCAGTTACTGGGTTGTGGAGGTCAGATAGGCAGTCGCTCCATGTAAAATACGAGTCCCGTACGGTATATCGAATTACCCTTGAACGATATAACTGTCTACAGAAAGCATGGTTCACCGACAAACGGTAATACGAGAAAACTATTAGTCGATACCATTATTTAGCGACAGCACGTTTCGCTGAATAACGCTACATAGAATGAATGGTTGGCCGATACCAAGATTTGCCGATGTCATGGTTCGCCGGAACACGCTTGAACTAAATAATCCTTTATCGATAGCAGTTTGCTTTATCGATTGCAGCCAAACAAAATATGACACATAATGAGATCAGCAAAAAAAAATATAAAATTAGATACAAAATTGTAATTTATTGAAGGGTAGTATTTAAACGTATAGTAATTTAGTTAAATTGGATATTGATGAAGAGTTTTTGTTTTGGTAACTGAATTTACCAACAATAGAGGGGACCTGGCGCTCGGCGGCCGCTGCCGCGGCACGCTCGCTTCGCTCGCTCGCCTTCGCGCGTTAATGGTCACTGTTCTAACCTAACCTAACCCAAATGATTCAATCTGGCAAAGAATGTATATACGCTCTGGGGCCCAAGTCTGCTATTTTTATAAATGCAGTCATTCCAACACGATCCCATTGTCATGCAACTGCTATCGATAAAGGATTATTCAGTTCAAGCGTGTTCCGGCGAACCATGTCATCGGCAAATCTTGGTATCGGCCAACCATTCAATCTATGTAGCGTTATTCGGCGAAACGTGCTGTCGCTAAATAATGGTATCGACTAATAGTTTTCTCGTATTACCGTTCGTCGGTGAACCATGCTTTCTGTAGACAGTTATATCGTTCAAGGGTAATTCGATATACCGTACGGGACTGGTAAAATACTGGTATTCAGCTGGTATTTTTCTGACCTCCATATTTATTCAGCTGCATCAGTTTAGATTGAAAACCGACCCCAAAATAGTTGGGAAAAGGCTAGGCAGATTGATTGAATAGGTATAAAGTATTTTTTAACACTTTTGAAAAAGATGGAAATTATATAAAACTGACTTAGGTACTAATCCTCAAGATTATTATATCGATGGAACTGTCCATATAATGTTCCAACCTACTTTTTAAATTTTTGAATACTACGCGCAAAATTCAATCAGAACTTATTAGAATCACAGTTGATTAAGACCAGGCAGTCTAAATCAAATTTCCACGCAAACTCCGCCCCTTGCTCCCCGCCACTCCGTTATGTGCTAAACGCTAACACATCAGTAATAAAGTTGACTATCGCGTGCGCTCTTTCATCGTGTTCGAGCACGAAACTAACGTACGTCTCAATTCTTATTTCGTTTATAACTAAAGTAATAATTTATTATTACGAAGAAATAATATCTGGTGGGTGGATAATAAACTATATTTTCTTGCTGGGAATATTTATTTTAGACATGAGAGCCAAACAATCTTGTTTGTTTTTTATAATTATCTTTAAAAAAGACATGATTTGCGAATAAAAAATGAATCTAGAGAAAATATTACAATTACGTAACTGTCTTCAACATGGATAGAAAAAGATCCAATAAATCATATAGGTACTAAAGTTTCATTTTGCTTGTATGTGTGACTGTTTCAGAATATTCATGCAAATTAACATAAAAATAGCGAGCCTCCTCTTAATGAGAATTCCGTGAAGAGCTTTTCATTACTTGCTTTCAGATCACGCCTGCTTTCTTCGAAAGGTTAGACAGAATACTCCGAAATTCCTGGTATTAGGTAGGTTGTTACTATCTACTGTCCAAATTTGAAAAGCCTATTCGACTATATGTGACAAACTTCACAAGCTATGAAGGTATTAAAGCCTCGTCGTAGCCTCGCAAATAATTAGAAACAGACTAGGAAACATGAACAAAAGGTCTGAAAAGAAATAAACAAGCAGTTTTTATAACCAACTGCGCCAGAAAAATGATTCGAATCTCTCAATTTTGCCTTTTGCGGCTACATCGATTCCTTTTCGATTTTTTTTCTGAAAATCCCGATCCTTTTTTCCGAAAATTCTGCAGCCCTTTCTACGACCACTTAACGAGAATAATGGTTACATGACCACTCAAACAGAACATTGCGACAACGATGTTCGATGGCTAAAAAAATCAGTCTGTTGAACAAGAGGTAGGTACGGCAAAAAAACCTACTTGCGTTTAAAAATCGTAGAATTTTGAAACAAAAGCGCATCGAGTGGAGCCGGGAGATGATTAGCTGTATGTATCGGATTGAAGGATAATGTTTTTTTTTGTAAAGTGCTACGGGTATGTAAAGCTGGGTTTAGGACGATTTTTGTTTTCATTGTAGAGACAGTAGTTTCCAGTAAAAAATATTAAAATGTGCAAGAACAAAAATTCCGCGTAACCGACTTACGACCCAACCGTTTACCAGCCAAATGTCATTAAAAAAAAACAAAAAAAAATAACATAAAAAAGCACAATAATTGCAACAAACATCTTTAATTAATTAAGTCTCTCATCGCGGTAAAAGCGTAATCTAAACCGAAATAGGTTAAACAAAGGCAGTGTAGTCGTGGCTCAAGCGAGCCGTGGGCCTGCGCTGGCTGGCTCTGCGCTGCCGGGCTCAAACGAGCCAACCGGCTAATCCCAGCGCATCTGCGCCGTAATGAGCTACTCAAGTACACCCTAACCTGTTTACATTGTATCTTTATTGTGTTTTTTGCTCGACTCTTTCTTTCCTATGTAACGAAATGATTTTTTTTCCTACCCACAGCCCGTAATAAAACGAAATCTCGCGTCGGTACTGCCTTTGTCTTTTAAGCGATTTATTTTTAATTACGGATGTACGTAAATGTGTGGATTATGAGTAAGATGCACTGCTCCGGGGGTTGCGTTTCACGAATGTGATTTTGATTTCAAATGTTTATTTCTGAATTATGTTGGTATTCTGGTGTAGAAAAGGTTTTGAAGAAAATCGTCTTCGCATCTAAACTGCCCCAGTGCACCATGGGGTTTCCACGCGTCCCCAGTGTACCATGGCTGTCAGCCTATGTATAATTTTGCATACTGGCTAATCTTTTGATTCAACATTTGTCGTGTAGGCTTTCTCCTTCTTTTGTACTGACAAGGAAAACGAAAGCCTTCTTCGTCAAACTTTTTTAGATTTTTTTGGGATTTACGTTTCCAATGCCTCAGCTAGCTAGCCTGCTCATTCTGTGCCTACCATAAACTAAATAGCCAACCCCATCACAGTTCTCTCCACACTTTACCGCCACAAAAGGCAAACATGACTCGAATAAAACGTGTGTTTGCAACAAAAAAATATTACCAACGAACGGATAATCATAACGGCACGATTCTCGCCAAAGTTTTCACAAAAGTGGACGATACAAAGCAGCTAATCAGGCTGGTACATGCGTGGCCCCATTTCACACATTGTCTGTTCCCAGTTCCGTGATTAAGAGGATTGTCGCCACTTCCCTGGGATATTAAAAGCGCATCTTGTCTAGATGCGTGCTAGAAAGTTTAGCCAGCGTTTTGTTTTAGCTTATGTGCCGTTTTTGTTTTGTTTTTTTTTTGTTTGTGCTGCGGTTTTTTATTTTAAATTTCGATTGTGGCGGTTTTGTGCCTTTTTTGTGTAGGGGTTTTATTTTATATTTTAGTGGTGGGTAGGTATTGTGTGATCGGTTTGGTTTAGGTAATGATGATTATGAGAAAATGCTGGAAGCTTCGCACCTGATGTCGGATTTAAAGGATAGCAATTTTCTTTTACTGCTGCATAATTAATGATTACAAGCTAAACCACGATTTACTATCAATTAACTTACTCCTTTTCAAAGTAGTAACATGATACATTACAGAATTATGATCATCAAATAAATATGATGATGCAGCATAGAAATTAACAAAGAGGGCTCTCAGAGGGCTGAAGAGAAAGTTGGGAGGATTCACTAATTCCTTTCGATCGATAAGAACTTTCACCGGAAATGAATCCTACTTCTATTAAAATCTAATATTGTTTTCTCTTCCGTTGTATTTTAAGACAATTATATAATCTGTAGTGGCTTTAGTTTATTAGAGTACTTTCGTTCCCAGAAATGGAAATTGAATTAGAAGGAAAATGGAAACAACACAAATTACGTAGTATTGTTTTGTTGGGATTTAGTTTTAATTGTATATTATTGTAGTGGTTTAGTTTTACAATATGTGGGTGTCCAAGCAAAAAGGGTCCAGTTCTCGGCATTTAGTTTCCGAGTTAAACGCAGTTTTGTAAAGTTGTTGCATTCCGCGATTTTATTTGATTATTAATGAATGCTCAATTATCAAGAAGTTCATATAGTAAATGACTTTATATGATGTTTCTAAGTACCAGAAATTTTAAGAGAAAAGTTTAGTAAAAAGGTTTGGCCAGATGTCAAATTTGAAAATGCTTTTTCTCAATCAAACTTTTTCAGAGTTTCAATTTCAAACGTCTGATAAAAATAAATATGTGCCAGTTTTTGAATATTTTTTTAATCCTTATTTTCAATTAACTATTCTAGATAGCGAATCTAGTCTTAACCCAATACCCCACTAGTGGACCCTTTTTGCTTGGACGGCCACATATGTATTCTGAATTAACCGTTTAGATGAGCAAATGTTTTAAGTAGCAACTAAATCTAAAATTCTTGTTACAGTAGCGAAGCTACGATAAAATATTTCTCACTGAATCTTAGCTAAGTAGATTAAGCGAAGCGTAAGAGTCCATGAATTAATTGTAATTCGGAGATTTAAAGTAACAATCGTAATATATTTGATAAAGGAGACGTTCACGAAATGTATGGGGCTTGGTACTAAAATAATTGAAAATTTAAACAGCCTTCTGACCTATATAGGCTGAAAGAGGGTAATTATTTTGATGTCTTTGGGCATTAAATTTTTTTTTACAGCCGCCCGTTTTTTTGTTAAAACAAGTGTTGAAAAATAAAATGTTCTACAAGCATTTTTCATTTTAGGGATGGCAGCCCTGTGGCAAATGACGTGACAATGTCCACGCCAGTCAGCAGGACTCGGCTTGACATTTACAGCGGATATTTAGTCCGAGTTTACATCTTTGACTTTTTTCGATAGGTTTGTTATTGCATTGTCATGATAATCAATATTTTTTGTCTTAATTTCATGGAGCTGCAGCTAAAGTTATAATAAAACATCAAAGTATTTAATAGAAACGGAAACATTAGCCACATAAAATAATTATATTGCATAGAAATGAATAAATAAAGACTATGTGCGTTTTGTTTGTATTGAAACATTTTTCACTTTTTCACAAAAACGGGCGCCTGAAAATATCACATTTAACTGTAATCGAGTAGCATAATAAATAAGCTTTCTAATAAGGTACATCACATTAGCGTTTAAAAATCGTCGGAATATTATACCAATTTTGACCTCTCCTTTACTTTAAAAAGTTTCATATTTCAGTCTGATTGGCCTAAACATGTCAATCTAAATATTAATATTACTAATGGACTGCCTTTTTGTCTTAATTTCATGGAGCTGCAGCTAAAGTTATAATAAAACCTCAAAGTATTTAATAGAAACGGAAACATTAGCCACATAAAATAATTATATTGCATAGAAATGAATAAATAAAGACTATGTGCGTTTTGTTTGTATTGAAACATTTTTCACTTTTTCACAAAAACGGGCGCCTGAAAATATCACATTTAACTATAATCGAGTAGCATAATAAATAAGCTTTCTAATAAGGTACATCACATTAGCGTTTAAAAATCGTCGGAATATTATACCAATTTTGACCTCTCCTTTACTTTAAAAAGTTTCATATTTCAGTCTGATTGGCCTAAACATGTCAATCTAAATATTAATATTACTAATGGACTGCAACCAAGTTGGCATTAAGAGCTAAATCCTAAACCCAACCACACCCTAACAGTTTATCTTTAAACACCACAGCCTAACAGAAACAGTAGCACAACTCGAAATGTTTATTAAAAGTAAAAAACGTAAAGTTATCGGTCTGATGTGAAGCACCGGGTCCCTGTTTGTCATGTCAACAGATACCTATTACTTTCCAACGGCCACTGTCAGACTTTTACGTTTATTGTGTAGTTCTGTACTTTTGGTAGCGCTGTATTCATGTTAGTTCGCTGGACTGTATTTGACTATATAGCTAGGGATGTGATTGATTTGTTAGTATGTGATAGGATATTGTTGCAAATCGGGTGAGTTTTCCGGAAGAGCTCCTGGCTAAGTAATAACAGCCGCACGGGTCGATCCATCAGGTTAAGCTATGCTTAACCGAGGTAGATCTTGACCGAGGTAGATCTGAGAGTGGCGGTACGTAGGCTGAATGCCAAGAATACCGCCCCAGGACCCGATGGCTTGCCTGGAAAAGCCTGGGTTCTGGCTTTAGAGGCTCTCGGGCCTCGACTAAGGGGGCTCCTAAGCGCATGCTTGGAGAGGGGCCAGTTTCCACTTCGTTGGAAGACGGGGAAACTGGTCCTCATAAAGAAACCAGGGCGCCCGGCGGACTCTCCGTCCGCTTACCGGCCCATCGTGCTGCTCGACGAGGTGGGCAAGCTCTTTGAAAGAGTAATTGCAGACCGCTTGTCGGGCGGCTGGTGCGGGTGGGGCCGGATTTGGCGGAGAGCCAGTTTGGTTTCCGTAAGGGGCGCTCTACGGTGGATGCCATCATGCGCGTTCGAGCCCTCACGACGGGGGATGCTGTTGCCCGGGGTGGGGTCGTCTTGGCGGTGTCTCTTGACATCGCCAATGCCTTCAATACCTTGCCCTGGAGTTGCATTAGGGAGGCACTTCGGTATCACCGGATGCCGACCTACCTCTGTCGTGTGGTCGAGGCCTATTTGACGGACAGGACCGTCATCTACCCCGGTCACCACGGAGAGTGGAACCGGCGAGAGATGTCGTGCGGTGTCCCACAGGGATCGGTCCTGGGGCCGCATCTGTGGGACATCGGGTACGACTGGGTGCTGCGCGCCGACCTCCCTGGTGGCGTCAGCGTAGTCTGCTACGCTGACGACACGCTAGTCCTGGCACAAGGGAGTTCGCATCAGGCGGCGGCCGAACTGGCGGCACGTGGGGTTGCGACAATCGTCGATAGAATCCGGCAATTGGGACTCGAGGTGGCATTGCACAAGTCCGAGGCCATGTGTTTTTATGGTCCTCGGAACGCGCCACTGTCGGGTTCCCAGATAACGGCGGGAGGGGTTCACATCGGCGTCGAGTCGACGATGAAGTACCTGGGACTCGTCCTCGACAGCCGGTGGAACTTCGTCGAGCACTTCCGAAGTTTGGCTCCCAGACTGGAGCGGGCCGGGGCTGCCTTGAAGCGGCTCCTGCCCAATCTGGGGGGTCCAAACGCCTCCTGCCGGAGGCTCTACGCGGGGATCGTGCGGTCCATGGCCCTTTACGGGGCACCGGTGTGGGCGCGTTCTCTGAGGCTGCGACCAGCGCAGCGGTTGAACGCGTCCCAAAGGGTCATGGCCATCAGGATGGTACGGGGATACCGCACGGTCTCCCGTGAGGCGGCGAGCCTCCTTGCCGGATTGCCGCCATGGGATCTGGAGGCGAAAGTCCTCGCGCACATTTGGGTGTGGCGCGAAGAGTCGAAACTCCGGGGCATAACTCCGCTGCCGCAAGAAATTGCGGCACAGCGGACGGAGCTCCGGAGGGATCTCATGGCGACATGGAGAGTGCGATTGTCGCAACCCAGCGCTGGGCACGCCACAATTGTGGCGATAAGTCCCCTCTTTGAGGAGTGGCTGGAGAGGCGCCACGGCGTCCTTACCTTCCGCCTGACGCAGGTCCTCACCGGACATGGATGTTTCGGGAGGTTCCTGTTTAGGATTAAGCGGGAGGAAACGCCCGGGTGTCACCACTGTGTGGATCGCCCGGAGGACACGGTGGAGCATACGGTGGAGGTCTGCCCAGCTTGGGCGGAGCACCGCCGTGTCCTCACGGAGGCGATCGGCGGCGGCGATCTCTCGCGTCCGGCCCTGGTTCAGGCCATGGTTCGGAGCGAGAGTGCATGGGAGGCCGTCACCTCCTTCTGCGAAGCAGTTATGCTAGCGAAGGAGGAGGCGGAACGCGTGAGGGTGAGACAAGGTTCGCGCCCTCATGCCCCTAGTCGCCGCAGGAGACGCCCCGGGCGTCGGGAGTCGCAAGCCGATTTCCGGCCACCGTAGGCGCGGGCCTGCGGACGGTGAGCGATGGGTAGCTCGCCATCCGATAAGGACCAGGCCCGGGTCGACGGCGCGTTGTGTTCCACGCGCGCCTCAAAGAGATGTCAGCACAAACTGACGGGGTCCGTTAGGACCAATGCCTGCCGGGGTTGCGAGTTTGTCCGAAAGGGATATCGTGGCCCTGGCACACAGGCAACGGAAGGAACACGGGTGGGTTTTAGTCAGTAAAAGTCTGACACGCCCTCCCGCTCCGCCCAGAGCGGGAGAAGTTATTTGATGATTTCCCACCCAAAAAAAAAAAAAAAAAAAAAAAGCTATGCTTGCCGGGGTTAGGCCGTGGATGGGTGACCGTCTTTACATATCTAGACTCCTCCGTGCCTCAGAACGCACGTTAAGCCATTGGTCCCGGCTGTTTGACAGTCGTCAGAAGCACGAATGTTTGACAACTAGTCTTACCAACAGGTATCGTAATACCCAGTAATTGGGTTGTGGAGGTCAGATAGGTAGTCGCTCCATGTTAAAACTAGGCAGTCTAAATCAAATTTCCACGCAAACTCCGCCCCTTGCTCCCCGCCACTCCGTTATGTGCTAAACGCTAATACATCAGTAATAAAGTTGAATATCGATCGTGTTCGAGCACGAAACTAAATAGCGTAAGTCTCAATTCTTTTTTCGTTTATAACTAAAAAAATAATGATCTAGAGAAAAAATGTCTGGTGGGTGGATAATCACACTAATATTAGAAAGGAGAAAGTTTGTGAGTGTGTGTGTATGTTTGTTACTTCTTCACGCTCAAACGGCTAGACCAATTTTGATAAAATTTTGTATGAAGGTAGCTGACACCCTGGATTAAGACATAGGCTACTTTTTATCCCGATATTCCTACGGAATCGAGACTTACGCGGATGAAACCGCGGGGCGCAGCTAGTTATAAATAAAATAGGTGCACTAGTGCTTAAATAGGTTATAAACTTATAATACACATACATACATATTTACTATATATCCCTACATTATATTTTATTGTATCTTGAAGGACAGTGTTCTTTAGTTTGATTGATTATCGTTTTTACAAAATATTTATAACTAGCTGCGACCCGCGAATTCACCCGCATAAGTCTTGATCCCGTGAGAATATCGGGATAAAAAGTATTTTATGTCCTAATCCAGGTCATGGTATACCCATGTGCCAAATTTTATCCAAATCCGTTCAGCCGTTATAGCGTAACAAACAAACAAACTGACTTTCGCATTTACAATATTAGGATTAATTTAGATTGCGTTAATAATTCGGATGTAGTGAATGATGGTTGTTTCATTTTAGAGTACCTGTAAATATAATTTGTTTGCCGGGTTTCGAATCCTACATATTATCTTACTCCGTCAGGCCATCGTTTTTAATTGGCAAAACATCCCTTGACCTAAGCATTACCTAACCTACACTTACAAATAAACATCTCTTTTGTATTATTAACGTATGCTTAAGACTGCAAAAAAAGCAATCTGTAACAGTCAGCGGCATTACAAAAGAAATTTACAACCAATATATCGCCACAAATGTCGGCAAAGGTGTTCAATTTTATGCGCACGCGCGGAACATATGTTTGTGTCGTGTGGCCAATGTTTAACCAAACATTGGCACAAAAAATTGATGAGCCTACTCAAGGTGCGATCTGAGCTATCTCAACAGATTGTGTTGTGGCAGTTTTTTTTAACTTTTGTTTGTTTTTGATAGATTGGCAAGCTGATTTTTTGGGTGATCCTTTGACTTACGATTGGGTCTGCTAATATTTAGATTTCTTTGTTGCTCCTGACGTTTTCATAAAAAAAATTAGGTACTCCGGAACTTAAGAAAAATCATATACCTACTTACATGTTTGTGTCTGTATCACGTGCAAAAAGATAGAGAAATACAAGATATATTTTTACTTCAAAGCATTGAGTGAATTTTTATTCTGACAGTTAAGACAGTTGACAATAAGTACAACTAGGTACACCGCAATATTAGTAAATCAATCTAATCAAAAATCTATACACTCATTAAACACCACAATAAACAACACGCATTTCCTAAACAAGTGATAAACATTAAAGTAGTAATTTACAAATCAGTTACAACATCGTAGTTTAACCCTCCCACGGCGATCGCCTTAAGTATAATAAGGTGGTGTGTACGTCGTGCTCCCCCAAGCAGAAAACACCCATTTAAGTGTTAAGGACAGGTGCCAGTGCTAGCGAGTTATAAGAAATTAAATGTCTTAGAATATTTTCTTTACTATTTTTTAGAACGGAGTAAAACTTTTGTTTGTAATGAAAAAGTAATGTGTAAAGTAAGAACTACAGTGTGGAAGTAATATAACTTAATGGTTACGAAGAATTCCAAAAACACGGATAAAGTTAAAACTATTATAACAGTCACAACTTGACATATTCCAGGAATTTTTCCGAATACATGCAACAAACAAGATTCCTTCGCTCCATGAGTAACGGTAAATATTATTTAAAAAATGAAATTTACAGCACCCCCACGCAAATAATACGGTGAAAAAGTAAATATTTTTAAATGTTCTCACACGTTTTTATACAACTCTTTTAAATACTTTACGCGTTATTAAAATAACGTCCACAATAATTGGGTGCATCATTTTTCATCATTCATTTTTCTTTTTAATCGAATTCTGTTAATATCTGTTATCGGTGGCAGTTGTTTTAATATTAAGCGTTTTTATTATCCGCATTTATTCGCTACATGGATCAAGGTCCAGTCAATTTAAACGTTATTTTTACACTGTCATTTCCCATGACAAATATTCTTAACAAATCGCTCTTTCACTATGGGAGCGTAGGATTTTTAATTTCTTCCTCGCTCCGCGTTCGAAGATTAAACTACGCTTGCCACGGTCGATCCGTGGATGGGTGATCATACATACAATTACATATCGAGACTCCTGCGTGCTTCGAAACACGTTAAGCGTTGGTCCCGGTTGTCAGTTGTAGATCTTCGACAGTCGTTACGGGTCGTCAGAAGTCCGAAAGTCTGACAATCAGTCTTACCAAGGGGCATCGTTTTACCTAGTTACTGGGTTGTGGAGGTAAGATAGGCAGTCGCTCCATGTAAAATACTGGTATTCAGATGCATCTGGTAAGACTGGAAGCCGACTCCAACATAATTGGGAAAAGGCTAGGCGGAGTGACTCGCACCGCTTGCACTAGTACGGGCCTTACTGTGTTTAACTAAACGGTGTTTACATCGTCTTGAGACGTAGGGTTAAGAAAGAGCTAGGGGTGTCACGTAACAACATTGTAAATGTTAGGAACACGCAATGTAAACATGGGGGTTTCTTATATTACCTGTTAATTTGAGGTATTTGTGTAGTTTACGGTTTATTGCTTACGTCATTAGTACTTAGAGGGTGGATTTTGAGGAATGAGCGTGTTTTCTTGTTCTTGGAACTTATGAGCAATGGGGAAATGAACTATGCAGACATTTTTTGGTAGGTATTCTACGATAAAGGCTCGTGCAGACTGGGACGATATCGCGGGCGGGACATGGGTCGCGCTGCCTGTCGCGCTCGCGATTTCGCGTCCGTCTGCACGAGCCTTAGTATTTAGTGCTCCGGAAGCTTTTTTATTACCTACTAACGATTGGTACAGTTTGAGTTGTTTTAATTGATGTTCTATTCCGATTATTTGAATAATATCATAGATTATTTTTAATATTTTGTGAATGTGACGTTGTAGGTTTAATGGACTGTAGATTTGTAGACCATTTTCTATTTTGTTAAGTACTTGGTACTTGTTGACGGGCCTACACTGTCCTCCCATACCTATTAACACTGTAATTTGAAAACATTGTAAAAGACAATTATTTTTTTAAAGAGTAGGTAACCGTGGAGTTTCTTGCCGGCTCTTCTCCATAGGAAACGGCCTATTGGAACCGTGCACCTAGCTTCAAACATACCTACATGGGCACTTATATAAAATAATATGTTGAAAAAAAAAAAAAACCTTATTTGGGTACCTCCCTACACTTAAGTGGGGATGATATTTTTTTTCTCGGCTATTATATATAATATACAGGGAACGGCCTTTTCTTAAAATCATTTTGTAACAAATTATTTCCAGTTTCTCTCGTGTCAGCCCTAAGATGGGTCACACAATCTCGCGGCTTTATCGAGGGCACTCCAGAGTCCCTCTGAGGAGGCCCCGATGTTCACACTCGTATTTAATTGCTCTTTTATAGATGAGAACTTTGTAAGTAATGTCTTCTCTTTGAGATAAAGACGGTGATAAATGTTTTTATTATTTTTTCAGATGTTTTTGTGACACTTCTCTGGGACAACTTTTATTCCCTGATTATTTTGTACCAGTGATTTTCACGTGTTGATATTCAAGTCTTTGTCTCTCACTGTCTGCTCGATTAAAGCCATTTACACGGTGCGATTTTATTTCCTGTGGCATATTATAAGTTAAGTCAACAATGCAAGTTGCACCGTCTAAACAATGTTTAAAATCAAAATCAAAATATTTTATTTCACATAAACCTTGGACATGGGCACTTATGAAACTTCAGAGGCTAGGTGCACGATTCCAATTGGCCGTTTCCTATGGAGAAGCACCGGCAAGATACTCCACGGTTACTCTTTTATAAATAAGTGGCTTTTACAATGTTTTCGAATTACAGTTTTAATAGGTATGGGAGGACAGTGTAGACCTGTCAACTAGTACTAGATACTTAACAAAATAGAAAATGGTCCACAAATCTAGTCTATTAAGCCTACAACGTTCTCACATTCACAAAATATAAAATAATCTATATAAAATAAAAACCTATTAAAACCAAATTACTTTATTGCCATTACAACCGTTACATTACAATTTGGAGACATTTTTGTTGCTCAATTTGATTTTCAAAGGCAAGAAACTTACATCGTGTAAATGGGGCTTAACGAATAACTTTCTAATATGGAGTCATTTTAATAGGTAACATTTGACAATTCATCAAAATTCAACAACGTAACCTTGTAAACCTTGTAACGGCGGGCTTAAAATAATATATTTTTTCGTTTTGTTAGAACTGCACAATTTTTTCAATTACGATTAATTACATATTTATTGTAATAATGACCGATACGAGTAATTTTACGATTTGCTTTCACTAAACTGACAGACGTCAAACGTTACCTATTAAAATGACTCCATATTAAGTATTTTGGAACTGCAGTCTCTAGAAAGATGAGCAAATAAGTTAGAAGAATTGCAAAATCGTCATACCAAACCAAGATGTTTGTTTTAATCAAAAGAAATGTAAACTCCTGCTTCCAAATCAAATAAACGCCAACTGTCACAGCTGCTTCTATTAGTAATTAGATCCGTATGAGGAGAAGATACCCTAACCATCTGTTGGTAAATTACTGAGACAACTCAAACATTTGTATATAAGTACATTACGTGCTCTGCCATCACTATGTTAAGTACGTCCACAGTATGTCCCTTGGGTGGACATCCGTCCAAGCTCCGTCCACTCTGTAGACATTACCAGAAATAGGACGTTTTAAGGATGTTACTTAGCTAGCGCATCAAAGGTGGTGGGACGTGTAGCACCAGACATAAAAAACCCAGGTTCTGGATTTTGTATGACATGATTAGTGTAAGCTTAGTTCAGTTTATTAGCCGACTGCAGTGAAGCCAACAAAGGAGGGTTATCTGTTTGAGCTGTATGTATGCCCGTCTCTATGTTCCTTCGTAACTACTAAACCGCTGAACCGATTTTGATGAATAATATGACGCGAGTGGGTATATTAAAATTATAAAAAATCAAAATGGCGAATGATTTTGGGCTCCAAAATGTGTCTTAAAAAAAAAGCCCAGAAAAATAACCCATACCTATTCAGTGGGGTATAAAAATTAAGAGTTTATTGATTGTAAACAATCTCATGCAGTCGGAGGACTCGGAGGCATCTTTTTAAATTTAACAATAAAGACCTATTGCCTCCGGCTGCATGAGATTGTATAAAGTATTACCTTATATAAATCTTGTTTCCATCTTTTTTTAAATTCGCTTTTGTGCAGTCGGGTTTTACGATTTTTTTTATTTAATAATTTGTACCTGGGGTGTTGTAGGTGCATAATTCTTTGTAGTTTCGTCGCAAATACGTTTTGAGCTTACGGGTTATGGTTTCGACTCTCTTACGGAACATACATTTGTGGTGACTATCAATACATTTTTACGGTTTGTGCATGTGAGATTTTTGTCTGTAAACGATTGCACTGGAAAAAATAAGCAAGCAATACCATCAGCGTTTGATTTTAAGTAACTTCGTAGAAATCAACATAAAACCGATATAACGTCATAGGTTTTCAATTTAAAATGACTCACTATGGACAATTTTAATAACTATCTATTCTCACGTGATCCGATCGATCATAATTTAATAAAACGCGTATAAAAGGTGTTTTTATCTATGTTATGGAGGCTGTGTGGGGGCCATATGCAACACTTTTGTGACAGAGACGCTGGGGGGACGTGTCACGCGAATTTTGAGTAAACGATGTATGCGGGATGTTAGTTTTGGTCCAAAAATTAAAAACGGATAAGTAAATGGAAGAATATGGGTTTATAAACTCGGGTTTAAATAAAAAAAAATGTGATAGTCTTAAAAAAGGTAGTGAGCATACATACATACATACATAAACTCACGCCTTCTTCCCATGGGGGTAGGCAGAAACTATAGAACGCCACCTGCTACGCTCCTTACATACTCCTTTTGCTTCGCCTACGTTCATACATCTGGTCATACACGCACGCCGATTGCGAGTACTACGCACCTGACCTTTCTGAAGAACATCACCAATTTGGTCACTATACTCCCGGCGTTTCCACTCACCTCTGCTTTATAAATACCTTTTGTTAGTCGCGTTTCATTCATCCTCTCAACATGACCAAACCATCTAAGCATACTCTTTTCAATTTTTGTTACTACATCTTCTTTTAAACTGCACCGTTGCCTTATCACCTCATTTTATCCTATCAGTGTCTGTCTATATAGTAGTGAGCATATTATGATTATTTTATGACAGTTGATGAACTTTCATGTAAGCAAGCAGAAGTCAGATGTGTTAGGGATATAATATATGGTTAAAATCATAACCCTTTATTTGCTTCTTTACTATCCCATACTAAGTTCTCAAAACTTCAACCCAGTAACAACTTAAGAACACTAATCAACTAAAAGTTTTTGTACTAAATCAATTACAAGTTGCTCCCAAATATGTGGTGGTCCCCAATCTTGTGTGATCGGCGGTGAGCCTGGCATCCCTTCAATTTAACTTGGGGGATCTTGGAACTTGAACCATGTGTGGTAATTAATAGTGGATTAGATTGGGTGTCTCTTTCTACAGGGTCAAATTAAATAAGACGAGATGGGTATCGATCTAAACACGATAAAACAAAGAAGATTTGATGTTTCATTAGGGATGTCTACGACCCGCTGTGCGCTGGTAGTGCTGTCGCTTGAAATATGGGTTGGGAAAATCTGTAGTCTTTTGTTTTATCATGTTGATACCAATATAAAAGTTGATATTTTAATTTAAGTGTCTACACTAACTGCGGTCGATGAACCCACAAAAAAATGATATTTATTTTTTAATTTATCATGTTGTTATCGATACTCATCACGTATGGGGAGTATCGCTGGCTAATTCAATTTTACCCTGTATACTAAAGTGGGTGTTAGAATCTACCAAAGATCCTTATAAATAAAATAAATAAATCAATCTTTATTGCAGACGATGTTACATATCCATATATTTTAGGCAAATAGCTTCCACTTTCTAACTGACCGACGACTCCTTGACAATTCAAAAGTGTCTTTAATTGACATAAATACTTTGAGTTTGAGTTTAGAAACACAAGAATAAAATAAAAATAACAATTTAAAAATATTTTTTATTTAATTTATTTATTCTTAGTAAAAGTAACTTGAAACCCAAATTAGCATTGGTCTTAAAACACAATAATTTAAAGCAGTTTCAATAAGCATGAGATCAACATTGAGTACAGCAACTGTACCAATTGAAGATTTTGTGCCTGTGCCTACAATTGCAATTAATTTTTTGTTTATTATGCCTACTACTTAGGTACTTTTCCAATTCACTTAAGACATTGGCAGAAAATGCATAGAACTCAATAAGCATGGAAAACGTGGCAAACTATTTCATGTCAAATTCTTTTTTCTTTCTTTTTAAAAACGTTGGACTAGGAATTTCTCCTGTATCGTGGGTGCGTTTACAAACATTTAAAATCACGTACACAAACAGAAATTAGACATCCAATAACCGGAAACAAGATGAAGTTAACTATAGATAAATAACAAACGAGTAATTACGCCATGTAAATTGTCTTTAGTCCCTGGCCCTGACACCAAGCAATGGACAAGATTGTCAAACTTTTATTATTTGAATACGAGGCTTTTGGCTACTTAGTTTGTGTGCAATTTATGTTACTTTTTTATAATGTGCGTTTTGTTATTGCAGAATAAACACTTTTTCTTTTTTCTTTAGATCCAAATGAAACCAACCAAAATATTAAATTCAATATAGAAAAAAAAACCAGCATAAAACAAAACAACCAATGAGACGTAATCTTACGGCACGCGCACGCGTTTAAAAAAGAGCCAACAAACAATACGCCATTAAACGTGAACAAAAGGAGCAAAAGCCAAGTCGGGGACAATTAAAACAAGAAATAATAAGGAGTTGTGATAATAAGTATTATTATATCGCGGGGTAGAGGGTCCTGTACACCTGGCACGCGATTCCCCTCGAATTATTAAAATGTTGAATTTTTTTAGCCCCTTTTAAAAGATGTGTTTGGCTCCCAATTGGATGTTTGAGGCAGAGAGAATGAGATAATTTCTTTCATTTAGAAATAAGATAATGAATGGGTTTTTGTTTTTGCCTTTTTTCGTTTAGGCGTCTTTATATGCTTTTACTTGATGCAGTAATATTCTTATGCGGATTGAGAAAATAGAAAGATTTTTGTAACACGTTATGTGCTCATTACGAGTAGTTTTAATAAATGCAGATTTTTCCTTAGATTTTATTCATTTATCTTGGTTACTGTAATATGGAAAGTCTGTAGTGTAAGTCTTTAGTGGAAGTGGTATTATACTGAAGAACTTATGTAGAAGAGAATAATTTAATAAATGAAAAAAAAATAACAACGAGATTTTGAATAACAAAAGATATTTTTTTATTTTATAGAATAGGGATTTGTGTAGAAAATATCCCATATCTTTTCTTCCTAATATAATTATTCCAGAAACTACTTTTTAATAACCCACTTGTTGTGTAAAATCATAATAAAATATTCAAGTGATGCATCCTTATTTGCATGCTCAATGCCCAAGCTATGCTTCACCGTGCGCGTGCGCTGCTTCGTCACATCTGTCAGTACCACCTGGTCAACTTGGTGCATTTCTGTGCCCCATTGTCCAAGTACTTGGGGGGAAATAGTATTTAGTTAAGAAAAATAATAGTAATGTAAGTGGACACGCTAGGTTCGTAAGAGTGTTGTTAAAATATTATTGTTAGTTCATTTGTGTTTTGATATTTTTTGTGGACGAATTATGTTGAGGTTGGCGTCTTTTAAAAAAAAACTATCCTTTATTCAGATATATAGATAGTAGTACCTCATGCTATTGTAAGTTAAAGAGTTTAGCTGGGGTCTATTATATGCGTTTTATTGCATCTATTCAAAAAGCTCTTTAATCCCTAGGGGACTGAAAGTGATTTGAATTTGGAATATGGATATTGTTAGTAAAAGTTCCAATCACCAAAGAGATCAATCACGAACATTGTATGAACAAGTAACGGGCTGTGTGATAAAGTAAACCGCGCGTGATACAAATTAAAAAAAAAATGTTACAAAAACGCGCGAAATGCATTCCGCCTTCGTTGATAATTGTTTACTCAAATTCTGATTTTACTTAGTTTTATAAAAAATAAGTGTGTCTTCCTCAATATGTATGTAAATATAATATATAAACGTAGTATTCTTATTCATTAGTTGCACTTACTTATTTTCTCATAGAGGGTAATAAAAATTAGTGTCCACCTCGGGAGCAACAGTGACGAGTGACGTGCTTTGATTCCCTCGCTGCGCTCAGGATTCTACTCTAGAATCCTTCGCTCCGCTCTGTATTCAAAGAAACACTCTTGCCTTTAAAATAGTTGTTTGCTCCCTTGGCAAACAATCTACTTTTTTTCAGTTGTAAGATAAGAAAGCTTACTAAGGTTTTTTAGGCAGGATACGTAAAATTGAGATCAATGTCTTGCTTATAAATGAATAGTATTTATTCGGTAAAAGCTTTCTTTATGTAAATACGTAACGCATGAAGTAGTTGTTAGGTATAAGCTAAGTTATGTTCATGCCTAAAGTGTGTTCCTACTTAACACATAAGCATGTAAAACAATAGTGATCTACATACCATTTTCATTAATACCTCTCCATTTCCACACACACAGCAACACGTAATTACAGTCAATTATGTTAATTTAATTCATACATCCTTATGTACAGGTGTACCAACCTTTCAAGAGTAAATTGGCGTGACTTCAGGAAACGGAAGTGCGTTTAGCCAATGGCGGGCCGTCACGGAATGCGCGCGCGCCAATGGAACGGGGATTGGAATAAGTACTTCGGTTTTATTGAAGATGTAGATTTGAATAACCGATTGTGATCGGATATGATAGTATTGGTTATTGTTTAGTTTTGTTACGGTATTCAAAGAATAGGGTACACGTAATTCTGTAGCATAATCAGCCAATAATGTTCCCACTGCTGGGACACAGGCCTCCTCTCTGTGACAGGGAGCGGGCCGTAATCCACCACGCGGGCCCAGTGCGGGTTAGTAGATGTCGCATGTCTTCAATTCTCTAGAACATGCCGGTTTCCGCCAGATTTTTTCCTTCACCGTTTTGAGAGCAGTGGTGAAGAATTATATTTATTTTACACAAAGTAAAGCGCCTGGCTGTTACTAGGTCACCGCTGCTCTCATCATGTCTGTCATTTTGTTTAACGTGTAACGATTTTCTGGTTCATCTAATTTGAGGTGACGTTTTCTCACTATGTCGAGCGATTTCCATATCTTTGTCTTTATTTTATTTATTAAAGCCTGTAATCAAGGCTAATTTATGCATTTTCGTGATTTTAGGTATACGTCCATTCCTGGTATTTAGGTGGTGCTGACTTACTAACGTTTAGATAGGCTTGTATAGATATTTTCTTTTTGCTGCCTGTATACAGCCACCCATGTAAATATTTATGGATTCGTTTAGCTACAAAATTGTCTCTCATAACATAACATTACGCCTGTAATCCCCGAAGAGTTAGGCAGAGGTGTACCCTTAGCACCTAGTAAGTACACCATTTCGCCAGTTATGTTTGAGTTCGATTTACTTTAAACTCATCTCTTCCACATTAGATCCTACAC
The DNA here is from genome assembly GCA_963921375.1 of Tiliacea citrago. Classification (NCBI taxonomy): domain Eukaryota; kingdom Metazoa; phylum Arthropoda; class Insecta; order Lepidoptera; family Noctuidae; genus Tiliacea; species Tiliacea citrago. The sequence goes on from OY992798.1 coordinate 18,090,737, forward strand.
AATAGTGTAAACTTTCAACTATCAGACAGCCATTCATCAGAGTTCCAAAGACTCTTTAATTACTTTTTCTCGTAGCGTGGCTTAATGCGAAAACTTTAAAATTCTTGAGCGTGCCCGCCACCATACGCGGGTGTTCAAACGTGACTCGTTGGTACCCAAGTTGCCGTGTAAATGTGTGCTTACACTTGTGGGATACATACGGGGCTGGAGTTGAGACGGGACCGTAAAACGTGGAGAAAGAATGTGTTACTATTTCTTTGAAAAGTGTTGCGGAGGACAATATTTTTTTGGTAGAACGTTTTTTCTTTCTTCTTTTTAAAAACTAGGAATTTCTCCTATATCGAGGGTGCGCTTACAAAAATTTAAACTCACCTACACAAACAGCCAGTTTGCTGCCGTGTCAATGCCTTATTAATGTGGGTCAAATAATACATTAAAATTACTTCCCGTAAAGGTGCTGCAATGCCATATTTGTTTGTCTCGTCATGGTCTGTTTGGTTACTTTCACAACATTTTTTTTTTTTGTTGTGAATCAGCCAAAAGTTTCTGCGCACTTATAGGATTTATAAAACGCAATCGTGTTCCTGTTTTAAACAAGTAGGGATGGGAAGGATACCAACAATTTTAAACCCTTTTCTTTATAAAGTCAACTAAAACACGGTGATATGAATAGAAAAACATGACACAATGATCTCAATCAAAACATAACAACGAACAATAAACGATTCAAGACACGCGTTCCCGCTGTTTTTCGTCTCCCCGTATGTTTCCGTCATCACACCTCGGCATTCAATTTGCGACGCGTCTCGCGAGCAATTTGTGACTTGCGGCAACTTACCTCATTGTGGTGTCGCGGCGTCTTTTGTCGCAGAAACGCAACCTCATGTGTGAAAGCGCTCTTACATTCATCTTGAATAGTTTTTTTTAATAATTTTCTTGTTTTTTTTCGATGCATTGGGTTAAAATCATAGAGGATTTTTTAATATGATTTTCATGTCAAGTTAAAATTAAAGAAGAAAGAAAAGATTATGGTCTGTGTTAAGATTGAAGAAGAAATTATGGACTGATAATTTAGGTATGCAAGAAATCACCCCTAAAAAGCTATCAATATACCCAAAAGCCCAAGCGACTCAAAAGACTAGAGGGTGTAGATTTTTTTTTTAATTCTACACCCTCTAGGTCAGGGATAGTGAACTAATGGCACGTAACAAAATAATTTACGCACGGCATCAATGAATGAATTTAGGTACCTGATTCAAAAGGGATGAATCTAAGGCAATTGAGATGGCAAGGCATGCAACTGAGATGAGAATGCTAAAAGGGATGTGTGGTGTGAGGAATGGATAGAATAAGAATAGAGTACCTACATAAGAGGAAGTCTGAAAGTGGCACCGGTGACTGAAAAGATGTCCGGAAATCGGTTGTAATTAAATAAAAAATGAAATTGTTGTTGTTGAAATGGTATGGTGGAGGGAATTATGGTGAGGAGATTTCACACAGTCCATCTCTCGTTATGGACTGTGTGAAAAGATGATATAGATAGAAAGTTTATTCAGTTATAATAAACCTTAACAATTAAAATACACAAGCTAGAAAGGGGGTGACTACAGAGATGGCGACTAATAGACAAGTATGGAAGAAAGGGACATGTTGCGCCGACCCCAAGTAAATTGGGAAGGCAGGAGAATGATGATGATGATTTTAGGTGAAATTTTGGTTTGGTTCGAAAGTGAGATGCGTTATTTCGCATAACATAACAGATCAATTTCGACAATTTTTTTAGAAAAACTACTAGAACTAGCAACTAAAGTAAAAACATTAAAAAACGACCAAACAAGTGTCAGCCAAGTTTCCCACCGTCCGTCCTCTTAGCACCACTATTTCTCCGTCGCAAAAAACCTTAATGAAGAATCCTCAACTACATAATACCTCCTTTACCGACTGCGGCAACACCATAACACTTCAGTGCTATCTTGAGTACGGTTTTTCTCTCCAGTTTTAATGGAGAAGCTCTTTCGTACGATTTTGAACGTTTGCGGCTGACTTTGTCTTTTTGCTGACGTAATAGTATTGTAATTGGGAACTGACGATCTTTTTTAGTTCTTTTTCTTTTGTTGTTCTGAGATTTCGGATTGATTTTTTTGTCGTGGAAGATAGATGAGGTTTTTTTGGTAAAAATATGAAGATAGGCTGATTAAACTCTGATGGGTCTGAAGTAACATCAAGAACTTATTTATAAAAATGATGCATACCTAAAAAATAGTCGATTGACTGATCTGACTTGTTCTACTCGTAAAATGGACGCTTTGACTGAAACATTTCATAATATGGTCTGCATTACATTCATATCCCGCAATTCATCTGTTCGACAGTTTTGTATGGAGATTCGTAAAATGGTTCACAAATTATGAATTGCTATAATGAAGTCTAGCTGTCAAACAGAAGAATTGCGGGATATGAATTGTACGCAGAACATATTATTGTGAATTGTCAGTTTGTGACCATTTTACGAATTTTAATATGTATGATTCAGTCAAAGCGTCCATTTTAGGCCCCCTGTAATTTATCTATCAAATCAAATCATTTATTTTTTGCCAACATGGGTATGGGTATAGATGTTAAACATGTTTTGATGATCTGCCGTCACTTGGGCATGCATTTACACGTAGATTACAATCTACTATGAAAATACCAAGACACCCATACTTAAGATCATACAGGTTATCTTTAGAGCCATAGATCTTGTTCGTTATAAAGTGACTAAGCGGGATGAGATACATGTAAACACATAATTTATGCATACAAACTGACTTTCCTTACAACCTACAACACATGACCCACATTACAATAAAAAAGAAAAAGAAAAAAGTATACGCAAATAATATTTATATTTAAAAAAAAAAACACGTCCGCTATATCGCTCCGTTCCACGTAATGATTCCAAGATTCGCGCCATCAGATCGGGAATGTTTCTCTAATGAGATCCACCTTCGTGTCTACGTACAATGGAACGCGATGCGTGAGTTTTCTTTTTTTTTAAGCGTCAAGGGTCGCGCCCATTCAGCCTTTCTGGATGACGTTTAAAAAGATGGCGTTCTAAGTAATGATTCTACGTGTGACGTTTTAATTTTGTTAGTGGAAGTATTTGTTGTGCGAGAATTACTTTAATGTAGGTTTACCTGATTGAGGTTGGTGCCTAGATATGTTATCCTTTAATTATTTTCTTAAAACCAATGAGGGTTTTCATGATAATTCACTCCACTTTTTGGCGCCAGTTTGACAAGAGGTCTTCCATTTCGATACTGAATATAAAATAAGCAACGTGCCGCTACAATGGCGACATTAATTTAACACACGGATGGCTAGTGACCAGTAATCATAAAAATATAATAAGATAAAATAATTCGTACATTGAAAAATTCAAATTTTCAAAAAAACTAAATAATAAAGCTCTCTCTTTCCTTCATGTTAGTCGTTTTAATTTAATTGATGCGATGTTATGTTACCCCGGCAAATTACCTCTACGCTACAGTTTTTTAAGTACAGGTTGCTACAAAATGCAATTTTAGATAATTGTTAATAAATCAGTAAATAATAATGTTTAATGAGATTCAAATATATTCTTAAAAAGAAAACGCGAAACGTTTTATGTTAATGTCGCCATTTAAAGCGGCACGCTGTAAGATGACGTTCATCATTCGTTCATTCATTCGTTCATAACTCAGTCACGACTAAAGAAAATATAGGCGCTTTGACACTTTTGACATGTGCCCGGACCTGACATCTCAGTGGTGCCACTTGGTAAACGTCATTTCAAAAAACCCTCATTGTATTGTATCGTTAGTACGTTTATAAAGGAAAACCTGACATGCACTACTTAGATCTGGGAGAACTACATAAATATAATATATTTTCCTGTTGATCAAACTCAGAGGGCCTCGGCAAGGGGCAATCGCGTTCAAAGCGTTTTGTGTTTCCACCACGACTTTCAACAGGATCAATTAACATAAGCTTTTCGGTAGCTTATATATAACAGTCCCTTAAATTTTTAGGGTTCCGTACCTCAAAAGGAAAAAACGGAACCCTTATAGGATCACTTCGTTGTCCGTCTGTCTGTCTGTCAGTCGGTCAAGACCATTTTTCTCAGGAACGCGTAGAGGTATCAAGTTGAAATTAATATCAAATACCCTTGAAGCTCTAAAAAAATCAAGCTTCCAAGTCATCGCAATAAAAAATACGGCGATATAAGCGACATTATTGCAACATATTTCGATACTCGCAAATAAATCAAAACCTATAGGGTACTTCCCGTTGACCTAGAATCATGAAATTTGGCAAGAAACAAGGTCTTACAGCAAAAGAAAAGGAAAAGTCTGACAATTGCAAATTTGTAGTTTTATCACATAAAAAAAAAATTGCGAATATCTCGCACATAAATCAAAACCTATAGGGTACTTCCCGTTGACCTAGAATTATGAAATTTGGTCAGAAGCAAGATCTCACAGAACAAGTAAAGGGAAAAGTCCGACAATTGTTAATTTGTAGTTTTATCACGTAAATAAAAGATTTTTTGCGATTACAAACTTAAATTTTCAGTTGGAAAATTGACCGTGGCGTATATCCGATGTATGGTAGAACATATTTTTAAATACAATGTTAAGTTTGTTTTAGGGATAAATTCATCCTAACTACGGAACCCTTCATTGTGCGTGGTCCGACACGCACTTGGCCGGTTTAGAGTTTTCTATCATTGTAATTGCTGATATAATGTTACGTTTTCCAGGCCTTTAGGACCTATTTTAGTCCACCACTGTGCAAGTAGAATCCTCGAATTTGCAATATTTTTTCTTTAAAATCTAAACCTTTTCTATCTTTCTTTCGTCGTCAACTACGAGTATGCATAATAATAATAATACTGTTTATCTCAGGCGACACGAGCCCAAAGAAAAAAAAAATCTCACTTACCTAAAATATGCCTATTAAAGATGTCACCCAAGGGTATCAGATGTTTTGATAAGAGGCGGTAGAGAAGTCTGAAATAAAAGAAACAATAAACATAAGCATACGTTTAGGGTAATCGTTCAGACTATTAAAACTAAAACTGCTGTTTACACTGAGTGAATTTATACATCTAAAAACAAATTGTTTCATGCTCCCATCGTACTGGTGTTTGCTAGTGACTGACGTGATTACAGGTCACTAACACATCGATAGATACTGGTGAAGATTACCCTTATTCTAGGGTATAATCTTCTAAAAACGGTCAGTTAGTCATTAGAATAACCCATTAATTGGTTAGTCATACACAACGGATTCACAAAAAAAAATTCTTGCTACGAAAATAGAATCTTCGTAGACCCTGCTACGAAAATTGTCTACGACGTAGCACACACGTAGCCACTTTAACGTCATTTGTCAGAATTCGTAAGATCAAAGTCAAAGTTAGTGTAAACTTAAGCCCCGCCCTCTAACGTCTTGCGCACGCCCCTCGCCCCGCGCCCGCACCCCCGCGCGGCTCCTTGCGCACCCACGCCTTGATTCTTATGCCGCCTTGGTACTATACGCCCTGAAGAGGTGGGGTAATGCGTCTTGGAATTGGGGTATCAGCAGAAAAAATGGTTGTATGATTGTGTCGTGTTATAATTGAGCTTAAATTCATAATCTTGAATGAAATACCTAAGTAGAAGTCCGGTACATAATGTTGACACTTATTAGGTCTCATGTGATAGAGCTACAGATCTTTTCTCACAGAAATTTAAATAATGATTGCCTTATTATTTAGATTTCTGTGTCTTTTCCATATTAGACTAAAGATATTCCAAATCTAAGTGGAACGAACAGAATTTTGAATGTTTCCAATTTGATAAAGAAATATTAGGGACAAATGCAAGCAGTAGATATTGGTGGAACTGTTAGTATGGTATTATTCGATATGCCCTCCGATAATCTCTCAATGTTGACATCGAGTAAATGTCAATGATTGACATTATGAGCCTAGCGGTACAATGAACGATTAAAGGGCTATTTACCAGTTTTTTTTTTTTTATAATTCACAAAACATAAACTTTGACAATAAGTAGGTATACATAAAGGTAAAATACAAAAGGTAAGTAGTGAGGTCGAAAGTGCAATAAGAATAGGTACCCCATAACCCGAAACTAGGAAAAAGAAAAGAAAGAAAGAAAGAAAATACGTTGATTTGCGGTAAACATAACGCAAAAAAAAAAAACCTGTATCTTGGAAGGCAGTTGTCGTAGAGATTGTTTTAATCGAAATTTGGAGTCCTTCTATAGGTATATATCTATCTATATTCCATACAAATAAACAAAACTGATGTATCTGTTTGCAATGTCAAAATAACAGAAGAATTTTTACTAAATAAATATGAAAGTACAAACGGTAATATAAAAATAAAAAAAATTGTCTACTGTCTGTTTGATCCGGTTAATGTCTGAAACAGCTGGACCGATTTTGACGGGACTTTAACTGGCATCTGCCAGATGATAAAGATGTGATGTTATAAAGAGTAACATTATTTTAGAAAAAGTCACGTGGGGTAAGTCGCGGGCAGCAGCCCAAAACAAAAACCGTAAGGCAAGCATATTATAAATTAACATCGCTTTTCGTGTCTGTATCTGTGACCGCGTTATTCTTCTAAACTACGCCACGGATTTTGATGGGGTTTTCTCGATCATACAGAGAATTTATTCCGAAACGTGTTTATAAGAAATTAATATTAACATATAAGTGTCTGTCTTGTTGGTCTACTGGTCGTACGCTACTGCTGATAATGAGATCCTGGGTTCGAGTACCAGGTCGGGCAAAGTGTTATTGGGGTTTTCCATTAGGAATTTCTCAGTAGCAGCCCGGAGTCTGGATTTGTGCCCGTTTGATGGCAATAGGCTCGCCCCCTATTACATGGGGCTTAAACATAATTGGCGAAATGTTGGTGTACTATTAGGTACACCTCTGCCTAACCCTTCGGGGATTACAGCCGTGATTTTATGTTACATATAAGTAATAAAGAAATCTTGATGTTTTCTCTAGTCGTAAAAACCGTGTGAAGCAGGGTTGAGTCGCTAGTCCTAATTAATATTACAAAAGTAAATTTGTTTGTTACCTTTTCACGCCTAAACCACTGAACCGATCATCCTGAAATTTTGCATAAACGTTGTCAGGTTTACAGAAACGGACATAGGATACCTTTCATCCCGAAAAAGTACTGCTCCCGGGAAAATAACAATAACGTTCTTATGATAATAGAACCACGCCACGCCACGTGTCTTTCGAATCATGATTGAATTATGTTATGGGATGTATTTAATAGCACTTTAAATTTCAAAAAGCAGAGTGCATCCTGAAATGCTTGTCAAATTCTAAATTAACGCGAGTGAACCCGCGGGCGAAAGCTAGTCACACTAATATTATAAAGGCGTAAGTTTGTGAGTGTGTGTGTGTATGTTTGTTACTTCTTCACGCTCAAACAGCTGGACCAATTTTGATAACATTTTGTATGGAGGTAGTTGACACCCTGGATTAAGACATAGGCTACTCTTTATCCCGATATTTCCACGGGATCGAGACTTACGCGGGTGAAATCGCGCGGCGCAGCTAGTATGTCATAAAGTACAAAGAAGGATGTGACAGCCTCTTGACATAATCACTATTGATCTTATTTTATAACGCCAGGAAGACGGGGGTGGTCTTTAGCTACTCAATAAGTGCTTCACACTTAACCAGTTACTCACACGGCGGCATTATTATTTTAAGTAAAACTAGCTGCTGCCCGCGGCTTCGCCCCCGCTGTTTTAACATAGGTACTTAACACAGGTACCTACTTAACATAGGTACTTAGACACTTAGTTGTCTGGCATTTTTGCTGAACTGGGGGCTCTACTCCGAAGCGCTAAACCGAAGTATCGGCCGAATGTTCGGCCGTTTTATAACTTCCATAGTTTCCTTATTTGACTTTGAGTCCTTACCCGACTTCAAGTCACGTTTTTGACTTTGACTTATCTCTCTGACCGTCGTTTTATTTTTTCTAGTCAGCCATGGTCAGCCGTAAAACGTAACATTCGGCCGATACATCGGAATAACGCTTCGGAGTAGGCCCCCAGGGCCTTTTGGCGCAGCCCTGAGTCACACTTTCCTGCTAATTTCTCACATAACACTTTACACTTTTTACTCGTTTAATTTTATTTTGTTCATCTGGTGTATAATTATTATATTGTGTGCCTTTTAATCTGTGCTAAATAAATGTATTTTCTTTTTTTCTAAAACATATCCTATGGCACTCGGCAATAGCGTAGCATTTCTATCAGGGTAAGATTTTTTTTTAAATCGAATGAGAAGTTTCGAAGAATAATCTCATACACACAAACTAAAGTTGTCAAAAAATAATAGGCCCGTTTTGACATTTAACTTTAATCTTCTCTTACTACTTCTACTTCACTAGTTACGTCGCGATTGTAACTAGTGAAGTAACCATACGACTCGGTACTCGATACTCACGATAAATCGATTCAAGTTAAATGTCAAAACGGGCCTATTATTTTTTGACAAGTATAACAAACTTTATCTACAGATGTTCTATGTCACGAAGTCCTGTTGGTTATTGCAATTTGAACCTTATGTTTACCGCCATTAGAGCGACAAGAGAGGACTTCGTGAAATAGAACATCCGTACCTCTTTATAACATTACTAGCTTTTGCCAGCGGCTTCGTCCGCGTGGAGGTCGGAAATTATCCCATGAGAACGAACTACCGGAATAAAAAGTATCCTATGTACTAACCCAGGTCATTGTTTACCCATTTCATCCAAATCCATTCAGCCGTTTTAGCGTGATAGCGTAATAACCAAAAATACAAACTGACTTTCGCATTTATAATATTATATTAAAATTCAAATAATAAATACGTACTACGTAATAAGTATATACCTACATATACAATATTAGTTTTAGTATATGCGAAACCAGAAACACGTGTCTTGTATTTTTATGTGAAGAATCTATGTACAAAATTTTAAAACCGTATCATGGAGAATCACAAAGCTATAAGGTTGTTATATTACCGGGTTGTCCGTACAAAAACATGCTAACGGCGCCCCCGCGCCTCCAGGGTCGTCTTGCGCACATTGATAATAATTTGGCAGTAGGTACCTAACCGTACGGCGATTGTATTGTAAGTAATTAAATGGTGATAACATTATCCATCTCACTAAAATATTTTTGGAACAAAATAGAACATGGTGTAAAAATTATTGAAATCGATTCAGTTCCATATTCTGAACAAACTATAATCAGGTTTCGCATAAATACTAAAAATAACGTTTTAGAATAAGTAGATATATGAACTAGCTATGCCTGTACCCGATTTAATTTTTCGTGATGGAAAATCCTTATTTAGGTATCGAGCTACATCTTTGGCAAATTACATTATAATAATCAGTTTAATCGTTTAGCCATTAAAAGTACTAAAGTAGGTAAAGCATATTATCTATTTGATAATGGATTATTAGATGTAAATGCATAAGTAAATCGAATCTTTTCAATGAAAAAGACGGAACGATTTCCAATCTTTAAACTAATGTCAATACTAACCTTGAAGAGATATTAATACCGCCCCGATTTTCAGACTGATCCAATATTTATAGAAGAGTGGTCAATCTATAAGACCGCGTTTCAATAGGTATTTCAACATATTTCTCAGCCAATGGCCAGTCAGCACCGCCTACGTCTTGCACCGCCCACTTTCTTAGAAGTTGTTTAACCACACCTACTGGGCTAACACGCCTACCCAATAACACGTTTCGTATGAGGAAATATACCTATATGTATTTGGAAATATAATTATAGCAGTGTAGCTGTCACTGCTGTGAGGAACAAATGATGTGGTGCCTTCCTATTCTTGTATTTACATGCTAACATGCTTAACGGAACTAGCAGAGACTATGCTATTATGGACAGATTAAAACCTTATATCATTTTAATTAAATAATTAATATATGTACACTTTTTTGAACTGTTATATAAATCGTTATTCAATTCAACAGGAATGGATTAAGAAATCGTTTTTGGTATAGCGTGTGTTTATTGTATTGTTGCATGTCCCATAGGTCGTTCATTCCTGCATCCTTTTCCTCTCATGTGGGTCGTAAACCCCGTCCGATAAGGAGAACAGACTTTCTGTTCAATAATGGTAATCTCCTTAGATAATCATACCCATTCAATTTTACAGTTTATATCTACAGTACAATAGACTGGGATAAATAGTTTATATGGTCGACACTAACGCTCCTAGTGCCCTCTCTTACTGTATCTAAGAACTAACATTATTTCTGTGAACTTATCCGAATCACAGATGGCGTTGCATTCTTTTCAGAACAAGAAAGAGCTGCCATCTGTCGGGAAAAAATATAAAAACTATTGACATAATGATTTGGAGTTTGAGTCATAGATGGCGCTTTACTAACAAGATTCTTTAAATTGAATATTCCATACGTCACTAGCGCCATCTGCAAAATGCGTATAGTTTTACGTTTACGGAGGGTCTTAAAACATCAGATGCGCCCGCGACGGTGCTTACACCGCCATCTATGTTATTCTGCAAGAACTTCGTAAAGCGTACCCTACGGCCATTTATGGTACCTAATTTTTTTTGATGTTTGGTTAGTGATAGTCATTTTTGGTAGATGACGCTATTGGTGAATTTCGTAACTCTTTGTAAATCGTATAGCAGGCAATCGATAAAAATTGAAAATAGCTTGTATTTATTTATTGAGCAAGGCACACCAAAGACATATTTACAACTTTAGTAACAGTAGGTAAATTACGAGTCTTCAATTCTGTGCAAATACGTCACTTTTAAGCATGCACTACATTCGTATTGCATTGTTTAGAGAAATAAGAATGTTCCTTTTTCGATTATTTGTTCAATTGTGGAATATGTGATGGAGGAAGGACTTGGAATGGTCTGAAATTGCCAACTTGACGGGGAAACTACTATGTAAGAAAACGCCGTAACCCTGTCGTATTTCTATAAATGGATCTAATACCTTCATAAGTAGCTCTTTTAAGAAAATGATCATAACCACCTTTAGGATTGTTAACAGAATTCCAAAAAGGAGTAAGTATATGTTCGTCTGTATATTAATATTTTATAAAGTATGATGTTGTAGCAGCTCAAGGACACTGAACGAGATGCAATAGAAGTATTATGGTTATGACGCTTATGGGCGGACGTTAAGGCTCCGTGCACGAAAAAAACCCGTTTTCGTCAATTTCTTATCTAAAAGTGAGAAAGCTTGAAATAATTGAAACATTAAGTACCTATGTGTAACTATATGAGTACAGTTTTCGTCGTGCTAAACCATTCGTGTCAGTCACAGCACCTGTTAATAGTTTCATCACTTTTGTGCTCTCGAAAATATAGTATATTGCGCATTTGATTTACTTAATGAAGATATGGTATAATCTTAAAATAAAATTTTGATTTCATCTCAAGGATAGCTGAAGCCCAGTATGTGATTTTTAAATTTTTGGATATGATTTGCTAAATAATAGGAAAAAACACATGAATGACTGTGGTTTTTTCAACATTATTTTTCTGCTATATTTTGTATTGAAGTTGAAAAAAGTGCTTCCCCATATGCAAGTAGACCATATAAGAATGTTCATTATATTTTTTGGTCTTCAAAATTAAAAGTAGTGTCTTGTAAAAAGATGATCAAACGTCAGCCTCGCGTAGTTTTTCGGAAAATCTGTTGGGAATAATAGTGATTTTCTATGAATAAATGATCTATTTAAATAATCCTTTTCCACCACATGCAAAACAAGAAACTCGACATTTCAAATCACAAAAAAAATTGTTTAAACTGTTTTTCATTTTTTCACAACCAATTAACAAAATTGATCAAAATCAGCCGATTTCGTGCACGGCCCCTTAAGTTATTACGTTATTATATCCCGGTCGTTTTAAAACATTATTTGAATTAACGTTACTACCTACTGGTTACTACTTGGGTTATCTCAGTAACTCCAAAACAGACAGACTTTAAAAACCGGAATTCCCGGTGATTTTGATTTATTCTGACGCCACTATTTTGTCTTGTAACTATTCATATCAGCTTAGAAAACGCACTGTATCTTTTTTGGTCAGAGTTTTTCCGTTAACCTGCCGACTACCTAATCTTTCCGTATCTAAAAGCAGGTATCGTAGGTCCTTTAAGTCTTTCTAGTTTCCAGGTATACGTCTAAATTTACTTACACCCACATTTCGCCAGTTAAGTTTAAGTCCCATGTAATAGGGGGCGAGCCTATTGCCATCAACCGGGCACAAATCCAGACTCCGGGCTGCTACTGAGAAATTCCAGATCGTAAAACCCAATGTCACTTTGCCCGACCCGGGAATCGAACCCAGGACCTCATGCTCAGCAGAGTAGCGTTTGCGACCACTAAACCAACGAGGCAGTCCAATTAAAGTACTTAAATACTTCATTTTTTATAAAATACTAAATTTTTTATAAAATACTACATTTTTTATAAAATACTACATTTTTTATACTTCCAATTCCGCAGATGTAAAATAACTAATTAGTTTACAGGATCTGTGCGATCTATGTGAAACAAAAACTGGAAATAGAAAGCTAGGGTGTGCCTCCGTTCCAATCGACTCTCGAAAAATCTAGAAAAACGCTATGAGGCCAAAAGCTTTCTAACATTGTATTTTCTTGCTGTAGGCGTGTCTCATATTTGAAGATATTTATTAAATACATTCGTTAATCAAATGTTACCTACAACAAATTTTATATTTCATCATCAAAGAAGGAAAGAAAGAAAATACGTATAATTGCTGTAAACATGACGCAAAGAAAGAACACAAATACAAAAAAAACAACAAGTTGGGGGAAAATATGCGTCACATACTCGCAGAACGGCCATCGCTCATCAATTAGGTAGTATTCATCAGTAGTAACCACCAGTAATCGATGAACATGAGGCTTCCCATATCGTTGTTATGTAAGTGATTACGTAGGTACCTACTTCTTTTTCTTTGGTGTAAAACAGAGCATTAATCTAGAACATCTAATCAGTGAGAGGGACTTTAAAAAATCATCGTCTTGCTACATTCAACATCATCATAATTTAAGCTGAAAGACGTCCACTGCTGGACATAGGCATCCCCCAAGCACCGCCACTTCAACCGTTTCTGTGCTTCCCTTACTAGATTCAATCAATCTGCCTAGCCTTTTCCCAACTATGGACGCAGCTGAATACCAGCATTTTACATGGAGTGACTGCCTATCTGACCTCCACAACCCAGTAACAGGGTAATACGATACCCCTTGATAAGACTAGTTGTCAGACTTTCGGACTTCTGACTACGCGTAACGACTGTCAAAGATCCACGAATGACAGCCGGGACCAATGGCTTTACGTGCTTTCCGAGGCACGGAGGAATCTCGGTATGTAAAGATGGTCAACCATCCACGGGCTAATCCCGGTAAGCGTAGCTTAACCTGATGGATCGACCCGTGTAGCTGTTATTATTTGGCCACGAGGTCCTCCCCCCTAACTAGAATTATCTTCTTAATTACCTACTACATTGTTTCTCGCGTGGATCAGCGTTCTCTATTCCATTTGAATCAAACAGGACCAAAAGGCGTTATAAGGAGGCTCCCGATTTTTAGGTTAATTTGCATGAATATAAATATTCTGAAACAGTCACACATACAAGCATGTGTTTTAAAGATAATAATTATAAAAAACAAACAAGATTGTTTGGTTTTATGTCTAAAATAAATATGCACAGCAAGAAAATATAGTTTATTATACAGTCACCAGATATTTTTTCTCTAGATCAATTATTACTTTAGTTATAAACGAAATAAGAATTGAGACTTACGCTATTTAGTTTCGTGCTCCAACACGATCAAAGATCGCAAGCGATATTCAACTTTATTACTGATGTGTTAGCGTTTAGCACATAACGGAGTGGCGGGGAGCAAAAGGCGGAGCTTGCGTGGAAATTTCATTTAGACTGCCTGGTCTTAACATGCAGGTAATATCAATAAGGCCTTAGGTGCTTACATAAAGTAGCAGGTTTTCGGTCACGACTCGACTCTCTTTATGTGCGAGCGCATACGTTAACAACCGGGACTATTTCACGCGCACCGATCGGTACCGACATGTCTTTACCGGGAACCCGCTTCTATATGTAAGCACCCTTATGCACCATTTAAAACCAGTTACAGATCATGCCATAAACGGGTTACCTTCGGAATTGTTGTAGTCCCTAAGAATTTGTTGGTGACTGTTACTTGCTTCTTACAAAAGTTATTAGCGTGATATCTTAGAATAACCTATTCCCTATTCATTTGTAGGAATCAGGAATCATGCAGAGATTTATCAAATTTGATGTCAGAGTTTGACGAGTCCTGAAGCGGGCACCGTATTTTTATACGTATTCCGCCGCCAAATAACAACGCGGCATAAAAATGGTAACGGTAATTATGCAAAATTATGTTGTAAAAATGGCAAAAACAGTAGAGGTAACGTAAACGTTATTTTACTGCCGAAATAATTACTTAAAAAATTGATTTAAATTAATGTGGAAACCCAGAGACAGAATGAAGAAAAAGTTAATGTTTCCGTCAGAAATAATAGCATTTCTACAGTAGGAAAAACACTACTGAAGCTACGAATAATTGAAATGTTCAAATACGATCATAAATATCTAGTTTGTTTATCTAAAAATTAAGAAAGAGAATCGAATAATATAAAAACTAAAATTGGTGACACAGTATCGACGGAAACTTTACTTACCTGTCAGGCATAATCAGGCAAAATAAAAAAATAAACAAGCAAAAATAAAAATAAAGTTTATTTGTAGGTAAACAAAATCAACAAAATCATAAACATAACAAAATAAAAACTTGTAGATTCGAAATATGCCGAAATAATGGAAAGCACTTATTCTATAACAAGAAAATGGTAAAAACATGACTAACTCGAAAAAAGCTCCCATAAAAGTCAATTACTAGATTTTCAAACGGTATTGTAATTAAGTTTACAAACGAGAAATTACAAAAAAAAGCATTAAAGAGAGTCTTTTCTTTGAGTCAGCCGCAAAAAATACAAAAAATAATAGCTCTACAAGTAAAATCTAATTCTAGTTAAGATAAAACGGTTGCTAGATTCGCGATATCTATAAAGGAGACCGCCCGTCCCGTCGGACGACACCGAAAAATGAAGAGAGCATAAAAAAAAACCCAAAAAAAAATACAGAAAAACAATAAGTGTGATAATAGAAGTTGTTGTTTATGAAATAAATACTGTTCTGACACTGCCAATTAAATCGTTTTTTTTTACAAATAAGAAAAAAAAAGTACAAAAGAAAGAAAATACAACAAAATCACACAAAAAATAAAATATCACTAGCTCTGCATAAAACATTATTATTTTAAATCACCACCTTGGTCCGGGAGAAGAGTTCTTCAGATCGAATCACAAAAAGTTTGTACGTCCGAGTACACCACAAGTATAGTCCAAATATTAAACTAAGTACAGCAGACAATATTTGTGGCAGTCAATAGTTTAGTTCAATTACTATCAATTACTTAATATTAATATAACGCTTAACATTAATTATTATTTACTCATCAATCGCTCACTCAAGATCGCTCGTTAGTTAAGAAAAATAAATTTTAAATAAAAATATTCTCATCAACGGCCAAAAGTTTTAATCTCTTTACAAATGTAACCGACGTAAATATTAAAAATTTCGCAAAAAACTTTTTTCCACTGCCAACAGTTTAGGTCAAAAAAGTGAGGGTCGAGGGGATTTTAGCCTAAAAATATTTTCGATTAGACGCGGTTAATTTTTTTTAAATTTACTTTTTGGAATTTTGTATTTATTAAAATTTATAATCACAAGAGCACGAGGAACGTGTATTACGCCGCGCGGCCCGGCCGGCCGGCGCGACTCCAGACGGACGACTGAGACGGTCCCGCGGCCGGCCGCACCACCACCCCGACCCGCGCCCCCCACCCCAGGCCCGCGCGCGCCCCCGCCCCCGCCTCGGGCCCGACTTCGTTACGAGCCACTTGTAATCGCCGCGCGATTTTTCCGCCTAAGACAAATTAGGCGGGCCCCCGCCCGTGCGCCCCCAGCGACTTACGTTTGGGCGGTTTCTTACGGCTAAGACGTTTTGTCTACGCCTTGTATGCTTTTTTGCGTAACACTCGAGTTTGTGAACAAATTTCTTTTATTTCTATTTACTCGCATTACTTGCTCAGTTTCTGCGCGAGAACACAGTGTGCACAAACGAGTTAGAAACGCGTTAGGGTAGAAGTGACCGTCCATCACACAGGTCGTCTATAGGTGTATGTATAAATGATCGGCATCCCAATGTTATGGCGCCGAGCTGTTTTATTTTTAAATGGCATTTAATCGTCACTCTCGCTTTCGCCGATGCCGAGGCCGGGTTAATTGTAAATAAAATTCAATCATTCGCAAAAAATCCTCCGGTAATCGGCACCCGACAATATCAATGAGAGATACGTATTCAGCGATTGTACTTTTTAATGCATTATGTTGGCGTGAGTGGCGTGACGTCATCGCCGCACTTTTTTTGTTCGACACTTGTATGAGTACATACAGTCGGGTAGTTGATCGATTTTAAGACAATGAATGTGAGTTCCGATTAACTGTTGATTAGAACGAAGTGAGGAATAATGTAGTCTAACAGCGTTCGAAATATTATGTCAAATTGAATGGTTTCTTCAACGAGTCCATCAGAAATTGTGAGGAAGAAAAACTGGTTTTGTGAATAGTCTCATCTCACCCTTGCTCATGAAACCGTTCCCTACTTAGTCCACAAAACAAACGCGCAACAAAAAACGAGTTTTCAATATTCTAAAATCAGTGAATTTGACTTTCCCAAAATATTGGTTTCAATCGAAAACACAATGTCAATGTTAAACCAATTTGAATGAGTCTTATTAATTAGCATTATAAAAAAAATAACAAATTAAAAGAGCTTTTTTTTTCTGAATCGTCTGTATATATGAGAATTTTGACACTGAAAAGTTATATTTCTCAAAATGATCTTAATTATCCTGATCTTAAAAAATAAAAGACTGCTAAAAAAAGTCCGAAAATAAGTAAAGCTCTGTGAAGCCAAAATACAACGGAAATTAAGCATAATTATGGAATTGAAATGTTTAGTTACTCATTACTCATTAACATCAAAGTTAATCTTTAAAAACAATAAGCTACTTGCCAAAAACAAACAAAAGAATACAGCTGTATTACATAAAAAAAAAAACGAAAAAGATCGCATCACTCATGGGACACAAAAAAAAAACAAGATGTACATTTTACCACCCAATAATGGCGAACTCATTGACGGGAAATTTAAAAAAGGAAACCAATAATTTACGTCGATTTCGTTGTATAAAAAAACACAACAACAACGTCACGTCCGGAGCGTATTTTTTTATTTCGCAACGCAAGTGAATGTTCGCGTTGTAAACCGTAAACAGCTGAATGAGTATGAATTAATATGATTCTTTTATCAGAGACCGGTTCGAGCGAGGTCGACGAACCTGACACGGTTTCACGAGATTTATTCCCGTAAATTTACGATTTTTATTGGTGTTCGGCGGTATTTTTATATTTTCTACGTGAACAGCGGCTAGAAACGAAACGAAAAAAGACAATAATCTAAGACTAAACTTGGGTTTTTTTTTCAATAAACTTTTTTTAATATGTTTCTGAAATGTACTTTTTCTGATGCGTAAAAAATAGGTTATTACAAAAATAATTGTTTTAAGTATCATGAAAAATTATCGGCTAGACTATTTCTTCCCAGTCTTAGATTAAATAAAAGAATGCGTTTACGCGGTAAAAGTGCTTTCGTTGAATCGAATTTCAATTTAATTGACAGTGTCGTATAATTAAAATTGTTTACTCATAATATTTTGACCGCAACTGTTTGGCCTTGTGGCTTATTTTAAATAACACGTTTTTTTTGTAATATATTAATTATTTGTAATATTGAGAATATGATTTTTACAAAATGAGCGATCTATGCAAAATAAAAATAATTTAGCAAAAACGTAAAAAAAAAACTAAACAACAAACTAAGAATTACCAAAATACATTTTCATTCACAATTTACCTGATGTGCTGACTAGCACAATTTTTCCTTATCTTGAAAGGAACCACGTATTTTGATAAATTAACTTATTATATTTCTAATTTTCCAAAAACACCACAATAAATACCTTATATATTAACCAGTTCGAAACGTCCGGGGAACTTAACAATAATTTTATACAACATTTATTTAATTTCTAAATTAGTCCAGTCCAAAAAAACCGAGTCATTACACTAGAAAAAAATTACACTAATTAAAAGTCCTCGACACGGCTAAAGTCAATTTGGAGCGTCCACTAATTATCTGGTAAATAAAAATAAAAAACGAACGCGGCGAAGGAACTTAATACCACTTATAGACTATGCGGCAAAACGAGCCGAATATTTACATTGGAGAAAAAAAAATGAGGTCATTCGGAGGTTACGGGCAACGCAGCCGGTCGGCGTGGGCCGCGACGGGATGTGGGGCTCGCGCGCGGCTCACCCGCGCCCTCTCCCACACCCGAACCGAGACTACCGAAAACCACGTGTGCGCCACTCACGACAGAGACGCACATACACCAAAAACACGCGTCAGACAGTAACAACACTATTCTTTTTTCAATTTACTATATTTGCTGATTTTTATTATTTTTTCACATTTCGATATTTTATTTTTTAGTTGATGCGCTCCGCAACTCACCTGTTGTGCTTGACCCGGTTCGATCTGCGACCGATCATGTGATCGACGCTTTTCAATACTTTAGTGACGCGTACGATTATTTTTTGGTTTGGTCAATTGTGTCAATAACACAAAAAAGTAAAAAAAAACCTAATAATAAAGTTGTTTTTTATGCTTGAAAATTACTTATAACGGTTTTACGTGAACTAGTGGACAGCTCTGCGAAGCTCTTCGCACAAACCAAAAAGCAGTTGTTTATAATCCTCTAAAAAACAAAAAAAAAAATAAGAAAAATAACAAAAAGAAAAAAAAACATTAATTTTTAAAACACTTTATCATCAGTTCAATACATCATTCTAAATTTAAGAACAAAAATATCAGATATTACTACGTCATGATTCTAATAAGATATCGCAAGTGCTGCCATAATGTAGCAGCGTCGGATAGCAGAACTAAAGTTTAAAGCAATGAGCTCGCACACTAGCGCCACCCCGGCGTCAATAAGAACTATTAGCCGATGGTTCATTTCTAACGCGTCGTTTATTTTTTCAATTTTATTTTTTAATCGTGAAAGTGCAACGTTCACTTCGCCGGGCATTCAACGGCCATTTTCGTTTGCAGTTTCCTTTTCGTTTTCATTGGTTTTTTACAGACGTTTTGATCATGTCGCCGGATCTCTGTCGTTTTGAATACTACCTTTGCATTTGACACGTTCAATAGAGTTAGTGTTATTAGGATAACCAGTAGTATTTTTTTAAGCATTTTGTCGAAGGATTTTTATTTTTTTCTAACGTCTAATATGAATAATATATTTAATAATGAAAGCTCATTATGCTGTGTTACTATACTAATTACAGTAGATGGCGCTACTGGTATCGAAATGAGATTATTAAAAAACGAAATTGTTTAATTTGTTATGTTTTGTTAATTATTATTCTCGTTTAATATTATATAACTGTTAAGTCTTACTTTATTATCAATTTTCTTTTTTTAAGTATCATATTAAAGCATTTCGATAAATTTTCACTTACATCCAGTTCAGCCTGGAACATTTGCTGTGCTGTCATAATTACGTTTTTACAAATTCTGGATTAAAACCTCTCACAAGTTATGCGAGACGCAGGTTACAGGCTTATGGTCTATATGTATTAGATAAAGACCGACTTCGCTCGCTCTCGTTGGTTTGAAAAAAAAAATTGCCTGATGTTGTTCAGTAGAACCAGATTTTTTCCGAATAAGGCTAAACGTAGGGAATTTTAAACGGGAACAATATTAATATCACAAATTACATTATCAGCCTATAATGTCCCCACTGCTGGGACTCAGGCCTCCTCTCGTTGAGAGGGAGTGGGCTGTAATCCACCACGCCGGCCCAGTGCGGTTTGGTAGATGTCACATGTCGCTGAATTTTTGGTTCTAGGCCATGCAGGTTTCCTCACAATGTTTTTTTTCCTTCACCGTTTTGAGAGCAGTGGTGATGAAATTATTTACACAAAGTAAAAAAACGCCTGCCTGGGTCTGGGCTGTTACCACTGGGCCTGGCCGTTTTCACAAATTATTCTCTTTCAACTCCCAAAAATAATAAGCCAAAACGTGTAGGTAATAAGGGGGTCTACTCCGAACGTAAATCCGAAGTATCGGCGGAATGTTCGGTCGTTTCTTTACTACGGCTAACTATCGCTGACTACGGCAAAAAAAGAAACAGTCGAAGAGATAAGCCAAAGTCAAAAGTGGGACTTGAAGTCGGGTAAGGACTCAAAGTCAAAAAGGAAACTATAGAAGTTATAAAACGGCCGAACATTCGGCCGATACTTCGGTTTAGTGCTTCGGAGTAGACCCCCAGGAATATAAAATAAAAATGTTTTCTACAAAGTGCAACATAACTTTAGTTTCGGAATTCGGTGAATTAGGTTGTTTTGCCCGACTCCGGAAAAAATAATAATCGAAATCGCTCGACGTGTTATGGAATTATCTCTGAAAATAGCATAACAAAACGAAAGCAATAATATTTGACAAGAATATTCCGACGAATCGAGAACCTTCCTCTTCTGCTTGGCCTTTTTTTAAGGCAGTTAAAAAAGTGGTCTGGCGTTGGTCTAGTAGTCGCAAGCGCTACTGCTGAGCATTAGGTCCTGGGTTCGATTCCCAGGTCGAGCAAAGGGGTATTGAGTGTTATTCCATCTGGATTTTCTCAGTAGCAGCCCGGTTGATGGCAATAGGCTCGCCCGCTATTACATGGGACTTAAACATAACTGGCGAAATGTGGGTGTACTATAGGTACACCTCTGCCTAACCCTTCGGGGATTACAGGCGTGATGTTATAATGTGTTAAAAAAGAAAGCAGGAGTGAGAGATACTCGTACAAGTAGCAAACAGGTTTTCATCAACCCCTTCTATGGTTATCTACGCGTAAACCGAATGTTTTAGAACACAATCCCCTTAAAAAGCACATCTTGTCACAACGCGGCACTGAAATGTCGTAAACATGTTACTCAGTTACTTACGAGTATTCTATATAAATTACTTTCATACGCAAATTTTCACAGAACATCTACGGGTTAGTTACGTTAAGGACACTACATTAGATCCTATATAATTATGAACGTTAGTTAAAAATAAGCTTAAGCTTTTTTTTAGCTTGTGGCTAAATAATAACTGCCGCACGGGTCGATCGACCAGGTTAAGCTACGATTGTTGCGGTGGTCCGTGTATGGGTGACCATCTGTTCATACCAAGATTCCTCCGTGCCTCGGAAAGCACGTTAAGTCGTTGGTTCCGGCTGTCATTTGTAGATCTTTGACAGTTGTTACGGGTCGTCAGAAGCCCAAAAGTCTAACAACCAGTCTTACCAAGGGATATTGTGTTACCCAGTAATGGGTTGTGGAGGTCAGATAGGCAGTCGCTCCATGTAAAATACTAGTATTCAGCTGCATCCGGTTAGACTGGAATCCGACCCCAACATAGTTGGGAAAAGGCTAGGCAGATGAAGATGAGTTAAAAAGAAGCAGTCATAATTAGAATTAGAATTTATTTATTTGTAAGAATGTAGTTTTACAAAGTATGGTGTTAATATTTTTTTAAGTTCTAAACATTCTACCACAACAGGTGTACAAATATTCAAATGTCATTCTTAACTAAGAACAACTAATTTAAGATTTGATTTACATTATGTCCAATAAGAATTAATATTATTATAATTAGGTAATCGTTAATTTAAAATTACGTACATGTCATCTTGGATTTTTACAATAGTAAATAATACCCACGTACTAATTGTTAAGTAATAGTGTACCCAATTGTTGAAGAGCCTAATAAATTAATAGTAGACGTAATAAATTATCTCCGATTCTAATCATCCCAAAGTTCGATATACTACGCTGCGTACGCGCTACGTTGCGTAGCGTGGCGTAGACCGTCGTTGCATGTGCAAACGTTTAGCTTGGCAGAGATTTATTCCAAAAATTGATTAAAATTACATAATTTGAAGCCTATGATTTTGTACTTGTTTTTTTTATCTTGTATGTCGTATAAACTAAAATAACTGTCACGTAAGTTGATGTCCAAGCGATAAAGTTATCTATTCTATGAGCATTAGTAGACTTTTGATTGAGTTTCTTCCTAATAATACTATGTATAACTTACGATATTTTACAAATCTTTTACTAGGGTGTACTAGGGATATACTAGGGTAGCTTCAAAGTCGTTATAGCAAGTGTCACCCTCGCTAGACCATAAAACGTTACCTCAGTAACGTTACTGCCAAGAGTGTCATAAAAGTGTCGTCAATTCGTTCCTTAACTAGCACGAGATTGACTTGCCGACACTTCACGACACTTGCCGACAGTTGACGACAGTTACCGACGCGGGAATAGAACATCAACCTGTTATTTCGTTGGCTTTAGCTACTGATTTTTTCGGTCAAATCGAGTAATTCTCTCTTTCTTCAGCTTAGCGGTTAGTTTAGAAAAATAACATTGATCATGATGGTAGCTACCGATCCAGGGGGTCATTATGACCCAGATTGCCAAGTGGATCCGCCTCTGAACTTGCTGTGTCTCTCTGTTAATACGTTTTGTGGCTAAACTAATGAACCAATAATATTTTTTTGCAGGGTATCGGTATAGTATAGTTTTGTACAACCATATTGATTATGACATGACATAATTTTGATTTTGGAATAGAAACAACACATTTTCCAATTATACTATCACATTTCAAAAAGGAACGCATGAAATAAAGTTATTTTCTGGAATGTAAAAGTGATGACCAAGACAAAACGTTCTTTTATCAGGGTCTGTTTATGATACGATATAAATTGTACAACAAAATAAGAATAAAATACTTTTAAAATGGTGGCTACGGGGCCCACATCCCATACCTTGTTAACGTAAGAAGCTAACTTCTTTTTTATTGGCAACACCTTTAACGTTTTAGCATTACGAATAACTTTGAATTCGGAACGTTTTTATTGCTGCTTGCTTTTTCTTGTTCTGCTAAAAAGGTCTTTAGCTTTAGAAGTTAGAGTTCACTTTAGAATAGAAGAGCTAAGCATGAAGTGTTGAGGCGATAAATAAAAACTTTTTCATTTGTTTTGTTATACGTCACACGTGCGAACGTGTTTTAGCGATATTAGACTTTATCTAGACAAGACAAGGTTGTTTTTGAGTTCGATTTTCGTCTATCTTTGCGATAATGTACTTCTGAACCAATATTGAAGTCTGACAATTTACAGATATTGTTCATCTGTTTTGATGTGACGGGTTACGGAACATTGTACTCTTGTAATGTCCGGGATGAACCTAAAGTCCGTTTACGAGTTCCTCCGAGAGGTGCTTCAGTTCAAACGAATCCAAGTTTTTATTTCTTGTTTTATTCAAACACCTGGGAATAAAAAGGTGGGTTTAATAAGATGATGTTAATGTTACCACTAAATAAAGTAGGCTTTATTGTTATGAGCATTTGGTTTCATTGCTAGGGATGCCAACGACAAAAAAATCTATAATAATAGTACATTAATCAGCCTATAATGTTCCAACTGCTGGGACGCAGGCCTCCTCTTTCTGTGAGAGGGAGTGGGCCGTAATCCACCACGCGGGCCCAGTGCGGGTTGGTAGATGTCACATTCCAATTTTTAGTTGTGTTCCTTCACCGTTTTGAGATCAGTGATGATGAAATAATTTACACAAAGTAAAGCGGCTGTCTGGGTTCGAACCCACGACCTATAAATTACCCCCATCAAGGGCAAAAGGATTCTCAGGTGGTTGAACCAAAAGATGTTTTAATATCTGCGTGGTAAGACATATTTTGGAGTATTTACATTCTACGATGCGGTGACTCTATTTCTTTGAAACCTTCGAACTATCGAGGAGCTCGTGGTTAAATAATAAAAGCCGCACGGGTTATCCATCAGGTTAAGCTACGGGTTGGTCCGTGATGGGTGACTCGCAAAGTAATTATGTTAAATCGTTGGTTTCGGCTTTTGTGAATCATTGACAGTCGTTACGTTTCGTCAGAAGCCCGAAAGCCTGACAACCAGTCTTACCAAGGGGTATCGTATTTTAGTAGTTAGTTTAGTTTAGTATATTTTCGTAGTTACTGGGTTGTGGAGGTCATATAGGCAGTCGTAAAATACTGGTATTCAGCTGCATCCGGTTAGAATGGAAGCTGACCCCAACATAGTTGGGAAAAGGCTAGGCAGTCGACATTCGCATTATCGACTATTCAATTCAGTTTAAAATGTAAAATTGAAAAGTTGGATTGTGACGTTACATATCATCATGCCTTGTTTCCCCGAAGGGTTGGGCAGAGGTGTACTTATAGTACACCCTCATTTCGCCAGTTATGTTTCAGTCCCATGTAACAGGGGGCGAGCCTATTGCCATCAACCGGGCACAAATCCATACTCCGGGCTGCTACTGAGAAATTCCAGATAGAAATACCATTGACAAAGCCGAAGCAGTCTCTGTGGTCTAGTGGTAAGACCATCTGTCTCAGACCCAGAATTCCGGCAAAATGTTCTGCTCGGTTTGGTTGGTAGGGCTTGTTCTAAGTCCGCCTGGCTAGCTACCACCATCTTATCTAAGTCTGTCGCCAAAACGACAATATTAACAGCATTGTTGTGTTCGGCAGTTAGAGGTAAGATAGCCAGTTCCTCTGTGGTTGAGGACTCCGGGGTAGCTCGCTTCTACCTTCGGCCTTATCATCACTTATCATCAGATGAGATGAAAGCCAAGAGCTTCTCTGTTGTGGATAAAAATGTTGAAGCCAAAATCAGTAAACAAGACAAATGTAGGCTTTATCTACTTATTTGTTCTTCTAGAAGTATGTAAGGAGCGTAGCAGGTGGCGTTCTTTAGTTTCTGCCTACCCCCATGGGAAGAAGGCGTGAGTTTATGTGTGTGTATACATTGTTCTTGTAGGAGCATGTATTCAGAACTAAGTATGAATGAATGAATGAAATGCACTGACCTCAGCGTGGTTAAACCAGACTCGATTACTCGAATGAACCCAAAGATTCACACTAGCCCCTGGAGCCTCATGTTTCATGGGACTACAGAGACCATTGCATATCAAAGAGTAGACCGGAGGGCGCGAAAATGGTAGGGAAGACGTGCCCTTGGGATATGGAAGGATTATTAGAGCCTACAGGATATGCATCCTTAAGCAAGCATTGGAATAGCTCCACTATTCCAATGCTTGCTGAAGGATGCTGATGAGACAGGTTATATTTATCTATGGGCATCTTTTAATGACGTCGCCGCCAGATTGCGTTCGGGTCCAGCTTCGCCGAAACTTGAATGGTAAATCTTTTAAGTAGGCTGTCAAATATCTACTTCAATACAAATACACTCTTAACGTTTTGTTCCCTTATGGTTGTTAAGATTTTTATTCAGAACGGCAAAGGGCAGCACAATAGAAGAAAGAAAAGGGGTAGTAATCCGTTATGAGCATAGTTGTCGAAGTCTACGGTCATACAGCGAGCGACGCGAAAGACGTTCATAAAATTAAATATCTGTAAATAAAGTGTTGTGTTACAGGACAAAATCCATCTAATAATAATAGATATAAAAATATTAGAAGAATTTTGTATACATAATTATAATACCTTTAGTTTTTTTTGTTTTTGTAAAATAACCGTCCTTGTTTTGTTGAAAATTTCAGTTGCGTTTCCTGTACTAAAATAAAATTAATAGAGCTCTTTTCATTTGGCATATCAAGCATTTTCAGTTTCTGAGTCTGTTTTGGTTAGCTGTATTCTGTTTTGTTTAGTCTTCCAAAGGAAATAAATTTTGTTACCATAGCAATTTGTAGTTGTGACAAATACTTTGCATAAGTTACAAAACATGTCTCTTTTTTGTCTACCCATTAATTGTGCCGTTATATCGATTTTTATTCACAAATAAATATATTCTTTTGTCAGGTTTTCGAACAGGTTCTAGTCCTCGCGAGCAGAGCAAATATGAAGTAAACTTATTTTCTTAAGTTTATTTTATTTATTTAATACTTTAAGCACATAAATGTACAGAGGCGGACTTAATGCCATAGGCATTTCCTACCAGTCAACCTTTGGGTGATACAGAGACCAACAGTGGTAGGTGAAATAGCGAGGATTATGGAATAAATATTATTTAAATATAAAGATATACATATACCTATTAAATCGCTATCCGCACCTCTCCCCGCTACCAAAGAGACCTCACCCTTACAATTAGCACACTTTATAACGAAATAAGTTTTATAAAAGAACTTTGTGAAGGATTGTGGTTCTTTGAGTTTGAACTCCTTTCCTATTGATGAAATGAGAAATACTTGTTTAATGCAGTTTTAACGAAGGACTTAAGGGAAGTTTGATTTTTCAGTAGAAGTTAGTAAAAGTATTAAAACAAACATCTTCTGTAGTAGTACGCACAGTTAGCAGAAGATTTAAAAGTGATTGGAAAATAGTATACAGTCAAATTAAATAACTAGCGTAACTCCGTAGCCGTGATGGGTAAACACGAAAAAATATAAATTTAAAAGATTTGATAATTTTTTAGGGTTCCGTACCCAAAGGGTAAAACGGGAACCCTATTACTAAGGCTCCGCCGTCTGTCTGTCTGTCCGTCTGTCACCAGGCCGTATCTCATGAACCGTGATAGTTAGACAGTTGTAATTTTCACAGATGATGTGTTTCTGTTGCCGCTATAACAACAAATACAAAAAAATAGAATAAAATAAATATTTAAGGGGGTTGCCATACAACAAACGTGGTCGTTTTTGCTCGATATTGATAACGGCAACAGGTAGACGCTTGAAATATTCACAGAATATTTAGTTATATATTCACTTTAAAAATAAATAATTAAATTAAAGTAAAACAAATATTTAAAGGGGGCACAACAAACGAGTTTTTTGCCATCTTTATAGATAATGGTACGGAACCCTTCGTGTGCGAGTCCGACTCGCACTTGGCCGGTTTTTTTTAGGTGGTGTCAACGACCGCTAGTAGTGTTGTTACTGGAAGTACGAGTGTGAGTTGAGAAAATATGTTTAACCGTGTTTAGTTATCGATACCCATCACCTCTGTTAAGTTTACACAAAAAAAAAGTTATTTATTAATAGTACATTACTGCAGCGACCAGCAAAAGAGGCATTGATGGACGGACGTGTAAACGTAGGCCGAGGTGGAACCGAGGCACACATACGTGAGTCCATCAATGCCTGGTTGCGGCCAAGGCTTGTATAGTGCTTTTCTCAAATAATGCGTTGCAATTCAAATCACATACAAAAAAAAACAATCACCAAGACAACAACAACAACAACATACAGGATTAGCGTCTGGGCCCATAACCTGGGGGCTGATCGCGCTATTTCTCAACGTAATTACCGTTCGAACGGAACGTTTTTGGTTTTGGTTTAGCTGATGTAAGAAACGGTATCGCGCTATTTTTTCTGAGCGACAAAATCGTTGACGTTACCCAATACTGAAAGTTCAATCGATCGTTCCTCCAACGTAACTTCCAAAGTAAAGCTAAATCGGTTCCGTTGAAATGATTAGCGCGATACGAAATGTGTCTAACGTAACGTTTTTGGTTGTGGTTTAGTTTTGGTATTAACGTTCAAAATTAGCGCGATCGGCCCCCAGATGTGATTAATAAATAAAAGCGTAATCTTCAAACGACTGTATTTGAGTTGAGTTACATAGAGAGCACAACGGAAGTTGACAAAAGCACACAGCGTTGTATGGTAGTGTTAGCATAGTCAACCTTAGATATAATTATGTATACACATTGCGATACTCAACAAATGAATCAAATTATTTATAAATTCCAGATTCAATGACGAACAACGATTATTTTTCACGCGCCATTATGTTCATTTGTTTTTCACCTTTCTATTTGCAAGCCAGTTCGAAATTCAAATAAAACCTTTGATAAGTTACCTCCTTGGTTGCCATGTATCGGAGTAAAAGATCGTTCCAATTTTAAATTACACGATAGTTAGGAGTTTACCTACTACTCGTATGTAATTTAATTGGCCGCTAAACCAGGACAGATATGGATTTTTATACAACTTTGGGAGCCGCTGCTCGCATGTATTTGGCCAGTACAGCAATTTCGATTTATCTGGAAGAAGGTTGTCAAAGTAATGCTCAAATGTCCAAGCATGTTAGAGAAAAAAAAAATAAACTGATATTTCAACTGACTCCAAAAAAAAAATTTTTCAAATTAATTTCTTTTTTGTTTTACCATGTTTAGATATCGACATCACGTACGCGTAGTTTCGCTAGCCAATTTAATTTGACCCTGTATTTGTGCTAACCAGGCAAAATTCAAAATATGTCGCAGCCTCAGGGCCTAGACAAAACAACATTCAATCAACGGTAGGGAAAGATTATAGAAAAGTAAAAAAGTGTAGGAGATATAAAATGGTACTGAAAAGCTATATGTCAATTAGCTAGTTTATACAACTATAAAAAATACCCAAATTGCT
This sequence comes from Tiliacea citrago, assembly GCA_963921375.1. Lineage (NCBI taxonomy): Eukaryota > Metazoa > Arthropoda > Insecta > Lepidoptera > Noctuidae > Tiliacea > Tiliacea citrago. The sequence goes on from OY992798.1 coordinate 18,119,531, forward strand.
ATAAGTGTGCCTATAAAATTTGTCACGTTTTCATCACATTCTGACTTGGTGACAATGGGACCACCTCGGAAGCATTTCCTTTCAAACAAAGATTTTTTTTTTTTAATCGGTTCACAATTGACGGAGAAATCGGTGAACATACAAAAACAAGAGCGAGTCGGACTCGCGCATCGAGGGTTCCGTACGTATATAATATGATGTTGATGATTTCTGAAAAACTATGCTATTTAGAGACATTGTTTTATTTTTCCTGTAATCTTTACATAAACTTCTATCACATAGAATAATTTCAGATTTTGCCCCCTAGTTCCATTAGAATTTTTAAGACCCCTTTCAGGCCCTGTTGCAAAAAAGATATATTTTTTTAAATTTCTTTCTTGCTTGCAAAATAGTTGGGTAAACGTCATCTAAAACTGTTCCAAAGGAGACGTTCACGAAATGTATGGGGCTTGGTACTAAAATAATTGAAAATTTAAACAGCCTTCTGACCTATATAGGCTGAAAGAGGGTAATTATTTTGATGTCTCTGGGCATTTTTTTTTTACAGCCGCCCGTTTTTTTTTAACAAAGTGTTGAAAAATAAAATGTTCTACAAGCATTATTTATATTTTAGGGATGGCAGCCCTGTGGCAAATGACGTGACAATGACAACGTCAGTCAGCAGGACTCGGCTTGACATTTACAACGGATATTTAGTCCGAGTTTACAGCTTTGCCTTTTTTCGATACGTTTTGTTATTGTATTGTCATGATAATCAATATTTTTTGTCTTAATTTCATGGAGCTGCAGCTAAAATTATAATAAAATCTCACAGTATTTAATAGAAACGGAAACATTAGCCACATAAAATAATTATATTGCATAGAAATGAATAAATAAAGGCTATGTGCGTTTTGTTTGTATTGAAACATTTTTCACTTTTTCACAAAAACGGGCGCCTGAAAAAATCAGATTTAACTATAATCGAGTAGCATAATAAATAAGCTTTCTAATAAGGTACATCACATTAGCGTTTAAAAATCGTCGGAATATTATACCAATTTTGACCTCTCCTTTCAAGTTGATAGCATTAGTAGTTCTTGAGATATCCAGCTGTGACAGACAGACAGACTGACAGACAGACTTAGTCTCACCATAAGGGTTTCTTTTTACCATTTTGGTATGAAACCCTAAAAATACAACATACAATAAACTGATTCAAAAATACCCGCCAGAGGCAGAACTAGTAGGTACACACGGCTACACATCAAGCTATACATTTCCAGTATACGGTGACCTCTCATTGTACGGAAATCCGACACAATGCGAGATAAGCATACACTGGAAATGTATAGCTTGATTTGTAGCCGTGTGTACATGATTTTGTTTAAATTTCCCTATTGCCAGTAAAGTTAAACGTAATGGAATTAACGGCAGATGATGTACCCGGAGCAAAAATGAAATTTGCAAAAATTCAAGATCATCTTGTACGGGATTTAAAACGATGGCTTGCCGTGGTTTACCAGTGTCAGGTAACAAAAATGTATACTCGTAGAGAGGTCAGTCGTCGTTGATACTTCGTTTTAATTGTTGTCAGAGATTTAAATATTATATGTACTGTGTATATTTTTGTTAATGCTTGCTGTTCTTTGAATTAAAGAATTGAAGAATGCATTCTAAATGGTAATGATAACAAAAAATTAAATCGATGGTAGTAAATGTTTATCGATTTGGATTTTCTATTGTTGCACCATTTGGATTAATAAAATGTTTCGTACACGCTTATGTACGTCTTTTTATTATTTCAATTGTTAAATCGCGTCTTCGCGATAAATAAAACCATTCCAAACACCTTTGCCAAGGTTTAATAAATGGCACACATTTTATACCATCTTGTTTGTATCGACTATCCGAAGTGCAATTTGCGAATGCACCATGTTTGGTACGCATGCTAATTTATTATTTAATATTTTTTATTCACTTTATAAATTTATTTATTACAATGATAAGACATCGTTTAACGTTACTGTCAATAGGGAAATCAAAACACGTGTACCCCACTTTTATCTATACATTCATGGTACCCCCCACTCGTGCTGCCTCTGGCGGATCTTTTTTTAAACCTTCCGAGGAAACAGGCTAATTCTGTTGAAAGTTCTTCAATACGAAACATTTTAAAAGCAATTGTCACTTGTCTCTACGTCCTATGGTTACTTATCACAAGCAGTGATCAATAACCTCTGTTTATTTTCATTTATGTTCGTGCCCCATCGGTATCCGGGTAATTGCTGACGAAATATCATTATTTCCGATGAACGTAAAATAATAGAAAAAGTAAATTTTGCTATTCGTACACCGAGCCTATGACGTCAAAAAAGTTAGCCAGCTACACAACCGCTTATCGCACACCTAACCCGTTAAGACATTTTGAATTCTGCTTCACACACAATACAGCTTGTTTTAGCGTGTCCCATACGTGTGTGGATAGAATAGACAAACGATTTCATGTGCTACTATGAAACTTCAATAGTGATTTGAACATTATGCAGCTAGCTTTACAGGATATTGTTGCTTGTATGGCCTGAAGATACAATTTGGCTGTCAATTTTCCGTTATATGATGATTCAGTTAGGATAAACGAATACGGACACGTGTGTCATTATTATGTTCTAGCATCATCATCATTCAGCTGAAAGACGTCCACTGCTGGACATAGGCCTCCCCCAAGGATCGTCACGACGACCTAATTATGGTCTACAATAGAAACAAAACTGGGTATAGAAGCATATAATTTTGCAAGAGTCCCTTATGAGTCTATAATACCTTTTTTTTTTTTTTTGTTTTTTTTTTTTTTTTTTGGGTGGGAAATCATCAAATAACTTCTCCCGCTCTGGGCGGAGCGGGAGGGAGTGTCAGACTTTTACTGACTAAAACCCACCCGTGTTCCTTCCGTTACCTGTGTGCCAGGGCCACGATATGCCTTTCGGACAAACTCGCAACCCTGGCAGGCATTGGTCCTAACGGACCCCGTCAGTTTGTGCTGACATCTCTTTGAGGCGCGCGTGGAACACAACGCGCCGTCGACCCGGGCCTGGTCCTTATCGGACGGCGAGCTACCCATCGCTCACCGTCCGCAGGCCCGTGCCTACGGTGGCCGGAAATCGGCTTGCGACTCCCGACGCCCGGGGCGTCTCCTGCGGCGACTAAGGGCGCGAGGGCGCGAACCTTGTCTCACCCTCACGCGTTCCGCCTCCTCCTTCGCTAGCATAACTGCTTCGCAGAAGGAGGTGACGGCCTCCCATGCACTCTCACTCCGAAACATGGCGTGAACCAGGGCCGGACGCGAGAGATCGCCGCCGGAGTCTATAATACCTGTAGTTGCTTTACAGCATGATCCTGCGTTATATTGAAAATACATACATGCATGCATTTTGTAATAAATATATATTATGGTAAATATGAGGATTAATGTTAAGTACTTAATATACACAACAAAATATATAAACACACAAAAACACACAAAAAATTACGGCATAGTTATCCTCCAAACCGAACAATATAAAAAATAAAACCGGCAAAGTGCGAGTCGGACTCGCGCACGAAGGGTTCCGTATCATTATCTATAAAAACGACAAAAATATCACGTTTGTTGTATGGGAGCCCCCCTTAAATATTTGTTTTATTTTAATTTAATTATTTATTTTTAAAGTGAATACATAACTAAATATTCTGTGAACATTTCAAGCATCTACCTGTTGCCGTTATCAATATCATTACACGTTTGTTGTATGGGAGCCCCCTTAAATATTAATTTTATTCTATTTTTTAGTATTTGTTGTTATAGAGGCAACAGAAATACATCATCTGTGAAAATTTCAACTGTTTAACTATCATGGTTCATGAGATACAGCCTGGTGACAGACGGACAGACAGACAGACGGCGGAGCCTTACTAATAGGGTTCCCGTTTTACCCTTTGGGTACGGAACCCCAAAAACTACAAATTAGAACATGAAACTGCATAATAACTGAACTAAGTATACAGCAGTTACCTACTATGTTTTTTTTTATTACGATTAGTTTCACCGTAAAAAGATATTTCCTAAACTATCGTTGCCTTGGAGCCTTCTCCCTGTCGTCCGGTCTTGCTTGCCGGCGTGACCGAGTGCAGTAGTGTGCGAGCGAGATGAAGAGTGTGGCGCTGAGGTATTATGGTCTCTTAAGACGCTGACAACAGGTAAACCGCGGTCACTGTCAGACTGCATACAAAAGAAAGAGAAGCGCGATGACACAACGCTTGTAATTTATTACAAAATATCAAGCAATTATCTATTTACTCAAAAATAAGTTGAGTAATTAAAAATAAAAAAAAAACAACCAAGGTCTGCATACAAATAAGACGTTCTTGTTATTAATTAAATAAACCGTACGTTAATATTTAATACAGATAGGTACTTTGGATTGAAACTCAAAGTAAAGGGTTAGTTTACCGTTAAGTTGTATCGAGATTTTTTTATCTAAACGTGTTTTGGTAACAACCAAGTTCTGAGAAATATGTTCAAGAACATATAACGTATATTTTTTCCGCTACCACAAACTATGGCATTTTTTTTGTTTAAGACAAGCCTACTTTTATCATTTGCCTCTTGTCAGCGCCTTAAATAACAAAGGTGAGCACTAAGGACGTACTTTTGAAATAGAAAATGAAAGTTTTTATGGATGCGTCATTAATTGTGCTAATAAAAATTGTGTGCACAGCGCGTATAAAAAAAAAACAGATTGTCAGAGGTTGTCTGCGTTGGCAGGTCTCAAACCTACAGTTGACCAAGCTGTAAACCGTCAAACCTTAAACCAAATTAATTTCACCAAATCAACATAATCATGTGCCTAGCCTTTCCCCAACTATGTTGGGGTCAGCTTCCAGTCTAACCGGATGCAGCTGAATACCAGTATTTTACATGGTGCGACTGCCTATCTGACCTCCACAAGCCAGTTACTGAGTAATACGATACCCCTTGGTGAGACTGGTTGTCAGACTTTCGGGCTTCTGACTACCCGTAACGACTGTCAAAGATCTACGAATGACAGCCGGGATTAACGGCTTAACGTGCTTTCTGAGACACGAAGGGGTCTTATAAAGATCACCCATCTACGGACCAACTGCGGCAAGCGTAGCTTAACCTGATCGATGAACCCGTGCGGCTGTTATTATACCTACTTAGCCACAAGCCTCCACAAATTAATTAATTTCACCAAATAATATAGTTAATAAAATAAACTATCCCTCCGGTTTCTGGATGTAAATCTCAAGCCCATACATTACCGTTGTCTGGCGCGCCACCCCTGCTAATTTATAGTCAACTTTCAATTTAGCTAACACGTCTGTGTCTCTCTGTCCCGTAAATCTGGACAGCCATTAAACTGTTCCTTGTGGTCCCTTCGGTAACCGGACACTTGGACAATGATAATACGATTCTGTGATTAAAATTTTGAATTTAAGTAGCGAATAGCTTCCTTCGTATCGTCTCAATGTTAGTTTGTGGGTAGGTACTGTAGATAAAGGTTGTCCGTAAAAGAGAACCTTATTACATCATGCAGGCTGGCAGAAAAATGATTCTGGTTTGGTTCGATCATTAAAGCGAATTTAGAATCAGTTTCAAAATTGTAAAATAAGCGTTTGTTTTACAGTACGTTACAATTGTTTTGGTTGTGTAAAAGCAAAGAGATTAGATAGATACTACATTAATTGTTTGCTGCACCGGACGACGTCATTACGTCAGCGCCGGCTGTTGCTGAAAACCAGCGCTGGGGCTCTGTCTTGCATAGGGTCGCAGCATAATGCTGAGTGATAGCCGTTTTGCGTGGATGTGACGCATGTTTTCTCAAACCTTTTCTTATTTTTGTGTTTGTTCTTTTTTGCGTCATGTTTGCCTCAAGTAAACGTATTTTCTTTCTTTCTTTCTATAGAGAGGCCATCAGAAGTAAGGTCATAGAAAAATTGTTATCCCATGTCTCAGTGACGCCATCTAGCGTAAATATAGCAAAATTCAATAAAAGCTAAGTTTGACACGTTACACTTTTACCGAAACCAACCTTTGATTACGAACCGTCAAATAGTTTGAAACATCTAAGAAAATTATTTATTTTGTCTAAATTCTGGGTAAACAAAATATTAACGAAAATAAACGGTGGGTAAGTCTAGTCGTTTTATCACTACGAGATTTGCAATACCATATTGTATAATTAGGCATATACTTCGAAAATAATTTTCTTTTGGTGGACACGAATGCGACTTGACATGCAGGCGTACCACACTAGACTGAGCGACTTTTGCCCACTAGGACAGATGTATCGGATTACGATTTTGTTCGTAATGCTCGTCTATTGTTAAGTAAATAATTTGTATTAATGTCTTTGCGTAAAAGTGAACGTCTTCTTGAAATTAAATAGAATTAATTCAGGAGAATTTGTCATTTCGTGGCATTGCCACTTCTATTACCTACGGTATTCAAACTTTATGGCGGCTCGGAACATGAGGCGAGTCGCTGCGAAGTAACAAATTCACGTGTCAGCGGGGTGGGGGGTCTACTGCGCAGTGAGTAGAGCACTTCAGAGCAGCCATCAAGTTTGAATCGAGCTGTACCAGGGCTTCAAAAAGCACAACATACAAGTATTAATTTGAGTTCACTTACAAATGATCTTGTTGGTTTTCGTCCTCCAGACTTGCTGGTTGACTTTTTAATGTCATCTTCTTAGCGATGACATTAAAAAGTCAGAATTTGTCCGCCTCAAAGTTCAGTAGTTACGCGAACCGCTTTTCCAAAAGGCGTGTTCGCACGATCGAACAACTAACATCGAACACTTTGTTCGCACTGTGTACCACTAACATCAAACACATACGAACCAAATGTTCGGTGTTCGATGTTCGTGTTCACCATGTTTTGTTCGCTCGTGCGTACACGGCTTTACGTAGTCCTTAGATCCTCAGAAACAAAAATCACAGTCCATCATCCACCATAAAAAAAAAGTACCTCCCTACAAAAAAAGTGTTCCATACTTAAAAAAGTAAAAACTCAATGAGTACATAAATAAACTCAGCCTTGACACAGCTACTGTAATACAGTGTTCCCGAATGCCAAGGTCAGCAAATGACCTCGACCGAATCAATAACTCATTACTTTTTTATTTCGTTTAACGTTTAAAAATAACGTGTTTTTTCGCGTTTCGCGCGCCCTCATCGCACCGATTACGTATCGTTGCTGGTGTTTCAATGGCAATTGTGATGTCATGTACAGGAGTCGTGCGTGACGTATTGCAGATTTCATTATTTTTTGTTGGTTACCTCTGGTTACCTCTCTGTGAAGTTTTGTAACAAAAATAGATCAAATACTTACTGAAGTTGACCACTGTAACATTCGAGACCTTTTGGTTAAGGAAAGACATTTAAGACCAGGCAGTCCAAATCAAATTTTCACGCAAACTCCGCCACTTGCTCCCCGCCACTCCCGTTATGTTCTAAACGCTAACACATCAGTAATAAAGTTGAATATCGCATGCACTTTTTGATCGTGTTCGAGCACGAAACTAAATAGCGTAAGTCTCAATTCTTATTTCGTTTTTAATTAAAGTAATAATTGATCTAGAGAAAAAATATCTGGTGGCTGGATAATAAACTATGTTTTCTTGCTGTGAATATTTATTTTAGACATAAAAGCCAAACAATCTTGGTTTTTTTTATAATTATCCTTAAAAAAGACATGATTTTCAAATAAGAAATGTATCAACAGAAAATATTACAATTATCTAACTGTCTTCAACATGGAAAGAAAAAGATTCAACAAATCATATACTACAGTTTAATTTTGCTTGTATGTGTGACTGTTTCAGAATATTCATGCAAATTAACCATAAAAATAGAGAGCTTCCTCTTAAAATAAAACAGTAGTTCATGAAGATTGAATGACATTAAATAGTACGCATGGCTTTTTTCAAGCAAGAAGTAAAACACTTATCACACTGCAGTAATTTTATCTCACGGAGCGACGTGCGCTTTACTTGTGGTAACCAACTGTACAAACACGCTGTGAATGTTTGTGTCAGGACTAGTAGCGTCAGAAAATAATACACATACTTCTAACTAGTGTACTATAGTTGTAGGCCATTATTCAGACAATATAAACTCCTTACTTTGCCCTGTATGTACCTCTACGAGACAGCAGTATTCGCAAAATCAAACGTGCATTTATTTCAAACTCTTAGATCGAAACGTCGCAATAGAGAAATATGTGCTATTCCACACAAGACTGCGCTTTACTCAAAAAGATTTTTAGGAATGGCACGCAAGTTATATAATAAGTTACCCAATTGTATAAAAGATCTTGGCAGCATACACCATTTCAAAAAGGCTCTTCTTAATTTATTAGGCCAAAAAGCTTACTACACAGTCAATGAGTACCTAGAAGACAAATTGTAATTTAATGACATTTTATTTATTTCCATTTTATTTGTCAATAACTTAATTGTTTTATTTAATCTATTTAACTTTAATGTACTATTATCTGCTTAAATTTATTGTTATTTTAATTAATTAATTATTGTTATAGTTGAGTTCATTATTAATTTGACTGTTTTTATTATGTTTTTTACCAATTAATCATTAGAAATTATAATTAGAATTATTTGTACGCCGTTGACGGCAAGACATAGCGCTCATTTATTAATATTGACATCTGTATTTTTGTTTACCTATGTTCTACAAATAAAATATTTGAATTTGAATTTGAATTAACTTCGCCATTGTCTCGGACGGTACCGAGAGCTCCTGGGCTTACACACACATTCACAACGTGTTTCTACACTTGGTAACCACAAGTAAAGCACGCGTCCCTTTGTGAGATAAAATTACTATACACGATATTCAGGGACCCTTTCCCTAAATCAGGATGATGTATTATGAGAAAGGGAGGAAGGTTCCTATAAAAAAAACATCATCCAAATATGGGTCCCTATTTCTTCAAGGCAGCACGCACACTCAAGATGCTTTCTTAATATATAATCTGTTAATAATTGGCATTCATTGGTTCTTTCATGAGACCAGTGATGGCCCAGTGGAAACACAGGCAGACACTTCCCGTTGTGTAAATTATTTCATCACCACTGCTCTCAAAACGGTGATGGAAAACATCGTGAGGAAACCGGCATGTCCTAGAACTAAAAATTCGAAGACATGTGAAATCTAACAACCCGCACTGGGCCCGCGTGCTAGATTACAGCTTACTCCCTCTCGAAGAGAGGAGGCAGGCCTATGTCCCAGCAGTGGGAACATTATATAGGCTGATTATGCGGTGATGCGGTTCTTTAATTATAAATAGGTATTTTAGTTTTAGATATAGCTAGTGTAGTATTTTAGGTCTAGGTTCCTCTCTCTTCATTAAATCCATTTGGCAATTGTGTCTCCAGCAAAATATACGACATAAAAAATTGAGCCGTTACGTAATTAGTCAATGAATATATTTTAATCGGCGCATTATTTTCATCTGATCTGGGAAAAAATGAATGAAAGAATGAACTGTTTATATCACACGCAAATTTTAACCAGATAATTTGGGTAAATATTTTTTAATGGACCAGAATTCAGGTCAATATTTATTTTAACTTTAAAATGTTTCTTTTTTATCCGATATTGTCAAATAGCACTTCGATTTTGTGCTTTTTAAATGGCTTTTTTTTAAATCTGTTAAAACACTTGTTTAATGCAAACCGGTCCAGCAAAGAAATTTCCTAAGAAGTTTACTACACACCCAGTGTAGTAAACTAAGTACCTAACACGGAAATATTTTGTGTCAGTCGAATGGACAGGCAGGCAGACAGACATTGCCTAAAATAAAGGTTTCAATCTTTCACCCGCTAATGGAACCTTAAAAAAGGATAACATAGAAACAATAGATGCTAAAAATGTTGTTCTATTTTGAACTTCATGCCAGAAATCATAAGATTCTTAATGCCAAAGTCTGTTTCTCTGAAGCTGACACTTACCTTATGATCATCATGTTGACAGACCTCAGACTGATGTGAAAAAGGTTATAATTCGGGCAAATATATTAAGAATTTCAGTAGATACCATGTTGTATTGCATTTAAAAATGTTTTTTTTTATTATAATTTATTGTTAATAACTTCTTAAGACAACAGCTAAACCGCGGTCACTGTCAGACTGCATACAAAAGAAAGAGAAGCGCGATGACACAACGCTTGTAATTTATTGCAAAATATGAAGCAATTATCTATTTACTCAAAAATTAGTTGAGTAATCGAAAATAAAAAACAACCAAGTTCTGCATACAAATAAGACGTTCTTGTTATTAATTAAATACCAACCGTACGTTGATTATTTAATACAGATATTTTAGATTAAAACTGAAAGTAAAGGGTTAGTTTACCGTTAATTTGTATCGAGATTTTTTTTCTAAACGTGTTTTTAACAACCAAGTTCTGAGAAATATGTTCAAGAATAACATATATTTTTTTCGCTACCACAATCTATATAGATTTAGCCATTTTTTTGTTTAAGACAAGCCTACTTTTATCATTTGCCTCTTGTCAGTGCCTTAAGAGGGCCCTTCCCGGTCTGTCTATCGTCAACGCGAGCATGGTCGAAAAGTTGTTGTTTCATCCAGTGCAAGTGAAAACTATTAACAAACGAGTGAGAAAGATTCAAATCTCTCAAAGATTCACATCTTTCAAAGAAAGATGTGTTACAACGTAATAATCACGTACGAGCGTTTGTATGAAAAGTATGTCGGGTTGGCCGCTCTTAAGGATCTATTCTAGCTATGATATCATAGCCGATGTTATTAGCAATAAATTATATTTAAAAAATCATTACACATGATGGTAAACCACCATCCATGGGTGTACTATAGGTACACCTCTGCCTAACCCCTCGGGGAATACAGGCGTGATGTTATGTTATGTGTACATAATGGTACCTAATGATTTAAATGATATGGTATACTGGTATGCAGAGGCGGCTCGTCATAAAGAGCGCTGGTGCAGTGCACTCCCACGAAAATAGCATAATCTATATTTCTTTATTATAATCCTATACATACATTCTTTCTACTATGCCCATACGCATACAATAGCAGTTTACTAGAAAACCATTTCCTACGCGTACATTTGGCGTCAAGTTGTAACGTGTGGAGCGCCAGCGATTGCGCTCCTATGAAACAAAGTTCAGTACGATTTCTAGCACTGTATTCAATGAGTGCGAAAGAGAAATATCGACACAGTCCGACGCGTGAAACAGAAGATTTTGTATGAGAAATTAGCCTAATTTGGAGCGCGGCTCACGCGCGACGTTGCCAATCGGCGAAAGGCGGCCGCGCGCGGGAATGCGATCTATGCCTATGCGCTGTTGCCGATCTTATGTAAACAAACGGTCGGCTCAACTCGGCTGTCAGTAGATTCGCAGTGTTTATTCTTAATAATTATTAAAAATAGTTTGTGCGCGACATTTGTATTAAAAATGGAACAATACAGTGTATCTTTTATTAAAAATTGTGAAAAGACTCTTGAAATGCGTATCGAACTAAAAGCTAAGGGACCACCACGTCCCGAAATTGCACTTTCTCAAAAATGTGTTACGAAAAATAAATCTTTTAGGCGTGGTTTTAAATCTGAACAATATTTCAAAACACCTTGGTTGTGTGGATGTGAAGAAAGCAACAAATTATTTTGTTTCCCGTGTCTGGTGTTTGGAGCTGGCGCCGGCAGTGGTGGTGAATCTAGCGCATCTTTCAATAAAAGTGAAAAAACATTCGCAATCTCGATTTCATATCTTATGTGAAGTGCAATTGGCATCTATCGGCCGTCAAGATATTCGTAAGGCGCTCGATTCTGCGTATCGAAAATCTATTAGAGAGTTCAATGAACGCGTTGATGAAAATCGATAAAGATCGCCGAATGGATTTTCTTTACAAATAAAATAAATTAATGGTAAGCTCTAGTTCTACGTTTCTTTTTTTAGTGAACCCCCACAAATAAATGTCACGAGCCGCCTCTGCTGGTATGGTATGGTAAGTTACCATAATGGTAACAGGGATGACATTTGAAAGGTCACAACATCACAGTTTATTCAAACGACGTTCAGACCTGCAGGCTAATTGCGAAACACACTATCAGTAGGAATCGGTTTCAATTTGACAGTTCAACAACATTCATTGCGTTATTTACGTTGTTGAGCAGACAAATTTTTCGAACATGTGAAGCAATGGATTAGCAATATACTTCAAAATCATTCAGATTGTGTTTGACAGTGTGTTACGCAGAGTGCTGTTTAGACTTTACGTGAGTCTGGACAACTGAGGTAGGTGCACACGGCTGCACATCAAGCTATACATTTCCAGTATACGCTGACCTCTCATTATACAGAAATCTCACATAATGCAAGATGAGCTTATACTGGAAATGTATAGCTTGATGTGCAGCCGTGTGTACCAATTTACTAGTATACGATTACAACAGGTTTTCAGAAAACCGGAGTCAATAAGTTAATTTAAATTAAAACAGTTAGTACTATAGGGTAGTACCGGTAGTACAGACGCCAGCACATCAAGCTACTACAATCTGTCAAATTTCTTCAATAAATTTTCAACTTTAACCCTACAGCATAAGGTTCAAGGTTGATTGGGAAAATTTGACAGTTTCGGGTAGCTTGATCTGCTGGCGTCTGTACCTACTGACAGTACAATACCAAACAACAAAAATCTACAGGTAGGTATACTAATTCAATCAATCAATCAATCAATCATTTATTATTTGTAAAACGTAGGTAACAAAAAAATACAGATCTTAAAAGTAAATACAGTGCGCTATGTTTTGTCTATGGTAAGACATACAAATATGGGTAGTTTTAAAGTTTACAGTAAAAAAAATCTATATATATATATAAGTATTCAAAAAATGTCAAAAGTTCAGTAGGTAAATGTCAAAGAAAGTGATATATAATTAAATTGGAATGACTTACCAAAATATTTGCAATCCCCAATGGCGTATGTTAACAATTAACTAAATAAGGCACTGTTATCAGACTATCGATTTCCTTACACACGATATATTGCACAATTAACGAAAAATAATAAAAAAATTAGCACCACCATAACTTAATTTTTTAAAACAATCGATTTTTATTTTGTGTTTAAACTGATCACTTAGCACACTTCTTTTAATTTGAATAAAGAACAATCACACCAAGGCACTTATTTCGAACAATTTGGAATTTGAATTTTGAATGTGTCAGTTTGAATTTTGGCGGGAGAGCAGGGGTAGCGTGCGCCCGGCCCGCATTGTGCGACGGTCTACAAGGAACTCGTCTCGGGCTCAAAAGACGTTACGTCGGTATCGGACCCTACGAACTCCCCTTATTTGATCTTGATAAGTATGTGTGCTTTTTAGTGGCCCTTTGAATTAAAATGTCCTTTACTTGGAGCAGTGTACGATTAAAATGTTATCGGTTTTGATAAGCGTAAGACCTTGCATATAGAGTGAAGATTATTATTAGAATTTGCAAACCACAAAAAAAAATACTATAAAATTTACACTGAACATTTCTTGTAATTTCAGTCATTTATTGTAATTTTATGATTGCTTAGTACCACTGAAAAATAAAAGAACCAAACAATAGTACTAGCTAGTTTAAATCACACAAGATTTCCTCTCGATTTTAAATTCAAGTAGAAAATAATCTCAGTTGATACAAAACCTATTTCCAAAGATATAAAAAGAGGCGACGGTCACAATTTCAACACATCACAATATTAAAACCGACCACTTAAAGTATAAAGGCTCATACAGCACATTTGCTAATGTAAAATAGCATCTATAATAAAGATAATAAAGCCTAAACATCATTAGGGCCAGCTGCTCGCATAAAAAAGGTTTATTTTGTTAGGGTGAGCTTTCTTCGCCATTACTACTGTTGTTCGTACACACATAAAAGACGACAATAGTTCAGAGATGAACTGGGTAGGTTAAATAATTTAATAGTATTTTTTGATATCATAAACTTAGTAACAAATTCCAGATGTTAAATAAAAAACTGAGAAAGAAAATAAAAAAGTATTTTGGATCAATTTATTCATCGGTGAAATGTATAATGAATGACATGTATACGTATGAATATACGGCAATGTGTCCTCCGCCCAACTAGATAGCTTCAAAGATTAAAAGTCCTTAACCAAAAAAAAAGTGTCCAAATGTGGATTAGTTTTAGTAATAAGGTATATTTATTTCGATACCATAGTAAAGTTTGATATGGATCTATGTAAACGGGCTGGCTTCGCTGCTTGTAAAGTAAAGATGTCAAAACCCGTAAAATTCAGTCATATATTATCAGTTTTATATTTCGCCTCGTTTATTTAGATAAATGACGCACTATATTCACAATGTCAACCAAGACCTAGGGATACAAAAGGAAAAATTCCAAGTTCGTCTCTGTGTTAGGAAGTATTGCACGGTGACTTATTTTTAACGGTCGTACGTGGCGTGCGCCCTTGTATCGGGCTAGCAAACCGCGGCCGGCTGTCAATTTAGTTATCTTATAGGTTTAACAACAAATTTATTACAGAACTAAACAAGGTGCTTGTATTACTTTCGTAAAATGAAAACTAGCATATGGCGCGGCGTAGGTTGTCAACTGTGAGGCAAAGGAAACCATCTAATTTTTGTACAAGTTGTTTGAAACAAATATCTAATTATCTGAAACTATAGATAAACTACTTAGTAGTGTGTGCGTAGTGTGACTTTTCAGTTAAGTATTGTGTTTTACTGTATAATTTTAAAATGAAAACAATTGCAAATATTGTATTATTTTGAAACATGGTGTATTTTTCATTTTCAAACCACCGCTGCACCGTTTCAATTCCAGATCCTTTACAAATCCTAGTCAGTAGCGACCCGCGAGTTGGTTTCTCCTGCCCTCCGTACGTTATGGTCGAACGTTATGCTCCTTCGAAATTCAAAAACAAGCGCTCGAGTGAGACGGGGCTAACGTATTCTTGCATTTTTAATAGGTTATTAAGTAATAAAAAATCTGTAATAAAATAAGAGAACATGGGTAATTTGTGGTATTGAATGACGTCTAACCTCCTTACAGGATTAGAGTTAAGAAGACACGCAATTTGAAGTATATAGTTCTAAATTCCCTCCCTATTTTAATCAAAGACTACCCAAACGAGTAGTCAACACTGCAACCTCGGCCATCACCTAGAAAAATTAGAAAATATTTTTTTTCTTCGACCCGCTTTAACCTTAAATCTTTAGTTTTAAAAAATACGTACACACCCACCAAGCTGTACATTCCCAGTATAAGCTGGTCTCGCATTGTGTAGGATTTCCGTAATATGAAAGATCAGCATACTGGAAATGTAGCTTAGCTTGATAATGTAGCCGTGTGTACCGGCGTAAAAAAGAATAAATTCAAACACAACCGCCACCTGGTCAAACTAAACCATATCGCGCATCATAAAACACAGGACTCGTGCCTGCCACACGAACGGAAGTCTCTAATTTCCATAAATGTGCCAGTAGTCCACAATTATTACAATTCCATCCATCCCTATCAACCTTAACTTCCTAACATTAAGGGTGATTTGTATTTGGCGGTAAAGGCACGCGCCGTCTTCATACTGTTCAAGAAATCAACAGGATGCGTCAAAGAAGGGTGAATCCAAGACGTTGGAGTAATAATAAAGTAAGCGTTACGGCAGATGGTTGTGTCTTTGGTCTACTGATTAGGCGTCAAGGTTTTAATCTATGGAACTGGCCATTGACCATATGGTCCGATACAATCGTCGATGGACCAATAGATATAAGTACCAATATCTATAAAAAAATAAAAGTATATTTCAAAAATCAAAAACCCGACTGCATAAAAAGTGAATTTTAAAAACCAGCCAAGTGCGAGTCGGACTCGCGCACAAAGGGTTCCGTACCATTATCTATAAAAACGACAAAAAAATCACGTTCGTTGTATGGGAGCCCCCCTTAAATATTTGTTGTATTTTAATTGAATTATTTATTTTTAAAGCGGATGTATAACCAAATATTCTGTGAATATTTCAAGCGTCTACCTGTTGCCGTTATCAATATCGAGCAAAAACGAGCAAACAAATCACGTTTGTTGTATGGGAGCCCCCTTAAATATTTATTGTATTCAATTTTTTTGTATTTTTTGTTATAGCGGCAACAAAAATACATCATCTGTGAAAATTTCAACTATCCAACTACCACGGTTCATGAGATACAGCCTGGTGACAGACGGACAGATAGACAGACAGACAGACATACAGACAGACGGCGGAGCCTTAGTAATAGGGTGCCCGTTTTACCCATTGGGTACGGAACCCTAAAAACGAGCTTGAATATTTTTGTTTATTACATTTATTAAAAAGATAATAAACTCACGTATAATGTTTACATAATACGTTATTTTATTTAATAATCGCACCTCTATAACTGAAGTTACCGTATTATTAGTAACTGTATTTTTACCCGACTACGGCGAAGCAAAAAGGAGGGTTATGATTTTGACCGGTATGTATGTTCATCTGGTCCCTCATTACTTCTAAACCGCTTGTCATAATTTGACAAATGAGGTATTGTAGGAAGCGTCTTGATCGTCCACTGGTTATAGGCTATGTGAGGTCACATTAAATTCAAAATGGCGCCCTCTAGCGGACATAAAGTCAAAGCCTAAAACCAAAAAAATGTTTATCCATGCCGTGTTGGGTATTAAACGAAAGGCTTTAATTAGCACATTTCAAAAATATATATTTTGTCAGCTATTGCTCATGGGTTTGCTTGCATGCACCCAATAATTAGGTATAATTTCTATAAAATCATAGGCAACAACAAACATATTTTCTCTCCAAACCTACACAAAATACGTAATTATATTATAATAAATACGTATTTCAATGTGGCCAGGAACTTAATATGGCCTGCTCTTCGTCGTGACCAGCTGGAGCGTGGAGAACAGCCAAGTGCAGTTCTCATACAATTCGATGATTGCACTATAAATGCAGATGAAGAGTTTACCGCGCGACTAGCATATATACAACGTCCCAACATCAATGTTCGGGCAGTTGCCCACCAGACACAACACCCGTCTGGTCAGAGGATCCATTTTCTATGGAGGATGAGTGAACTTTACACCCTGTTCCTCATACCTCTATAAAATCATCAATTAGTCCCTTAACAATCCAGTGACCACTGACAGTAACTATTCACCAATTTGTCAAACCCTATCTTGTTGCCGACATAAGTTAGTTTAGGCTAAGTTCCGAAGTGCTGGTCGGACACAGTTCCTAGATTTGCCACTTAAGTGATTTGTCCCGATCCCCAACTTGCGAAATCGAGTAATTTGTCTCTCTGAGTCGTACTTAGTTGGGTCAAGTTTGTCCCACTAAGTTTCTGCTAGATTAGAATAAGGAAGTCAGATAAATTCATTTTTAAACTAAATGACTACAAACTTAAATTGTTTTTTTTAATTGTTTAAATTGTTTATTGTTTACATTGTTTTAATTGTTTTCATTGTTTTGTACAGGCAAATTACAGCTGTCATTCTTTGACAGTTATATGAAATGGCTGTAATACGACAAATTGACGTTGGATGTCAGTATTTTTTTTCTAGAGTGCACAGGCATTTTGAAGTTGTGCCGTCCCAATTGGCAGCAAGCAAATGATAGAAAGGGTCTAAAATAAAATCCATATGAATTCACGAGTTATTTACGTAAAATGATAAATGATTTAGTTCTGTAAGTAGGTTTGTAAAAACACTTTTACACGTCAATCATATTAAAAAAAAAAATAGATGAGGTCAGCGTTTCGTATCCGACTACTCTGAGAAGAAAGGCCGAAACAAACTCAAAGGTCACAGTCTCTTTTAAAGTCCAGACATAATCTTGGTCAGATCATGTGAAGACCATGTAGATTGGTGCCTGAAATGATCTTTTGATGAAAGAACCACAAAGATTGAGGGGACCTGTCCAGTCAGTGCACGCATTTGTCAGTAGTCGTGCAGCTCAACTAAGAACTTAAGGAGCTCAACAATTCAACGAACAATACCAAAGAAATGACATTTGGGTAGGCCGAAATTACTCAAACTGCCAGACCATGATAAAACTTAACGGAGAAAAAAAAGAAATTAAACAATAACTCACATAGTCTTCACATTTACAATACTTAATTAAAACAATATAATCGTTAACAAAGTAAATATTCATGTCACTGTATATATAAAATTAATCAATATAAAATACGGATATAATCTTGGTCAGATCATTTTAGAACCATCATCATGAGGTAATCAGACCAATCTTACTTTCTTGTAGGTAGACGTGAAGGAAATTATCCAAAGTTTGTTTACGTTACTTATACAATACTAGAACTAAAGGTGCATGGCTGATCACATGCATTAGTCATTGTACCGTATGGATTCAACCACATCACTTTGATCGCTCAAAACTTCTGGATTCGGACAAAAAATACATGAAACTCAGTTTTTTGGGTCGTCAATACTCGTGACAAATGCTGCCTATTATTATTGTATGGTAATACTACCCTATGTAAACTCATTACTAACAAAATCAATACCAGCTTTCTTTGATTTCTTCCCATAGTGATTTAGTGAAAAAAATACCTACCTACCTAAGCTAGCCTAGTCGCGTAATATTATTCTGATAATTAGTTAATTCATTTTAATTAAGACATTTATTTCAGACGTAGTCCTTATACTGTTAGTAACACAAAAAAAAAAAAAAAAACTTATAAAGCTATTGTTAGTACATACAAAAACAAAACTTATAAACTTAGCCACAGGAATATAATATAAGAGAAGAGTTGATTTTGTTATAATGAGCAGCATGATAAACTGAGCAGCGACAGAAATTAACCCATTCCATGCCAGCAACGCACGCGTGTGCGTTTTAGTTTTTTTTTATTTGTGTGCCTACAACGCACCCGTATGCGTTTTGTGTATGTTTTACAAAAGTATAGTTTTTTCATAGTGCATTACATTTTTTTTTCTGGTGGCACCTGTCAACAATTTTGAAAAAACGGTGGCATCACCTCAAAATGTATAATAATGTATAATGTATATTCGAATAAATTCATTAGATACTAGTGGTCGCCCATTGATCGAAATTCGACCTCCTCTACTTATAATCTATATAGTACTTAATAATTCCATGCTATTCGAAATTACTTACTTATTTCATGCTCAAGCTGTCTGAGCTCATGCTTTCTGTTACACACTTCCGTCTCTTTTCACGAAATCAATTTCACAGAAAACGAGATACAAGATGTTACAAATAAAAAAATAAAAAAAACTGCTTATTTTCTATTGTGTAACACATTTACAATGGCCAAGCCTTTCATTTTGACAGCTCAATAATATTCATTGCGATTGCATTTACGATGTTGAGCAAACGATTTTTTTCTTTCAAAATCTTTCGGATTGTGAATGAAAGTGTTTACGCAATATGCATGTAACAGCACAGGATAGCCTTTACCAGAAGTGGTCATCCTAATAGTGGTTCAGCAGCTTTAATATCATCAGGATTGTGCCGGAATCAAGCAGTTCGTCATGCACGGGGTACGACAGCGGCTCCCTTCACATCTTCTTCTGTCATCAGAAGACAGCCGCCACGTAACTATCGGTGCCATGCTCGGCTAGAGGGACTGTCACCCGCCAGCGTCACTCTTATCCGACCTTTTTGGTGATTCCAGTAACTTCATAACAAAAATAGACGGCACGGTGCCACATGTTTTTTAACCGACTTCCAAAAAGGAGGAGGTTATATGCTCGGCTGTATGTTTGTTTTTTTTTTGTATGTTCACCGATTACTCCGTCAATTGTGGACGGATTTTGAAAAGAAGGGTATGCTCCCGAGGTGGTCCCATTGCCACCAAATCAGAATCTGATGACGGGATCTCATGGAAATCGAGGGAAATCCTCAAATTTTGTAGGCATACCTATACCGATTTAAGTATTTTTCATAGTAACTAATGATGAAGGCCACAGATGGCCACCGGAGCTACTTAATAATAAGTATTTCACTGTTGCGATTAGGCACTTTAATATGGTTGCTAAGCAATTTATGCTCGTCAAAATGCATATGGTGAAGTCACCATCAGTTACCTCAACGTCAGTTACGTCACCTCAACAATTAACGCCCCCGCATCGGGAAAAGCAATATTTTGTAAAGGTGATGAGCATGTGACATTAGGTTATTGTAAATTAGATAAACTACAAACTAAAAAGTGAAAAATAAAAAACTTTTTACAAAAAAAAAAACAACCGACTTCCAAAAAAAAACACTACAAAGTGAAAAATAACTTTAATTTCGGAAGTCGGTGGCAAAAAAAACTAAAATACAGATCCAAAGACACCGACTTCCGAAATTAAAGTTATTTTTCACTTTGTAGTGTTTTTTTTGGAAGTCGGTTGTTTTTTTTTTGTAAAAAGTTTTTTATTTTCACTATAAAGGACAGTAATATAAACCCAAGAAAAGTATTAAAAGTTAAATTCAACTACTGCTTGTTGCTCAAAAAAGTTATGAAACTCCAACAATTTTCTACAAGTGTCCGTTTCCGTCGCGGTCATGATGTGACGTCATTTACCACGAAACTGCTTTGTTCACATCTGTTTTTTACTCATATAAAGGTTTTTAGTCCAAATCATGTAAATAAAATATTGAGATTTGAAGCACTTTGCACATATTTTTTACTAACATAATTTTTTACGTAACTTCCGGCATTGTCAAAGACAAGGCGTTTTAAGTTTGCGTTCCGTCCCACCAAAAAATCGCAACATAAAATAATGAATTGAAAAATAAGTTAGTAGTGCATAAAAAAAATAGAAATTTATTTCTTGACTCCTATAAAATGAATTAGTTTTGAATTACGTGCATATCACTAGTAAAACCTTTGTGATCAGTTCCATTCAAATAGACTCATCAATGTAATTGGGGTCCTTTAAAAAAAAAAAGAACTATAGTTTTATTTCTAACCTGTCTTCGACTGTAACAGTATAATTGAAAATTAAGAAAAAAAGCTACCGTTTTTTATTTTCCGTAACGGTTGGCCTTCCCAAATAATAATTAAAATTGCTTGTTTCTTATTGCGTATATGATAAGGTTAAGAATTGCATGAAGTTTACCTGTGTTAAAAGCTGATTAGTTCTGGGTACAGGTTGATGAGTAGTTTATGACAGTGATTGTTAATCGATTTTGACGATGTAGTTGTCGAAAACCCTTCATTATGTTATGAGAATTCGTTTTGAATTGATTGTAGAAGACGTATCGGAGTTCCATATTGTCGAAATAAAATCTTGTCGTATTACGGTTTGTCGAAATAGGGTATTTGGCTGTTTTTTTTATTCCGATTTTTCGAAACTAACAAAAAAATTAAGCCTAGGTATTTTTTTTTAAATATCTAAAAAATGCCGACCTTTTACGACAGCCTTTAACTTTGAAACGCATACAACTGTTTTAAAGTTAAAGGCTGTCGTAAAAGGCGTTTAAGGACTTTAGAGAGAATGGGCAGCGGCGTTCTATATGCATTTTAACACCATACTGCGATCGCCATCCCGCCTGCCAAGCGTGGCGGTTATGGCACCACACCCCCGAATGTTGGGGGCGGCCTATGTCCAGCAGTGGACGTCTTTCGGCTGAAATTATGAGCTTTGTCTTTAAGTTCTGCTCACCGGCCTGTTAATTTTAACATGAATAAACAAGAAGACTAACTACTACTACACATTGGGAATCACTATCGCTATCTCCGGTCGCTTGATTACCGTGGTACCGGGTTATGACGTCTTACAACATGTGTTGGATAGTCGTCTTCATTAACGACTAAAGTGGGATCAGGTGGTACGCTATTAGCTATAGAATTCTATTATTCATGCCTGCTGACGTAGATATCATTATTATTGTAACGTTCCGATATTTTTGTGGGCTTTAATTTGCGATTCTGACGTAGGAAACTTCTAACAGCCGTTTATTTGACATTGAAAAAAAAACCGGCCTAGTGCGTGTTGGACCACGCACAATGAAGGGTTCCGTAATTGGATGAGTTTATCCCAAAAACAAACTTAGTATTGTAGTTGATAAAGAAATGTTCTCCTGTACATTCCAACTGCAAATGTAAGTTTGTAAACACAATATTGGGATATTTATTTTGTTATTTTAAGACCTTTGACTTCTTACAGGCTTTCCTGTAATATAGAAAATAAGTATAGAACAATATTCTGTATTTTTTTCAACTTTTTGGTCCATTATTAACTTTTTTCTTTAATAACTTTAAAACGAATTATTTTAGAAATATAAAATAATAATTTAAATCATCATAACAAGTCCTTTTATTTGATATGTCACACGGTACAGGTTGCTAAACTTTTTTCTTTTTTTTTTTAATTTTCCCCCCTTATTTGAACCTCGTATTTAATATTTATATATTTTCGGTTATATGTTACACTTGTTTGGGTCACAGAAATTCGTATAATATATGTACCAAATTTCAACGTAATCGGTCCAGTATTCGAAGTAAGTCAGCTGTGGCAGACGGACAAACAGACAGCCAGACACGAGTGATCCATACCAGCCATAAGGGTTCCGTTTTTCCTTTTGAGGTACGGAACCCTAAAAAGTATATCTACAACATACCTTTAGCCAATTAACGGAGACCAGCCAAGCACGCAGCAGACGGTGAGTGCACAAGTGTGTGCGCAAGCACAGGTGCACTCTCTGCTCTCCTACTCCCACAGTTCGGCGGGACGGCAACCAGACACGATCGGGTAGAGATCAGGCGCAGGACCTGGGGGCAAAGTCTGCTAACGCAGTTGTGTCAGAATGGCCGACCATTGGCACCGTAATTGTAGAGTTTGACAGTTTTGCTAATCTCGTAATTGAAAGGCGTCTTTATGATTTTCCAATGACGTGCCACTGACACTCCATTGGAAAAATTGTGTTTATTTGGTAATCTCGTACTGACAAGCTCATATTATTTTGACTTGCCTATGGACCACTGTCACGCCATTATGAAATTAGGAGGTTACAAACTATTAGCACAATGGTCATGGCATTGCCTTGGTATGGTCGTCATAATGACCAATCATTGAAAATAGCAGACTTGGCCCCCAGGGCCTCAAGTCTGCTATTACAATAGTGTCAGAATAGTCGATCATTGATTTCATAATTGTTGATTTTGACAAGTTTGGTAATCTACTATTATAATGGCGTCATTATGACTTTCCAATGGTCGGCCACTGACATTACATTGAAAGAAATTGCATACCTACAAATTGTATCTCGTACATAATGACAAATGAATGACATTTCTACTAATGGGTTTTATAATAATGGCAATACGACAATGCCATTATAATAACACAATTATATTACGAGAAAATTGACCGACCAATGATCGACCATTATGAATTTACCAGATTACGAACTTTTAGCAAAATGACAATGGGATCGTGTTGGAATTACTAAATTTATAAAAATAGCAGACTTGGGCCCCTGTGGCGTCGTGCTTTCCGAGGCACGTGGTGAAAAAGAAAGAAAAAACCGGCCAAGTGCGAGTCGGACTCGAGCACGAAGGGTTCCGTACCATTATCTATAAAAATGTTTGTTGTATGGAAGCCTCCTATATTTATTTTATTCTGTTTTTTAGTATTTTTTGTTATAGCGGCAACAGAAATACATCATCTGTGAAAATTTCAACTGTCTAACTATCACGGTTCATGAGATACAGCCTGGTAACAGACGGACAGACAGACAGACCGACAGACGGTGGAGCCTTAGTAATAGGGTTCCCGTTTTACCCTTTGGGTACGGGACCCTAAAAAGAAAGAAAATACGTTTCTTTGCGGTAAACATAACGTAAAGAAATAAAAACACAAACACGAAAAAACAAGTTGAGGGAAAATATGCGTCACATTCACGCAAAACGGCCATCGCTCAGCATAATGCTGCGACCCTATGCGAGACAGAGCCCCAGCGCTGGTTTTCAGCGACAGCCGGCGTTGACGTGATGACGTCAACCGGTGCAGCATGGAGAAGTATGAAGCATGGTGGAGGTGTCTCACACCTCCTCCTTCCAATCTCCAGACTGGTACTGAGATATTCCTAATGGAATAATCAAACACCCTACCCGACCCCGGGAATCGAACCCAGAGACCAACGGGGTTAAAACTAATAACTGTTTTCTAAATACATGAATAGCAATTCGTGTTGACAGTTATTTTTCCGATTCTAAATTATAATCATTAAAGTCGGACGCATCAGATTCCGAACTCTGGTTCGGAATCTTCATTTAGCAAATGTTTAATACCTTTACTAGCACAAAAGTATTTAAATTGTTTCGAGGTGAAGTTATTCTAGTCGGTGCTCCAACCAAAATCACTGGATAAATTCGAGAATTTGGTTTTGGTCTAGAACCCTACGATAGAAGATTCTAAACTGTATGGGACTGCTATTTATTTAACTTTTTAAACACCATAATTACATGTGCCAGAATTAACGCACAACCTCTTAAGGGGTCATAAAAAAAAATCTGCTGTTTTCTACATTTTGATGAGTTATGAGAACATAAATGTAGGGAACAGCGGATTTTTTTTTCGCGATTTCATGTTTTGTCCCATAGTAAAAGTTGTTCATAGTGATGAGTACAGTGACCCCTTAAGAAGTTGTGCGTTAATTCCGGGACATGTTGTATATTATGGTGTTTAAAAAGTTGTATATCAACGTTACCTTTCTCGTCGTTAATTTGTTTACATTTCATACTTTAGCGATTTCCGTACCTTAGTTTAAAGTTATAGCTTATTAATAAAATGAATGGATCAAAGACTAGTTCTGCTGCGTGCTTCATACCGTTAAGTATAAACACGACAACAAATAGCCGACACAAATTGATTGTTAGTAAAATAAACCTTAAAAAAGAAATGGTGCGAGGAAGTAAACGTTGAGTACTAGTCTGTGCGGCGTCTGTTTTATTGTGAAGATCATTTGAACGTAAGTTAAGTTTTCCTGAGGCGATACATCGATGTGATTCGACTTGTACTGTCGGCCGCTAGTGAAAAACTACACTATTTACCTATTTGAATAGAATAATAATAAGTGCTGCATGTAAATTTGTCGTTGACATTGACACTTGACACATACAGAACAACTTCATTATTTAATTACAAGAGGCACTGAAAATTCCCAATTCAGGCTACTTTGGATGACATTTAGAGGTCAAATAAAAGTCAAGTGATTTTAAGTATTTTTGTGAAAATAAATACGATCTTATAATTTTAAGACCTATTAATAGAAAAATAACTCATAAAAGCTTAAATTCTCGAAATGGTTTTGGAATAGGTTAATTTTTACTTTACATACCGAATTATATTACGAGAACATTGACCGACCAATGATCGACCATTATGAATTTCCCAGATTACGAACTTTTAGCAAAATGACAATGGCATGACAATGGGATCGTGTTGGAATGACTGAATTTATAAAAATTTAGTATGAAAATCCATATCTGTCTTGTTTAGCGGCCGAATAAACTACTCTGAAAACTCATATTATATCATTGTGTCGTGTAATTTAAAAATGGAACGAACTTTTTACTTACATACAATATGGCAACCAAGGAGGTAACATAACAAAAGTTTTGCCTAAATTTCGAACTGGTTTGCAAATAAAGCTGTTTAAAATAAACAAGAAACAAATAAACATGTTAGCGCGTGAAAAATTATCGTTGTTCGTCATTGAATCTGGAATTTATAAATAATTTACTTAGTTTGAATTTCCGCGCATTATTTGAGAAAAGCACCATACAAGCCTTGGCTGCAACCAGACATTGATGGACTCACGTATGAGTGCCTCGGCTTCGCCTCGGCCCACATTTTCACGTTTATCCGTCAATGCCCCTTTTGCAGGCCGCTGCAGTAATATAATGTACTACCTATAACAAAAAACTTTTTACAAAAATAAAATAACTTTAATTTCGGAAGTCGGTGGCAAAAAACTAAAATACAGATCCAAAGACACCGACTTCCAAAAAAAACACTACAAAGTGAAAAATAACTTTAATTTCGGAAGTCGGTGTCTTTGGATCTTTATTTTAGTTTTTTGCCACCGACTTCCGAAATTAAAGTTATTTTTCACTTTGTAGTGTTTTTTTTGGAAGTTGGTTGTTTTTTTTTTGTAAAAAGTTTTTTCTTTTCCACTTTTTAGTGGGTCAGTTTGTAATTTATCTAATTAACAATAGCCTAATGTCAAACCCTACAAAACCCCCTCCCTTTTACAAAATATTGATATTCCCGATGCAGGGGCGTTAATTGTTGAGGAGTTCTCCTGGTAAGAACCAGGAGAACTGATGGTGACTTTACCATATGCATTTTGACGAGCATAAATTGCTTATCAACCATATTAAAGTGCCTAATCGAATCGCAACGGTGAAATACTTATTATAAGTAGTTCCGGTGGCCATCTGTGGTCTTCATCATCAGTTCCACTTCACCAAATGATGCTTTCCGAGAGCAAATGGACGAGTTACTATAAAAAATACTCAAATCGCTATAGGTATGCCTATAAAATTTGAGGATTTCCCTCGATTTCCATGGGATCCCATCATCAGATTCTGATTTGGTGGCAGTGGAGCTACCTCGGGAGCATACCCTTCCAAACAAAAAAAGAATTTTCAAAATCCGTCCACAATTGACGGAGTAATCGGTGAACATACATCATACAGCCGAACATATAACCTCCTCCTTTTTGGAAGTCGGTTAAAAATAACTGTAATACTGTAATGTATGTAGTACTGTAATGTACTATAACGTTTTGGGCTGGTCCACAAATTTAAGGTCACTCAGTGTGCTATGGAGTGGGCTATGCTCGGAGTTTCTTTGAAGGATAAGATCAGGAATGAAGTTATCCAGAAGAGACTGGAGTTACCGACATAGCCTGCAGAGTGAGCCAGCTGAAGTGGCAGTGGGCTGGTCATGTTTGTCGAAGGACCGATGGCAGGTGGAGCAGACGAGTCCTGGAGTGGAGACCGCGTATCGGCAAGCGCAGTGTGGGGCGCCGCCCAGCTAGATGGACCAACGACTTTAAAAAGGTGGCTGGGACAGACTGGATGCGGAAGACGGAGGTCAGGGTGTTGTGGCGCAGCCTGGGAGAGGCCTATGGACTGCTATGGCCTATGTCCTGGAGTGGAGACCGCGTATCGGCAAGCGCAGTGTGGGGCGCCGCCCAGCTAGATGGACCAACGACTTTAAAAAGGTGGCTGGGACAGACTGGATGCGGAAGACGGAGGACAGGGTGTTGTGGCGCAGCCTGGGAGAGGCCTATGGACTGCTATAGGCTGAGTTGATAACAGAAATAGTATGGCATTGAAGAGCGTGCGTTCAGATAGTTGCCAAACGTCGCAAGCAGCTGTAAAATAAGTCGCTGTTTCGATTTGTCAATGTTAGAAAGAACAGAAAAGAAAAAATGTGTATTCTGCACAAACAAGACACATTTTACAAAAAAAAAAAATTGACAAAATACATACACACTCTAATACAAAGTAGCCAGATTTTTTTTATGGGTTGGGTTTTAAATTATGTAAATATTATCCAGAAATAAAAATAAGAAAAAAATAGTAGAAAACAGTAGAAAAAAACGAGTGTTACTATCTCTCGTTGTTTTTCCAAAGGGTTCGGCAGAGGTGTACCTATAGTACATCCACATTTCGCCAATTATATTGCCCCATGTAATAGGGGGTGAGCTTATTGCCATCAACCGGGCACAAATCCAGACTCCGGGCTGCTACTGAGAAGTTCCAGATAGAAAAACCCAATATCACTTTACCTGACCTGGGAAACGGACCCAGGACCTCATGCTCATCAGTATAGCGCTGGTGACCACTAGACGAACGAGGCAGTCAAATGAAATAATAACACTGAATTAGATGTTGTAACAGTAAATGGTTTTTTACACCTTAAGGTGTAAAAAACCATTTACAAACTTTCCAAATGCTCTTTTTACACATTTTTTCTCAGTGTATCGATATGAATGATTGCAATTCGGGCCCTATCAGAATACCAGCGCGCGACAGTTATTTTTAAATGTCGGAACATCATGCTGAGATAGGAGCCTTTTGGCCTCCTACAGGACTTTTTGCTTATATTTAATTTTTATAAGTCTATGATTGAGTTTAGTTTAATTTGTTATCTTTCTGTGCAAGTCCCAATAAATACTTTTTCTTTCTTTCAATAAATTCATAATCAATATTTTAGTACACTGCAGAGCGATTTTTATAATATAACTAGCTGCTGCCCGCAGCTACCAGCGTGGCTTTTTCAAAATAAAAGTAGCCTTATTTACTCCTTATAACATTAGCTATCTGCCAGTTGATTTGTCGTGCTCATTCGCAGTGTACAGACGTGCTCGTTATCAATATTAATCATTACTTTAATAATACTTAGTGACCTCCTTTTGCATTACTGACGTAATGCAACTGTAATTCTGCTTAGTGTGTAGTTTCAGTGAATAATGGACACGAAATAGTGAACTCGGTAAAAATACAAAATGGATAACATCCCCTTCAATCCAAGGGGACCAGTGCATGCCTCGGCCTCGCCGTTGAAGACAACGCCGCAAAACCCAGCCCTTGAGTCAGTCATGGTCGATGTTGTTTCAACGCCCGAGATTCAAAAATGGATGTCAGCCATCGAACAGCACTTAAATGATATTTGCTCCATTGCCGCGGAAGGCAAACTCAACTCGGAGCAGAAAATGAAAATATCTTCCCTATGCCGTAAAGTAGGATCTGGAACCTCGCAAATGGCAGTCCTATATCAGTCGCTTAAGCAGAAAGCTATTCACGCGTATAACGCGGTTGATGCCCTTCAAGAAAAGCGCGACCTGACGGATCATATTTTGGAGCTCAAGCAGACGATTAAGGACTCTGGTTCTGCGGGAAATGTTTCGTTTGCCGATATGGTGAAGAAGGGAGAAAATGATTTCATTCGACCGAACAATTTAAGCTCTGTAGCCATTTATCCCAACGATAAATTAAAGTCGAGTGACGAAACAAAAGTCCTCGTGCAAGAAATCATTCGCCCTGATCAAATGAAGCTGCATGTACGTGGTGTCTGTAAGACAAAAAATGGAGGCGTTATTATTAGTACAGAAACAAAACATGACGCTGATAAACTGAAGCATGCAGTCCAGCTCTCTTCATCCGGACTTACCGCCGACGAACCCAACAAGCGCAAACCTCGGATCGTGGTTGTAGGTGTGCCGACTACTTTAGCTGAAACTGAAGTCTTCAGGTGCATTTACGAACAGAACGTAGCCGACAAGTTTCCTGATATGCCTATGGAGTCCTTTTTGAGCTTGGTTAAATTAAGCCACAAATCTGGGAAGAAGGATGCGTTGACCTGTAATTACGTTATTGAAGTTACAGCCAATATACGTAAAGCCCTATTGTCCCAATCAAGGCTTTTTATAAATTGGACATCCTGCCCTGTCAGGGACTTCACCCTGGTTCTATGTTCTATGTTCTATATTAGAGGGTTTGGTTTCCGCACTTAGTCCTTCATGTGGACCATTGTGCGTGGGCCATGGCGGCCGTCATTGGTTTATTACAACCAGCCCACCTCCCTCCAGAAGCTAATTAGATCCTCTGGTCTGCGTAGAATATCTGTGAAAGATCTGGGTGACCCGAGGGTTTCTCTTCTGATCTGGCTGACGCCTGTGCAGTCAAAGAGCACATGCGCAACGGTTTCATCAGCCTCCATGCAAGCCCTGCACAGAGGGCTGTCCGTTATGCCTATATTGTGGAAGTGTTTGTTTAGTGAGCAGTGTCCCGTGATGGTCCCCGTCACCAAGCGCAGGCCGTTCCTGTCCAGGCGTAGCAAACGCCTGGTTAGTCTGCCATCTAAGGATGGCATGGCTTCCCTGGACTGCCTGCAGCCCGGTGTCGAGGTCCACCAGTTCTCTGCTTGTGTGTGGGTGAACTCCTGTAGCCACCTGCGTATTTGGTTAAAGGGGATGGGTACAATAGGCTCGGGCCCACAGACTGACGCGCTGGATGCTCTCCTAGCTAGTTCGTCAGCTGCGTCGTTACCCAGAGATCCGCTGTGTCCTTTTATCCATTGCAGTGTCACTGCGTTACGGTGGCACACTGTCACCCGCTCCAGTGCATTGTGACATTCTAGTGGTAGTCTGGATGTAATATATTTTTTCTCTAGGGATTGCAGAACTAAGGCACTGTCGGACAGTATACGTATACGGGTGTCCGTAACTTTCCTGGCTTCTATGGCGTAAGCCGCTTGTATAATGCCCACGCATTCCGCCTGGTAGACGGTGTTGAACATTCCAAGCGGGCTGGATATATTTATGTTAAAATCGTGTGAAAAGACTCCGACTCCAGTTCCGGAGTTGGTCTTTGATCCGTCGGTGTATACTCTCATCTCTCTTGGGCCTGAGTGATCACACCGTTCTTCTGTGAGTGATCCAACCACCTAACGAGAGCCTCGAAAGATGTTGCTCGAGACTTTCGGCCATCAGGCCATTGGCCGATACGACAATCGGCACAATG
The DNA here is from genome assembly GCA_963921375.1 of Tiliacea citrago. Classification (NCBI taxonomy): domain Eukaryota; kingdom Metazoa; phylum Arthropoda; class Insecta; order Lepidoptera; family Noctuidae; genus Tiliacea; species Tiliacea citrago. Next base: position 18,150,153 of record OY992798.1, read on the forward strand.
ATAGCCGAGCTCACATTCCACATGTCAACAAACTCGTGTGCTAAGTCAAGATATTTTATTTGTTTCTCTTTCTCAGCTTTCACGAGGTTCTCGTCATGCGGAATGGTAACATCGATAATCATTGCGCGGCGTGCTAATCGATCTATCACTACTATGTCGGGCTTATTGGCGACAATAGTCCTGTCATTAATGATAGACCGATCCCAGTACAACGTGACATGGTCATTTTCGAGAACTGGGTCGGGCACATACTTGTAATACGGTACCTCAGAATCCACAAGTTTATATTTCAAAGCAAGTTGCTGGTGAATAATCCTGGCTACTTGGTTATGCCTGTGCAAGTACTCGCCATTAGCAAGACGAGAACAGCCAGAGATAATATGTCTGATGGACTCACCCGGACGGTGGCATGCCCGACACACGTCAACCGTCCCGTCCTTCATAATATGTCTCCGGTAGTTATTCGTCAAGATAACTTCGTCCATAATTGCACAGACAAAACCTTCGGTTTCCCCGAAAAGGTCACCAAAACGTAGCCAGGATACGGACGCTAAAAAATCTACACCGGGTTCATGAAGAGCCCGATAGAAGCGTCCGTGAAGCTCCTTGCTTTGCCATACCTCCTTGCGGTCATCGGTAGTAAGTATTACAGGTTTGCGCCAGTTCTCTTTAGCCATGGAGAGCGGGGTGAGTCCCTTGTCCACTGCGACCACATCACGGTGCATACCCAGTTTTAAAAAAATATTCCCTGAGACTGCACACCTCGCGGTTATGGAGGGTCTTTGCATTTAAAAAGCATCGACCCCCGCACTTCCGCGGGATGTACAGTCTCATCACCGATGATCGTGGGTCATGCATCCGGTTTGCGGTCAGCAGTGTACGGACCCTCCTATCCAGGGCGTCTAGTTCGGTCTGAGTCCATTTGAGTATGCCAAAAGAGTACATCAAAACCGGCATGACCCAACCGTTGAAGGCGCGCACCTTGTTTCCGCCTGAAAGAAGACTAATAAATACCTTCTTCAGGCGACCAAAGAAGCGCTCCTTCAACGATTGCTTCATGTCAGCCACGTTGATCCCTAACGCTTCTGACATACCCAAATACTTATAGCTTTCGGATGAGGAAAGGGATCTAAGGTGTATGGAATCCGAGAGTTGGGTTCCTTCGGATTCCATAATCTCTCCTCGTTTTACATGCATGACTGCACATTTGTCCACACCAAATTCCATCCTGATGGCGCTACTGAATGTTTCAGTTACCTTCAGTAGCTCGATCAGTCGCAATTTGTTGGGGGCAACGAGTTTCAAGTCATCCATGTAGAAGAGGTGAGATATGACCTGACCTCCTCTCCTCAACCGATAGCCTAGACCTGAATCCTCCAACAGTGTACTTAGAGGATTCAGGGCCTTAGCCCTGAATCCTCTAAGTACCCAACTGAGTACCCTCTGAGTAACCAAAGTGGACTCAAACTGTCGCCCTGAAATATTCCCCGTTTAATCCATACAGGCTCATCATTCCCCTGGATCTGCCGACATCCTGGATAGCGAAGGACCGTTCTCCATTGCCCCATACATGACATCAGGAAGTTGCGCAGAGTTGCATCTATCTTGTACAACTCCAGCACCCTCATGAGCCATGTATGTGGCACCGAGTCGTAGGCCTTCTTATAGTCTATCCAGCATGTCGACAGATCCTTGCGGGATCGACGAACCTGTTGGCTTATGGCCATGTCGATGAGGAGTAGCTCCTTAGTACCGCGGGACCCATTCCTACATCCATTCTGAGAGGCAGACATAATGGAGTTATTGTCAATGTGTGTATTAATTTTCACTCTCAAAATGGATGTAAGAAGTTTATAGACCGTTGACAAACATGTGATCGGTCTATAATTCTTGGGTTCCGCGGGACTGCCTGACTTATGGAGCAGGTGGGTAACGCGGAACCCAAGAATTTTGGAAAAATTGTTAGAAACTGTGGTAGCGACCCAGACTCTAAGGATGACTGGAACTGAGATGCCAGGCAAGTGTGTGAACTAATTAAACATTTCAACCAGAAGTTGTGCAGTCCGTCCGGCCCCGGTGATTTCCAATTTGGTAACAGATGGACTGCTCTGGCTACGTCTAATGGGGTGATTATTACTGTTTCCATTTCTGGTATAGTTTCACACACTCGCTCAACTTCCCGCATCCAGTCAGCCTCAGCGTGACAGACGGGCTCCGACCAGATGCTGCGCCAGAATGCACTCGTGGCTGCATCATCCGGGCGGCACACGTCTGTCACATTTTGTTCAGGTCGCTCCCAAGCTCTATATACCCACCTTTCATTGCTCTGGAACATGCGATTCTGCGTGTATCGATCCACCCGCCGCTTATACCGCCGAATACGGCTCGCCCATGCACAAACTTTCTGCTTCAGGAAGTCGATGCGCTCTGTGACACGGGACATGTATTCTCGAGGGCTGATTCCAGTCCCCGAGAAAGCCCGTCTTACAAAGCGCATCACTCCTGGTCGTGTATTGCCCTCCCTGAAGCAGTATAGTTTGCCGATGAGTACCCTGGCCCCATCAATACGGCGCTCGATCCTGCACTGCCAGGCTGGTACGGCTGGTTTTGGTCGAGTAGCTCCGTCACAGTTTGGAAATTTGACGTTAGCTAAACGACATGCCGCAACAGCCGCGCAATACAGAATCGAGTGTGTATCAATGAGATCCTCGCTGCTTTGGAAGAAATTCTTAAGCTGCGAGTCCAAGGCACACACCAGCGCCCTATTTTTCTTGTGCATAGGTAGGCGTGGTAATCGGGGTCTAAGTTCGGTCGGAGTGGACCTATACTCACCAAATGCATCCTCCAGTGCGCTCCTCAATCGGGCGTTGCATTGGCTACTTACTGTGGCAACCCTATCATCCTCTTCTTCAACATCATGATTGGACCGCGGCGGGATTCCATCAATAATTGACATTCGTACCGCGGTTTGTGGCGGAGTCGAGACGATATGGTTGCTAAGTACCTCTGAGCGCAGCCTATCAAGTGCAACATCGTCCAACCTATGATCGCGTTGGATGACCCGCACCTGATCCGATAGTCGTTGGGCCGAGATGTTGATGGTTGGTTCTAGTTCCTGAAACAGAGACAGCATCCTAGCACGGTACACAGTGAGGTTAGTTCCTCCCTCTGTAGACCCGTAATATGCGCGCATGACGTTCTCGTTCATAGATTGAGTCCATCTCATGCGCTGCACACAACCACCGGCAGCGGGGACCCGGCTCGGGGCCGGATGGCCCCTAAGTCCCAAGCTCCTCGGTGGCCGGCCGACGTACCGGTGTTGGCGTCGTCGGCGGGGAAAAATACTCGTCGCTCGAGCTCGACGCAACTACCACGGCCGGTGTCGTCACAGCGCTCACAGTGAGGCTGGATACCGGCGGCGGCGAGGCGGAGCTGAGCGAAGAGTCCGGAGGTGGTGGGCGTGCTCGTCTCGTAGCTGATCTCGTCAACATCTTTTCTTTATTTTAAAATCGGTGGATTTTATCGGAGGTGACATGACAGATGTCACCTTCGATTCGGCAGTTTTTGATAAAATTCTTGGTTTTTATTATGATGCATTTTGATTTTTTTTTATTTAGGCTTGATTATTTGGGTTTCAGGCTTATTGTATACTAATAGAATAAAAGAAACTGCGTCTAAAATGAATATATAACTGAAGATAAAGAAAACGTATTCCGTGACGTGTTGGTGTTGCCAGCTTATTTAGCTTATTATTATTATTATTATAGTTAAAGTCCCATAAAAATCGATCCAGCCGTTTCGGACATTAGCCGGAACAAACATACAGACAGACAGACAAAAAAAATGTTCTAAGTACTGTATATATATACTTTCATATGCATTTAGTAAAAAGCTGTTATTTTGACATTACATACAGATAGTTCAATGTTATTTATTTGTATAGATTTAGAAACATTGACACATTAATCAAAACAAAAATATTTGACAGCTATCTGAGACGTGGCAAACATTAGAAATGCACCCTTTTAACTTTGCTGAACACTCTGCTAACAAAAAATTTCATCCTACAAAGATCCTACAAATTAGTTACCTATATCAAATATTGTACTTGAGCCATGTGTTGCTTACTCAAGTCGCTAATAACTCTCACTAGCCCTTAATTACAGCGATGTGTTGAGACAGACAGACCAACAGAGGGTTGTTTTACGAGCGAAGAACTCTGTTACGATGTTTGTGCGCCTGTTCAAACAATAGGCGTAAGTTTTACCTGGGATCAGGGAAATATTTACTCACAAACACTCGATTTTTGTTAAAACTATTCGTCGGAAAAAGTGTTGACCTAAGTTTTTTTTTCATGTCTTTTTAATTTTGACACAGCTCCGTGACCGGGCTGATAAAAAATCTTGTTTTTAATATCTACCTTATGTCCCGGAATTAACACACAACCTCTGAAAGGGTCATTGTAATCATCATTATGAACAACTTTTACTATATGGAACAAAACCTGAAATCCCAAAACAAAATAAGCTGTTCCCTACATTTATGTTCGAATAAGTTGTCAAAATGTAGGGAATAGAATCTAAGTCGTCTTTCCGCCACTGTATCTATTGCTACAAATTGATTAGCCCGCGTGGAGGTCTGAAATTATCCCACGAGAACTTACTACCGGGATAGAAAGTATACTATGTCCTAACCCAGGTCATGTGCCAAATTTCATCCAATTCCGTTCAGCCGTTTTGGCGTAAAAGCGAAACAAACGAACTCACTTTTGCATTTATACTTAATACTAGCTGCACCCCGCGGTTTCACCCGCGTAAGTCTCGATCCCGTAGGAATATCGGGATGAAAATTGCCTATATGTTAATCCATGGTGTCAGCTACCTCCATACAAAATTATATCAAAATTGGTCTAGCCGTTTGAACGTGAAGAAGTAACAAACTTTCGCCTTTATGATATTAGTGTGATTAATTATTTGTGCTGGTACGAAAGAACACTGCTACACTACAATATTATTATTAAATATGGTGCCTTTATAGAAAGATACCAAAAAACTTACACCCTTCCTCGTCGCCTTTTTTATTGAATAAAATGTTAATTATTGTAGTAATGACGTCTCCCATGGAGACAACGGTAAAACTGACAGAATATCGATTGATAAGCGCAACAGACGGCAATTAAGTTCTAAGCAAATTGGAGCAAAAAAAAAACGAAAAAATCCAAGAAGTGTTCCCAAATTGATGAATGGATTAGCAATATCCATCAAAACGGATTGTGATTTAGTGATAGTGATAGTGCTGTAATGAGAGCAAAACGGTTCATGAAATATTTCTGAACATTAGAAATAGTTTGTTACTATACCTGCCTAGCCTTTTCCCAACTATGTTGGGGTTAATGCAAGTACCTTTTGCAGTGAAAGACTTGAATGGAAAATATACTATATAATTATGAAAGTCGTAAAGAGAGATGTACAAAAGATTAGGAGAAAACAACTTGACGGTTTCACTTGACACACACCAGTGACACAATGTTTTTTTTATATGTGTAATTATATGTCACTGCAGCTGTAGCATATCAAACCTTTAACACTTTCCCTCAGCTGCTAGTGGACCTTCTAATCCCTCAGACCCAAGTTCTTACAAAGTTCCTGTAATCTCGGTCTGGGCAAGGTCTTAGTCAGTAGATCTGCCAGCTGTGTAGCAGAGCTAGTCCTTTCGACAACAATGTGATTTTCAAGCACAAGTTCTCTTACATAAAAGTGTCTGACACGAATATGTTTTGTCCTTCGATGAAACTCCGGATTATGTGCTAGTTTCACAGCAGCTTCGTTATCGATAAATAATACTGGGATTTCTTTCTGACCATTCAAATCTTTAAATAGTCTTTTTAGCCATAACATACTTGTACCACTTGATACTGCTTCATTATATGTTGAAGGTTCTCTTTCTATAATTGAATCGACCAAGAATAATTCATAGTCATCCAATTTTTGTGGAGGTCGTAGTGTACTTCTGTCTCTGAGATTATACCTTGGAACGTCCGGTATAGAAACATCGTTCTCTAAATTTATCGGCATCTCAACATCAGGAGGAATAGCATCTACGAACTCTTCAGTATCACAATCTGAAAACGCTTTTTCATTTTCTATGATCTCACTATCGTGTTCTCCCTCTAATTGGACTGACTGTCTTGCAGGAGAAGCTACATGTTGCGAAAAATCTTCTTCCTGAAGAATCAAAACCACTCCCTCTGTCTCCTGTCCTATCAAATCAGAATCTCTATCTCACCGCTCACTGGTAAATTGACGTCTTCCTGAGGACCAAGTCGCAAGGCCATTGGGATTCTCAATTCCATGGTTGGACAAAAGGTGACATCTCTAGATCTTTCGGTCTGTTTTCCGTTCCATATTCGATATCCGTCGTCATTATCATATCCGATAAGTCTGCCTTTAGTAGCTTTCTTATTTAGCTTCTTCCTTTTTTGTTTGGGAATGTGAAAGAAGCATTCACTCCCTATCACACGCAAGTGTGAGATCTTAGGCTTCTTCTTAGGCCACAGCTCATACGGTACTTTCCCTTCTTCTCTTGTGGGTCCCGTGCGATTGAGGACGTATGAAGCTGTATTGATAAGCTCTGCCCACAGGGCTTGTGGAAATTTATCTCCTGCGTGCATGTATGAACGAGCTGTTTCCACAAGAGTCCTGTTCTCTCTTTCTGCGCACCCATTTTGTTCGGGCGTGTATGGCATCGTGAGCCGCTGGATTATTCCCTGCCTGTTAAGTACCTCCCGAACCGCTTTATTATCAAATTCGCCGCCATTGTCGCACAATAACGTTTTGACTGTATGTCCAGCATTTTTGGCTTCTTTCAGAAATTGAATAAGCTTATCTTTTACTTCACTTTTGTTTCGAATGAAATAAACATGGCGAAACGCGGAGAAGTCATCCTTTAAAAGGGCAAAGTAGCGACATTTCGAGAAACTTTCAGGGAATGGTCCACATACATCGGCGTGAACCAACTCTCCAGGCATAGTAGCTCTTTCCCTTTTGCCAAATTTAAGACGCTGTGCCTTCCCATAAATGCAGCCTTCGCACTGTATATCATCTTTATCATCTAGATTGATCCCCAGTTCCCTCTTGACAAGATCTTTGACATATTTCTTGTTCTGGTGACCAAATCTTTCATGATATAGCTGGAGTAAGCTCGATGGGTTAACAGCATTAATCTCTACAGGTTTGTTTGGTAGAACTGACTTCATTTGTAACTTATACAGTCCTCCACTCTGCGTCCTGTTTCCAACTGCTAAAATCTGACCATTTAATTCCAGTCTACACTCTTTCATGGTGGAAATAAAAGTACTATTTTTCAGTTTATCTTGTGCAGCTAACATGGATAACAAATTCTTTGTAAGCTTTGGTACATACCAGACATCACTCAAAGTTAAATTCATTATTTTGCCGTTAACGCTGGTTTGAACTACCACAGACCCTTTTCCTTTTGCAGGAACTACAGTCCCATCGGCCGTTGTAACGGTGTGGTTCGATCCAAAGTCCTCAAAATAAGTGAATATGTCTCCTCTATTGGTAACGTGAGTTGTGGCACCATTATCTACGTACCAATTTTCTGTATCGCTTTCTTCAGAGCAAGTGTAAATCATTAAAGTTATATTCTGCACTTGCTGCTGCTTGGACAAAGACTGTGTAGGTTTCTTCGGTCTGCCATCATTAATCCACTGTTTGCAATTCTTAATGCGGTGACCTAATTTCGAGCAGTGCCTGCATTTTATCTTCTCATCTCTTAACTGCGATTTATGCTGCACCTTTGAGGTAGAGGCGAGCACTTCGTGAGTCTCCTCAATATGACCACCTAGAGCCCTCTCGTACCCGCAAAGTTGTGCTGTCAGTGATTCAATTGTCCTCTCTTGTTTGTTTAGCAGCATCCAACTTGATTTGAAACTGAAAAATTTTTCATTGAGGGAATCTAAAATTTTACAGATCAAGAACATCTCCGGCAACTTCATATTAGGATCGGTCTTCAAAATTTCAGCATTCAAATTGTTCCATATGTTTTTAAGTTTCGACATCATGGTAGATGCGTCATCCGCAGAATTATTTTTGAAGCTAAAGAATTGCATGCACAAAGTGTATGCTCTGTCTTCTGATTGACCGTCAAACAAGCGGTGAAGTTCCTGCCATACTTCGTATGCTGTTTCAAATCGCATGACTTTCATTAGATTCTCTTCGGTCATATTGCTTGTTATTATTAGTAGAGCGTTGCTGTCTGCCTTCCTATATTTGATCAATTCTCCATTATAGGCCATCAGTGCACCATCGCCTATTCCTAAAACTGGTTTTCGAAGTTTTCCTTCTGCCGCCTCCATGGCACCTTCTGTGCCCCGCAGCATGATGGACACCTTATACTTCCATGTAGCCCAATTCTGGCTACCTATGAGCTGACCGATCTGAATCTTGGTGGTGGTAAAATTTTCCATTTTGACAGCACAAAAAAAAAACTTTTGTTTTTTCGCAGTGAAAGCGTGCTGGGTGTTCTGGGCCCATAACCTAATGCAAGTACCTTTTGCAGTGAAAGACTTGAATGGAAAATATACTATATAATTATGAAAGTCGTAAAGAGAGATGTACAAAAGATTAGGAGAAAACAACTTGACGGTTTCACTTGACACACACCAGTGACACAATGTTTTTTTTATGTGTAATTATATGTCACTGCAGCTGTAGCATATCAAACCTTTAACAGGGGTCAGCTCTCAGTCTAACCGGATGCAACTGAATACCAGTATTTTACATGGAGCGACTGCCTATCTGACCACCACAACCCAGTTACTGGGTAATACGATACCCCTTGGTAAGACTGTTTGTCAGACTTTTGGGTTTCTGACTAATGAATAATTTAATTGAATGTTCCTCTTTCATTACCATAACTTAATGAGATACGATAAAGGTAAGCACATTCAATGACGTCACTACTTAATCCCTTTCTAAGATATTATTTTAACCCATTCACTGTCTTGATGGCTGATCGGCTTTTAGATAAGTTTGTCTTCATCTTAACCCTTCTTAAACTTCTGTCTAAGTATTGAGAGGGTTAATGGGCACGCAAAATTAAATTTGCATGAGGATTCTCATAAATTGAAGGTCATGCGAAGTTATGTCCGAAGAGCGATTGTCTTGGATTACAAATTTGCAAATAGATTTTGGTACATTTGCACTACAAATTAGTAAATAAATTTAGTGCTAAACGACTTTAAAACATCGTTATATTTCTGTGAAGCTAAGTAATAACAGCGGCACAGGTCGATCGGTCAGATTAAGCTACGCTTGCCGGGGTGGGTCCATGGATGGGTGTCCATCTTACATACCATGATCCCTCCGTGTCCAGAAAGCACATTCTTCTCCATATGAAATTACATTTTGGAAGGGGGCAACTAGAATCAATTCTATTTTTTTTGTAAATTTTGACGTTCAAAAGTGCCTCTTATGTGCCTATTTGAAATAAATGGTTTGACTTTGACTTTGAATTTGACACGTTAAGCCGTTGGTCCCGGCTGTCATTTGTGGATCTTTGACAGTCGTTACAGGTCGTCAGAAGCCCAATTTTGAAAACCAGTCTTACCAAGGGGTGTCGTGTTATCCGGTTACTGGGTTGTGGAGGTCAGATAGGCATTCGCTCCATGTAAAATACTGGTATTGAGCTGCATCCGGTCAGACTGGAAGCCGACCACAACATAGTTGGGAAAAGGCTAGGCAGCAGGCTTAGCATGACTGCATGACGCTTTCTATTTCTACAAAGAATAGACACAGCTCTTCCTATACAAAGTGACATTTCGTTTCTCCATTTTTGACATCGTACCGTAGAAATCCTTCTATAATATGTCATTTTGTCTTTCGTTTCTAACGATCTTTTTCTAGGTAGGTCCTTTTGTAATCGCCATCTAATACAGTAGAAAACTTTCTATCGATGGCCACGAAGTTTATACGGTTATCTACAAAATCATGGTTTTAGAGGAGAACGTTTTGAACGCAAAACTGTGATAATTAATAGAAGAACAAATCTATCTTCTCCTATTTTACATCATTTAGTTAATAGAGATGGGGCCGAAAGGTGCTGGAGTGGCGACCGCGTACCAGAAGACGTAGCGTTGGAAGGCCTCCTACAAGGTGGACCGATGACCTTGTGAAGGCCGCAGGTATCCGCTGGATGCAGGAAGCACAGAACCGGTCGAAGTGGCGGTGATTGGGGGAGGCATGTCCAGCAGTGGACGTCTTTCGGCTGAAAGGATGATGATGAGTTAATAGAGCATTACCAAGGAAATTATATTTTTTTGTTCCAAAATACGGTACATTTTGGAACAAAAAAATATAATAAAATCGTCGTCGTCGAAAAATTGAGAATCCAACATAAAAAAAAATCCTATGACATAACAAAGAGTACTGTCTACACGGAATGTCATTTTTGTCTTCTCTTCTGTGGACAAAACAGTGCTCGTGCTCTATTTCTGTCAATTGTATGAAGAAATTGAGACAGAATGATGTTTTAAATTAAAGTCAAATGATTCTATGAACTTAGAGAGTTATATTGCTGGTTTTAATGAATATAATTCTGTAAAGCCGTATTTGTTACTATTGAAATCAAGAGGCTATTTGTATCGAATACATTTATTAACACCACAATTATTATAATGAACAACGACTTTTTCTCCTTGACGGAACAGTTTTCAGTGACATATTCTAAACAGTTCTACTCGAATATTAAATCACTGTCATATAGGTATACAACCTCCATCACGCACCCTTAATCTATAGCAGATGCATGCGCAAGATTACATTAAGTACCTACCTAACATATTACCTAAACCCTTAAACTAGTCAGTGTGCACACACCCTAGGTACACAGTATATTCAGCTTGAGCTATCGTTCACTGATGGACAATCTATCTTTATTACTTAAGTCTGTTCATAACACAGCTGTATAACAAAAATTACTAAATACAAACAAAATAAAATTATCTATTACAAATCATAACAACTCAAAATAAAAGCACATCAAAAACAATATTAGCTAACATCATTACATCACACATTACTCGCCCCCTTAATAGATATTTTTTCTAAAAATCGCTTTAGTTTAGGGCCTGGTAAAGATTTTGTTAACATATCTGCTACCATTTATTCTGAAGGCATATATTTTACCTCAACCGCCTCATTGACTATAGCTTCGCGAACGTAATGAAACCTAATATCGATGTGTTTAGTCCTGTTATGTTTCATCTTATTTTTTGCTATTTTATGTGCTGATTGGTTGTCATTGTAAATGACCACCGGTTTGACACAAGTCCCCTTTGTTAAACTTTTTAACAAATTTCTTAAATAAATAGCTTCTTTCGATGCTTGACTGAGGCCTATATATTCTGCCTCTGTGGAGGACAGCGCCATGCACACTTGCTTACGACTTTCCCAAGATAATATATTATCTCCTAGTCTAAAAATTAAACCTGTACAGGATTTCCTATCATATGACCCACCCCAATCCGCGTCTACGTAGCCATTTAATTCTAGATTACCGGTTTTCTTAAAAGTTAGTCCAAAGTTCGACGTTCTCTTTAAATATCTAAGAACCCGTTTAGCACATTTAAAATGTAATTCATCGTAACATGTATTAAATTGTGACACAACACTAACAGCGTGCGCGATATCAGGCCTAGTACTTTGAGATAAATAATTAAGACAACCTATGAGAATCTGATATGGCAACTTACAATCAAAATCTGAAGCTTTCTCTAATTTGAGACCTGCTTCCATTGGGGTAATGACTGATTTACAATCCGTCATATCAAAATCCTTCAAAACATTAAGAACGTACTGTTCTTGATCAAGGTAAATGGCACTTTTATCTCTCCTAAGTCTCATGCTCTACCTTTTGAAATCAAGAGGCTATTTGGATCGAACACATTTATTAACACCACAATTATTATAATGAACAACGACTTTTTCTCCTAAGTCTCATGCCTAACACGTGTCTAGCAGGACCTAATTCCTTAACTTTAATCCTTTCAAGCAGGCCATTTTTTAATTTCTGCTTCTCGGTTTCATTATTTTTGGAATAAAATATAAAAATGTCATCAACGTATATGCCGTGACTTACAACGTATATAACGTGTACTACCACTATTCTATTTCCATCGCAAATCACCTTTTGATAAGGACAAGGTTCTATTTACGATTTTACAAAACCTAAATTGTACATCTCCTGATCTAGCTCATGGAACCAAGCGTTTGACGCTTGTTTGAGTCCATACAACGATCTTTGCAATTTACATACCTTTGCCTCTTGACCTTTAACAATCGCCCCCTTAGGCTGAATCATGTACATGTCCTCTTTTAGCTTGCCATACAGGAAAGCAGTTGTCACATCCCATTGGTCCAATCATATTCTACAGCTAATGAGAATAGTAATCGTAAGGTTGAGCTTCTTACGACCGGAGAATACGTTTCATTGTAGTCTATTCCACGTACCTGCGTAAATCCTTTAGCTACTAGCCGGGCCTTGTATTTTGACACCTTACCGTCACTGTCTCGTTTAATTTTGAAGATCCATTTACAATGTATTGGCTTTTTATCCCGTGGTAAATCAACCAGTGACCACGTCTGATTCTCGTTAAATGATTTCGTTTCATCATCCATAGTATTTTGCCATAAATTAGAATCAGGCCTTGCCAATGCTTCTTCAATTGAAATTCGATCGCCATCAATTTATTTATTTATTTAATTTATTTATTAACTCATCATCACTATCATTACAGGGATTTCCTAATTCAATAGTGTGGCCATAATTACAATTTGCGCGATAGCATTATAAATTACAGGCTTGCGCTCACGAAAATTGTATCTTCGTTCTGGTTCTGCTGTACTGCTCGTGGTAGCAACCGTTTCATCAGGCGTCGCAGCCTCCTCCGTGTCAATACACTTCGCTTCATGAAACTCTTCTTCATCTTGCATATTATTATTAGAAGCACCACTTGCAACCACAGGTTCTATCCGTTCCTCCTATAAATCAATAGGAACGACTGTGTTCTTCTTCATGTCGGTACCATCTCCAGGAAAAACATTTTCCAAAAATATAACATTTCTTGAGAATGTTATCTGACCCATTTTTGGACTCATCAGTCGATAACCTTTAGTAATTTCACTATAGCCGATGAAAATCATTTCTTCAGTCTTCAAGCTTTTGCCGTTTCTGTTTAGGTTTCAATGCATATACTTGACAACCAAAAATTTTCAAATGACTCAAGTCAATTTTCTTATCTGACCAAAGTTCTTCAGGTACTTTTTTCATGACAGCCTTAGTCAGGCTTCACACTTTATCGACTTTCCTGTCTGCTTCCGCCTTATGTTCACGAAATTTATCGAGCATTTGACTCTTATTTCTCAAGAAGTAAACATGCGTCTTACGTGTATAATCGTCGATAAACAACAGCATATATCGAGATCCACTGAATAATGGTTCTTCCATCGGTCCGCATAAATCACAATGTACAACTTCCAAAACCTCTTTCGCTCGTGTATCTTGATTTTTGATAGAGCTGTTACAAGTTTTTTCATTTATGCACGAAAAATTTTATCACTTGATTTAAAATTTAATCCAGTCACCATATTTTTCAATGAATTCATATAGTTTTGTCCCAAATGTAATAATCTTTTATGCCAAATATTTGACAAAATGTCATTTGACAAAATCAAGTTGACAACACAATTTTCTTTTTCAATTAACTCAAAAATCCCATCAACCTCTTTGCACGTTGCTACTATTTGGTTTGTTTTATTTTTAATAGAGTAACCTTTTTTGTCAAATTCTACAGCGAACTCCTTCTTTACAAGATCGCTTACTGAAATTAAATTCATAGAAAGTCCGGGAACATGATAAACATTCGTTAATAGGAGTTCAGTGGTATTATTGACTTTCGGGATGGCATTCCCTCTTCCTATAACTTTCATTTCTTCCCCGCTTGCAACTTTTATCTTTAAATCATTCTGTTGCCTTTTGTAATTCAACAATTTTCCGGCATCGTTCGTCATGTGGTTCGAGCAGCCGCTGTCCAAGTACCATCGGTCCCTTTTCACCGTGTTCGTCATTCTCAAGCATGGATTCGCTCTCTTAATGACTTTGCATTCAGATGCTTTATGACCTTCTTTATGACATTTGAATCACTTGAAAATCAATGCCTTTTTCTTTTCAAACTTCTGTTTGTTTTGCGCCGTTGTAACTAGGGGTTGCTCGCTATTCTGACCATTTTCAATCTGTCGGCTTGCTTCTTGCATCAACTTTGATTTTAACTGCTCAAGTTTAATTTCTTTTCCGCCATTGTCTATCGCTATTATAAATGGGTTGTAATCTGACGATAAACCGCTTAATAATATAGAAATTATCCACTCGTCAGAAATTTTTGCATCAATGTCTGCAAGTTGTTGCGCCAAACAATTATTTTGGAAATATATGTTTCCATGGTTTCGCAATTTTCGAGTCGGCATTGCCATAACTCTCGTTGCAATCTGATTCGTCTGCCCCAACCCTTGTCTTCGTAAGCCTCGCAGAGACTCACCCAAACTTCACATGCTGTCTTCGCACTATACACATGTGCGAAACATGCAGGCTCAAGTAGCAGACATAGCGTCGTTCGTGCCTTCCTGTCAGTATCTTTCAATTCAGCTGTTATCTCTGTAGCTTCAATTACCTTGAACCAGTTTTTGGACTCGTAAGTAATTCCTCACCACAAATTTCCAATTAGCGAAGTTCTCAGCACCATTCAATTTTCTTATCCCACAAATTGAACCTGAATGTTTTTCTGCTATGACGAGAATTTTACAACTGACACCTTTTTAAGATACCTACTCGAATGTATTATGTTCTAGCTTCTAGGCGTTTTTGGAGCCTGGGGCTGGGCCCATAACCTATTGAAATCAAGAGGCTATTTGTATCGAACACATTTATTAACACCACAATTATTATAATGAACAACGACTTTTCTCCTTGACGGAACAGTTTTCAGTGACATATTCTAAACAGTTCTACTCGAATATTAAATCACTGTCATGTAGGTATACAACCTCCATCAGTTACGGCAGCGAATCATAGTTTAATCAACTTAAAAAAAAATCATTTCGCGGGCTACCCTGACACTTTCATCATAAGAGGAGTTAAGATATTTGTATGTTGCGTTTCAAACCACAGGTACCCAGGTTTCTTCCGAGCTCCTCAAAAAAACTTTCAATAGCGATTATCAACAACTTTATCTAAGTATTATACAGGGTAGATTTTTGAGATAGGGCAGTAAGGGCGGGAGACTGTCCTCAATTTTTTGAGAAGTTTTGATCTGCATTCACAGATTAAAATAAATTAATAATCAGCCGGAAAATGGACCATTTTCACCAAATCTTTTTTTATGCCAATCAACCCTGTTTCTTGTCCTTACTACCCCACCTGTATAAGCGAACTTCTCCCTAAACCTTTTCCGTCATATTATAGAAACAATTATAACTAAAAGTTATAATAATAATAATAAATAACTGGCAACACTGGCAAGTCAACAAACGTCAGATTTTTCATATCCCATAATTTCCTTATTCATATATTTTCTCACCCACATTTAGTCCCAGAAAATTAAAAAAATACAATAAAACCTTTTAATGTTACCATTAATAACAAGAAGACAATAAACAACAAGAAAATGAAAAAGCTAAAAAATATCGAAAAAGCAAGATGACGGCTGTCAATTTGACCTAAAATCACAATACAACATGGGATGAAAAACTAGAAAACAAGAATAAAACAGAATGTAGACGAGATCAGCAGCTCACCACGCACGCCTACCACCTCCGGACTCTTCGCTCAGCTACGCCTCGCCGCCGCCGGCACCCAGCACCATCGTGAGCGCTGTGACAGCACCGGCCGCGGCAGTTGCGTCGAGCTCGAGCGACGAGCATTTTTCCCCGCCGACGTCGCCAACACCTGTACATCGGCAGGGGATAGGCCGGCCACCGAGGAGCTTGGGACTTAGGAGCCAACCGACCCCGAGCCGGGTACTCAGTCTATGAACGAGAACGTCATGCGCGCATATTACGGGTACAGAGAGGGGAACTAACCTCACTGCGTACCGTGTTAGGATGCTGGCTCTGTTTCAGGAACTAGAGCCAACCGTCAACGTCTCGGCCCAACGACTGTTGTTTTGTTGTGTTTCTGTCCGTATAGTATTGAACAGTTTGCTTGAGACAGAGGATAGCACTTTCAGTTGACAAACCGGGTCTGAACCCGAGTAGGTGAGCGTCATGCAAGTGGAGGTGCTTCTCCAACTGTCGGTCAAGCAAACTATCCAGTACCTTAGCTATGACAGTCGCAAGCGAGATCGGTCTGTAATTAGGCAGATCCGATGAGTCACCCGTCTTGTCTTTAACAATTGGCACTACGACTGTTTACATTAAATCATCGGGTAAATAACCATATGACTAAAACACAAGTTAATAGTGCAAGGACTCTAGGCGGGTGTACGCCCGCGTACTTCAAATGCTCGATACTAACCTTTATTCCCAGTTGTTCCATGTAGCTAGTTCCACATGGAACTATTACAACCTAAAAAAATAATATTTTGTACCATTAGTTCCATGTATATTTAAACTAGTTTTACAGCCGACATTTCTTTCCTATGGAACTGCTGCAACTATTTAGTTCCATGTGATTACGAGTATAGTTGAGTTCCATATTGTATGTACTATTGCAACCTGGCACTATATTGCAACCTTAAATGTGAAGAATATTTTGTGCCATTAGTTAAACTAGTTTTACAGCTGACATTTCTTTCCTATGGAACTGCTGCAACTATTTAGTTCCATGTGATTACGAGTATAGTTGAGTTCCATATTGTATGTACTATTGCAACCTGGCACTATATTGCAACCTTAAATGTGAAGAATATTTTGTGCCATTAGTTCCACGTAATTTAACACCAGTTTTACTCAATCGAACTGCATTTAGTTTCACAATGACGATTTTATATAAATAGGTATTATAATTAAAAAATAACTAAAAACACTCGTAAGTACCTTTAGGTAGCATGCATAGGTATAACGTACCAAACAAAAGCTTACATAATTTAACTATTTTTAGTGCGTCTTATATGCGTGCTTTTTAGTTTTTTAAACTATATTTTATTTTATACTTTTCAGAATAACTTAACACAATAGATTTAATTTAAAAAACCTAACCTAACCTTTTTTTTTTTGGGTGAAAATTATCGAATAACGCTCTGGGCGGAGCGGGAGTGCGTGTCAGACTTTTACTGATTAAAACCCACCCGTGTTCCATCCGTTGCCTGTGTGCCAGGGCCACGATATCCCTTTCGGACAAACTCGCAACCCTGGCAGGCTTTGGCCCTAACGGACCCCCTTCAGTTGGTGCTGACATTTCTTTGAGGCGCGCGTGGAACAGAATACGCCGTCGACCCGGGCCTGGTCCTTATCGGACGGCGAGCTACTCATCACTCACCGTCCGCAAGCCCGCGCCTACGGTGGCCGGGAATCGGCCTGCGACTCCCGATGCCCGGGGCGTCTTCTGTGGCGACGAGGGGCATGAGGGCGCGAACCTTGCCTCTCCCTCACGAATTCCGCCTCCTCCTTTGCGAGCATTACTACTTCGCAGAAGGAGGTGACGGCCTCCCATGCACTCTCACTCTCGCCGGATGCGAGAGATCGTCGCCGCCGATCGCCTCCGTGAGGACACGGTGGTGCTCTGCCACAGCCGGGCAGGCCTCCACCGTATGCTCCACCGTGTCCTCCGGGCAATCCACACAGTGGTGTGACCCGGGCGTTTTCTCCCGCTTTCTCCTGAACAGGAACCTCACGAAACAACCGTGTCCGGTGAGGACCTGCGTCAGGCGGAAGATGAGACTGCCGGGAGGACACGGCGCGGCATACGCTGGCAGAGTGTGCCGCTTGGGAGGAGCCACGCCGTGCCTTCATCTCAGAAGTAGGCAGTGACCTGTCGCTGCCGGCCGTGGTCAAGTTGATGGCCGGCAGCGAGGAGTCCTGGGACGCGGTGGTATCCTTCTGCGAAACAGTCGTGTCGCAGAAGGAGGCTGCGGAAAGGGAGCGGGAGATCTCGTCCGCTCACCCGGCCCGCAGCAGGCGCACCGGGCGTCGGCAGAGGGCAGATAATGCCCTCTTCCGGCCCCCCTAAATGGGTCCAGGGACGGCGGACTCGGGGACGTCCGCCGCCCCCTATCACACTGGACCCGAGGTGGCGGTGCGTAGTGTTCCACGCGCGCCCCTTTGAGACGTCGTAACACCTCACACCTCACCGACGTGTTAGACCTGAGGTGTTAGACCGTCTCGGTCTAACACCTCACCCCCCCGCAGACTTGAGGTGGCCCGCAGAGGCGGGCCGGCACTAGCCGGGGATCACGGAAGTAATACTAGCTCCCAAGATCCCCGGTGCAAGTGTGGGAAGGGAACACCGAGGTGGTTTTTAGTCAGTAAGAGTCTGACAGACCCCTCACATCCCTATGTCACGTAATGTTTTCTCCTGTCATTTTCTTATCTTCTTGCGCTTTGTTGTCGGAATTGATTCAAACAACAAGTTTTTGGCGTTCACAATTTCACTCTCAGAAAATGCACTGACACAATGCGGGCAATACTTTGTTCGTCTATCACGTCCAGTTTACTGCAGATAAATGCCAATGTCTCATTTATGACGACATTGCAGCTAGCACACTTTACAACATTAGTAGCCATTGTTTACACAACGACTTCTAAAACCCGAGCAGATGAACAACACACAGCGCGACTAATCGACTGTGCGTGCGACACAAGACTGGAACTTAGACCCAGATTACCACGCCTACCCATTCACAAGAAAAATAGGGCGCTGGTGTGTGCCTTGGACTCACAGCTCAAACAGTTTTTCGAGAGCAGCGAGAATCTCACTGATACTCGTACACATTCAATCCTGTATTGCGCAGCTGTTGCGGCATGTCGTTTAGCAAACGTCAGGTTCCCAATCTGGGACGGAGCTACTCGACCAAAACCAGTCATACCAGCCTGGCAATGCAGGATCAAGCGTCGTATCGATGGGGCCAGGGCACTCATCGGCAAACTATACTGCTTCAGGGAGGGCAATACACGACCACGAGTAATGCGATTTGTGAGGCGGGCATTCTAGGGGAGCGACCTAAAAAAAATGTGACAGACGTTTGCCATCCGAATGATGCCGTCACGAGTGAATTCTGGCGCAGCATCTGGTCAGTGCCCGTCTGTCACACTGAGGCTGGTTGGATTGGAAATTACCGGGACCGGCCGGACTGCACAACTTCCGGTTGAAATGGTTAATTATTTCACACACTTGCCTGGCATCTCAGTTCCAGTGATCCTTAGAGTCTGGGTCGCTACCGTAGTTTCTAACAACAGGCGTTACCCACCTGCTCCATAAGTCAGGTAGGCCCGTGGAAAAAAAACTTCTTACATCCATTTTGTGAGTGTAAATTACTACGCACATTGACAATAACTCGATTATTCTGGCGCTCAAAATGGATATAGGAATGGATCCCGTGGTACTAAGGAGCTACTCCTCATCGACATGGCCATTAGCCAACAGGTTCGTCGATCCCGCAAGGATCTGTCGACATGCTGGATAGACTATAAGAAGGCCTACAACTTGGTGCCACATACATGGCTCATGAGGGTGCTAGAGTTGTATAAGATGGATGCAACTCTACGCACCTTCCTGATGTCGTGTATGGAGGACGGTCCTTCGCTATCCAGGATGTCGACAGATCCAGGAGAATGATGAGCCTGTATGGATTAAGCGGGGAATATTTCAGGGTGACAGTTTGAGTCCACTTTGGTACTGCTTAGCCCTGAATCCTCTAAGTACACTGCTGGAGGATTCAGGTCTAGGCTATCGGTTGAGGAGAGGAGGTCAGGTCATATCTCACCTCCTCTACATGGATGATTTGAAACTTATTGCCCCCAACAGATTGCGACTGATCGAGCTACTGAAGGTAACTGAAACATTCAGTAGCGCCATCAGGATGGAATTTGGTGTGGATAAATGTGCAGTCATGCATGTAAAGCGAGGCGAGATTATAGAATCCGAGGGAACTCAACTGTCGGATTCCATACATCTTAGATCTCTTCATCCGAAAGCCATAAGTAGTTGGGTATGTCAAAAGCATTAGGGATCAACGTTGCTGGCATGAAGCAATCGCTGAAGGAGCACTACTTGGGTCGCCTGAAGAAGGTACTTATTAGTCTTCTTTCGGGCGGAAACAAGGTGCGCGCCTTCAACGGTTGGGTCATGAACGTAAAGTTCTTAACACAAAAACTGATTTTAAAATCGAGTTAAGTTGTGACTTATTTAAGAACTTTATGTATGTAGGAATAAAATTCAAAATTCAATAACTGGCTCGGAGGTTTTGATGACGGTTTAAGCCCCGTCGGCTCCCAGGAGAGGTCAAAAGAATATAACTTTATTGATTTAGTAAAAGATATTAATGAAAGCTTGGTACAGATAACCCACACAAATATAATATTTTTACTTTATTTTTAAACGAGGAGCGCCTATATATAACTTTAAGGTTGAGATGTTTAATCATTTACTCTATATGGGCCTCCAATATTATAAATATGCATACTATTTTGATACTAATTATAACCTAACATTTGAATTTGACATGTTTTCATATTAATAAATCAGGTATTTTAAATGACGCTGGAATACGATTCATATCTAAAAAGAAAGAATAATAATAATATATAATATAATAAAATAAGGAAATTTTATGAGGTTTTATTGTAGGCCTTATTGTATTCACGTCTTCTAATACGCCGAGATTTTATCACACAGGTTTTTTTAACCGGGAAATGTAATAATTGGGCTGTATGATCCGATAATCCAAATTCAATTATATCACTTTTGCATCGACGAGCATTGTGAGCAAAATTGTCAATACAAGTGTTACTGACAAGTCTAGTGCGATCTTTAATTTCTAGTTTCAAGTTATGACTTTCCAGAACATTTTCGAAGTCTAGAGTTTGTCGGTTTCTTTTTAATATATTGATATTAAAGTCTCCGCATATAACAATTTTCTTATTAGTGTTATCGTAAATTTGGCGTAATAACTTTTCTAAATTATTATAAAACTAGCTGCGCCCCGCGGTTTCACCCGCGTAAGTCTCGATCCCGTGGGAATATCGGGATAAAAAGTAACCTATGTCTTAATCCAGGGTGTCAACTACCTTCATACAAAATTTTATCAAAATTGGTCCAGTTGTTTGAGCGTGAAGAAGTAACAAACATACACACACACACACACACACTCACAAACTTTCGCCTTTATAATATTAGTGTGATAAATAGTTGTATATAACTTTTAGAAAAATATGTAGGAGTTGAGTCAGGATCGGATATTTTAAAGTAAAAGAGTAACGTCGGTTGTTTTACTTATTAATCACTTTTATTTGATTTACTCACTTGATTACTTAATTATAACTGACTTGATTAATTTATAATTTAATAAATAACTTTGCGCTAAGGGCTGCACTAAAAGTATCGGGAATGGAATATTTCCACTGTTCCTGTCATATTAAAATCTTTGGCTTTAAAAATCGAATACCATTTATTTATTTAAAAAAAGATTCTCGGTCTTGTCACAAGGTTTTGTCAAACTTGTTTAGTCGTTGAGAAAATGGAATTGACTCGAGAAAATTCAAGAGCGATGATTTATTATGACTTTCGAACTGGTTTAACACAAAAACAGTGTGTTGACCGGATGATTTCTGCATTTGGTGATGAAGCCCCATCCAAAACCACAATTTATCGCTGGTTTGCTGAATTTCAACGTGGACGTGTCAGGCTCAGTAATGATCCCCGTCAAGGTCGTCCAAAAACTGCAGTCACCCAAGAAAACGTTGATGCTGTGCGTTAGCTGATTGAGGAAGATCGACATGTGACATACCGCGAAATTCAGGCAACTTTAGACATTGGCATGAGTCAAATACAAATAATCTTGCATGAACAATTAGGTGTAAAAAAGTTGTTTTCCCGATGGATACCGCATTCGCTCTGTGAAGAGCAAAAATCGGCTCGCGTTACTTGGTGCGTCAGAACTCTCGAAAGATTCCACGCAAGATCCTCAAATGCTGTATACAACATTGTATCAGGTGACGAATCCTGGATATACGCGTACGAACCCGAAAGAAAAAACCAGTCACGAGTTTGGGTGTTCGAAAATGAGTTAAAGCCAACAAAAATTGTTCGTTCACGGAGTGTTGCAAAAAAAATGGTGGCCACGTTTGTCTCCAAAACCGGCCATGTTACGACTATTCCTCTTGAGGGACAAAGAACGGTTAATGCAGAATGGTATGCTAGCATTTGTTTGCCACATGTCGTTTTTGAACTCCGTAAAGAGAACTGCAACCGCCGCATCATCCTCCATCACGACAATGCGAGTTCTCACACCGCGCACAGAACAAAAGGGTTTTTAGAGCAAGAAAACATAAACCATCCGCCGTACAGCCCCAACCTAAGCCCTAATGATTACTATACTTTCCCTAAAATAAAGAATAAATTGCGTGGACAGAGATTTTCATCACCTGAAGAAGCTGTACGTGTACGTGTGCCTACAAAACGGCCATTTTGGAGACCCCAACTTCCGAATAGAATGGTTGCTTCAATGATTGGTTCCATCGTATGGAAAAATGTGTCAAATTTCGCGGAGAATACTTCGTCGAGATGACAACATGTGCATCGGACCGAAGCCAAGCTTTTGACTGTGTTGACCACAAAGTATTGCTCCAAAAATTAAACATGTACGGCATAAGAGATAAAGCGCTCGACCACATTTCTTCATGTATTTCTAACAGAAAACAAGTAACAGAAATTACACGAATATGCAAGAGAGCACGAAATGAGATCAAATATAGATCCCACGCTAGAACTATAGAATTTGGAGTTCCACAAGGTACGGTTTTGGGTCCCTTATTCTTCCTAGCTTACATTAATGATCTCCCTAAACACGTCAAGCAACCAATGATACTGTTTGCAGACGATAGCACAGTAATAATAAAATGGGATAAATCAAATGATTATGAAGATGAAATCAATCAAACATTCAGTACAATAATTCAATGGTTAATAAACAATAATCTTAAAATAAATATGGACAAAACAAAAATAATGCACTTTCGCCAAATAACTCAACCTAAAAATATTAATGTTAATTACGATGGACAGAGAGTACATTCTGTAACAAATACAAAATTTCTGGGAATTGATATAGATGACAAATTGTCTTGGAAAACACATGTAGATAATCTTTGTAAAAGAATTGAATTAATAAATCTTCATTCGCTCTCTACAAACTGTCCCAAATTGTCAACAAAGAAGCCGTCTTAATGGCATATCACGGACTTGTTACACTTATATTAAAAAATGGTATTATATTCTGGGGCAACTGGAGAGACTGTATTCAAAGCCCAAAAGAAATGCACCAGAGCAATGTGCCATCTAGATAGTACTACAAGCTGTCAACAATACTTTACTAATTTAAAAATTCTAAAATTACCTTCCTTGTACATATACGAATTAAATCTTTTTGTAAAATCGAATCCAACTTATTATAAGACTGCTTCTAAAAGCTATTATAGACAATTACGTGACAAAAAAAAGTTAGACGTAGAAATACCGTATGGGAAAACGGCATTACTCAAATTTGTATGGCATCACTGATTTATAATAAATTGCCCAATGACATTAAGAAATTACCTACTCATCTATTTAAGAAGAAATTAAACACATTCCTAATTAAAAAAACTTCTTACAAAAAAATAACAACCGACTACCAAAAATAACACTACAATGTGAGAAAAGTTTTTTATTTTATACTTTTTAGTGGGTTAGTTTTGAATTTATCTAAGTTACAATAGCCTAATGTTAACTGCTCATCACCTTTTACAAAATATTTCTTTTCCCAATGCTGGGACGTTGATTGTTGAGGAGTTCTCCTGGTAAGAACCAGGAGAATTGCCACTCACCATATGCATAGTGACGAGTATAAATTGCTTAATCGCAACCCGTTAAATAGGGGTACTTATTATTATATTGTTCCGGTGGCCATATGTGGTCTCCATCACCAGTTCCACTTCACCAAATGGTGCTTCCCGAGAGCAAATGCACGAGTTACTATAAAAAATACCCAAATCGCTATAGGTTTGCCTATAAAATTTGAGGGTTTCCCTCGATTTCCATGGGATCCCCTCATCTGATTCTGATTTGGTGGCAATGTAATCACCTCGGGAGTATACCCTTTCAAACAAAAAAATTATTTTCAAAATCGGTCCATAAATAACGGAGTAATCGTAAAACAAACATACAAAAAAAAAACATACCGCCGAATTGAGAACCTCCTCCTTTTTGGAAGTCGGTTAAAAATAGCAACCAGTTTGATTTTGTCTAGACTCTAGTTTGTCCTATGGATCTGGACCAGCATGTTTCCAAGCATTCGTATCTTGAATATAATCCTCTAAGTCATGTGACATCTACCAACCCGCACTGGGCCCGCGTGGTGGATTAGGGTGATTATGCTTATGAAAATAACATAACATGACGCCTGTAATCCCCTAAGGCTTAGGCAGAGGTGCACTCTATAGTACACCCACGTTTCGCCACTTATGCTCCTGCTAAAAACTGTTCCTAATCCATAAATTTCACAATGTAACGATTCATTGGTTTTAGTTGTCATTAAAAACCAAATATCGAAAATAGATGAAGTCTTCATTAACATGGTTGTTAATAGCAGTACACAAAAACAGATGTTGGCGTGTTTACACGCACGTAACAACAGCTCAGTTACAATGTCTTAATCAAGCTTTAATTCAACTTATTGTTGTAAATCGCGACTTAACTATAACATTGTTCTAATTGAAAAGGTGTTGTTTCTTTCTCAGCAAATATTTATTTTAATACTTTTGTTTTGTATAATCTTTACGTCAATGATAGGCTAGATTTTCGGTATAAAAAGGTCTAGAAATGTTGTATCTACATCAGTCCGGTTCCAACTCTCAGTCAATATGGGAGGAACAACCTTCGTGATCCTTTGCTGCGCTTTGCAGGTAAGCACACTATCATATATTATCTTTATCTGTCTTATAAAGTTATAACTTTAAATAATGCACTTCCGCTGGCACAATACCGCCACCCTAACCGAAAACCGTCTTCTAATATTGAATTTTGATATGCATAAATATGGATATATATTTAATCTGTAAAATACGAAAAGTTAAAAAAAAGTGGGTCAACTGATTGATACATTAAAGAATTGTTTAAATCTAAGAACTGAAACAAACCGATGGTTTGGACTTTATTTGCCTTCAAGTTTTGTAAAAAAAATATATATTTGAGCTAAAACAAAAAGGTAACTGAAAATATCCCGTGAGGTTAAAATATTTTGTAATTGTGTTAAATAAAACGACATTTTTGTTGTTTATTTTTAACGGGCAACACTGATATTATTAATCAGTAATTATTGACGCCTCTCGAATTATTAAGAGTTACGAGCATAAAAAAAACAGATCTGTGTCTGAATAACTATTCGACTGACTCGTTTAGACTACCACCCAAAACTTAACTTATTATGTCGTCAAACGAAGATATTTACTAAGTATGTTCTTATGGACTCCTAAGAGAAAATCTATAAATCTCTTTGTAGTTTACAAAATATATTTTTAACCACCCTACCCAACTCTGATTTGGTGAAACGGACAAACTTATGTTATTGTTATGATGAGACTAAAAGTTTGTTGACGGCAATCGTCGGAAGGTCTTTCCTTGAGTAGTTGGATTCTACTCTGTTGAGGATTGGAAAAGTAGGTGCTTCTTTTTTCCCTTCTCCCATACACATATCGACATACTATCGCGGGTGCAAATCGGACCCCCGTAAGGACTGTTCCTGCTTGCAGCGCTTGGCCGCTATATTAACGTTTATATACGCTCATCAACCAATAGCATAGCCGCATCAGATTTTTTTTATTGTTCGATGCTAATAGGGGCGGTAAACAGATGTGGTCATCATGAGCTTGGGATTTTGTTTTGAAAGAGGTCTGATACGAGTATGCACACCCGCGATAGTACGTGATTTTTTTGTTTGTTTCGTTTAGCTAAAAATTTATATTTACTTAACAGTATGCTACCGCCAACTACGGACATGGGATTGACTATACCATCCATCCAGAAAAGATTGCCGGTGCTCATACAACAATCTTAAACGAAACTGACAAAATAGTAAAAACTAGGGAAGGCTACGAGGAACGTAAAAAAAAACTATCGAAAATTGAGTTTGACGCCCTACCGCCGGGTCTGCTACATCATGACGGCCTAAACCATCATGAAACGAAGACGATGACATTTGTCATTAATATTGATGAAGAAGGTCATGAAACTATTTTTGAGGAAGAAGAAACAATTACAAAGATATCCGATGCGGAGGCAAATAGTTCAGCAGGATCCTCTGCCAGCTCCTCATCATCTGGGAGTACCTCAGCTGGTGCATCATCTGCAGCAGCCATAGCACAAGGTTCCGGCAGCAGAGGCCCGCAACAACCCAGCGGCCCTGGAGGACCAGCAAGTAAACATAAACCAAAGCGACCTAACGAAATAATTAAAATAAAAGAAGGCAAGTCTGGAACATCAAGCTCAACAGCAACATCTACATCTAGATCAGGTTCAAGAGGACCCAAGCGAGGACATGGTTCTGACAATTCTGAAGGTGGATATAGCACAACAGCAACAGCAGCAGCAGTTGCACAGTCTGGACCCGAGCGAGAACACGGACAGGGCAGATCAGGCCCAGGACCAGCAGCAGCCTCAGCAGTGGCCAAAGCAGCAGCAGCAGCTCCACAATCAGGACCCAAGCGAAGACATGGACAGGATCGATCAGGCCCAGCAACAGGTTTAGCAGCAGCAGCTGCAGGTGCAAAATCAGAACCCGAGGGAGGACATGGTCGGGGCAGCTCAGGCCCAGGACCAGCAGCAGCCTCAGCAGCAGCGTCAGCAGCAGCCTCAGCAGCAGCGTCAGCAGCAGCTTCAGCAGCAGCGTCAGCAGCAGCCTCAGCAGCAGCCTCAGAAGCAGCAGCAGCTCCACAATCACGACCTGGATTAGGTGACTTTGACGACTTTGAAGGAGGATATGAACCCAGCTATCCAGGATTAGGACAATATGGTTCTGACAATTACGAGGATAGATATAGCGCAACAGCAGTTGCACAGTCTGGACCCGAGCGAGAACACGGACAGGGCAGATCAGGCCGAGGACCAGCAGCAGCCTCAGCAGTGGCCACAGCAGCAGCAGCAGCTCCACGATCAGGACCCAAGCAAAAACATGGACAGGGTCGATCAGGCCCAGCAACAGGTTTAGCAGCAGCCTCAGCAGTAGCCACAGCAGCAGCAGCAGCTCCACGATCAGGACCCAAGCGAAGACATGGACAGGGTCGATCAGGCCCAGCAACAGGTATAGCAGCAGCAGCAGCAGGTGCACAATCAGAACCCGAGCGAGGAGATGGACGGGGCAGATCAGGCCCAGCAACAAGTTCAGCAGCGGCAGCACCAGCACCAGCAGCTGGACCATTCGAAAACGATTATGGAGATCAAAGCAGCATCTCAGAAGAAGATAATGACTCTGACATTTCAGTTGAAGCTTCAGCAGTAGCAAAGGCTCGACAATCAGCACCAGGACTAGATGACCATTACGAACCTAAAGGACGATATGGATGGGGCCCATCGGGACCAGCATCAGGTTCACCAGGAGCAGGAGCAGCAGCAGCCGCAGAAGCAGCAGCTTCACAATCAGGACCCAAGCAAGGGCAAGGAAATGGACGGAGCTCATTAGGACCAGCATCAGGTTCACCACGAGCAGAAGCAGCAGCAGCCGCAGAAGCAACAACAACAGCTGGACAATCAGGACCAGTCCGAGTCCCAGGTGACCTCTACGATGCTGACTTAGGATCCGTCTTTCCAGGATTAGGACCATATGTTCTTGACTATTATCAGGACGGATATAGCCCAAGACTGGGATCAGCAGGTGCAGCAGCACTGGCATCAGCAGCAGATGCACAGTCTCCAAAAGGACCAAATGGTCGTAACGAATACCCGGATGGATATGGAAAGGGCCCATCAGGACCAGCAACAAGTTCATCAGCGGCAGCAACAGCAGCAGCAGCAGCAGCTGGACCATTCGATAACGATTATGGAGATCAAAGCAGTTCTTCTTCATACGTACGCTTAACAAAACCAAGCCCGCACAGACCTCCAAGTGTCATAATCATCTCAGAAGAAGATGATGACTCTGACATTTCAGTTGAAGCTTCAGCAGTAGCAAAGGCTCGACAATCAGCACCAGGACTAGATGACCATTACGAACCTAAAGGACGATATGGATGGGGCCCATCGGGACCAGCATCAGGTTCACCAGGAGCAGGAGCAGCAGCAGCCGCAGAAGCAGCAGCTTCACAATCAGGACCCAAGCAAGGGCAAGGAAATGGACGGAGCTCAAAAGGACCAGCATCAGGTTCACCACGAGCAGAAGCAGCAGCAGCCGCAGAAGCAACAACAACAGCTGGACAATCAGGACCAGTCCGAGTCCCAGGTGACCTCTACGATGCTGACTTAGGATCCGTCTTTCCACGATTAGGACCATATGGTCTTGACTATTATCAGGACGGATATAGCCCAAGACTGGGATCAGCAGGTGCAGCAGCACTGGCATTAGCAGCAGATGCACAGTCTCCAAAAGGACCAAATGGTCGTAACGAATACCCGGATGGATATGGAAAGGGCCCATCAGGACCAGCAACAAGTTCATCAGCGGCAGCAACAGCAGCAGCAGCAGCTGGACCATTCGATAACGAGTATGGAGATCAAAGCAGTTCTTCTTCATACGTACGCTTAACAAAACCAAGCCCGCACAGACCTCCAAGTGTCATTATCATCTCAGAAGAAGATGATGACTCTGACATTTCAGTTGAAGCTTCAGCAGTAGCAAAGGCTCGACAATCAGCACCAGGACTAGATGACCATTACGAACCTAAAGGACGATATGGATGGGGCCCATCGGGACCAGCATCAGGTTCACCAGGAGCAGGAGCAGCAGCAGCCGCAGAAGCAGCAGCTTCACAATCAGGACCCAAGCAAGGGCAAGGAAATGGACGGAGCTCATTAGGACCAGCATCAGGTTCACCACGAGCAGAAGCAGCAGCAGCCGCAGAAGCAACAACAACAGCTGGACAATCAGGACCAGTCCGAGTCCCAGGTGACCTCTACGATGCTGACTTAGGATCCGTCTTTCCAGGATTAGGACCATATGTTCTTGACTATTATCAGGACGGATATAGCCCAAGACTGGGATCAGCAGGTGCAGCAGCACTGGCATCAGCAGCAGATGCACAGTCTCCAAAAGGACCAAATGGTCGTAACGAATACCCGGATGGATATGGAAAGGGCCCATCAGGACCAGCAACAGGTTCATCAGCGGCAGCAACAGCAGCAGCAGCAGCAGCAGCTGGACCATTCGATAACGATTATGGAGATCAAAGCAGTTCTTCTTCATACGTACGCTTAACAAAACCAAGCCCGCACAGACCTCCAAGTGTCATAATCATCTCAGAAGAAGATGATGACTCTGACATTTCAGTTGAAGCTTCAGCAGTAGCAAAGGCTCGACAATCGGCACCAGGACTAGATGACCATTACGAACCTAAAGGACGATATGGACGGGGCCCATCGGGACGAGCACCAGGTTCACCAGGAGCAGGAGCAGCAGCAGCCGCAGAAGCAGCAGCTTCACAATCAGGACCCAAGCAAGGGCAAGGAAATGGACGGAGCTCATTAGGACCAGCATCAGGTTCACCACGAGCAGAAGCAGCAGCAGCCGCAGAAGCAACAACAACAGCTGGACAATCAGGACCAGTCCGAGTCCCAGGTGACCTCTACGATGCTGACTTAGGATCCGTCTTTCCAGGATTAGGACCATATGTTCTTGACTATTATCAGGACGGATATAGCCCAAGACTGGGATCAGCAGGTGCAGCAGCACTGGCATCAGCAGCAGATGCACAGTCTCCAAAAGGACCAAATGGTCGTAACGAATACCCGGATGGATATGGAAAGGGCCCATCAGGACCAGCAACAGGTTCATCAGCGGCAGCAACAGCAGCAGCAGCAGCAGCAGCTGGACCATTCGATAACGATTATGGAGATCAAAGCAGTTCTTCTTCATACGTACGCTTAACAAAACCAAGCCCGCACAGACCTCCAAGTGTCATAATCATCTCAGAAGAAGATGATGACTCTGACATTTCAGTTGAAGCTTCAGCAGTAGCAAAGGCTCGACAATCGGCACCAGGACTAGATGACCATTACGAACCTAAAGGACGATATGGACGGGGCCCATCGGGACGAGCACCAGGTTCACCAGGAGCAGGAGCAGCAGCAGCCGCAGAAGCAGCAGCTTCACAATCAGGACCCAAGCAAGGGCAAGGAAATGGACGGAGCTCATTAGGACCAGCATCAGGTTCACCACGAGCAGAAGCAGCAGCAGCCGCAGAAGCAACAACAACAGCTGGACAATCAGGACCAGTCCGAGTCCCAGGTGACCTCTACGATGCTGACTTAGGATCCGTCTTTCCAGGATTAGGACCATATGTTCTTGACTATTATCAGGACGGATATAGCCCAAGACTGGGATCAGCAGGTGCAGCAGCACTGGCATCAGCAGCAGATGCACAGTCTCCAAAAGGACCAAATGGTCGTAACGAATACCCGGATGGATATGGAAAGGGCCCATCAGGACCAGCAACAGGTTCATCAGCGGCAGCAACAGCAGCAGCAGCAGCAGCAGCTGGACCATTCGATAACGATTATGGAGATCAAAGCAGTTCTTCTTCATACGTACGCTTAACAAAACCAAGCCCGCACAGACCTCCAAGTGTCATAATCATCTCAGAAGAAGATGATGACTCTGACATTTCAGTTGAAGCTTCAGCAGTAGCAAAGGCTCGACAATCGGCACCAGGACTAGATGACCATTACGAACCTAAAGGACGATATGGACGGGGCCCATCGGGACGAGCACCAGGTTCACCAGGAGCAGGAGCAGCAGCAGCCGCAGAAGCAGCAGCTTCACAATCAGGACCCAAGCAAGGGCAAGGAAATGGACGGAGCTCATTAGGACCAGCATCAGGTTCACCACGAGCAGAAGCAGCAGCAGCCGCAGAAGCAACAACAACAGCTGGACAATCAGGACCAGTCCGAGTCCCAGGTGACCTCTACGATGCTGACTTAGGATCCGTCTTTCCAGGATTAGGACCATATGTTCTTGACTATTATCAGGACGGATATAGCCCAAGACTGGGATCAGCAGGTGCAGCAGCACTGGCATCAGCAGCAGATGCACAGTCTCCAAAAGGACCAAATGGTCGTAACGAATACCCGGATGGATATGGAAAGGGCCCATCAGGACCAGCAACAGGTTCATCAGCGGCAGCAACAGCAGCAGCAGCAGCAGCAGCTGGACCATTCGATAACGATTATGGAGATCAAAGCAGTTCTTCTTCATACGTACGCTTAACAAAACCAAGCCCGCACAGACCTCCAAGTGTCATAATCATCTCAGAAGAAGATGATGACTCTGACATTTCAGTTGAAGCTTCAGCAGTAGCAAAGGCTCGACAATCGGCACCAGGACTAGATGACCATTACGAACCTAAAGGACGATATGGACGGGGCCCATCGGGACGAGCACCAGGTCCACCAGGAGCAGGAGCAGCAGCAGCCGCAGAAGCAGCAGCTTCACAATCAGGACCCAAGCAAGGGCAAGGAAATGGACGGAGCTCATTAGGACCAGCATCAGGTTCACCACGAGCAGAAGCAGCAGCAGCCGCAGAAGCAACAACAACAGCTGGACAATCAGGACCAGTCCGAGTCCCAGGTGACCTCTACGATGCTGACTTAGGATCCGTCTTTCCAGGATTAGGACCATATGTTCTTGACTATTATCAGGACGGATATAGCCCAAGACTGGGATCAGCAGGTGCAGCAGCACTGGCATCAGCAGCAGATGCACAGTCTCCAAAAGGACCAAATGGTCGTAACGAATACCCGGATGGATATGGAAAGGGCCCATCAGGACCAGCAACAGGTTCATCAGCGGCAGCAACAGCAGCAGCAGCAGCAGCAGCTGGACCATTCGATAACGATTATGGAGATCAAAGCAGTTCTTCTTCATACGTACGCTTAACAAAACCAAGCCCGCACAGACCTCCAAGTGTCATAATCATCTCAGAAGAAGATGATGACTCTGACATTTCAGTTGAAGCTTCAGCAGTAGCAAAGGCTCGACAATCGGCACCAGGACTAGATGACCATTACGAACCTAAAGGACGATATGGACGGGGCCCATCGGGACGAGCACCAGGTTCACCAGGAGCAGGAGCAGCAGCAGCCGCAGAAGCAGCAGCTTCACAATCAGGACCCAAGCAAGGGCAAGGAAATGGACGGAGCTCATTAGGACCAGCATCAGGTTCACCACGAGCAGAAGCAGCAGCAGCCGCAGAAGCAACAACAACAGCTGGACAATCAGGACCAGTCCGAGTCCCAGGTGACCTCTACGATGCTGACTTAGGATCCGTCTTTCCAGGATTAGGACCATATGTTCTTGACTATTATCAGGACGGATATAGCCCAAGACTGGGATCAGCAGGTGCAGCAGCACTGGCATCAGCAGCAGATGCACAGTCTCCAAAAGGACCAAATGGTCGTAACGAATACCCGGATGGATATGGAAAGGGCCCATCAGGACCAGCAACAGGTTCATCAGCGGCAGCAACAGCAGCAGCAGCAGCAGCAGCTGGACCATTCGATAACGATTATGGAGATCAAAGCAGTTCTTCTTCATACGTACGCTTAACAAAACCAAGCCCGCACAGACCTCCAAGTGTCATAATCATCTCAGAAGAAGATGATGACTCTGACATTTCAGTTGAAGCTTCAGCAGTAGCAAAGGCTCGACAATCGGCACCAGGACTAGATGACCATTACGAACCTAAAGGACGATATGGACGGGGCCCATCGGGACGAGCACCAGGTTCACCAGGAGCAGGAGCAGCAGCAGCCGCAGAAGCAGCAGCTTCACAATCAGGACCCAAGCAAGGGCAAGGAAATGGACGGAGCTCATTAGGACCAGCATCAGGTTCACCACGAGCAGAAGCAGCAGCAGCCGCAGAAGCAACAACAACAGCTGGACAATCAGGACCAGTCCGAGTCCCAGGTGACCTCTACGATGCTGACTTAGGATCCGTCTTTCCAGGATTAGGACCATATGTTCTTGACTATTATCAGGACGGATATAGCCCAAGACTGGGATCAGCAGGTGCAGCAGCACTGGCATCAGCAGCAGATGCACAGTCTCCAAAAGGACCAAATGGTCGTAACGAATACCCGGATGGATATGGAAAGGGCCCATCAGGACCAGCAACAGGTTCATCAGCGGCAGCAACAGCAGCAGCAGCAGCAGCAGCTGGACCATTCGATAACGATTATGGAGATCAAAGCAGTTCTTCTTCATACGTACGCTTAACAAAACCAAGCCCGCACAGACCTCCAAGTGTCATAATCATCTCAGAAGAAGATGATGACTCTGACATTTCAGTTGAAGCTTCAGCAGTAGCAAAGGCTCGACAATCGGCACCAGGACTAGATGACCATTACGAACCTAAAGGACGATATGGACGGGGCCCATCGGGACGAGCACCAGGTTCACCAGGAGCAGGAGCAGCAGCAGCCGCAGAAGCAGCAGCTTCACAATCAGGACCCAAGCAAGGGCAAGGAAATGGACGGAGCTCATTAGGACCAGCATCAGGTTCACCACGAGCAGAAGCAGCAGCAGCCGCAGAAGCAACAACAACAGCTGGACAATCAGGACCAGTCCGAGTCCCAGGTGACCTCTACGATGCTGACTTAGGATCCGTCTTTCCAGGATTAGGACCATATGTTCTTGACTATTATCAGGACGGATATAGCCCAAGACTGGGATCAGCAGGTGCAGCAGCACTGGCATCAGCAGCAGATGCACAGTCTCCAAAAGGACCAAATGGTCGTAACGAATACCCGGATGGATATGGAAAGGGCCCATCAGGACCAGCAACAGGTTCATCAGCGGCAGCAACAGCAGCAGCAGCAGCAGCAGCTGGACCATTCGATAACGATTATGGAGATCAAAGCAGTTCTTCTTCATACGTACGCTTAACAAAACCAAGCCCGCACAGACCTCCAAGTGTCATAATCATCTCAGAAGAAGATGATGACTCTGACATTTCAGTTGAAGCTTCAGCAGTAGCAAAGGCTCGACAATCGGCACCAGGACTAGATGACCATTACGAACCTAAAGGACGATATGGACGGGGCCCATCGGGACGAGCACCAGGTTCACCAGGAGCAGGAGCAGCAGCAGCCGCAGAAGCAGCAGCTTCACAATCAGGACCCAAGCAAGGGCAAGGAAATGGACGGAGCTCATTAGGACCAGCATCAGGTTCACCACGAGCAGAAGCAGCAGCAGCCGCAGAAGCAACAACAACAGCTGGACAATCAGGACCAGTCCGAGTCCCAGGTGACCTCTACGATGCTGACTTAGGATCCGTCTTTCCAGGATTAGGACCATATGTTCTTGACTATTATCAGGACGGATATAGCCCAAGACTGGGATCAGCAGGTGCAGCAGCACTGGCATCAGCAGCAGATGCACAGTCTCCAAAAGGACCAAATGGTCGTAACGAATACCCGGATGGATATGGAAAGGGCCCATCAGGACCAGCAACAGGTTCATCAGCGGCAGCAACAGCAGCAGCAGCAGCAGCAGCTGGACCATTCGATAACGATTATGGAGATCAAAGCAGTTCTTCTTCATACGTACGCTTAACAAAACCAAGCCCGCACAGACCTCCAAGTGTCATAATCATCTCAGAAGAAGATGATGACTCTGACATTTCAGTTGAAGCTTCAGCAGTAGCAAAGGCTCGACAATCGGCACCAGGACTAGATGACCATTACGAACCTAAAGGACGATATGGACGGGGCCCATCGGGACGAGCACCAGGTTCACCAGGAGCAGGAGCAGCAGCAGCCGCAGAAGCAGCAGCTTCACAATCAGGACCCAAGCAAGGGCAAGGAAATGGACGGAGCTCATTAGGACCAGCATCAGGTTCACCACGAGCAGAAGCAGCAGCAGCCGCAGAAGCAACAACAACAGCTGGACAATCAGGACCAGTCCGAGTCCCAGGTGACCTCTACGATGCTGACTTAGGATCCGTCTTTCCAGGATTAGGACCATATGTTCTTGACTATTATCAGGACGGATATAGCCCAAGACTGGGATCAGCAGGTGCAGCAGCACTGGCATCAGCAGCAGATGCACAGTCTCCAAAAGGACCAAATGGTCGTAACGAATACCCGGATGGATATGGAAAGGGCCCATCAGGACCAGCAACAGGTTCATCAGCGGCAGCAACAGCAGCAGCAGTAGCAGTTGCACAGTCTGGACCCGAGCGAGAACACGGACAGGGTAGATTAGGCCCAGGACCAGCAGCAGCCTCAGCAGTGGCCAAAGCAGCAGCAGCAGCTCCACAATCAGGACCCAAGCGAAGACATGGACAGGATCGATCAGGCCCAGCAACAGGTTTAGCAGCAGCAGCTGCAGGTGCACAATCAGAACCCGAGGGAGGACATGGTCGGGGCAGCTCAGGCCCAGGACCAGCAGCAGCCTCAGCAGCAGCGTCAGCAGCAGCCTCAGCAGCAGCGTCAGCAGCAGCTTCAGCAGCAGCGTCAGCAGCAGCCTCAGCAGCAGCAGCAGCTTCACAATCACGACCTGGATTAGGTGACTTTGACGACTTTGAAGGAGGATATGAACCCAGCTATCCAGGATTAGGACAATATGGTTCTGACAATTACGAGGAAAGATATAGCGCAACAGCAGTTGCACAGTCTGGACCCGAGCGAGAACACGGACAGGGCAGATCAAGCCGAGGACCAGCAGCAGCCTCAGCAGTGGCCACAGCAGCAGCAGCAGCTCCACGATCAGGACCCAAGCAAAAACATGGACAGGGTCGATCAGGCCCAGCAACAGGTTTAGCAGCAGCCTCAGCAGTAGCCACAGCAGCAGCAGCAGCTCCACGATCAGGACCCAAGCGAAGACATGGACAGGGTCGATCAGGCCCAGCAACAGGTATAGCAGCAGCAGCAGCAGGTGCACAATCAGAACCCGAGCGAGGAGATGGTCGGGGCAAATCAGGCCCAGCAACAAGTTCAGCAGCGGCAGCAACAGCACCAGCAGCTGGACCATTCGATAACGATTATGGAGATCAAAGCAGCATCTCAGAAGAAGATGATGACTCTGACATTTCAGTTGAAGCTTCAGCAGTAGCAAAGGCTCGACAATCAGCACCAGGACTAGATGACCATTACGAACCTAAAGGACGATATGGATGGGGCCCATCGGGACCAGCATCAGGTTCACCAGGAGCAGGAGCAGCAGCAGCCGCAGAAGCAGCAGCTTCACAATCAGGACCCAAGCAAGGGCAAGGAAATGGACGGAGCTCATTAGGACCAGCATCAGGTTCACCACGAGCAGAAGCAGCAGCAGCCGCAGAAGCAACAACAACAGCTGGACAATCAGGACCAGTCCGAGTCCCAGGTGACCTCTACGATGCTGACTTAGGATCCGTCTTTCCACGATTAGGACCATATGGTCTTGACTATTATCAGGACGGATATAGCCCAAGACTGGGATCAGCAGGTGCAGCAGCACTGGCATTAGCAGCAGATGCACAGTCTCCAAAAGGACCAAATGGTCGTAACGAATACCCGGATGGATATGGAAAGGGCCCATCAGGACCAGCAACAAGTTCATCAGCGGCAGCAACAGCAGCAGCAGCAGCTGGACCATTCGATAACGAGTATGGAGATCAAGCAAGTGGCTCATCGGCAGCCGCTGGAGCTAGCAGTTCAACTGGTGGTCAATTTGGAGGTTCCGCTTCAGGTGCAAAAGGTCGCAAGAACTGCCGCATTACCCGTGGCCAGCTATTTGTGAAGTACGGTACTCGCCGCTCCCCATGCACTACTTGCTAGTTTCTTTATTTTATTCTTTCGTTTGTTTCTTTTGTCTGGATACATCTTTTGCTTTTTTATGTAAATAAATCTTGTAATAAATCTTGGCATTTTACTTTGTATTTTTTTTATACAATCCTTCATTTTGCTTTAATTTTCAATTTCAATGTAATAGGAAAATGCTTATTGGACACAAGTATAATATTTAAAAAAAAATGTATACACATACAATAAATGAACAGATTTTGACAAAGATCTAATGATACACACAGCGGCACAATTAGCGGAACATAAAAAAAGACTAAATTAAAAAAAAAAAAAAGTTTTTAATTGTAAAATTTAGTCTTCTTTTCTTATGTAAAATTACACCTTTTTAAATTAAAATGAGATCACATTTAATATTAATTTTGCGAGAAAAATATTTATTGTGAAAAATTTACTTCCTTATTTTTTTAAGTTAATCAAGAAAAGTTGAATAAGCTAATTAAAAACAATATTTAAAATAAAAATAATACAAATTAATATCCCGTGCTGCCTCCAAGTGCTGTTGTTAAAGTTTCCGCCCGCCTAGATATGCTGAGAATGATTGTTATCGATTGTTTCCTGTGACAGTCTCTGCCATTCCGCAACTAGGGTGATTCGCAGTTCACCCACATTAATAGACGCTGGGTTTCTTGATTTTACTCTTCGTTTCAGTAGGTAGAATAGAATAGAATAGAATACTCTTTATTATGTACACCATAAAAGTTACAGATATAAATGTTGAAATTTTACACAGGGTGACACAATGGGCGGTCTTATCGCTAAAAGCGATCTTATCTCCAGACAAGGTCCCAGACAAGTTCTATCGGATTCATATCCGTTGATTTCGCCGGCCACTCGATAACTGTGATATTCACATTTTTGAGATATGCTTGTGTTGAACGAAAAGTATTATCCTGCATCAAAACGAAGTCGTCACCGATATAGGGGTCGAACGATACCACATTTTCTTCTAAATTTTCTCTTATATGGCGAGCTGCAGTCAAACTTCCTCCATCGATCACCACGAGGTCCGAACGAGCTCCCAAACGTATCCAAACCATTATTGATCCGCCACCATATGCCACTGTAGTATTAAAATTTGGCTGATTATATCATTCTCCTTTGCGTTTTTATGTTATTTGCCGTCCATCAACTTGATTTAAAAGAATTCTGCACTCATCACTAAACAATATTTTAGCCCATTTATCCATTGTCTAATGTCGATGTTTCCGAGCAAAAGTGAGTCTGTTTCTACGATGATGTATCTCAAGTTTTGGAGCCTTGGCGGGCACGTACGAACCAAAACCAGCTTCTTTGAATCTTCTTCGTACCGTACGCTCACTTACTGTGACACCACGAACTTCCTCAAGCTCATTTCTGGCTTGGACGGCCGTTAGACGTGGGTTCCTACGTACGCGAATCTAAATGAAACGAGCATCACTGCTCGGAAGTACGTCTTTTTCTGCCTTGTCCCGGTCTTCTCACAAAAACATTAGTCTCTCGTTGGATACTGCAGTAATTGTTAAAACAGGTTGGCGAAGAATTCTTGAGATCACTCTGTAGGTTTGATCATTTCTCTTCATCTCAAGTGTCCGCGCAATCTCAGTTGCGCTCAAGTCAGGCATAATGAAGTCCTGGACTTTTGAAAAGATTGAAAAGTTAAAAAAAAAAACAAATTAACCTGATTTAAAATGAAGATTTTCCGATATTTTAAACCAAAACCATAAATGAATGATGAATAAGAGAAATTCGCTCGAAATTATGTAAGTACGAATAAAATTAAAACAATCGCATAAAAGGTGACGCTCATTTTTTTTCTCAATCTGAAATAATTATTTCTAAAATAGAATGAATTAATTGCATTTAATGGCACACGCGGAAACTTGCTCCGGTGGTTTTCATCCTACATCAAAAATAGAACACAGAAGGTTGTTGTGGTGAGTGGCCATCAGTCTGATACAGTGTCTATAACTTCTGGGGTTCCACAGGGCTCAATCCTGGGACCACTCCTATTTAATATTTATATAAATGACATTGGGAAATGCTTCTTAAGTACTAAATTTCTTATGTATGCTGATGATTTGAAAGCCTTTAAAACTATCACGACTATAGAAGACGTCTAAAGTTTCAAAAAGACCTAGATAGACTCTCAGCATACTGTCTTGACAACAAACTACACTTGAGCATCTCCAAGTGTCATTGTATAAATTTCACTAAAAATAAATTTATCACAAATTTTGATTATAAGCTAAATAATGCCTTGCTAAGTAACACCTCAATTGTAAGAGATCTTGGTGTTCTACTGGACAATAAGCTATCACTTAATCAACACGTAGAAAGACTAGTTAATAATTCATTTAAGATGTATGGTTTTGTCATGAGATCATCTACTGAGTTCAAACGGCCCTCCACCTATCTTTACTTATACAAGACGCTTGTACGCTCGCAGCTCGAATATGCGGTCCCAATGTGGAACCCCTTCTATAGGAAATATATAGATATGATCGAGAAAGTCCAGCGTAAATTTCTTCGCACCATGTTGGTGCTATAAAAGGTGTTTGTCATATTCACAATTAATAAGCAAATATAATATGTTAACTTTAGAATCTAGACGTAAGTTTCTAGAAGCCAACAAATGCAAGACACGGTATTGTTCATAATCACTTCGATTCCATTGATCTCACGAGTAAATTATGTTATGTGGTCCCCCGCACTGTAAATAAACGTAGTGTCCGCGCAGGTACACTGTTCGCTGTAAATACCTGTCGGACTAATTCAGGATTGCGTTGCCCTGTTCGTCGTATGGTGGATTCTTATAATCGCAACTTCATTGATATTGGTATTTTTATATGTTCCAAATCGAAATTTAAGTCGCATGTTTTTAAAATCTTATCTAATGATAATAAGAAATAGTGTGAGTCCCTTATTCAAAATTTAATTTATTTCAACTGTTTTAATTATTTTTATGAATTGTATTATACCGTCAATTCCTTTTTTTAATACATATTTCTTTGTAATAATAAGGAACAATCTCAAATTTAAATTTTTATCTAAAAATTAACAAATATAATTTTTTAAATAGTTAATTAATTAATTGTACTGTATTTTAATAATCCATTTTCTTTTCTTTTTTTCTTTTTTTTTATATAATATGCATATCTGAGTAATGCTACTCTAGTGGCACTTTTTACATAATCTTATTAATTTTGTTAACATGTGGATAATGCAGTGGGCTGCAATATTGTTTAATACTACTTATGAGCCTATATTATTATTTGTAAACAATTTATATTGTAGCTGTTTATTGTCCCTTAATAAATAAAAATAAAATAAAATAAAAATATTGATTAATTCGAAATAGATATTTCGAATTAATCACAATCAACTTAACGGAAAGGAACATTCTATATAGTGTGATATTGTAAGTAGGTACAATAATTTAAATAAATACTTATACTGCACTTCTTACGAATTCTGCATCGCGCAAGCAGAGTTTACTGCGCGACTCCCGACATCAACCGTCGGGCAGTTGCCCACCAGACACAACACCCGTCTGGCCGTAGGATCCTCCCTTTTCTATGGTGGATGAGTGAACTTTACAACCTGTTCCTCATACCACCAAACGATAAGCAAACGGATCTAGCAAATTCACCTTCGTTTATAATGCATCTGTTATAAAAACGAGCAAATGAGTTAGATGAACTAGTCCAGCCTGCTGTACTGTGTACGCTGAATACTCTGATATCGAAGCCGCTTTCTGACAGCACTTGTTTTAGCCATCTGCTGATACCTTGCGTGGTAGCAGGTTTGTGTGGCCGTAAGTACGTTAACAACAGATTGTACTCTCAGGTCTGATGTTTTTAGTAATAGAAATATAATCCGTGAGATCTGTAGCTGGGGAAATACACGTATTTTCCCAGTAGTTTTGTTATTTTTTTATTAATAAGAACTAAAGTTTCTAATAATTTATTACAATCTTAGCCTAATAGACTAATAATCGAAATAAACTCGAAAAACTATAAGCAAAAATACAAAAATACTATTACAACTACTTAAATAACTTAGTTTAATAAAATAATTTTCAAAACACTAATAAAAATAAATAAAAGAGACGCAACCTGTATAAGATTTATTTTTTCATATGTTAACTAGAACCGGTCTTCTAATGAGCGGCTCAGTAGCGAGCAGCTCAGATTTGAAACATTACATGACTCACGCACTTACGGATAGATGTTTGTTTACGGTCTAAATAGTTACGTGCAAAATAATATTCATCTACCTACATTATTTGATTTTGTTAATTATGTGATTAAGGACTTTTGTTAAAATAGCGAATGTGAGTACCAATACAAACCATTTCTGGTTTAATGGTACAATACAAAGTTGAACATATATTAAGACTACGTACCTATGCATAATATTAAAAAAAAAAACCAATTTAACTCTAACTTATTATTTTACGTGATAGAATATCTCAGAAGAAGATGATGACTCTGACATTTCAGTTGAAGCTTCAGCAGTAGCAAAGGCTCGACAATCGGCACCAGGACTAGATGACCATTACGAACCTAAAGGACGATATGGACGGGGCCCATCGGGACGAGCACCAGGTTCACCAGGAGCAGGAGCAGCAGCAGCCGCAGAAGCAGCAGCTTCACAATCAGGACCCAAGCAAGGGCAAGGAAATGGACGGAGCTCATTAGGACCAGCATCAGGTTCACCACGAGCAGAAGCAGCAGCAGCCGCAGAAGCAACAACAACAGCTGGACAATCAGGACCAGTCCGAGTCCCAGGTGACCTCTACGATGCTGACTTAGGATCCGTCTTTCCAGGATTAGGACCATATGTTCTTGACTATTATCAGGACGGATATAGCCCAAGACTGGGATCAGCAGGTGCAGCAGCACTGGCATCAGCAGCAGATGCACAGTCTCCAAAAGGACCAAATGGTCGTAACGAATACCCGGATGGATATGGAAAGGGCCCATCAGGACCAGCAACAGGTTCATCAGCGGCAGCAACAGCAGCAGCAGCAGCAGCAGCTGGACCATTCGATAACGATTATGGAGATCAAAGCAGTTCTTCTTCATACGTACGCTTAACAAAACCAAGCCCGCACAGACCTCCAAGTGTCATAATCAT
Source organism: Tiliacea citrago (assembly GCA_963921375.1). NCBI lineage: Eukaryota > Metazoa > Arthropoda > Insecta > Lepidoptera > Noctuidae > Tiliacea > Tiliacea citrago. Next base: position 18,192,522 of record OY992798.1, read on the forward strand.
CTCAGAAGAAGATGATGACTCTGACATTTCAGTTGAAGCTTCAGCAGTAGCAAAGGCTCGACAATCGGCACCAGGACTAGATGACCATTACGAACCTAAAGGACGATATGGACGGGGCCCATCGGGACGAGCACCAGGTTCACCAGGAGCAGGAGCAGCAGCAGCCGCAGAAGCAGCAGCTTCACAATCAGGACCCAAGCAAGGGCAAGGAAATGGACGGAGCTCATTAGGACCAGCATCAGGTTCACCACGAGCAGAAGCAGCAGCAGCCGCAGAAGCAACAACAACAGCTGGACAATCAGGACCAGTCCGAGTCCCAGGTGACCTCTACGATGCTGACTTAGGATCCGTCTTTCCAGGATTAGGACCATATGTTCTTGACTATTATCAGGACGGATATAGCCCAAGACTGGGATCAGCAGGTGCAGCAGCACTGGCATCAGCAGCAGATGCACAGTCTCCAAAAGGACCAAATGGTCGTAACGAATACCCGGATGGATATGGAAAGGGCCCATCAGGACCAGCAACAGGTTCATCAGCGGCAGCAACAGCAGCAGCAGCAGCAGCAGCTGGACCATTCGATAACGATTATGGAGATCAAAGCAGTTCTTCTTCATACGTACGCTTAACAAAACCAAGCCCGCACAGACCTCCAAGTGTCATAATCATCTCAGAAGAAGATGATGACTCTGACATTTCAGTTGAAGCTTCAGCAGTAGCAAAGGCTCGACAATCGGCACCAGGACTAGATGACCATTACGAACCTAAAGGACGATATGGACGGGGCCCATCGGGACGAGCACCAGGTTCACCAGGAGCAGGAGCAGCAGCAGCCGCAGAAGCAGCAGCTTCACAATCAGGACCCAAGCAAGGGCAAGGAAATGGACGGAGCTCATTAGGACCAGCATCAGGTTCACCACGAGCAGAAGCAGCAGCAGCCGCAGAAGCAACAACAACAGCTGGACAATCAGGACCAGTCCGAGTCCCAGGTGACCTCTACGATGCTGACTTAGGATCCGTCTTTCCAGGATTAGGACCATATGTTCTTGACTATTATCAGGACGGATATAGCCCAAGACTGGGATCAGCAGGTGCAGCAGCACTGGCATCAGCAGCAGATGCACAGTCTCCAAAAGGACCAAATGGTCGTAACGAATACCCGGATGGATATGGAAAGGGCCCATCAGGACCAGCAACAGGTTCATCAGCGGCAGCAACAGCAGCAGCAGCAGCAGCAGCTGGACCATTCGATAACGATTATGGAGATCAAAGCAGTTCTTCTTCATACGTACGCTTAACAAAACCAAGCCCGCACAGACCTCCAAGTGTCATAATCATCTCAGAAGAAGATGATGACTCTGACATTTCAGTTGAAGCTTCAGCAGTAGCAAAGGCTCGACAATCGGCACCAGGACTAGATGACCATTACGAACCTAAAGGACGATATGGACGGGGCCCATCGGGACGAGCACCAGGTTCACCAGGAGCAGGAGCAGCAGCAGCCGCAGAAGCAGCAGCTTCACAATCAGGACCCAAGCAAGGGCAAGGAAATGGACGGAGCTCATTAGGACCAGCATCAGGTTCACCACGAGCAGAAGCAGCAGCAGCCGCAGAAGCAACAACAACAGCTGGACAATCAGGACCAGTCCGAGTCCCAGGTGACCTCTACGATGCTGACTTAGGATCCGTCTTTCCAGGATTAGGACCATATGTTCTTGACTATTATCAGGACGGATATAGCCCAAGACTGGGATCAGCAGGTGCAGCAGCACTGGCATCAGCAGCAGATGCACAGTCTCCAAAAGGACCAAATGGTCGTAACGAATACCCGGATGGATATGGAAAGGGCCCATCAGGACCAGCAACAGGTTCATCAGCGGCAGCAACAGCAGCAGCAGTAGCAGTTGCACAGTCTGGACCCGAGCGAGAACACGGACAGGGTAGATTAGGCCCAGGACCAGCAGCAGCCTCAGCAGTGGCCAAAGCAGCAGCAGCAGCTCCACAATCAGGACCCAAGCGAAGACATGGACAGGATCGATCAGGCCCAGCAACAGGTTTAGCAGCAGCAGCTGCAGGTGCACAATCAGAACCCGAGGGAGGACATGGTCGGGGCAGCTCAGGCCCAGGACCAGCAGCAGCCTCAGCAGCAGCGTCAGCAGCAGCCTCAGCAGCAGCGTCAGCAGCAGCTTCAGCAGCAGCGTCAGCAGCAGCCTCAGCAGCAGCAGCAGCTTCACAATCACGACCTGGATTAGGTGACTTTGACGACTTTGAAGGAGGATATGAACCCAGCTATCCAGGATTAGGACAATATGGTTCTGACAATTACGAGGAAAGATATAGCGCAACAGCAGTTGCACAGTCTGGACCCGAGCGAGAACACGGACAGGGCAGATCAAGCCGAGGACCAGCAGCAGCCTCAGCAGTGGCCACAGCAGCAGCAGCAGCTCCACGATCAGGACCCAAGCAAAAACATGGACAGGGTCGATCAGGCCCAGCAACAGGTTTAGCAGCAGCCTCAGCAGTAGCCACAGCAGCAGCAGCAGCTCCACGATCAGGACCCAAGCGAAGACATGGACAGGGTCGATCAGGCCCAGCAACAGGTATAGCAGCAGCAGCAGCAGGTGCACAATCAGAACCCGAGCGAGGAGATGGTCGGGGCAAATCAGGCCCAGCAACAAGTTCAGCAGCGGCAGCAACAGCACCAGCAGCTGGACCATTCGATAACGATTATGGAGATCAAAGCAGCATCTCAGAAGAAGATGATGACTCTGACATTTCAGTTGAAGCTTCAGCAGTAGCAAAGGCTCGACAATCAGCACCAGGACTAGATGACCATTACGAACCTAAAGGACGATATGGATGGGGCCCATCGGGACCAGCATCAGGTTCACCAGGAGCAGGAGCAGCAGCAGCCGCAGAAGCAGCAGCTTCACAATCAGGACCCAAGCAAGGGCAAGGAAATGGACGGAGCTCATTAGGACCAGCATCAGGTTCACCACGAGCAGAAGCAGCAGCAGCCGCAGAAGCAACAACAACAGCTGGACAATCAGGACCAGTCCGAGTCCCAGGTGACCTCTACGATGCTGACTTAGGATCCGTCTTTCCACGATTAGGACCATATGGTCTTGACTATTATCAGGACGGATATAGCCCAAGACTGGGATCAGCAGGTGCAGCAGCACTGGCATTAGCAGCAGATGCACAGTCTCCAAAAGGACCAAATGGTCGTAACGAATACCCGGATGGATATGGAAAGGGCCCATCAGGACCAGCAACAAGTTCATCAGCGGCAGCAACAGCAGCAGCAGCAGCTGGACCATTCGATAACGAGTATGGAGATCAAGCAAGTGGCTCATCGGCAGCCGCTGGAGCTAGCAGTTCAACTGGTGGTCAATTTGGAGGTTCCGCTTCAGGTGCAAAAGGTCGCAAGAACTGCCGCATTACCCGTGGCCAGCTATTTGTGAAGTACGGTACTCGCCGCTCCCCATGCACTACTTGCTAGTTTCTTTATTTTATTCTTTCGTTTGTTTCTTTTGTCTGGATACATCTTTTGCTTTTTTATGTAAATAAATCTTGTAATAAATCTTGGCATTTTACTTTGTATTTTTTTTATACAATCCTTCATTTTGCTTTAATTTTCAATTTCAATGTAATAGGAAAATGCTTATTGGACACAAGTATAATATTTAAAAAAAAATGTATACACATACAATAAATGAACAGATTTTGACAAAGATCTAATGATACACACAGCGGCACAATTAGCGGAACATAAAAAAAGACTAAATTAAAAAAAAAAAAAAGTTTTTAATTGTAAAATTTAGTCTTCTTTTCTTATGTAAAATTACACCTTTTTAAATTAAAATGAGATCACATTTAATATTAATTTTGCGAGAAAAATATTTATTGTGAAAAATTTACTTCCTTATTTTTTTAAGTTAATCAAGAAAAGTTGAATAAGCTAATTAAAAACAATATTTAAAATAAAAATAATACAAATTAATATCCCGTGCTGCCTCCAAGTGCTGTTGTTAAAGTTTCCGCCCGCCTAGATATGCTGAGAATGATTGTTATCGATTGTTTCCTGTGACAGTCTCTGCCATTCCGCAACTAGGGTGATTCGCAGTTCACCCACATTAATAGACGCTGGGTTTCTTGATTTTACTCTTCGTTTCAGTAGGTAGAATAGAATAGAATAGAATACTCTTTATTATGTACACCATAAAAGTTACAGATATAAATGTTGAAATTTTACACAGGGTGACACAATGGGCGGTCTTATCGCTAAAAGCGATCTTATCTCCAGACAAGGTCCCAGACAAGTTCTATCGGATTCATATCCGTTGATTTCGCCGGCCACTCGATAACTGTGATATTCACATTTTTGAGATATGCTTGTGTTGAACGAAAAGTATTATCCTGCATCAAAACGAAGTCGTCACCGATATAGGGGTCGAACGATACCACATTTTCTTCTAAATTTTCTCTTATATGGCGAGCTGCAGTCAAACTTCCTCCATCGATCACCACGAGGTCCGAACGAGCTCCCAAACGTATCCAAACCATTATTGATCCGCCACCATATGCCACTGTAGTATTAAAATTTGGCTGATTATATCATTCTCCTTTGCGTTTTTATGTTATTTGCCGTCCATCAACTTGATTTAAAAGAATTCTGCACTCATCACTAAACAATATTTTAGCCCATTTATCCATTGTCTAATGTCGATGTTTCCGAGCAAAAGTGAGTCTGTTTCTACGATGATGTATCTCAAGTTTTGGAGCCTTGGCGGGCACGTACGAACCAAAACCAGCTTCTTTGAATCTTCTTCGTACCGTACGCTCACTTACTGTGACACCACGAACTTCCTCAAGCTCATTTCTGGCTTGGACGGCCGTTAGACGTGGGTTCCTACGTACGCGAATCTAAATGAAACGAGCATCACTGCTCGGAAGTACGTCTTTTTCTGCCTTGTCCCGGTCTTCTCACAAAAACATTAGTCTCTCGTTGGATACTGCAGTAATTGTTAAAACAGGTTGGCGAAGAATTCTTGAGATCACTCTGTAGGTTTGATCATTTCTCTTCATCTCAAGTGTCCGCGCAATCTCAGTTGCGCTCAAGTCAGGCATAATGAAGTCCTGGACTTTTGAAAAGATTGAAAAGTTAAAAAAAAAAACAAATTAACCTGATTTAAAATGAAGATTTTCCGATATTTTAAACCAAAACCATAAATGAATGATGAATAAGAGAAATTCGCTCGAAATTATGTAAGTACGAATAAAATTAAAACAATCGCATAAAAGGTGACGCTCATTTTTTTTCTCAATCTGAAATAATTATTTCTAAAATAGAATGAATTAATTGCATTTAATGGCACACGCGGAAACTTGCTCCGGTGGTTTTCATCCTACATCAAAAATAGAACACAGAAGGTTGTTGTGGTGAGTGGCCATCAGTCTGATACAGTGTCTATAACTTCTGGGGTTCCACAGGGCTCAATCCTGGGACCACTCCTATTTAATATTTATATAAATGACATTGGGAAATGCTTCTTAAGTACTAAATTTCTTATGTATGCTGATGATTTGAAAGCCTTTAAAACTATCACGACTATAGAAGACGTCTAAAGTTTCAAAAAGACCTAGATAGACTCTCAGCATACTGTCTTGACAACAAACTACACTTGAGCATCTCCAAGTGTCATTGTATAAATTTCACTAAAAATAAATTTATCACAAATTTTGATTATAAGCTAAATAATGCCTTGCTAAGTAACACCTCAATTGTAAGAGATCTTGGTGTTCTACTGGACAATAAGCTATCACTTAATCAACACGTAGAAAGACTAGTTAATAATTCATTTAAGATGTATGGTTTTGTCATGAGATCATCTACTGAGTTCAAACGGCCCTCCACCTATCTTTACTTATACAAGACGCTTGTACGCTCGCAGCTCGAATATGCGGTCCCAATGTGGAACCCCTTCTATAGGAAATATATAGATATGATCGAGAAAGTCCAGCGTAAATTTCTTCGCACCATGTTGGTGCTATAAAAGGTGTTTGTCATATTCACAATTAATAAGCAAATATAATATGTTAACTTTAGAATCTAGACGTAAGTTTCTAGAAGCCAACAAATGCAAGACACGGTATTGTTCATAATCACTTCGATTCCATTGATCTCACGAGTAAATTATGTTATGTGGTCCCCCGCACTGTAAATAAACGTAGTGTCCGCGCAGGTACACTGTTCGCTGTAAATACCTGTCGGACTAATTCAGGATTGCGTTGCCCTGTTCGTCGTATGGTGGATTCTTATAATCGCAACTTCATTGATATTGGTATTTTTATATGTTCCAAATCGAAATTTAAGTCGCATGTTTTTAAAATCTTATCTAATGATAATAAGAAATAGTGTGAGTCCCTTATTCAAAATTTAATTTATTTCAACTGTTTTAATTATTTTTATGAATTGTATTATACCGTCAATTCCTTTTTTTAATACATATTTCTTTGTAATAATAAGGAACAATCTCAAATTTAAATTTTTATCTAAAAATTAACAAATATAATTTTTTAAATAGTTAATTAATTAATTGTACTGTATTTTAATAATCCATTTTCTTTTCTTTTTTTCTTTTTTTTTATATAATATGCATATCTGAGTAATGCTACTCTAGTGGCACTTTTTACATAATCTTATTAATTTTGTTAACATGTGGATAATGCAGTGGGCTGCAATATTGTTTAATACTACTTATGAGCCTATATTATTATTTGTAAACAATTTATATTGTAGCTGTTTATTGTCCCTTAATAAATAAAAATAAAATAAAATAAAAATATTGATTAATTCGAAATAGATATTTCGAATTAATCACAATCAACTTAACGGAAAGGAACATTCTATATAGTGTGATATTGTAAGTAGGTACAATAATTTAAATAAATACTTATACTGCACTTCTTACGAATTCTGCATCGCGCAAGCAGAGTTTACTGCGCGACTCCCGACATCAACCGTCGGGCAGTTGCCCACCAGACACAACACCCGTCTGGCCGTAGGATCCTCCCTTTTCTATGGTGGATGAGTGAACTTTACAACCTGTTCCTCATACCACCAAACGATAAGCAAACGGATCTAGCAAATTCACCTTCGTTTATAATGCATCTGTTATAAAAACGAGCAAATGAGTTAGATGAACTAGTCCAGCCTGCTGTACTGTGTACGCTGAATACTCTGATATCGAAGCCGCTTTCTGACAGCACTTGTTTTAGCCATCTGCTGATACCTTGCGTGGTAGCAGGTTTGTGTGGCCGTAAGTACGTTAACAACAGATTGTTTGTACTCTCAGGTCTGATGTTTTTAGTAATAGAAATATAATCCGTGAGATCTGTAGCTGGGGAAATACACGTATTTTCCCAGTAGTTTTGTTATTTTTTTATTAATAAGAACTAAAGTTTCTAATAATTTATTACAATCTTAGCCTAATAGACTAATAATCGAAATAAACTCGAAAAACTATAAGCAAAAATACAAAAATACTATTACAACTACTTAAATAACTTAGTTTAATAAAATAATTTTCAAAACACTAATAAAAATAAATAAAAGAGACGCAACCTGTATAAGATTTATTTTTTCATATGTTAACTAGAACCGGTCTTCTAATGAGCGGCTCAGTAGCGAGCAGCTCAGATTTGAAACATTACATGACTCACGCACTTACGGATAGATGTTTGTTTACGGTCTAAATAGTTACGTGCAAAATAATATTCATCTACCTACATTATTTGATTTTGTTAATTATGTGATTAAGGACTTTTGTTAAAATAGCGAATGTGAGTACCAATACAAACCATTTCTGGTTTAATGGTACAATACAAAGTTGAACATATATTAAGACTACGTACCTATGCATAATATTAAAAAAAAAAACCAATTTAACTCTAACTTATTATTTTACGTGATAGAATACGTTATAACTAAGAATAGTGTCAATTTGCACTGTTCCACAAGTCCGTAGCACTTTCTTAGAGTCTGATAATTAATAAAAACACTTTGTTCATGTGTTACATGTATAGCACAGCATTGTTACTATTATTCATTCACTATTTATACACTACACTAACTCATACCATCTTAATACAAAACAAGGTTTATCTTCAGACCCAGGTTTTACCCATGGAGCCAATTCCTCCAATTCCTTGATGGAATTTCGAACTTTATTCCGTCTATGGTAAAGTTCCTAATACAAAACTGACAACTTAGTACCGAACTAAGTTTTCAGTTTTGTATAAAGAACGGTATTACAATCACAGTAACGTTCTTATTACAAAAACTGGCTGCATGGTTTAAGCCATGTCAAAATATAAATCTTGTTTTGTAATAAGGGGGAAATGGTTTAGTTCTCTTTAGCCTACGCACTATGTCCGTGTTGTCTAGCAGCTGAATTGCCTTGACATTGTCATGTCGGTGAAGTCTGTGTTCGTGAGCTTCAGCAAATTTTTGGGTGATGTTGGTGACGAGTTCCATTTTAAGGTCTCGGTGGAGTTCGTCTTTTCTAATGTACCATGGTGCATTTACAGCATCCCTGAGTACTTAATTTTGGAATTGTTGGATTATTTTGACGTTGTTTCGTTTAGTAGACAGTCCCAAAGTTAGATGCCTTACGTCCAAATTGGGATAAGAATACGAGTATGCTTGTATAATATAATTTTATTATTTATTGATAGGCAGGATTTTCTTCCGAGTAATCAATACATACTTTTAAAACGTATGTCAAGTTCTCTGTAGTTTGGCAGGACAAGACCGGCTGGTCTCTACCAGTGAAGTTGCGGATATTTTTATGATGTCCGTTATAGCAATTTTTATGCCGCTATACGAAAAATGTATGTTCTCGAGTTTGATCAAGGAATGCGTCTGTACCCTGTGAGCTGCTAATAAAAAATAAAAAAAAATGCTTATTCTGCACAAACAAAACGCACATTACAACAAAATAACACAATTAAAATACACACATACAAATTAACCAAAAGCCAATTAATCCAATATACTAAACATTTTCACAATCTTGTCCATTGGTTGATGTCAAGGCCAGGGACAATTTCATTGACATATAAACCTATGGACTTGCCCTACCTACAAACTTTGCGTGATATACCTACAAAAATCGGGTGCTTAAGATGGCCGCCTTTAATAGGGTTGTAACTGCGTGCAACATGCGTATATCGACATTTAACATGAATTTGTTTAAATGGTATTGGTTTACATTTTTCGATTAGCCTCGTAAATGTAATGCAGGTGAAATGATAAGAATTTTAGAAGTTGTGGGTGGTTTATGTTTCATCATAACCTGTTCTTACACTGGCTCTCTTTCCCTTCAAACTGAAACACGATAGTGGAAACACTGCTGCTTTGCGGCTAAAATAGGAAAGTCAGGCGGGTTTCTAGGCAGTAAAGAAGCCCTACCCTACCACCAGGTAAATACGTATAGTATGATCTTAACCTACAAAACGTTTACTATACTATCCATTGTAATAACCTTAGTTCCAAGCATTATATTTGTAAAAACAAACGTAGCAACATTACATAATCATAATTGTCTTATATTCTTCACTTCAAAGACGTTCTCTCTGTGAGATTAAAAAAAACATTTAAATAAATAAATGAAATCAATTTATTGACACACACAAGTTAAAGGAAACATTTGTAAACAGGAAAAATGTTAATTGAAGGAGTGCTTAAGTAGAAGTAGCCGTGGGCCCCAAACTAGGCACAGCCTGTATCTTGGTGGCCCAATATAGATAGAAAAGGTAGATTGATTTATTGACTGTTCAGCGTGACACAGCACACCAAGACACAAGTAATAATTAATTTTGAAAATATGAATTAAAATCATTCAGAAATCAAAAATAATAGCAAACAATAAAATAAAAATATATATTATATGTTTACAAACCTAAATAAAATCAAAGAAGATAATCAACATGCGTAATTAGAGACATAAGTAAGAGACGTAAGTAAACATGTTGGCATTATTAATTGGAAGGGTGGAAGAGTAGCGTGTGTGTGTGTGTGTGTGTGCGTGTGTGTGTTAGAAAGTTTAAGACAGGGGCCGGGAAAGGTCTGGACTATATAAGTGTCATCTTGACTATGAGAGTAACGTTTGAGTGCTAGTTACTTCAAGGGGCCCAAGAGATCTTCTGTTTCATCACAGGTCAGGTCTTGCAGCCATGTCTTCATAGCAATCTTGGCTTCGAGTATATTTCCAGGGATCTTTAGTGTTGAAGACTCGAATAGGGAGAAAGAGCGAAATAAAGAAGTTTAGTTTTGGTTAAAATCTCTTCGCGGTTACACAGCCTTCTACTACGATATAATATTAGAATAAACGCACAACCCCTTAAGAGGTTGTGCGTCTATTCTGGGACATGTTGTATTTAATCATTTATACAATCTAGTATTAATTAATTAATAGCATTAAAATGTAGTAATAAAAATAATAATTAATAATCGAAGTTCGACCAGAGTTTTGAACCTAGGACCCCACGCTTATCAGACGCGCTTGGGACCACCTAGCTAGACCAACGGGCTGGTAAATAAATAATAATATTTTGTAAACTTCCAACTTTTCGAACAACGTAATTTATGTAAAATAATAACAATGTTTTATGTAAAAAAAGTAATTTATTCATTTCTGAACAAAATTAATTTATTGAAAGTTTCTATATGAAACTTTGTCACAATGTTTTCTTGCATGATATCGGAATATTATAACAATAAAGGCTTTAATTATAGATTTAACAAGCAACAGCCTGTGGGTGGTGTTATGTTCCATGTTGAGCGGCAAATATAATATTTTTTTCACCATCGTAATATTCATTCATAAACTTGAAAATATATAAATAATAATTTTCTGGGTTCACCTGGTTCGTAAGGTGAGGTTTAATGAAATTTTAAGTTTTCTGTATAATATGTACGACTCCGATAGACGCGTATCGAAGGTCTTCGCAGAGTTGTACTGCTGCCCGCACAAGAACAGCCTTCTGCTCTTCGGCTAGCGATACAATGAAAAAGCACCCAATTGGCAACTTCCGCGAACCAATAATACAAGTTACTAGCAATACCAAACATTGGCTGGCTTCTTCTACACTGTCACTGTTATTATCATGACCGCAATCAACTCGACCATAAAATTTTTGTGCCTTTGGGTCCCAGGGTGTAGACTTTCTACAAGTTTTCTACGTAATGCTTCAAGAGCTTATTTTGTAAATCCAGGTTCAGAATTTAAGTGTTGGTACCATTTGCTCAAAGTGCGAGAGTGTGGCAAACAAGCTTCTTATAAAATCATACACTTTTGGAGAAAAAAAAAATGTAGCATTAGGGCAAATTTTCTTGTCCCCCCCCAGAATACTTTTTTTCTAACCTTTAGATTTGACAATTTGCCTTTTTAGAAAATCTTCTGGTCCTGCAGATTCGTCCAAAAGGAAACTTTCTTCATTATTGATGTATTTACCTTTCTTAAGGTCTTGAATAATATTAGATAAAAGAGCAAGCTTTTCATTTCGTCTCCGGACATTTTCATTTAAACTTCTCACTTTTTGCTGTAGTTAATCACATTTTTTGTGAGATATACTTATTATATATACTGTTTTCATTTAGTTGCCGGATCTGAAACATTTAAGTAGTAACATTTAATATATATAGTATTAAAAAAAAGCCGTCCAAAGTCCCCTTGAGAAGTTTACTAGTTCATTTGACCTTAAAATGCCAGATTTTTTGTATTAGAATACCGAGTTTTATACTAAGAGAAAATAAAATTAAACATCAGCATTTTATTGAAAAAAAAACTAATCAGTTTACCTTTATAGGTACCAGGTTATCATTTTCAGTAAAATTATCATCCGGCAACTCCAACTTCAATGGACAGGTCGACTCCGGCTGTGGCAGCTTTATTATCTATTTTATTAGGAATCTAAAACAATGGTTTTTCAATTATTAAAAATAAATACGCCTTTCTTTACAAAAATCGAAATAATCTTTTATAAAATATATCCTAACCATTATACTTGAAGTAGGTTGTTGTGAGACGAGACAAGAATGTGTTGAAATTACTGTGCTTTACAATTTTTTTTTAAACATACCAGCATAGTTGATGGGTACTGCGCCGTCATGTAACCTTATCACACCGAGGGTTCTATAAACATGATTTATCAAACTGCATGGAGCAGATATGCCAAATTTTATGTCTAGGGTTTATATTTTCAGAACCAACAGCTTTTATCCATTTCTTCTTTAAAATTAAGTTTTTAGGAAATATATGGATTAAAATATCATTGCAATGTATTTTGCACACTAAGAACAAATATTATCGATACTTCAAAACGCATGCGAGCGTCACACATCACTAACCTAACAGCAATATAAATAAATGGAATGTAAACAATGCAAATAAATAAAGAAAACATCAACGTTTTATCTTTTATGCCATATATACATGACACAGGTTTCAATAATCATCAAAAACATCATCTTATAACAGTATATTACACAAAATTGTACAATATTCGACTGGATTAGTGAAAACTTGTTACTAACCTGTGCAGAGACAAATTAGGCTGATTTTTGTTTTTTCTCGTACTTTACTGTTTTATGTATCATGAGGGCGTGGTTTTCTTATTAATGGAAAAACTCAGAACACCAAAATACCTAGTTTCTATACGTATTTCTCTCAAGAACAGTAAAAACATTTTAAGCAAGCAATCGTTTGACAGCACATCTACCACAAAACTCGGCAAGAAACATGGCAAACGGTCATGCGTAAACATGATTTTGACGTCACAAAAATTGTTGCCAAATTAAGTCCTTATCAAACATTTAGACGGCTCTCTTTTCCTATGCAGTTCTTGACTAGTTAAAAAGAAACAAAACGCTTTATGACATGTGTGTGTCGATATGATAGATATTTGTATACTACTGTATACAAACGGTATTTGTGTACTATTATTCATGTAGTAGAATGGGGCATCTCCATAGTTTTCCTACCTCAATGGACAATTTACTAGTCTATTGTCTATAAGTATAAATAATCTGTTGAATCAAAAGTTTTAAATATTTTTTTCGAGTGAGAGCTTACTATTAGGGAACCATGTTGAAATTAAGTCTAACAGGGAATTGCAGGTGGTGGAATACATGGGTGTTAAAGGTCTTAATTTATACGCGCCTTAAGGAGGCTCTTTATAAATTCGTCAGAACCAATATCCCCCACCCCCATAGACTGCCATACGCACCACTAAATTGTAACCACTATTAAATTGTGACGCTAGTGACACAATATTGCCACCAAAACTTAAGTATTATATTGCGGAATAGAGGAATGATAACATCAGTGTAGCCGAGTCTGCATTAGCCACCCCGTCGGCTGAAAGCCTGCCGGAGAGCCTCGCGACACCCAGGGTAAGGTTCTTGTGCAAGGGGTGGCACTCCCTGAAATGAGATTGCAAGAGGTTTTTATTGGGGTTTAGATAAACAATGTCGGAGACTATAAGATATTTGCAATAGTGGGAACCACGGTTGTGATGGCCAGTTGAGATTGTATTAATATACCGTTTGCATTGTCATGTGTCCGTATGGATTGAGGAGCCATTTCTCATATTTAAACGCGGGTACTACCAATGTTTAGTGGTAAATTAGCCGATTTTGTAGGCCCGATCCTGGAATTTGTAGTAAAACCGATAAAAGGTTATAGGACGTTTAAGGTGGCTGTTCAATTCAGTCGTCTGACGTTACATAAAATGTATTATTTACCGAAATTATATAGTTTTTACATTTTATTTTTATGAGTAAGTCTATTTCAAGTTGGCTAAAATTATGATTTCTTGGAATGGAAGATTCAAGATTCTTTATTTGTGGAAACATGAGTACACATACAGAGCATGCAAGTTATTAAATACGTTGTAGTTTATGACCAGTCATGTTTGGTCTTAGTGGCGTCAAATATTTAAATTTCAGTACCTAATAAAAGTTATTGGATAAGTATTACAATTACATAAGGACAAAAATAATAAATAGTAAATGTCAATTTTGTTAAGAATAAAATTAAATATATGGTCATAATTACAAACAATTACTAAATATCAATTCAAATTATCATTATAGCAATAATATGTTGCTTTATGTACAGATTATGTCAAAGATGTATTGATAATATTAGGTACTAGATGTTGCCATTAGGAATTCTAGAATACTGTAGTATGCTTTCCCTTCTAGCAGTATCTTTAATTTATTTTTTAATTGACGGACATTAAGCTCCTTCCAACTCTTTGGGAGTTTATTGAAAATTTTAGGGGCCATACAGAAAACACTCTTGTGCAGTAATGCTGTTTTCGATCTATTTAAACATAGAATACTGTCATCGCGTCTACTACGGTTGTGATCGATCACTTATGATTGACGTGGAAATAAGTGTCAATTTGATTTCACAAACATGACAATGTCTAAAATGTAAAGGCAAGGCAGAGTTAATATTTTATATTTTTTAAAGTAGGGCTTACAACTTTCGGTTGACTGTAACTTAAACATAGTCCTGATACACCTTTTTTGGGCTTTAAAGGGTATGTCCTTGTCGGTACACTTTGTAAACAAGCATATTACAAGTTAGAGGATTATATCCAGGACGGGAATGCTTGGAAACGTGCTGGTCCAGCTCCATAGGACAATCTAGAGTCTAGACAAAATCAAACTGGTTGCTATTTTTATGGTAAAATCTGTTATTTTTATGATATTGATTTTACATTGACACACACTGACTTATTTTTTTATTTTTTTAGAAAAACATACTTGTATGATGTTTGTAAATATGTGAACACCACGTATCTATCTAATAATTAAGTTATTTTTCATTGCTTGGTTTTTAATTCGTTTTACCTATTATGGTGTAGTAATTTTATTCTAGGTGCATCGTCTTCACATATAATCATATAATTAATGTAATCAAACAAAATATTGTAAAACATGTTTAAAAGAGTACCGGTGGAGTTTCTTGCCCATTCTTCTCCATACGAAACTACCTTTTGGAAGGGGCAACTAGAATCAATTCAAATTTTTTTGTAAATTTTGACGTTCAAAAGTGCCTCTTATGTGCCTATTTGAACTAAATGGTTTGACTTTGACTTTGTCTTTGGTTGAGTTGCCCCAGAAAATTATCCCATACCTTAAGTGTGAAGAAACCAAACCGAGATAAGCCGTGAGCAATGATTCAGTGTTAAGCACTGGGACCAGTTTGAACAGCGCGTAACAAGAATTACTAACTGAGTTCTTCCACGTGCGCTTTCCAGTTTAGCTTTTTGTCAATCGTGACTTCAAGGAATTTAGTGCTTTCAACTTCTGTAATAATTCTATTATTGTATTGGACGCTAAGATCAGTCATAGTTGATAAACGTTGACTGAAGCGCATTACGTTAGTTTTATTAAGATTAATTTTTAGATTATTATTATTCATCCAATTTATTATTGATGTCAAAGAATTATTAATGTCATTATTGTAGCTATCTTTAGTATTACATTGAGTTGTGATAGTGCTATCATCAGCAAATAGCGTAACTGGTTGGTCTACATGTTTAGGTAAGTCTTTTATACATATATACTATGAATAGTGGGGGACCCATCATACTACCCTGGGGGACTCCATACTTGACTACTTGTTCGTGCGAATGAAATATTTCTTCACATTTAGTTTTAACGTTTATTCTAGATATCTCCGTGACCTGTTTTCTATTACTAAGATATATTTTATTAATTTTAGAACATTGCCTCTTATACCATATGCTTCCAACTTATTTATTAAAATATAATGCCTGACGTAATCAAACGCCTGCGTCATATCACAGAATATGGTGCAGACGGGATTGGTTCTATCGACATTTATATATAACTTTATGTAGGAAATCGTAAACAGCCATATTTATAGTTCGCCTTTCTCTGAATCCTTTTTGTTCGTTAACTAGTATATTATGTTTTTCCAAATAAGCACTTAATTCTTTATAAATATATTTTTCAAAAATTTTGGAGGAGACACTAATAATCGAAATAGGTCTGTAAAATTCCATGGATTCTCTATTTTCTTATATATATCTCTCGATTATAGGTTTTACAATAGATTTTTTTAAAGCATCAGGGAATTATGCCAGTACTTATACTTAAATTAATCAAATGGCTTAAATGCGTACAACTGGAGCCACCAACTTAACATTTTTTGTTGATATTTCGTCATGACCACGCCACGCTGTTCGTATTTTTCAATAGTTTGATTATTCTAAACACGTCCTGCGGTATACAAGGGGGCATAAAAAATGTTTTTTTTTTCTTTGGAAAGTGACCATTCAGTATCCGGATTAATTATTCTAGATGATATATATATATATATATATATATAAGTATATATATATATTCTATAGTCTGCCCGGTTTTCTTTGGTATTCACGTATGATGTATATACCCAAAGGTTGCGCTGTTCACACCATTTCCAAAAGGTCAAGTCATTTTAGTCATCCATTTTAAAATGTTAATTCTTGATCGGTTTGTTTAAGGGTTTTAAATTTAATATAAAGGGTTTATCGCCGTTAAGCTTCAAAGTGAGGAATATTTTTTATAGGTAAATATTTATCTTTAGTCACATTGCACTCTGAGTTAGCCCCAAATGATTTTTTTTTGTTAAGGGCGTCCAACCCTACATACTTTTCATACAAACGCTCGTACATGATTATGGCGTTGTAGCACATCTTTCTTTGAAATTTTTGAACCAATAGGTATCTTGTGCACTATGTCTAGGTATTTGTGCAAGCAAAAAATAAAAATTTGGAGAAACAAATTCAGTATAAGCCTGCAAAAATCTGCTTTTTTGCACAAATTTTACCTGAACTTTAGCCATTCATAATGTACTCATAAATTGTAAATGTTAAGAAAACATTACAATAGAAACCTTGCAATTGTAATGGAGATTCTAAATGACCAACATGTATTTCACAAACTGTTAAGGCTTACTCAAAAACACGTATTTCCTGGAACAAGTTTTATGAAATTTTCGCACATTATTTTTCGTTCAATGTTATCGCGTTCTCACTCGCTTGTTAATAGTTTTCACTTGCGCTGGATGAAATAACAAGCTTTTCAACCATGCTCGCGTTGACGATAGACGGACCGGGAACGGCCCTCTTAATCGCTTCCATCATGTCAAATTTCTCAGTATTATATTATATGTTATATGATAGGTTATATTTAGGCATTGTTGATTGACTTATTACGGTCATATAAAAAGGTATAGGACAATTTTTTTTTAACTAACCAAGAATAACATTGTTGTTGGTTATTTTTAACCATCGGTCATAAAAGTGGGTAAGCCTACCCGCATGTACCTGTATTAAAGAGGAGTCTGAGTGGAGCCCGAGGTTTGTCCTGCGACGAAGGCCGCTGTCGCTGCGTATCCAGGAGGCGGCTTGCAGTTGCCCTGGTAGGACGAACGAGTACTACGCTGTTCAGGTGGCTTCAAAACCTTCGCAGTCTTTTTAGGGTTCCGTACCTCAAAAGGAAAAAACGGAACCCTTATAGGATATAGGGAGCTCTAAAAATAGCAAGCTTCTATGTCAGGCAATCGCATAGGGTCGCAGCATTATGCTGAGAGATGGCCGCCTCAACTTGTTCTTTCGTGTTTGTGTTTTTATTTCTTTGCGTTATGTTTACCGCAAATAAACGTATTTTCTTTCTTTTCTTCTTTTCTTTTTGCAATAAAAAAATACGGTGATTTATGCGACATATTGCGAATATCTCGCACATAAATCAAAGCCTATATAGGATACTTCCCGTTAACCTAAAATCATTAATTTTGGCAATAAGCAAGGTCTCACAGCACAAGTAAAGGAAACAGTCCGAAAATCGCTAATTTATAGTTTTATCACATTAAAAAAATGAGATTTTCTCTCAAATAAATCAAAACCTATAGGATACTTCCCGTTGACCTAAATTCATGAAATTTGGCAAGAAGCAAGGACTCACAGCACAAGTGTAGGAAAAAGTGTGAAAATTGTTAATTTGTGGTTTTATCACATAAAAAAATATGCGATTACAAACTTACACTTGTAGTTTGAAAATTGACCGTGGCGTATATCGATGTATGTAACATGTTTTTCAACTACAATGTTAAGTTTGTTTTTGAGATTAATTCATCCCAACTACGGAACCCTTAATTGTGCGTAGTCTGACACGGTCTTGCCCGGTTTTTAGGGTTCCGTCCCTCAAAAGAAAAAACCGGCCAAGTGCGAGTCGGGCTCGCGCTCAAAGGGTTCCGTACCATTATCTATAAAAATGACAAAAAAATCACGTTTGTTGTATGGGAGCCCCCCTTAAATATTTGTTTTATTTTAATTTAATTATTTATTTTGAAAGTGAATGTATAAATAAATATTCTGTGAATATTTCAAGCGTCTACACCTGTTGCCGTTATCAATATCGAGCAAAAACGAGCAAAAAAATCACGTTTGTTGTATGGGAGCCCTCTTAAATATTTATGTTATTCTGGTTTTTGTATTTGTTGCTATAGCGGCAACAGAAATACATCATCTGTGAAAATTTCAACTGTCTAACTATCACGGTTCATGAGATACAGCCTGGTGACAGACGGACAGACAGACAGACAGACGGCTGAGCCTTAGTAATAGGGTTCCCGTTTTACCCTTTGGGTACGGAACCATAAAAAATGGAACCCAGGATCACTCGTGTGTCTGTCTGTCACCGATTTGCTCCGAATTCGCTGGACCGATTAAGTTGAAATTTCGTACACTAATGGATTTTTGTGACCCAAACACGGACGTTTAACGTTAATACATGAATTTTGAATATGGAGGTCACTTTTGGGGGCTAATTAGAAAATTAAAAAAAAAGTTTTTCAAACTGTATCGTGCGACACATCAAATTAAAGGGCTTGTTGTAAGGATTTCAGATATTTGTTTTTATAATTTTTAAAAATACAGAAAATAGTTCTTCACATAAAGATTGCAGGAAAACCTATTAGAAGTCTCTGATCTTAAAATAACGTGGTAAATCACTCAATATTGTGCGTAAAAACTTACATTTGCAGTTGGAATGTATGGAGGATCATGTTTTTCAACTACAATGTTAAGTTTGTTCTTGGGATAAATTCATCCCAACTACGGAACCCTTCATTGTGCGTGGTCCGACACGCACTTGGCCGGTTTTTTTTATAGAAAGGCCCTGTTTTTCAATGGCCTTGGCTGCGTTAATTTTCTCTGATAGGGACGAGCCAAACAGTGACTCATTAATGATATTGAAGAAGGCCTTGTCTAAACTAGGAGAGATTAATTTCACTCGAAACTACATTGTTAGAAGCATATTAGAAAAATGAAGCAAGGAATTACAATTAATACTACAACGCTCTATGGTCTTTTTACCCGACTGCGTGTCGCAAAAGACGCTAATGTGTTTATCAGCCTATGTATTGTACATGGACCTATAAAAAAACTCGGACGGATTCTCGTTAACAGAAAACTGTGTCACTCAAAGTCAGTCAGCTAGCTGTACGCACACATTCACAGCATACTCACCCATTACGCGTGCAAACGTCAACACAGTCGACACGTCCTACGCGGCAAAAAAGTATTGAAATACAGCATGTCTTGTGTGGTGAAATGATGTAAAAACCGTAGCGATCGAAAGCAAAAAAATCCAGGAATCACGTTTCATAGGTAAATGAATAATTCAACAACTTAGTTCCCAATTTTATAGATTACAATCAATCTTCATTCACTAGAACAAAAAAAATCATCACAAGGCCAGTGTTGTCAATATTCACGTGTGCAAATTACCCTAAATATATGGGAAATTTATATTTCATTTAATCAATTCAACTTATTTAGGTTATTTATTACTAGTTATTTTATATTCTTCTTATTAGATTTCCTAAAGAAAATGAAGTATGGAGAAATTATTGGATTTAAAAAAAATCGAAATTGTAACTGTCAAAATGACTGAATTAAAAAAAAACATACTCAGCATTTGGGATGTTATACAATAGATACAGTAAATATTTTTTACAATTAAAATATTTTCAATTATTAACTACGTTGTTAATTGCATAATATGTTCATAGGGAGATTTGGTTCTTACCATTAACTTGTTAAAATAGCACGGTATAATTCTGCCGACATTTCCAAGAAACTTGTCTCTCGACCTGTATTTGTCTTAAAATAAAACAATAATATATGGGTAAATTTGGCTAACATGGCAACCGTAAATTCACTCACACTTAAGACTGTCGCCGCCATTACGGGACACAGTTTTGTCTTAGCGGGAGTTCTGTCCGAGTTTTTTTTATAGGTCCATGGTATTGTATGTATGTTTGTTTCTTTGTGGCGCTTTAGAAACCAAACGCGTCGGCCGATTTTGATGATTCTTACGTCAATCGATTCGGTCGCCTCACGAAACGGGTTCTACAACTAACTAAACAACAGTTGCGTACAGTTACAGAGGCTATAACTGGCCATGGGTCATTTAATAAATACCTCTTTGTCATAGGAGTCACCGACAGTCCACTGTGCAGGGCCTGCATGGAGGACGACGAGACGGCAGCTCATGTGCTGCTAAACTGCCCGGTGGTCGCCACATACAGGGCAAAGTACTTCGGTAACCCAGGTATCCTACGTGAGATTGTCAGTAACACCAAGGCGTTGCTGGCCTTCCTTGAGGAGCTGGGGTGGATCGAATAACCAATTTTCCACCCACTCGTACGCTAAATACGCGCATTGACGTGGAGTTGCGGACACTAGCCCGTATTACCTATTACGTCAATCGATTTGTCATCTTGTGAGTGTCACTAAAGACATTCAATATGCCGACAACCAGACGCCATATTAAAAAAAAAATAGTTTACGAACTATATCAAGTGAGGTATCATTGAATAGGTCTTTGAAAATCTTATCGATATCGATCTATAACGATTTAAAGTTGGTTAGCAACCCAATCTCACTAAAATTTTAAAAACTAATAAAGCTGTGATAAAGTTCTTTTATAATCGTACTAGCTTTTGCCCGCGGCTTCGCCCGCGTGGATGTCGGAAAAATGTTACAGATTATAAACTATAAACTATGTTACCAAATTTCATCTAAATCCGTTCAGCCATTTTTGCGCCAATCCGAAACATAAAATCATCTCCTTTTAAATTGACTACGCCTTTCCACCCCGTTAGGGGTAGATTTTTTGACAACCCTGATACACCTTTTCCTTTATTTCCGATCTTAAATATAAATACCGAGTTTCAAGTTAATCGAACCGCGCGATATATCTTTCCTTACAATTATTTTCCCCCACAAAATTCAACACCCTCTTTAAAAGGTTGTTTTCGAAAATGTATGTTTATGGTTGTTTTATTTATTAAGAAAATATACGGGTCAATTTTCAAGTTTATTGATCAAAGGAAACATAATTTTGATATAAACTGTGTCCCCCTTTTCACCCCAAACAGAGTTTATTTTTGAAAAATATTCAATCATGTGTTATTCAATTACTTTGGAGTTTACCAAGACGCACAGTAAAATCCTTCCCTAAAACTTAAAAACCCCCTTTTGCCCCGTAAGGGTAATATTTGAATAAACCCAAAAACATGTAAGGCTTTATAATCTGTGAGCATTAGGTATAATATAAAATACCGAGTTTCGAGTAAATCGGACCACGCGTTAAAATTCTTCCATACAATCTTTAACATTCCCAATCCCCCTTTAAAAAAACAAAAAATTACTAACTTTATAATTTACTTAGGTTAGTATTCGTGCCAAGATTCAGATTTAATAACTCAAAGAATAAGATTTTTCATACAAACGAAATCCCCCCTTTTCACCACTTTAAAGGTCAAATTCCCAAAAACCCCTTCTTAGCAGATGCCTACGTCATAATTTAGAGTTAATCAAGCCACGCAGTAAAATCCTCCCTTGTCAAATTGACTACCCCTTTTCACCCCGTCAGGGGTCAATTTTCGAAAAACTCTGATACATGTTATTCTTAATTTTTGTTGTTAAGTATTAATACCAATTTTCAAGTTAATCAAGCCACGCAGTAAAATCCTCCCTTGTAAAACTGACAAACCCTTTTCATCCCGTTAGGGAAAGATTTAAAAAAAAGCTGATACATTTTATTCTTTATTCTTGGTTTTAAGTATAAATATTGAGTTTTGAGTTAATCGGACCGCGTGTTAAAATTCTTCTATACAAACTTTGACATCCCCCATTTTTTTCTTTAGGGGGTAGTTTAAAAAAACAAAAATGGTAACTTTATAATTTACTTCGGTAAGTATTCGTGCCAAGTTTCAGGTTTATTGACTCAAGGAATAAGATTTTTCATACAAACAAAATCCCCCCTTTCACCCCTTAAAGGTCGAATTTTCAAAAACCCCTTCTTAGGGGATGCCTACGTCATAATAAGTATCTATGTGCCAAATTTCAACCCAATCCGTTCAGTGGTTTGAGCTGTGTGTTACCAGTCAGTCATGGTTTCCTTTTTGACTACCTCTTTTCACCCCGTTATGGGTAGATTTTTGAAAAACCCTGGTACACGTTATTCTATATTTCTGGTTTTAAGTATAAATACTGAGTTTCGAGTTAATCGGACTGGGAGTTAAAATTCTTCTATACAAACTTTGACATTCCCCAATCCCCCTTCGGGGGGAACTTAAAAAAAACTAAAAATGAGAAACTTTATGATTTACTTAGGTAAGTATTCGTGCCAAGTTTCAAGTTTATCAACTTCATTGTTTTTACTTGAATACAAAATTTTGCGATTAAACAACTTCAATACAAAATTTTGATCCCCTTTTCACCCCCTTGTGGGTTTAAATTAAAAAAAAACAACGATAAACGTTCTATAAGCCAACCATAAGCTGAAATATTAGTGATTTTAACTTAAAAAATAAAGAACTTTGATTTGATAACAAAATTTCATCCCACTTTTCACCCCTTGAGGGTTGAAATTCTAACAACACCGTTGCGTTAGCTTCCAACCATAAGCCTAGATAATAAATTTAGTGATCTTTACTTTCTAAAATGAAGGAATTTCCATACACAACTTCATCCCCTTTTTAACCCTTCGTATGTGGAATTATCAAAAACGCTGAGACACGTATGAATTAAATTTTAATCGTCAGCCTAAACACAAAAAACAAAATTTCATCCCACTTTTCATCCCTTAAGGGTTGAAATTCTAACAACACCGTTGCGTTAGCTTCCGACCATAGATAATAAATTTAGTGATTTTTACTTTCTAAAATGAAGGACTTGCCATACACAACTTCATCCCCCTTTTTAACCCTTCGTGCGTGGAATTATCAAAAATGCTGAGACACGTATGAATTTAATTTTAATCGTCAGCCTAAACACAAAATTTGAAGATCCTAACTTAAAAACTGACGGACTTTCATATAAACTTCCATCCCCTATTTTACCCCTTTAGGGGTAAAATTCCCAAAAACCCTTTCTTATTCCTTGTTTACATTATAAAGAGAACCTTTGTACAAAATTTCAGCTTTCTAGGTCCAAGGGTTTGGGCTGGGCGTTGATGAGTCAGTCAATCAGTCAGTCAGTCAGGACTTGTCTTTTTATTTTATGGATAGATAGATAGATAGTAAGGTCAAATTAACGTGAAAAATAATGATTAAAAAGTGTAAAAAAAAGTAAACTTAAAAAATCAAAACACCCGACTGCATAAAAAGTGTACTTTAAAATGATGGAAACAAGATAACCTATTTCTAAATCTATATAAAGTCGGAGGCAATAGGTATTTAATGTTAAATTTAAGAAGATGCCTCCGACTGCATGAGATTGTTTCAACAATATATTCGTAGGACTTTCAAAGTTTTTTTTAGACATTTTTGAAACAATGATGTCATTAATCATTACCACTGTCATTTTTGATAGCTATAATTACATTACGTAAGCACATCATGAACTATTTTCTCCATAATTTAAGCTGTAATTGAATTAGGTTTATTAATTAACCTTTATGGAAACTAGTGCATACTTGCATGATTCATGCTCAACTTCTCATGGGTGCTAAATGTATCTATTATTTTTAAAGCATCTCACCGGTGATTATCGAGCTGTTTACGACAATCTAGGAACTTCTCCGTAAAGAATGACGGTCAAAACCGGTTATCGCGAGACTGCGACCCCTGAACAGAACCCACGGTCGCCTGATGACATGAAATCAATGCAAATTAATACAAATTTATGTGAGAAATGATGGCCGCTACCTTCAAGATTTAACCATTTCACCTTTGACCGTACATTTGGACGCATCTTTGTGGATTTACTTATAATTTCACTTAGTGTAACAACGGGTTTAAAAATCAAGAAAAAAAAATATAACTTCAGAGATTTGTTTTAGTGTAATATGATTTGTGATATTCCAATGAATTACGATTTATTTCACTTGTGTCAGTGATAAAAGTGGATAAAGAGCAAAGTTATGTTATATCAAATCATAACTACGTGAATAAAAACAAAAAGAAGTGTTTTGTGGGGATCTCCGTGAAATTAAAGCAGCTTTCTGATTAGTGATTGTGTAAGTGAACATGACATACCTACTTTGCTTTTTTTTCTTTTTTTAAAAGGCTTTATCGCTGAGCGATAACATCACCCTGTAACATCAGCACCCCTACGCCACCCTATGTAAAACCTCAACATTTATATCTGTAACTTTTATGGTGTACATAATAAAGAGTATTCTTTCTATTCCATTCTATCAGCACAATCAACTTAACCTAAAAACACTTTATTATTCTAACGTTAATACTTTAAAACAAAAAATGCCAGTTTGTACAGTATCCTAGCTTGTTCCGAGATAAAGGACAAGCCAGAATAGCATTACACTCTCCAATATCGCTCTTTTTTGTTAGACCAAGTAAATTAAATCGCAAAGCTTCATTCCGCACACACTCCATCAAAACATGTTGCACATCTTCGACCACTCCACATTCTTCACAGTTGGGTGTACTTTACCTAATTAAATTAAACTAAGTAAATAAACAAAAAGTTATATGAAGTGTTCTGAACACTCAGTTAACTTACAAGTAAGATTCAAATTAGAACAACCTAATACGCGTACTACTAGCACTCAAATCTGATTTAATCCCGATTTTTTTTAATGTAATATTTTTTGTTTTCTTGTTATGGCTTCATGCGGTTTGCACATTTAGCCAGTGTCACCTAAAATTAGGTAACAAGTACAATGTTTGTTTAAATAATGATGAAATTAATTATATTCAATTAATGCATGATAGATGATATCCCCGCACCGCCCCTTGAGTTTCAGTAAAGACTTGGCACTTTACTGAGACCTCACGCGGGCTTCTTGAGAGAACTTGAAGTGATGTTGCACTGTTTTGATTCATTTTCCTACACTAATACACGTTCACGAACACTTAATGGTTAATAATCTACCATTATTATACATTATTATTCGGCTAAACACAAATTTTAGAAAATAAAACAAAACTGCTAAACATGACGCTTCACTTTCTGGAACTGGAAGGTTATACCTTATAATTCAGATTTATTCTTAATATTTAATTTAAACTACTACACGGAACAGTATTCGGTTTACCACCAACCCCCCACGACCCTAGTTCTTATTAACTGGACACTAAGCTGGCTGGCATACCCTAGGTTACCATAATTGTCCACTACCTAATTTAAGTTAGGCTATATTTATATAAATATATTTATTGTTTGAGGCAGTTGGTAGTTTCATTGTGTTCTGGTACTATTCCACCTTACATCCAGAGCTTTAGCTTAGCTTTTGTTCCTTTACCACTAGAGGGACAAAATCTCAATTGTAACAGTGGCATATTTTTAATTAATTACAAGTATAGTTTATTTACGTACCTACACGTCTGCATAGTGTTAAAAGGTTAAAACGTCAAATTAAATGTCGATTGACTAAAAAAAAAATACTTTGTTTTTATGGTTAAAAAATATTACACTGTTGTATCGCTAGTGACCATTTAGTAATAGGATCTAATAACAGTTTCATGTTTTACAAAATTCGTGTTCTAATTTGAAAAAAAAATATGCGGAAAAAATATGGCGGCGCAGTGATCGTCACGGGGGGCATTTTAAATGTTCCTAACACAGACGCAGCAGTCAGTGCGATGACGCGGGGGGCGGCCCTACCCCTCGCTATCACTCAACTACACGCACACATGTAAATTCGCCCAGTCTCCTTTGACACGCTCCACCTAGTTGATTTTCGAACAAAACTGGGTATTTACTCGCGTGGTGACGTATCACATCGTACTGGCCGCATACACGGCCACCAAAAACTAGAGTTGCACACTAACGCAGTATGGACGTGGTACGCATAAAATTCGGAAATATACCTATACGTATATACAGCTAGGTGTTTGTTTCTCTTGTGCGGCCCACAAATGAGATGGTACGCGGAGTGGAATGAATGCATGATTTCGGTTTATTTGACTTTCCTATCTATTCTGTGTAGGATTGGCTGCAGTTTTTTGAAACTACGCATTTTTATCGATTGAATTATGAAAACCCAAAATATATAAAGAGCTAAAATAACTTTCTCATTAAAAAAAAAGAACGAGCGAGCCTTACAGTAGTCGCTTATGATGTGTAACATCTGACCTCTCACCTTGGTAATAAGCAACTGAGCAGCGACAGAAATTAACCTCAAAATAAAAATAAAGCTAAATACTGAAATATTTTTTCGAATAATTATTCATTACTTGTGGCCGCCCACTGGTCGAAATTCCCCCTTTTTCCCCTTAAAGGCTCGTATAGACTGGTGCGATATCGCAGGCGCGACGCCGCCGCCGACGCGACACTAATAGCAAAATTTCTATGTCGCTGACAGCCGCGCCCGCGATATCGCGTGAGTCTGTAAGAGCCTTTACTTACAATGTATATACATAACACATACATAATCAGCCTATAATGTTCCCACTGCTGGGACACAGGTCTCCTGTCTGTGAGAGGGAGTGGGCCGTAATCCACCACGCGGGCCCAGTGCAGGTTGATCAAAATTTAAAATCGTTCTAATTTGGCTGTAACACTATTTTTCAAAAATCTTCTTAACTAACTTTTTAGACGGAAAATCGGTTCAGCCGTTTCGAAAAAAAAAGAGCTTGAAAGTTTGTATTATATAAAATACCGTACGCTGTACGCTCATAGCCTCGATGATTTCGCGGCGAGTTTTTTTTTGTTTTTTTTTTTAGTGTCTCGGCAAGGAATGGTTTCTTGATAATACTTCTATATTTTTGTTTGGCGTCTTTATTCATCGATATAATATTTGGCCAGTCACGCTCTTGTTGTTCACAATACCTACGTATCAAGTTATTTCATGACTTTAAAATGTAATAAAGCTATTAAATAAAGACTAAGTTGTTGTTCCAGATGAACAGGGTATTAACTCAAAAAGGCCTATTTTTCAGGAGAGCGATTTGAAGTTTTCAAATCACCATATTTGCATTTCTTATAATTGCTTAACCTTACCCATATATTTAAAACTTACTTTATTGGTAACGTTTTTGTTCACTTCATGACTTTATCAATTTTGCTATTAATGAGAAAAAATATAAATTCTACTACAGACAGAAACATAATAATACCTTTTTAGACAAAAAATACTAATAAACTAAAGTATTAACAAGTAAATGCAATTTTCTTAAAAATGCATTTTTGAGGGTTTATATTCCTACTTTCCATTATTTTTTTATGATATTATATTAGCATAATGTTTATATTAGCTATGCCATTAAATATTTTCATGATTTGTTTATTCATTTAGTTATGTTTAAGAAAGTTCCTAATAGTACTCCGTACCACTTCCACAAATATTAAAAATAAATTTAAAAAATAATAGAATATGAAAACAGAATTTCCCTATTTAAATGTTTATATATTTTACATTTTACAAAGTCACATGGAAAATAGTTCGACAATCAGTTTTTTAGCTTTGCGTATTATTTTAAACTAATTTTATTCACCAGTAAGAGCGGGGGCACACGATGCGTTGCGGCGCCGCACCGCAAAGATTTCACCGTATCAGCGGGCACACAAACGGTGCGGCGCCGCAACGTTGTTATGTCGCAGCGGCGCCGTAGCAGCGTTGGACAGTCTGTTAATAAAAATGGATTGTAAAAGACGTCTGTTGTTGGCCCTACTATTACGCCACCGCCGAAATCGACGTAGAAGCGTACGACGATACTGGATCAGTCCCTTTATAACCACATATACGGAAACAGTACACTAACATGAGGAATCCAAAAAAATAAGAAAAAAAATTAACACGAGCGAGCGTGTGTCCTTCCTTGTGACGCATAAACAACTGAGCGGTGCCGCTCCGACGTCGCAACGCATTCACCCCTCCCCGCCTTGTCTCGGTGGTTGCAAGTCCGGTGCGGCGCGGGAGCGCATCGTGTGACATGCCACAGGACGACGCAGCGACACCGCTCCGGCGCCGCACCGCCGCCGCAATGCATCGTGTGCCCCTGTCCTTACAGTTGAACACACATAAGGCCGTCGTTGTCTTTGTACTAATTTGTAACAGTTTTTGTGTGGTGTTTAATAAACTTTATTAAATTAAATTTATTTACACACACATTAAAATTTAAGTTAAATTTAAGTCAGCGGTCAATCGCTGGGTTAAATTAGAATGACTTCAAAATCCAATTAGGTTAGGCTAAGCTAACCTAATTGGTAAAGAATCTTTATTTCTCATAAGAACATGATACAGTTCACATAGATGAGATTTAACTTTTAACATAAATAATCGTCGTTTAATGACGAAGCATGCAGATGTAGAATTAGTAAAACTATAACAAAAACGTACGAGATCAACATTTCGGAACAATTAGGAAACGTATGTCTATAATTAAAGCAGTAATACCAACTAAAATTGGAAATATTCTGATTTGAAGTCTCTTTTACTAAAAAACACGTATGAACAAAATATGTACTAAACATGACACAAAACAACCCGAACGCATGCGTTTAAGTCCAAAATAACCAACAAAAAAACATGGTTAACGCAAACGGCGCCTTTTATTACGTAGGTACGCAACTGGATACCTAATAGCGATTTTTGGAGCAGTTCTCAATATATCACGTCGGTTGCAGAATGTCACGGGGTAGGCACACGCACGGGAATCAACACCCACACGCGTGCACCGCATCATCGTCAAGCTATATAGTAAGGTCAGAGTAAAAAATAGGATAAAAAAAGTGTTTTTTTTTTTTAATATGATGACGATGGGTGATATTGAGTTTATGAACAAATGAATGGCGAAAGTCAATTTAAACAAGAAAAATAAAATATGTGTGACCACGTTGTTCTTCAAACTATGCAACAGACTTTGATGTAGTTTCCACCATCATTTAGGGAATTTATTCTAGAAAGTTTATGTGTCTATTACATTAATATTAAATGTAAGTACATATAGTACAGAAATCTCGGTGTTTTGTCATGTCGTCAAAAAACCGGCCAAGTGAGAGTCGGACTCGCGCACGAAGGGTTCCGTTTATCTATAAAAACGGCAAAAAAATCACGTTGTCCCATACAACAAACGTGTTTTTTTCCGTTTTTATAGCCCCCTTAAATATTTTATTTTATTTAAATATTTACTTGTTCCAAGTAAAACTTTTTTTGTACCTAACAGTTCAATTTTATTGGTTAAATTAATGAGGTATTTGGATGCAAGTTAAGATTAGTGATCCGACTAGGGATTGTCTTGGTAGATATTCTCTGAACCCTTATTAAGATGATCCACATTTCTCAACGTATCTTATATGCCTGTATAAGTTTAAAAAAATAGAATCAAATAGCAATTTGATTATTTTTTTAAAACCTAACATCTCGAATAACTTGAATTTTAAGGAAAAAAAATTCAACGCCAAGTGACGAAAAAAGTTATAAAAAATCTTTGTATACTTTTTTTTACCGAACTTCTGCAAACTGTACCCCCCTTGTGGGCATTTTGCGAAGTGTGAGCGGGCCCAGTTATTAGTCCGCGCGCGCTCCCAGGATAGGTTTTCACAATTTTGAGCCGAGCCGTTTCACACAATGCCGCGCGTCATTTTCTATGATTAATAGTGGCGCGTCAGCCAACGGGTTATGCTATTGTCTATGTGCACCAAACTTGATGAAGTGCGCATAGGGTTCAGGTTGTATAAGGTGTAGGTTTCTTTAGGTCTGGCGCCTGTGCGTCTGTAGCAGTATTCAGTGGGCCTTTTTTGGGATTTAATTTTTGTAAAACGGTTTCTTTTTACACAGCTTGAAATAGTATTAATAGACTGAATCATGGCCATGGCGACCAATCTCAGCGGAAATACTATGAAACACCAGCATGAAATACCTAATGCCTCTTAGATCAGATAAGATGATCAGAAAGTATAAACTGTTAGTATGTTAAAATAAAAATTAACAGCTTTAGTATTAGTTATAATTTTTGTGACTTGGTTTTATAATTTTAAGACTGGCAAAAAAAAATGACGCGTAAGCTCACATAATTTCGGTTTAAGGGCTGACAACAGGTAAACCACTGTCACTGTCAGATTGCATACAAAAAAAAAGAGACGTGCGATGTCACAACTATAGCTATGGCGTAAAACTGCAAATAAAATCGTATAAAATTAGATATTAACTAAATAATAAAAATTAATCCATCACCGGATGCAGTTTGGCATTTGCAATTTTATGGAATACTATTAATTATAATTATAACTGTTAACGAAGGGATAAACTACTTTTAAAAATAATTAAAAGTTGTCTTTGAAGATTTTTTTGATGTATTAAATTATGTTTCGATTTCCATCACCGTATGCACAAAATACTTGAAAATATCATACTGTTCTTTTTTTGGAATAAAATATTTACGGTATAAGAGATACACTGCTTTAAAAAACCACCTTTTTGTCAATTTTCAAAAAATCTCCGCCTTAAATAAACAAACTAAAGGATAGGCATAAAAAAAAACATTGTTAGCGACACAATCACCACTAAAAACAATCATAATGAACAATTAAACTAACGCGATATTCGATAAACACGGCGATATTGCCCAAAAAGCTTATGTGAATACTAAAAAGGACGGTTAGGCCTAAAAACGCAGATTTCGGCCATCATTCCGCAGCCTCCCCCAAGCAGGGGAATGGGGGATGGGGGACCACCTGCACTATCCCCCGGGCGGCACTTGACGACCGCGACGCTAGAATATTAATGCTCGTACTTAATTGAATATTTTTGACTTATCGACTTTTTTACGTAGACCGTAGTCAGACACCCGAATGTCTGGCCAGTGGTCCTGCCTTCAAAACTCGGTTATGCCAAGACTGGAAGCCGACCTGAATATATTATTTGGGATGAAGATAGGTGGATGATGCTAATGATCTTAAATATTACAACTATTGTTGGTTTTACGTAGTATAATATTTGAGTAGCGTAAACATGATGTATACGTCTGTATAATGTCTTAAAATATCTTTATTTATTATTTTTTCTCTGTTCACAAAGGTTCATATAGCTATATACATAGAGACAAGAATTATAGCGTTTTGTTAAAAATGCAAATAATGTTGTAGGGGTAAGCTTGTGGAAAACTGGAAACTGTAATAGTGTTTATTAGTAAGGAGAAAATATTGTTTTTATTACGATCCTTGCATTCGATTTATAATTATAAATTGGCACATAGCGATCATTATGATTTATAAGAATATAGGTATCAATTCATATTTTAGATGTCCTGTACAATACGAATAAGTGAGCCTGAAGCAAAAAAAAAAGCATTAAAATGGTGCTTAAAATTATGACTGAAACCTAGAAATTGTCGCAGACATTTACAGCCATTTAAAACAGAATTAATACCTAATATTATTCAATAGTCTTTTCCCTGATTAGGATGAAAATAAGTACTATGGTTTCGATACAATGACAAAAATAATGAAACAAAACAAAAACTCCACAAATTAAAACATAATATCTACATGTAATAAATCACAGCGGCATTGCAAACTCATTTAAATAAGCCAGACCTAACCATTATCCAATTCCCAAGTTACAAAATCGCTATCGAACTATCTCGAACACCCAAAAGCAGTCGACAATCGAACAAATCCAATAAATTGGACGGAACCCGTGTTTCCTCTGAAACCGGCGTCTAATTACTAACCTTTAAATTAATTTCCGAATCGTAAATAACGTTTCCCGGCGAATTCCTACAATGTTATCTTAACAAATTGACGTTAGGTTAGAGAGAGACAGAAGTAAGTATCCACGAATTTTACAATTTTGCGCGCCAGTGTTTAGCAGTGTTTATGAAGGGGGAGGAATGAAGGGGGTTGGGGGCTTATAGTGTCGAAAGGGGGAAAGGATAAGGAGGACTGACCGAAACCTCCGACACTTAGATATATTTGTACGATGTTACCCCCAAGATACAAGTGTGTGTGTGTGGGTGCTTCCATGACGATGTTTAGAAGGCTTTGTAAAATAAGGGTAACTTATTGTGCTTGGTTTGCTTAGATAGTGTAGTTGGTGAGTGGGGATAGAAATAGATGAACGGGGTGAATATTTTAAATCGGAACTATATTGAGAGGATGTATTGGACCAACGATTCAATTTTAATAAGAAGCTGGTGTATAACTTAATATAATTAATTTTGACACGTTCTCACAGATATTACTTAGTTTTCGACTTATTAAATCCAAGTTATGTGGCGTATTAATGAAAGTGAATGCGATACTTACTTAAACGAACAAAGATGTTAATATGTATATAAACACAAACAAGTTACCACACTGCCTTTTTTTTTTTGGGTGGGAAATTATCAAATAACTTCTCCCGCTCTGGGTGGAGCGGGAGGGAGTGTCAGACTTTTACTGACTAAAACCCACCGTGTTCCTTCAGATGCCTGTGTGCCAGGGCCACGATATCCCTTTCGGACAGGCTCGTAACCCTGGCAGGCATTGGCCCTTTCGGACCCCGTCAATTGGTGCTGACGTCTCTTTGAGGCGCGCGTGGAACACAACGCGCCGTCGACCCGGGCTTGGTCCTTATCGGACGGCGAGCTACCCATCTCTCACCGTCCGCAAGCCCGCGCCTACGGTGGCCGGGAATCGGCCTGCGATTCCCGACGCCCGGGAGGTCGCACTGCCTTGCGGTGCGTTAATTCTACCGCACGCGGTGGGTTTTTGCTACCGTTCAGCAAGCGTTTATTTCACCGCAATGCGCGCACTTCTATGACATTCGATACTTCACAGATTTGCGGTAAAACAAACGCACGGCAATGCGCGCTAGGCCTTACTGACAAAATCTGGGGGTCTACTCCGAACGTAAAACTGAAGTATCGGGTGAATGTTCGGCCATTTCTTGACTAGGGCTAACTCTGGCAAACTACGGCGAAAAAAAAAAACGACAGTCAAATAGATAAGCCAAAGTCAAAAATGTGAAGTCGGGTAAGGACTCAAAGTCAAAAAAGGAAACTTTGGAAAATACAAGTCTACCTAAGTATGGTCCAAGTAAGTACTTAATCAGTACTTTTTGCCATTTTCCTATTCTATGATCATGCAAACTCATACGGTATCTACCACGACCCTAACTGTTTCTTCCAATTAGTAATTTCATCCTATAACTAAATATTTCCTAATAAGAAAACATGAGTTTACCGAATTTAAACTTAATGTTTCATAAACCAACTAGAATATGTTTCCAGTTCAATCTTTTTTATCATCAAATCCAACGAGACTTCCCAAAGACTCAATCAATCTGCCTAGCCTTATCCCAACTATGTTGGGGTCAGCTAACAGTCTAACCGCTAAATACCAGTATTATACATAGAGCTCTGCCTATCTGACCTCCACAACCCAGTTACTAGGTAACACGATACCCTTGATAAGACTGGTTGCCAGACTTTAGAATAAAATTAAATGAATGAAAAAAGAATTTAGAATCATCTTCCCAAAAATCCAATACCTTTTGAGAAAATGGTTGAAACCCGTATCACTAGAGCACAGAGAGGAGAGGGGGTACAAAAGACATTCCTTTCCACAACAGCGGGGATGCTGGGGACCAGTCCGATTTAATATTCTATTTTATGCCGGCGATAAGATTAAAGTATGTAATTTCTTGTGTCCGAATGTGAGAGGCGTTTTGTACGCACTACGTGTTCGTAGGGCTGTCCATTTTTAAAATATTATTAAAAAAAAAATATAACATTAAATATATTTAAAGATATTAGCCCGTCAACAATATGTTAGACGGAGTGACTGCCCAGCCGGAATGTCCCAGACGTACAGTAAAACCTTAACTTTTAGATTTTTTTTAAATGTATTTTATCATTGAGTATATGTTTTTTTTTTAATATGCGTGAAAAATAATAAGGAATGTGCCACGAAAGACGCTAAATCATAGAGATGATAACAACGTCGCTCACTCGTTGATATTTTTTTTTGTACGGATTCATTGAAAGCGTGTAATTATTTGAATCGGCCATGGGCAAACATCAATAATTTCTCGTAAGTGTAGTGTCATAATCGGCTACGACGGCTACGTCGTAGCGGTTACGTATATATGGGCCAATTTTTCAATCGTCAGATAACTTTTGTCTCAGGAATAAATATGACAGTTTGACAACTTTTGTATAAATATAATTATAATTCTACAATATTTGACATATTTTAGTTTCAAGACATTATATTTATGCCACTGTGCCACATTCTGTCTGTGTGGTGTCGGACGTAAAGAATAGCATCACCCTATCTCTTCCCGTGGGTGTCGTAAAAGGCGACTAAGGGACTTACTAGAGAATGGGCAGCAGCGTTCTCTATGCATTTAACAACATACTGCGATTGCCAACCCGCCTGCCAAGCGTGGCGACTATGGCAACCCCCACCCCCCTTTGGGGGAGGCCTGTGTCCAGCAGTGGACGACTTTCGGCTGAAATGATTTATGCCACCCTATTTATTCTGCAAATAACAGTTATCTGAAGATTGAAAAATTTGCATTAAATAAATGTATGACACATCGGAGTCCTTCCGATGTAGGCCATTTTTTATAAATAAACTATACAGTGTTTCAGTGAATCGTGCTTATACATACTTAAATCAAAAAAATATGTAAACTTATTTCAGAAGAGAGTCATAAACTGCAAACGACAAATAAACCATCGGAATAACAGTGATTTATTATAAACATAACCAATGTTCAATATAATGGCATTATTTCACTAACCTTATGATTTTCCATTGTTCAAAATTGAATAATATCGGCTATTTATTAATTGACAATTCACATTTTTTTTCTTTTTGGCTTCGCACGCTTTGTGCATTTAGCCAGTGTCATGTAAAATTAAGTAACAAGTACAAATTATGAAATTAACTCCATTCAATGCGTGATAAAGATGATAGATGATATCCCGCCCGCTCCCCTTGAGTTTAAGTAAAGAAAAAGTAAGTAAAAAAACTTTACTGAAACCTCGCGCGGACTTCTTGAGAGAACTTAAAGTGATGTTGCACTGTTTTGTTTCATTTGCCTACACTAATGCAGGTGCACGAACACTTAATAATCCACCACTATTACACATTAATATTCGGCTAAACACAAATTTTAGAAAATAAAACAAAGCTGCTAACATGACGCTTCACTTTCCCGCCAAGAATGTCCGACAATTCACTTTATTGGAAAAAATTGGAAAAATAACTTACTTTAAGAGTTTTCAACGTTGAAAGTGAAGCAAAGGCAATAACACTAATTCAGCCTACTAAACTTGACAATGCAACTACATTTATTATTAAATTCAAACACCGACAGTTCTTCACTCCAACCTGCTTGTTTAAAAGGTATTTTAATTAGCTGCAGTAAAATTACACTTCGATTTTTTTTTTGTAAGTTATTAACTAAATGACAGTAAGAAGTGTAATTTTACTGCAGCTCATTAAAAGTCCTAGTGTAACTATTCTATTGACAATTGACACGAAGCAAAGGTAACTAAATACAGCCTATCAAAAAAACTATATTTTTCATCTATAAAAAAATACATTCCAAAATCAAAAATGGCAGCCCTTACAGCTAGCTATAAGAAGTGCGTCCCCCCGCCCGGGGCAGCCACAGAGCCGTCCTATAATAAAACCCTCCCCTACCCACACTAAGACGAGTACATTGGACAATTTTCGTCCATAGACAATTCGTGAGTCGTGACTCGCTTGCCGATTTAGATTTTACTATGTAACTTAATGTCGCATTTTAGAATTTAATAGTCAAATTTTATATTTTATTAATTTTGTTTTATGGTTCATACTGGTTTAAATGATTTTTGTATTGACTTATGTACATACAATTTAGCTACTCAACATAGTAAGAGTCTGTGGTCTTTCACTTGTGGCAAAATTACTACTTCAATTCCAACTCACTTTATGCATTGGCAGAATGGTCAACATAGGCTTTGCTTGCCATCACAGAGCATGTAACTTTCTTGCCATATATAAAAAAAAAATAGAATAGGATAGACTATTCACTTGACTGAAAAGAAAGACGGTAGCTCAGTACCTATCGTCTTTTTTGAATACAGTCCTATCTTTAATTCTAAATTCAGATTATGGGACTTCTTGGCGGGTAGAAAGTGAAGCGTCATGTTAGCGGTTTTGTTTTATTTTCTAAAATGTATGTTTATCCGAATATTAATGTGAAATAGTGGTGGATTATTAACCATTAAGTGTTCGTGAACCTGCATTAGTGTAGGCAAATGAAACAAAACAGTGCAAAATCACTTTAAGTTCTCTCAAGAAGTTCGCGCGAGGTTCCAGTAAAGTGCCCACGTCTTTGCTTAAACTCAAGTGGGGCGGGGCAGGATATAATCTTTCATCTTTATCATGCATTGAATGGAGTTCATTTCATAATTTGTACTTGTTACCTAATTTTACATGACGCTGGCTAAATGCACAAACCGTGCGAAGCCAAAAAGAATCTGAATTTAGAATTGTAGGTACATATACGTCCGATTTCCTCATTATGTTTCCCGGCATTGTAAGTTAGTGATCTCTTGATGAAACATACACTTATATATAAGTATAAGAAAAGAAAAGGGAAAAAACAATGTTATATTCTAAGTTTCCTTGAACCCGAAGCTACCCCTCAAAAACGTCGCCCGTTAAAATAATGTGATACAAGCGTGAAATAATTGCTAACCCTCGACTAATTCCATTACGTTAACAGAATTTTCGAGAAACACCATGACGTAACAAAAACTAACCCTTTAAACTTCGCCAACACCCCCAAAAATGATCCCTAAGCCACCCTCGCGATTTTCTTTCATCCCTCCCTCGCTGGGGGTTAAGTCACCCTACTTAAGATCGATGGAAGGGTAGTAGATGAGACTTTGCGATAAGGGTAGAAAGGGCCCCTGTCCCCGAATTAGGGCCCACCCTTTGTGAATCTCAGATGGGTCGCTCGAACTTCATATCTTGTTTTGACGTGTTTTATAATTAATTTGCTAGTTTCAAACCGTAGTTTAACGAGGGTAGGGCAAATTAATTTTAACAAAATTCTGCAGGTTCTGGCTCTATGTACGTTTTAGTTGTTATTATTTAGTAAATGGGTAACGGCTTGGTTTGTAGTTCTTTGCTATTTATCAAATACATGACCTAAACTCATTTCAGAACGAATAGATCGTTTGGAAATGAGTTAAGCAATTGCCACCATGATTGCTATAGGTATATATTATTATTTTTAATTATGTAATTATATTTTTATATTTGTTTTTAATAAATATAATATTGACATAATTAAAAAAAAAAACATACATAAACAATAAATATAAAATATATTATTATTATACTGAACTTTATGTATAGTTACAACAAGGTATAAAACAATATGTAATCTACATTTTTCGTCTACTATTTTCGTTCATAGTTTAATCCTAAAAAAAATTGTCAAATCTTCTTAAACTTGTCATAAATATGAACAAAATAGTTAACAATACATGTCTGAAATACGTCAATAAATGATAAATGATTTTATTTTTGTGAGTAGGTTTCTAAACACTTTTATACGACAATCATATTTTTAAAACTAAATGAGGTGGCGTTTCCTATCTGACTACTGCGAGCAGAAAGGCCGAAACAAACTCAGAGGTGCTTAAATACTTGTACGATACATGTTTTATACACGATATGTTTTTGACAATTAGTCATAAGGTAAAAGACTTTTCGAAAATAAGTATCACAACTGGTACTTATAAGGATGTAACATGGGGTAACAAACACACGTTTATTTTTACAAATCGTTTCATTTACGACCTATTTATGAATATTGTAACTAGGCAAAACAAGTGATATGGTAACTTTACCTCTACGTAGAGGTACTCAAGTTAATTCACTCCCAAAGTCGTCACACCTCGGTCCCACACGACTCTTAACGCTCTCGTGCATTCGAATTCAAATTCTGATTTATTCGCGGATGAATGGAAGACGATTCCCTTACAATATACATATGTATGAAGTACCTTCGTTGGCAAGAGTCTGTGACTGCTACCGGCTGTAACGTTCATACTGATTTAACTAGAAAATTTAGTGAAGGAAGACTTCGGAAAAGTATGAAGTTGACGTTTAGCGTCCGCCATTTTGAATTTTCTTGAATGTGCTGGACCACACAATACGATGTGGTGCAGCTCAAGGATATATACATTCCGGATCAATTTAAATAGAACATTATGTGCTTTTAATCAGCACCAGACTATATTTCATTAGACAACCCCATTCTTAACATATCATTTTGACGTTTACATACTACAAATAAAAAAATTGCGACTTCTTGAGAACCTCCTCCTTTTTTGCGTCACTAGAAAGGGCTTTTTCATCAATAGGTCTTTGTCATTTGAGGTGTAAATTTCTTCATCATCATCATCATCTAAATTATTTACCCCAAACGCTTTATTACATTTTGCTGATAGAAAAAAGCAGTGCAATAATTTGATGGGAATACCTATGTATAACTACTGTATCGTCAAAATTATGTACCTATTAGGTTTCCTATGTAGTGGGAAAAAGAAACTGTTTGATTAAGATTCAAGTTCACGTTTTAACAGTTGGTCACAAATATTTTTCTAAGTAACTTTTTGTTCAGAAATTTATTTATTCGCTATATAAGTAAACTATTTCCGTACGACAAGCCTTACACGTGGAGCATGCCAACTGGACCGTCAAATCAAACTAAATAAATTTCACAAAATACACAAGAAAATTACATTGTGTAACGTAATACCAAGGGAAACCGTTGAGAATGCGATCCATTCGTAGCTAAGCTATTGAAACCCGAAGGAAAATCTCTTTTCAACGCTATAGTATGGTTTGCTTCGAAAATACATAGACTCATAATGGTTGAACTGAATTAAAATTTTTTAAATATTCAATTTTATAGAACGGCAAATTAAAAACATTACCTCATTTTGAACGAGTCCGCGTATCACTCAGTCAGTTTCCCTCAGTAGTCAGTTTATTTAATTCACCATTTTCGTTGATTAGTCAGTTTCACTGATTGGTCAGTTTTACCGATTATTCAGTTGCTTTAACTCGCCATTTTCCAGTATTTGCCAGTTTTCGTCGATTCGTCAGTTTAGTACACTCAACGTAAAAGATATGTTTACTTTTAAGTAAACAAAAGTGGAAAATGTAAGGAACCCAATTTAAATCAAACTTAAAGTAATATGTACATAAATAACCTACTATTTTCATTAATAAAAATAATAAAATGATATCCTATCTAAAACTATTCACAAATTAAAATATGGCGTCGAAAAATTCATCCACATCACTGTCGACTGGTAATGTACCCAAGAGACTGGCGGCATTGCCACGTTGTATGGCAATGCTTAGCCTCTGGCCAAGGTAAAAGCCAGCCCTTGGGTCACGGGAAGTGTCAATTAGCCGTTTTGAGATTTCATTAAACAGACCATGAGCACTCGGACCCCACGGCCCGAGGGTTTCAACCCCAAACGGCTCGAAAATATAATTGCCAACAAGGTTATCATACTTACGCCGCTTGAGGTTCTCCGCAGCCGCAGCAGCAGCGCCAGCACAGCACGCCGAGCCAGGAAGATGGGATGGCGCAAGAGTATCGACACACGTGGCATCCCACACTAAAGGCCTACCCACCTTCCATGGAAATAAAGACATTCCGTCCGGTCTCTTGCCATCGTCGCGTGCCAAGCCATTGGGTTCTAATACAGCTGGAACGCCGACGGTGACAAGAGCTCGTCGGATGATGTCGTTGATGTTCGTGTGCCGTGCTAAGCGACCCGCACTTCGGCTGCAAGACAGGCCGTGGTGTCCGAGACTGTTGACAACTTCGCCACAGTGACAGCGATGAGGAGAACAACATGGAGCTCCTAGTCTTAGGGAAGCAGCGAGTCGGAAAGTAGTGTCGTCGAACAGAGTGCCTATGTTCGACGACGGTAGTGCATGAAGCCACAAACCCGACTCCCACTTACCGACAGCCAGCAGGCGCGCACGCTCCGCAGTAGTAGCAGACGTGTCAAGTAAATTGTTCTGTACTACTCTGCAGAGCGGCTCATCCCACCGTCTCTGGGAATATGGACTATCGGGTAGATCCGAGTTCGGGCAAGCGAGTCTCCAGGCATTGATAGCCTCGGTGAAGCACGGCACATCAAAATTAATCAGTGTGGAGGCTAGGATTTTCCTGATTAATTTATCAGTGCAGTGATATGAAAGCCGGTAAACTAATACTAGAAATTTTGCGGAAACTAAAATTTACTTAAAGTTGTATTTTTACAATCACAATATATTTATAATTTTTTTTAATATATTTGTTTTCTAGAAAGAAAAAAAAAATGTTATCTCTGCCTAGCCCTTTGAGGAAACAGCCAGCTTGTTATGTTACGTAATACGTACATAATTAAATTAGCAGACGTGTATGAGTTTTCTACCGACTGTACTTTGACTGACGAATTGAATAAAACTGACGAATCAACGAAACTGGCGAACACTGGAAACTGTCGAGTTGACGCAACTGTCTAATCCCCAAAACTGACCAATCAGCGAAACTGACTAATCAACGAAACTGGCAAATTAAATAAACTGACGACTGAGGGAAACTGACCAGTGGTACGCGGACTCTTTTGAACTTCGCCGCGGTCGGGTAAAAAGCGTTAATTTTTGGTGACAGCATGCATGCTAATTTAAAAACGATTTTTATCTATGATTTTAATATCACAAGATTACATATACCTAAGTGTCTAATTTCTATCTAATCTACTGAATTATACAACCACAGGAAATATATTTCAGTATTTTTAGGTAATTAGTGATTACTAGTGGTATGACCCTCCGACTGCCAACTTATAGGTCTCGAGTTCGAACCCAAGACACGCACCTCTGACTTTTCGGATTTATGTGCGCATTGTATAATTATCACTTGCTCAAAAAACGGTGAAGGAAAACATCGTGAAGAAACCGGCTTGCCTGAGAGATCTTTCTCGACGGCATGTGAAGCCAAGTCAGAGTCCCATGGGCGGCATAAAAACTCTGACACCAGGTTAGTCACTAACCACACGAAGAAAGAAAGAAGAAAGGTAATTAATTACAGTTAATAAACAACCTACGTATCTTAATTATAAGTTTAAGTATAGGTTCTAACATCGTTCCTTTTAATTTTGGTATCATCATCAACATATAAATCTTCGTCCATCTTTATAATTCTAGTAAAGAAAACACTTCCTCTCTCCTTAAACATCATCATTACATACATTTCCTTGCTCTTTTTTCTTATTGTAATGTATATATATTTATATAGATAAGGGTATGCTTGATGTATGTATTTATTGTACATGTAAATGGTACACTACTGACTACCTGCAGTATTGTCTCTCCCTTTAATCCATCCAAAGGTTGTCTGTAAAAGATCGCTTTTAGAGATAAGACCGCCCATTGCGTATGTAAAATTTTAACATTTATATCTGTGATTTTTATGGTGTACATAATAAGAGCATTCTATTCTATGACAAAAAAAAATAGCATCTCATGATCATGATGAGTTAGTTACTGTTATTCATTTGTTTCAGCAAGTCTATTTTGTTAAAATCTCACCGTGAAATCTTAGGTGAAGTCAGCTGTCATTCCACCAGCCGATATGTTCTGTCAAATACCAAGGGCCGTATTACAGAACCTTACGCAAGACTCAAGCATTACTTAAAACTAGTTTCAACCAATTAAATAGCTTTAAACGAGTCTTAAGTAATGCTTGAGTTTTGTGTGAAGTGCTAAGCGTAAACGCTTTTTACTCTAGTTATCATCAATAATATTGTTGTTGCTAGTCATGTTGTGAGATAACGCTTTGGGTGATAATCAGGTCGAAACCTATAATGTGATCCTACTGACATTGCATTGCTAGTTGCCTTGTGAATAAATAAAATCTCACCGTGATAACTTAGGTGAAGTGAGCTCACCTAAGTTTGGGCTCTGTCTAGCATAGGGTCGCAGCATTATGCTGAGCGATGTCCGCTTTGCGTGAATGTGACGCATATTTTCCCTCAACTTGTTCTTTCGTGTTTGTGTTTTTATTTCTTTGCGTTATGTTTACCGCAAATAAACGTATTTTCTTTCTTCTTTCTTCTTTCTCACAGTGAGCTTAAAGTGAGCTGTCAAAAGTTGCATCAGGTTGAATGACAGCTCGCTTCACCTAAGTTTTCACGGTTAATTTTTTCTAGAATATACCGGCTGTTGCAGGATGCTAGGTAACTAGTTGACACTATTGACAGCTCGCTTCACCTAAGTTTTCACGGTGAGATTTTATAGAATATACCGGCTGATGCATGATGCTAGGTAACTAGTTCACACTATTGACAGCTCCCTTCACCTACTTTTCACGGTGCGATTTTTATAGAATATACTGAATGTTGCATGATGCTAGTTGACACTATCGACAGCTCGCGCCACCTAAGTTTTCACGCTGAGATTTTTACAGAAAATATCGGCTGTAACAAAAGACTCGCACATTATCGCCAAGACTGTAATGTACAGCCGCCTTCAACAACATACAGTACCAGTAAACATGTTTAAAATTAACGCTCGCCCATGTAAATAATGTGTTAATAAGTTGTTTGCCCAGCTTTCTGTTTGCTACACAATATTTTCATGTTCTAATTTTCTAACTAGTTGTGTTGCATGACGCTTCAAGGGACACTGGGTAAAGTTGTATGGGTCTGTGAACTAATAGTTTGATTACTACTGCTGGGCAAGAGCCTCCGGGACCAAGAGAAGGAAAAGAGTAGGTAATGTGGACATACTTAGGAGGACTTGGAAGTTGATAATTATTATTATACTTTTCCGTTTCAAAATAAAGGAAAACGGTGAAAATACCTAAGCATTTTCTTTGGTTAATATTGATACTACTGATATATCTGTCTAATCCGCCAATGATATGCCATATAGCTAATCTAAACGAGTTGCAACAATTCACTCTATTTTTATACAAAGTTTTTTCTTAAACTGGACGAGACAGTATTTGGTGACGTCATAATGAAAAACGATCATGTGTTATGGTATGGAAGTACCTACAATAAAACACATCTCGATCACTTTTCCCCAGTCTCCTTTGCGATTCAATGTTATTTCGCATAATTTGTTCAGTTGCTAGCTTTTGATGTGGATTCCGGTTACTATGAATATTTTCCAAGACAAACTTTTTCGCCACTTCAGTTTTTTTTTTTTTTTTAATAAAAAATGTTGCCCAACACTAGGAATTTCTCCTGTATCGTGGGTGCGTTTACAAACATTTAAACTCACATACACAAACAGCCAGACCCGGAACAACTTGTTGGTCATACAAATATTTGTTCCGTGCGGGAATCGAATCCGCGACACACAGCGCAGCAGTCAATCGCTTAACCACTGCGCCAACCGTGCCGTCAAATTCGACGTTATTCGTCGTATTGTCAAGCTTTACGACGTTTATTTAAAAAACTACGGGCTTAGTATAAAACAAACCGGCCAACTGCGTGCTGGACCACGCACAATGAAGGGTTACGTAGTTGGGAGGAATTTATCCCAAAAATAAACATAACATTGTGGTATAAAAACATGTTCACCCATACATCTTTTCTCAGACATACCGGTTTCCTCACGATACGCACATGAATTCGAA
The DNA here is from genome assembly GCA_963921375.1 of Tiliacea citrago. Lineage (NCBI taxonomy): Eukaryota > Metazoa > Arthropoda > Insecta > Lepidoptera > Noctuidae > Tiliacea > Tiliacea citrago. The sequence continues at coordinate 18,236,743 of OY992798.1, forward strand.
AAGTCAGAGGTGCGTGCTTTGGGTTCAAACTCGAGACCTATGACTTGACAGTCCGATCGTCACTAAAAATTTTTTTTATAACTGTTTTGTTTTATTAACTTTTCATGCTTTTTGTACATTAAATATAGCGCTTAATTAATCTAGATACAATAAGATTATGTGTGCTATAAGCTTATTTTATATAGTTGCTCACTTAAGTTTATGGATGGGAACCTAATATACGCCACGGTCAATTTTCCAACTGAAAATGTAAGTTTGTAAATCGCATTTTTTTTAATGCGATAAATCTACAAATTAACGATTTTCGGACTTTTCCTTTACTTGTGCTGTGAGACCTTGCTTCTTGCCAAGTTTTATGATTTTAGGTCAACGGGAAGTAGGTACCTTATAGGTTTTGATATTTTATTTGCGAGTATCAAAATATGTCACATTAATCACCGTTTTTTTTAGGGTTCCGTACCCAAAGGGTAAAACGGGAACCCTATTACTAAGGCTCCGCCGTCTGTCCGTCTGTCACCAGGCTGTATCTCATGAACCGTGATAGTTAGACAGTTGAAATTTTCACAGATGATGTATTTCTGTTGCCGCTATAACAACAAAAATACTAAAAAACAGAATAAAATAAATATTTAAGGGGGCTCCCATACAACAAACGTGTTTTTTTTGCTCGTTTTTGCTCGATATTGATAACGGCAACAGGTAGACGCTTGAAATATTCACAGAATATTTAGTTATATATTCACTTTAAAAATAAATAATTAAATTAAAATAAAACAAATATTTAAGGGGGCTCCCATACAACAAACGTGATTTTTTTGCCGTTTTTATAGATAATGGTACGGAACCGTTCGTGCGCGAGTCCGACTCGCACTTGGCCGGTTTTTTTAATGCATAGGTAAGTACTGTTCAAGTATAAGGGGAAAACATCCTCAAGTAACTACAACATTCATAGAATAGAATAAACGTGTATTGTTTTAGGGCCTGCGTCCACTGGCGGCACGGCACGACAAGGGATTTTTACTTGACGAATAGGAATATAACCTAATACTATGACAATTAAACTTAAATTTCAATGTTCATCGTAGGTGCAAATAAAACTGCAGTATGTAGGCTTGCCAAGCCATTGAAATTTCAATTTTATTGTAATACTATTAAGTTATATACCTATTCATCCCATGTATTTCGGGAAGCCCTTGGAGAGAGGTTTCTTCTTCGTCATAGAGAAGTCAGGAGAAAATTAAGATTTGAACTGCAATGAGCAAACGTAGGCGGTCATCAATGCTCGTTCGGTATCTGTATGAATACACTGCGTCGAGATAATACAGGTTGGTTTTTAAAAAAAACTTCCTGCTTTTTGATGTTACAAAAAAACTTAAATCGCTTCTAATCACACTGTTGATTTGCGAGCATATTTCCAACGACGCGTTAAAAAAAAAACATAGCAAACTGGGCGGCCGTAAGAAAGTGTCAGAGTCAAATACTTCCACATGCGCAAAAAGAAAGCGCAACAATACGCTGTAACCAAAATAAAACAACGTAAGAGCGCCAAACCAAATAAAAATTGTTTTAAAATAAACTAAGTCTAATGCATATATTTTGAATGCAATTTTGCATTGAAATTACTTAGGATCTTAGAACTACAGAAAAATATAAAAAATAGAGCTCTTTTCGGAATTAAATTCGATCAAGGAAATTTAACCCAATTGCGTTTTCCTTCAGTCAGAATATTAATTACATAGTTAAACATATATCCAAAAATTAAATGTATGACAAAATGTATAGTATTACATACTGTAATAATCAAATAAACGGTTACGAAAAAGCCCCCAATTTATTTTGGTATCGCCTTAACGCGCTCGCTGCGTGTGCGTAGCGAGCACGCCGCGTGTGTGCAACGTGTTCGTCACGGTTTCATTACGAGAGTGTTTGACGTGAGAGAGCGAGACAAGCGAGAGCACAATATCGTGAAAACGCGGAGAACACGTCGCGTAGTCGCAGCTAGCTAGCTTTGCACCCGCGGAGAGCACGTTCACAAAACGATTCGCTGGCAACACGCTGGCGTCAGTGTGATAACACTTTTATCTCAATAAACGAATTATCCAGCCAAGATGCAAAACCATATTTAGCTAACTACAGCCACCATTGTACAGCACTACCATCATTTAACTAGTTATAGAGTATTTTAATTATGTGAGCCGTTCACAGCCGTCTCCTTTGAAAACGCAGTGACTTAATTGGCAGCAGCGGCTTTGTCTTAAGGACACTGGGCTTTTAATCATCAATATTATTCTCTAACTCTAAGTTAGAATTGGCATCAAATGTCATGATTACATAAAAGAAGTCATTGAACCGGGCAATCCTCGACAAACAATTCCTCCTTTTTGTATTCACTAAAAATCTTTGTTCCTACTTAGGGCTTAACTCACCAATGAAACTGAATGCTATCAGCACACATAAACCGCTATCAGTATCAATATTCCACAACAATGATGACACTGACAGCTCTTGATCGCAGTTGAGATCACTGATCGCGTTCAGTTTCATTGGTGAAATTCGCCCTTTGTATCAAAAAACTACATAAACGTCCAACCAAGATGCCAAGACATCTTTAGGTAACTGCAACAACCATTATGCCACAGAAAAGGACAGCACTACTATCATTTAACTAGTTATAGAGTATTTTAATTATGTGAGCCATTCACAGCCGTCTCCTTTTTAAGCGCAGTGACTTTATTGGCAGCAGCGGCTTTGTCTTAAGGACACTGGGCTTTTAATCATCAATATTATTCTCTAACTCCAAGTTAGAATTGGCATCAAATGTCATGATTACATAAAAGAAGTCATTGAACCGGGTAATCCTCTACAAACAACTCCTCCTTTTTGTATTCACTAAAAATCTTTGTTCCTACTGCTATCAGCACACATAAACCGCTGTCAGTATCAATATTCCACAACAATGATGACACTGACAGCTCTTGATAGCAGTTGAGATCACTGATCGCGTTCAGTTTCATTGGTGAAATTCGCCCTTTGTATCAACAAACTACATAAACATCTAACCAAGATGCAAAGACATCTTTAGGTAACTGCAACAACCATTGTGCCACAGAAAAGGACAGCACTACCATCATTTGACTAGTTATAGAGTATTTTAATTATGTGAGCCATTCACAGCCGTCTCCTTTGTAAGCGCAGTGACTTCATTGGCAGCAGCGGCTTTGTCTTAAGGACACTGGGCTTTTAATCATCAATATTATTCTCTAACTCCAAGTTAGAATTGGCATCAAATGTCATGATTACATAAAAGAAGTCATTGAACCGGGTAACCCTCTACAAACAACTCCTCCTTTTTGTATTCACTAAAAATCTTTGTTCCTACTTAGGGCATATCTCACCAATGAAACTGAATGCTATCAGCACACATAAACCGCTGTCAGTATCAATATTCCACAACAATGATGACACTGACAGCTCTTGATCGCAGTTGAGATCACTGATCGCGTTCAGTTTCATTGGTGAAATTCGCCCTTTGTATCAACAAACTACATAAACATCCAACCAAGATGCCAAGACATCTTTAGGTAACTGCAACAACCATTATGCCACAGAAAAGGACAGCACTACTATCATTTAACTAGTTATAGAGCATTTTAATTATGTGAGCTATTCACAGCCGTCTCCTTTGTAAGCGCAGTGACTTCATTGGCGGCAGTGGCTTTGTCTTAAGGACACTGGGGCCTTTTAATGTATGAATACTACCACTATCTGTGGACCACTATACAGGGACAATGGTTATTGTTTCAAATGGCTGGAGATAGTTGGTTTTCTTCGTGTCTGGTTGTGTTATCTTGGGCTTTGTTGTGTTGTTTGAATTGGACTGTTTTGCGTCGAGGTATTAAGGCCTGCTCAGATATAAGCGATATCGTAATGTGCATCTTTTCCGTGTAGAATAAAAAAAATATCTTTCTTTTCTTACTTTATTTTCTACTAACTTCTGCCAGCGACTTCGTTCGCGTGAAGTTTCTGGTTTCCCTGACCCACTAAGTTGCATTAAATAATAATGTGTAAAAATAATAATAAGTAATGTGGGGTGGACGTAAAGAATAGCACCACCCCATTTCTTCTCGTGGGTGTCGTAAAAGGCGACTAAGGGACTTACTAGAGAATGGGCAGCAGCGGTCTCTATGCATTTTAACACCATACTGCGATCGCCAACCCGCCTGCCAAACGTGGTGATTATGGCAATCCCCCCAAATGTTGGGGGAGGCCTATGTCCAACAGTGGACGTCTTTTGGCTGAAATGATGATGATGAATGATGAATAGGCCTTTACATTGGTACCTTTTAACTTATTACGTCCGTTTAAAAAAAAAAAATAGGTACAGGCTATAATGTTGTATGTTCATAATTATACCAAAATAGTAAGTAGGTATATTCATGATACCTAATCATAAGCAACTATATAAAATAAGCTTATAGCACAAATAATCTTATTGTATCTAGATCAGTGGTTCTCAAACTTTTTTGGAGACGGAACCCTTATCTAAAACGAAATATTTGACGGAGCCCTAAAGTAATCAAAAATGGTTTTATGTGTATTCTTCATTAATAATCATATTACTTGACATTAAAATTTACATATTTTTTTACTTTTGTTGAAATATTTAGATTGATATTATGTTACTCAGGTACCAGAGTAAAATAAAATATAGTAGGTAGACACTCCTTTAGTATATTTTTTTTATTCTGACCAGTATTTTTGCGGAACCCCCACAGAGGCTTTGTGGAACCCTAGGGTTCCGCGGAACACACTTTGAGTATGGCTGATCTAGATTAATTAAGCGCTATATTTAATGTACAAAAAGCATGAAAAGTTAGACAAAACAAAATAGTTTAAAAAAAATATTTTTAGTGACGATCGGACTGTCAAGTCATAGGTCTCGAGTTTGAACCCAAAGCACGCACCTCTGACTTTTCTTTTGAGGAAACCGGTATGTCTGAGAGATATTTCGCGACGACATGTCAGAGGTCCACGGGCGGCATAAAAACTCTGACACCAGGTTAGTCACTAACCACATGAAATATAAAAAAGTCATTGGCAGCCTTGTTTCACCACACTGCTGAGTATAATATGCCTCCCTTAATGAATACTAATAGTAAATCACTTTGATTTATAAGTTTGCTAAACGGTTTGAGGTTACTAAATGATTTTCGTATTATAAGACCTAGAAATGCAGAACTTATTTAATGGATTCCAGTGTATATTGCATGACATCCAAGATTTATAATAAATTGCCATGTCTGAGACGTTGACAGACGTTGACAACTTGCACATAATATATTTAGGCGGAAGCTAAAGGAATTTCTAACTGATTTATCAGTTAGAAATTCCTTTACCTACTCGAGAAGACTAACTCCCACCACCAAATTCACACCAAAGTGTGAAGGAGTATCGTAAAGGGAATCCTTATGGCCAATATTATTGATCAGTTATTCAATATTAGAAATGACATGTGTAACTTACAATTATTATTTATCTAGGACTTTTATTTATTTCACTATTTGATATGACATTTATTTAATTATTTACTAGGAGATACTTCTTGACCTTGAAAATTAAAATGATTTACCAATTTAATAATTTTGTAATACGAGGGAGACACTGAAAGTTTTTAGAACTGGCCACTTGTAAACGATATAATAAAAAAATAAGTTCAACTTTAAAATAGAACTCTTTGCCAATATTATTGTGTATGTATTTTATTCATTTGTCATTTGATTACGATTTGGCGGCAAATTGAAAATTGTCTGTGTCACGTCAGCATGAATTTAACGCGAGAAAATTTTCGTACAATGATTTTTTATGACGGTCGATGTCATTTAAGTCAACAAGAAAGTTATGATATACTTCGATGGCCTTTCACGATGAAGCTCCATCTCGTGCCACTGTTTACAACTGGTTTAATGAGTTTAAACGGGGTCGCACTAATCTCACCGATGATCTGCGTGAGGGACGGCCTTCTTGGGCAACGACTGAAGATAACATCAGTGTTGTGCGGCGTATGATAGAGACTGACAAAACAGTGAATTATCAGCAGATTTGGACAAGCTTAGGCATCGGTATGAGTTAAGTGCACAAAATCCTCCATGAATATTTAGCGGACAGGAAGCTTTGTGCCCGGTGGATACCTCATAATTTGACAGAGGCCTAAAAACTGTCGTTTTGATTGGTGTCGTGAAATGGTTCAAAGATTTAACGGAGGTGACTCAAATACTGTGTTTGACATACTTACGGGTGACGAAAGCTGGATTTATTGTTATGACCTGAAACTAAGAGACAGTCTGCTGTCTGCGTGTTTCCTTCCGAGGAGTTGCCAACTAAAGTGAAGAGAGGTCGAAGCGTGGAAAAAAAGATGGTGGCCTCGTTCTTCGGAAGGACAGGTCATTTCGCAACAATTGTTTTAGAAGATCGAAAAAAGTTACTGCAGAGTGGTACACTAACAATTGTTTGTCACTTGTCTTGGAAAAAGTTCGGGAGAAACGACCTCGCAGAAGAATCCTCCTTCACCACGACAACGCCTCGTCGCACACCGCCAAGCAAACAATCGACTACTTGGCGACGTCAGACGTGGTATTACTGGGTCACCCGCCCTATAGCCCTGACCTTGCGGTTTTTATTTATTTCCGTAAATAAAAGAAAAACATGGAGGAAAACGTTTTATGGACGCCAAGGAAGCATTTAAAAGCGTTTAAAAATGCCGTCGAAGAGACCCCTAAGGACGAGTGGGCAAAGTACTTTTCTCAGTGGTTCCGTCGGATGCAGCGATGTATGGACACTGTTTTGAAAAGATATAATAAAACTAATAACTTGCTATAGTCTGTTCAGTTTTTTTATTTTCTAAGAATTGTCAGTGTCACTCATTGTTATTCAGCATGGTATAGGTATGTTGATAGTAATTTGTATTAGAATTAAGTAAGTAATTAGAATGTTGATTGTAATTTATGTGTAATTTTTGCATGCCCAAGTGACGGCAGAGCATGGAGAACATTATAATCAAAACTTATATAAAAACTACTTATACCCTATCCATGTTCGCAAAAAATAAATGATTCAATTTGAAATTGGTCATTGCGTATCTCGCATAAGTGATAATTCTCGAGAATCATGATTTTTTACGCCTAAATAAGGTTTTTTTGTTTCTAAATTCACCGTTGGTCTCGTCAAAACCAAGCCAGATTACAATCCAATCGTAAAATCCAAAGCCAACGATCACTTTCAACCGAATAAACGTCACTGAATTGTCACAAGTAACCTTTATCACTGCTTGCTGGTCTGTAGGGAAAGTTTTCCAATTACGAACACCGTCAAGTGACCACCTCACCACCCTGCTTACCTCAACACCCCCCGGACCTCCCCTTCACCCCCCGCGACCCCTCCAGCCGGGTACAGCCACACAAAGAAGTTTTAATTGCTAGCCTTCGCGCTAGCTATCAACTTGAACGTACACTATTTGGATTGCCGTATTCATAATGTGGCATTCAAAGGGAATGGTCGTTAATGAGGTTTGATGGTAGGTTTTTTAAGCGTATTGTTAGTTAACTTTTCATTAGAAGTTTTGGTTGCCGAGTAGCGATTTTGTCGATTGCCTATGTGCAAGTTGTAAACCAGTGGAATTTATGGAAATTTTGAATGAAAACAGTTCCTCAATTTTTCTAGCTCTTTTCACATAAATTATTATTTGGTCTATAGACTACAATATTTTCAAAATAGCCGTTTCCTTTCTTATTTTATAATGGTGTCGGAGCTATATATAAAAATGGTTGGTTCGATTAGATCACTTGAGATTTAATTTTTTGATTACCCGGAGAACTTCGTACCACGTTTCAAAATCGTATCAAAATTTACTAATCTAATAATCTAATCAAAATTTAAATTTACTAATCAAAACTTAATAATCGTATAAAAACACGGCAATTGATTTTTATATGATTAGATTTCACACCGTCGTTCTTACAGTTTTATTATTATTCTCCTAGCAATGAGATTGTTCTCAAAATGGGCCTGGTTAGGCGAATCCCACTAGACTGACACCAGCGAGTCAGAAAAGGGGATCTAATTTGATACTAGAAGGGTCAGACAGAAACTAATTTTAGTTACAAAAGCAAACATCGTAATACTGGACTGTTTGCCTAAGTATCTAAGAGGGACTTCAGCAAGTTTAAAATTTAATTATCGTTTACATATCTGCTCGTCTGCCCCCGCACTTATTAAGGGGAACTAGATTTTAGAAACCACTTTGTTTGATAATTGAGTTCGATGTTTTGTTTTCCTATAAAAGATTAAATAACATTGTAGAGAAGGTTTAGATTTGGTTATTTAAGATGATTTATCCTTTATCGGCAAATTTTTTCATGAAGGACTAAAATTATTATAACAATAAAGTAGATATTTATAATAATAAGAAAGTTAATAACTAAAACGCCACTACGACAAAAACGCCAAGTAAGGCTGCCTGTCCACCGGAGTGGAGCGAAAAGTGGAGAAATATTAACCAATAGGATTTCAAATCCCTTTCCACTTGCAATCCTATTGCAATCCTACTGGTTAATATTTCTCCGTTTCTCTGCTCCGCAACCTGGCTCCGTTCCAGTGGACAAGCAGACTTAAAAGGGATAAACAGGACCACGAAACAAAATAACATCGGTTTTTGTATAACTGGATAAATTGTACAGAATACGTGAGTTTCAAAGTCGCATTCGAAGTCCATTCAAAGTCAAATTATTTATTTCAAACAAGCACATAAAAGGTTCTTTTGAACGTCATTTTAAGTGACGGCATAAATCCTATAACCTGCGGAACAACATGACGGTTTCAACGATACCTCGTTTGTCAAAATAAGACTAGCAGTTTAGTACTTATGATCCCGAAAAACATAACGCCTCGATCGGTTTCGCCGTAGTCTGAGTAAAAGACGGAAATAGATTACCTAATTATGTGAAAAACTTACGACCAAAAATCAAGTCAAGCCTCACAGTGAAATCGTTTATGAACTAATTATTAATCAGCTTTTGTCAATCAAAAGGCTAATTGGTTGATACCGAATAACTGGCGTAAAATCGGATGTTCTGCGTTATTCGGCATCGATTAATTTACTCAAAATTATTTACGAAAAAAACTTAGCTCCATCTTGTTGGTTATCCCGCTATACTTAAAAATATTTTTCTTATCAAATTTCACTACTTATTATGTGTCACTAAAGTAAACAAGACTCTAGATAACGTACTCGTATTATAAGGCAGTCAGGTATTGAGATAACGTGCCAAGGGTTTTTGTGTTTTCTCTGTATATCCCGGAAGGGACTGACGTGACTAAAGTAGGTAGGGACTGTATCTATTTATAGTGTACACTTCAACCCTAATTAGGTCATATAAAATAGGATTTCATTCGCTTAAAAAGCTGATATTATTCAACATATTTGTCAAAATAATAGACTGATAGATAGATATTTTTAATAAAAATGTTGAGGGTTTCCATCCAAAGCATTCTAAGATCCACTGAAAACCTTTACCACAGAATAAAATGATACTAATATTTTCATATGGCCTAGTTCAGGAATGGGATCGTAAACATTTTCAACACTGATTGCGCTGAACGCGTTGAAGTCTATACAACGCTAGAACGTGAAAACAAAAAGAAGGGAGTTATAACTTTGTAGTGTGTATCTGTGTGTCTGTCTGTGGCATCATAGCTCCTGAACGGATGAACCAATTTAGTTTTTTTTTTTTGTTTGAAAGTTATCTTAATCGAGAGTGTTCTTAGCTATGTTTTAAGAAAATCTGCTCAGCCGTTTGAAGATCATAACCTCTTTTATAGTTGATATATACAACTTCCACAGATCTGATCGATTTGAAATTTGAACATTAGGCGTCCTCCGCCGCCACGAAGCAGGTTGGATCGAAATATTACCTACAACTTTTAAACTTAGAGGGCCAATACATATTATTTTTTTTACTTTTTAGAGGTTCTTGGTGGAGTGGATTTTTAAATTTAACATTTAATTGGTTTTTTTTGTTATCATGAACGCCAACTGCGTTATCATAGCAAAAATACTTCTATCATTCAATTCACCATGCACATTAATAAAAAGAAAACACGATTACTTTTCTACGCCAAATTAACAACATGGCTTGAAATAAAATGCAAAATAACATCCTTCCAAAGACTATTACGTCAACCATTTTGCGAAGGGGTGTTACAGATGGCGTCGAGGGGTCGTCTTAATTTCGCCGTATTAGTGAGTCTTGCTGACCCTCTGGACATTAATCGTGAAGGGTCCAGAGGTCACTGACCCGCAGTATTAAGATGGAAACTTGGGGCAAGAGGCGATCACTAAAGCCGACTACTGGGTTGTGTAGTTTTGGAATAAGATTATAACTTACTAGCTGCGCCTCGTGGTTTCACCCGCGTAAGTCTCGATCCCGTGGGGATATCGGGATAAAAATTATAACATGTCCTAATACAGGGCATAGTCCACCCATATGCCTAATTTCATGCAAATCCTTTCAGCCGTTTTAGCATGAAGCCGTAACAAACAAACAAACACGCGATGACACAACGTATGGCGTAAAAATGCAAATAAATCGTATAAAATTAGATATTAACTTATTAATAAAAATTAATCCATCGTCGGATGCAGTTTGGCATTTGCAGTTTTATGGTATACTTTTAATTATAAGTATAACTGTTAACGAAGGGATAAACTGCATTTAGAAATAATTAAGAGTTGTCTTTGAAGATTTTTTTGATGTATTAAATTATGTTTAACGTATGCACAAATGACTTGAAAATATCATACTGTTTTTGTTTGGAAAAAATATTTACGGTTTAAGACATACACTGCTTTAAAAAAACACCTTTTTCACCATTTTCAAGAAATCTCGGCCTTAAAGCTAATAAGCATGTTTAAACAGGAGAACCACCGAGGATCCTCAACGTAATCTCTTATGCCCTTTGTACACGGCACGGTTTCTATACAGTACGGCGTGAAACGCGCCGTAGAAAAAACGTACCCGTCAACAAGCTTCCATAGTGATCCATACAACACTGACGACCGTGCCAACGGACGGCGAATAAACCGTAGTTTTTCACGGAAAGAAAAACGTGTATCTACAGTGGCTTATTACAGCAAGGCTACGGATTAATCCTGTGTAATCTTGCATTGCTTGGAGTTCTCCTACGTGATAGAATCAGAAATTAAGAGATCCGCAGGCGAACCAAGGTCGACACAGCCCGAATAATTGCCAAGCTTAAGTGGCAGTGGGCAGGGCACATTTCTCCCAGAACAGATGGCCGATGGGGCCGAAAGGTTCTGGACTGGCGACAGCGTACCGGAAGATGTAGCGTTGGAAGGCCTCCTACAAGGTGGACCGATGACCTTGTGAAGGCCGCAGGTATCCGCTGGACGCGGGAAGCACAGAATCGGTCGAGGTGGCGGTGCTTGGGGGAGGCCTATGTCCAGCAGTGGACGTCTTTCGGCTGAAATGATGATGATGAATCGTGCATTTTAGAAAAAATTCATTTAGTAATTTATTCTCTCGTATCAGCTCGAGATAAGACAACAGCCAACACGCAACAGCTCTGGGTAGACTTAAGAGCCGGAAGAACTTTCTTCGTTGTACACAGGCTATCCAAGACCAACCCCCTAAGTGAAAAGAGACCCGTGGGAAGAGTAGCCGCCACCACCTAACTTCGTCCAGCCTCTGAAGCACCTGCCACCCGAACATGACCTGCAGTTGCCTATATGGAAGGCAATCAATCGACTGCAGACCCAAGTAGGGCGCTGCAAGTACAATCTAGCGAAATCGGGGGATTATTGACTCAAAATCCAGTGCGAATGCGGTGCTCCTAACCAGACCATGCCCCATATGTTAGCATGTCCAAAGTGTCCATACACTTACACTTCTGAGGACCTAAAGGTCGACATAATTAGGAATAGCTCAGAACGTAGCATAAAAATTAACCAATCAACAAGAATTATGGTTTACGCTGCGTCGAACATCCTCAAATATCGTCGCCTGTGAAGGTTTTCATCAATAACAAAGAATATTTACCTACAAAGACATCATACCTAAACTACATAGCGGTGTAACAGTACATAGCCTGAGCTATATAATGCTCGGACAAGATAAATAATGCGGAGCTATCGTCCAGCCATCCAACTTTATAAATTACTTTCTCAGATAGCGCGGTTCGGTCTACAGTGGTCGCAGAAATGGCATAAATTATGTTTTATTTTAATGATATTTATTTTACATTTACACAAACTAGGTTTATACCTGTGACTTGGGATTAAGTGTCTGTTTTTTATGGGGGGACACTGACTCCCCACTGAAGACACAGGTATAAAGCTAGGGGACTTTTAATAAAATTGCATGAGAAGGCAATTTTATTGCAAGGCGATTATTGTACGCAAGTCTTGCCTCGTCCTAATACAGAGTTGCACGCCCTTCTTTGATTTACATTGGATTCAAATACTGCCCGTATTTCCGCTACCAAATATTTCATTAAAATTGTATTCAACGTCTTCTCAAGATTTCTTTAAACTTTGTTCATTTGTTTGTACTTGTAAAGATATGCGATTTTATTGTACAATAAAATTGCACTTGCGATAAAATCGCATATGCAGTACGTGCTGTAAACACCTCAACCAGTATTGTGCAACGATGTTAGTACTTACATGTTGTTTTGACGATGCTAGTTAGTTGCCCTTCAATTTTATGGTATGGTAAATGGAGCTTAATACATTAATATTACATAATACTTACATCAAATAAAGAAATAACATAACTGGCGAAATATGGGTATACTACAGGTACACCTCTGCCTAAACCTTCGGGGATTATAGGCATGATGTTAAGTTAAAAGTTAATATGTTAAAATGAAAGAAATTTATATGTTTTGTTAAGCCGTAAAAACCGAGTGAGGCAGGCTAGTATAACTATAAGAAGGCTGCTAAAGTAACTATACCACTGTAGATGGCGGTACGCGTGGGGCGGTCCCACAAAGGCTGTGCCCGCAACTATCGCGGCAAACTTCTGCACCACCCGCCCCGCGCCCCGCACCCCCCCCCGGTGAGCCCCGGCCCTTATGGCGCCTCTCGACGAAGAGATGTCATCATCAGGACTGATTGTAGATATTACAATAATAAAAAATATCTGGGATGTTGTTGATTGGAGATTTACACTGTAATACGCGTGTCTGCTAGGAGCGCCATTTTGAAAGTAATTGTTGAAATTCGTGTCATTACAGTAGCGATACCTATCTTTACAGTAGCGATACCTATCTTTACAGTAGCGATACCTATCTTTACAGTAGCGATACCTATCTTTACAGTAGCGATACCTATCTTTACAGTAGCGATACCTATCTTTACAGTAGCGATACCTATCTTTACAGTAGCGATACCTATCTTTACAGTAGCGATACCTATCTTTACAGTAGCGATACCTATCTTTACAGTAGCGATACCTATCTTTACAGTAGCGATACCTATCTTTACAGTAGCGATACCTATCTTTACAGTAGCGATACCTATCTTTCTTTCGTATTATGTCAGGAATTCTGTAGTTTTAGACCACACAGACTGCTATTAAAAAAAGACAAACCTAAAATCAAGTTCCAACAATATTTTGAAGACATAGTCTTTGTTTTTTGCCCTTTAGTAGTAAAGTTATCAGGCACAGATCACTGAGTTTTAATAAGTACACCCATTGTGGTTTTGTTCCTATTTGATTTTGATTTGACTAAACTGCATGATTATCAAATGATGAAGTATCCTCTATATAAACATAATTGATCATTCTCCCATTTCCCGTTCGCGTCACAGCAGCATTTTAACGCCCCACACCTCAGCACTTGTTTTCTTACTCCATCAGGACTTTTCCAACTCATTTGCATGCAAAAGCAGATAGCAGTGATGGTGCGATACCGTACCTTTGTGGGCTCTACATAGTCTACAAAGTTGTCTACTGTAGTTCCGTTAGTGTACTGCCAGTTGCCAACTTTTCCTGAAGTTGGCGTAATGTTGCGGCAAAAAGCGTTCATGCCAGGTTTAACAATTACCTAAGCAGGGCCTGCAAAGTTTTGCACAGCAGTTTTGTTGTTGTTGCTTTTGCAACGTTTAGGTAGCTGTATATTAGATATTTTGTTTATATAGAGGCTTAATTAACAATTTTCTGCTTGATGTTTCGCTCAATCGTTAGCTTGAATTTTGGAATTTTTTGGCCTAATTGTGTTGAAGTCTTTGTTATTGAGTCTGTGAGCGGCAATTGTTTCTAGTGTCAGCCCCCGCATATGCAATGGTGTTCCAATAATTTATTGAGACAACGCCCTGCAATGACTAGATAATGCGGCGTTTCAATGCATTTTTCATTATTTTTTAGGGTTCTGTATATCAAAAGGAAAAAGCGGAACTGTTGTCCGTCAGTCTGTCTGTCTGTCAGTCTGTCAAGACCCTTTTTCTCAGGAACGCGTGTAGGTATCAAGTTGAAATTAATATCAAATACGTAGGGTTTCGGCCCTTGGAGCTCTAAGAAAATCTTGCTTCTAAGTCAACACAATAACAAAAATACGGCGATTTATGCGACATATTTTGATACTCGCAAATAAATCAAAACCTATAGGGTACTTCCTGTTGACCTAGAATCATGATATTTGGCAAGAAGTAAGGTCTCACAGCACAAGTAAAGGAAAATGTCCTAAAATTGTTAATTTATAGATTTATATCATAAAAAAATGCGAGTATCTCGCAAATAAATCAAAACCTATTTAAAGGATACTCCCGTTGACCTAAAATCATGAAATTTGGCAAGAAGTAAGGTCTCACAGCACAAGTAAAGGAAAAAGTCTGAAAAACGTTAATTTGAGGTTTTATCACGTTAAAAAAAATATGCGATTACAAACTTGCAGTTAGAAAATGGACCGTGGCGTTAAAACTACAATCTTTAGTTTGTATTTGGGATTAATTCATCCCAACTACGGAACCCTTAATTGTGCGTAGTCTGACACTCACTTGGCCGGTTTTTTTGTTAGGAAACTTTTCCGGTACGAAAACAACAACTTACCAAAGTTTCATCACAATCGGTCGAGCCATTTTCGAGTTTTTGCGAGACTAATGCAGGGCAATTAATTTATATGTATATATATATATATATATATATATTATATATAGATTTTTCCTTCGATACTTTAATTTGCGTCCATCAAAACATACCTAATAATTATTGTCGTTTGGCTTACCAGTGGTAAACAAAACAATAATAAATTACGTTTAGTGAATGAGTGAATTATCTGGGAAAGCTATCAATTATAGCTTAGAGACCTATATTTCATTTTTAGTAAAGATAATTAAAGGGCTCTTTAATAACTTTAACCACTAAACTACATATATAAATTAGGAAAGAAAATATATCCGAAAATACCATGTATCAAAAATACCTTACAAATAGGTACCTAAACCCACTGACCGACTGTTGAGCATAAAACTAATAAATCCATACAGATGGACTGACGTGAGTCCAGCAGCAGAACAAATATCTAACACGGCACATCTGCGAGCATTACATAAGGACCATTAAAACTGTCCGAATACACTGTGTTTTCAATTACAGGAGGCTCGCGAGATATTTGACTCGAATAGGGCTGTGTGGACACGGAAATGTATTGTGGTTTGCGTAAATAATTCAATGTAGATTCTATAGTTTGGCTCAATATTAAAGTTGGACAAGTTAATCTTGATAGAATTTTAATAATATACTTGATAGAGCATTTTTTTTTGTCACCTACTTTTTTTTTAAGATTTTCGGAAATTCTAAATCATGTAAACCCATGCTTCAAATCAAAATCAAATCAAACGTTTGTTTACTAGAATACATTGTTTTTATAAAGGTCAGATCTTGCGTAACACTTTTACAGTAGCAATGGGTTCCATTTTGACAGATCAACAACACACATTGCGTTATTTACTTTGGTTGAGCAGAGAAATTTTTCGAACATAAGAAGCAATGGATTAGCATTATTTTTCAAAATCATTCAGATTATGATTACGTGTGTTACGGAATTATGGTGCTGGTCTTTAAGAATTACAAACCGCCGAAGGGGTTTTTTGTCCTAGGGAGTCCCATTAAGATTATATTTGCACTCTTTCATGTCAGAAGTTCTAACAAATATCAACAGCGGCAGCAGTGCCGTGTGGTGGCGGACGTAAAGAATAGCACCATCCTATTTCTTCCCATGGGTGTCGTAAAAGGCGACTAAGGGACTTACTAGAGAATGGGCAGCAGCGTTCTCTATGCATCTTAACACCATACTGCGATCGCCAACCCGCCTGCCAAGCGTGGCAATTATGACAGACCACTCCTTTTGGGAAGGCCTATGTCCAGCAGTGGACGTCTTTCGGCTGAAATGAAGATGTCAGCAGTTTAGCACTGTCCATGCTCAAGGAAACCCTTGAAAACAATGTTTAAGGACATTTTTTTATCTACTAGAACAATGATGACCCAGTTCAACTCAACCAATTGGTCCTTATACTCCAGTATCGGTTGACAAGCCTCCAGTATTGATGTGGAGGAGCTCGTGGCTAAGAAATAACAACCGCACAGGTCGAGCCAACAGGTTAAGCCACGCTTACCGGAGTTGGTCCGTGGATGGGTGACCATCTTTACATACCGAGACTCCTACGTGCCTCGGAAAGCACGTTAAGCACGTTGGTCCTGGTTGTCATTCGTGGATTTTTGATAGACGTTAAGGATCGTCAGAAGCCAGTATGTCTGACGACCAGTCTTACCAAGGGGTATCGTATTACCCAGTAGCTGGTTTGTGGAGGTCAGATAGGCAGTCACTCCATGTAAAATACTGGTATTCAACTGCATCTGGTTAGATTGGAAACCAATCCCAACATAGTTGGAAAAAGGCTCGGTAGATTGATGACTCTAGTATCGGTCGACATAACCCTATGTGCGGTATCCGCGTGCCTTCCCGCCTCGGCGGCATTGTGGCAGCCATGCTATTCGACATCAGCCGGCCAACACCTTACGTATACATCTTTTGGTATACTGGTAATTGCGGTTTCGTATGGAAAATGCTGTAAAAAAAATTCCTTGGAACCAATTTGGGATATACAATGTGGAGACGACTATGTGTTTTGGTATATGTTTGATTGAATTTTTGTAAGCCAAAAGGCAACGTCATTTCAAATACGAAGTTTAATTTATTATCGTACTAGCTTTCGCTCGCGGTGTCGCCCGCGTAGAGGTGGGAAATTAATTCACGGGAACGTAGATACTACCGGGATAAAAAGTATCCTAAGTGTCAAATTTTATCCAAATCATCAAAAATATGTGTAACAAACATCCTAACATACAAACTTTCTCATATATAATTATAAATATTAATATCGCTTGCTGCAGCGCGCCTGGCTGCATTCGAAAAGATGATGTCTGCGTCTACTCCGAGACAAAAGTAAATAATCGAGTAGAGAACTGGCTGGAAAACTAAGCGAATCAACCTGTTCTAGAGATCGACAATAAACTATATATTATATTTACATATTTAAGTATATATAGTTGGATTGCCATCTCCACCTTGTTTAGGTTGGATTTAATAATAGAACTGGTTGTGAAAAGTTCAAGCAGTCTTTTGTGTCTTGAGTTATGGGAGCAGCATCAGCGTCGATATTATACGCCTTGGCTCTTTGTCTACTTGTATAGTGCCACTGCCAATGACACGTATTTTCTTTTTGACAGATGAACTATTTAATAATGTTACCAATTAAATTGTTCTCTTTCACTGACAAAATATCCCGATCATCACAGTGAAAATTGGGTTAAATCTTGAACGAGAACTATTTATCGGAACGTAGTCTTAGCGTGACTGTTATCCTTTATGCCGAACTTGAATTAACCAAGACTACATTGATTACCATGTTTGTGAATGTACATTCATATTATGAACCTAATGGCTTTATCCATTGTGTTTTGAGAGCCTCTCATAACTTGTTAATGAGAGTACCTACGTGTCGTATTCTCTCATTTGTATACATACTCACCGTTAAAAAAAATGAACTTGCATGATGTGCTCTGGTTTAAAACATTCCCTAAATCCTCATTACAATACAAATATCAACAAAAAGAACTACCATTAAGTTGGTGTTGTAACCTCATTCCTATTTCACTCGAACGAACGTCTGACTTGTGGTATTCATTAGCTCCCTAATACGTGTTACTTTGTCCTAATCTTACCACAAAAGATTACTGACACAACTTAAAATAAACCTTGATACCTTCAACATAAGGTTTAGGATCAAACATCTGAATATAATCATTTTAAGTCGATTTGACATGCCGGGGACTAAGTATTTCGCCGCATTGTTTCGCATTCAGCATTATGAAAGGGAATTTGTTAATTTCCAAAATGTCCGAATAGTGGGTAAGTTTCGGCCCTTAGGGGGATTCTCTTTGAGTTTAATATCAAGATTTAATTAGTAATTCAGATGAAATAATAATATTTATCCTTGTATTGTTAGTTCGAGATAAACAATTAAAGCTTTGAGTATGCGTTTAAAGTTCTATTCTTGACGCTACTGGAAAACAGATCCAGCTTCTGCGAAAAAGCGGATAATGAACTCTATGATTGAAAAATACAAAGCTGTAGTGTATGTACGTAAGTTGAATGTGAAATTTTATTACGGTACGTAATCTTCACATGAATATAATATATTAGTAAACAGTTGTTATTAATTTACCAATGCAAAGAAACCAGTCGATGTTTTAAAACAAAAGCTCGTTTGATAAATTAAGCCTGAAAGCTTTCTAGAAATACGGCTGAAGGATAATGATAAAAATCAAAATTATGAGAACGGTTTGCTATCCAATCTTAACTTCTACATAATATATACCAGTAATCAGACATGATTCTTGCTGCAGCTTATGTGTCGTTGGAAGTTTATTTATATTTCAAACACACAAGTATACAGGGGGACTTATTGTCATATTATTATACACAAGCTCTTCGGCTATAATAAATAAATAAATTCTTTTATTTCAGGTAAGAAACACCCATTGACTAAAATAATTAATAGGACAAAACCATAGCCGCACTCACACATCCAAATCACAAACACCAGGTATTTTGGCGGTATTTTTTTCCGACTTGTTAGACCAAAACTGTGATAGGTCGGCTAATATGGATAGTATAATACATTCACAACGTCGTGATGTATTGTGATGTACAATAATACATCACGACTAAAAATGCATTCCTCAAGTACTTATGTACTGTCAATAAAATTATATAATAAGCTACCGGAACAAATTAGAAACATAAGTAAATATATTAGTTTCATTAATAAATTAAAACTATTTCTATTATGCAAAAATTACTATAATATAAATGAATACATGAATGATAAACTATGATTACAAAATAATAATATCGTTACTTATAATAATAACTATACATGACTGATTTTGATTTTAATATTATGCTTACCTTAACCATTCAAATTTTTTACTTTTTCTTTTGTATTTATTTTTATTTTTAGTTAATTTAAATTTAATAATATTATTAACTCTAACATAAATAAGACTAACTAACTAATACGT
Organism: Tiliacea citrago; assembly: GCA_963921375.1. Taxonomy (NCBI): domain Eukaryota; kingdom Metazoa; phylum Arthropoda; class Insecta; order Lepidoptera; family Noctuidae; genus Tiliacea; species Tiliacea citrago. The sequence goes on from OY992798.1 coordinate 18,256,401, forward strand.
AATTTTATAAGTTTACATACATTTATAAGAATCGTTATTTTTGAATTTTATCTTTGAATTTTAATTTTAATTGTAAGTTATTACTATGTTGCTGTGCCCTAACAGGGTCCATAACTGTACTTTAGCTTTAAGCCTTCTTTATCACCTTTTATGCACATTATGGTATGCAAATAAATGAATATGAATATAAATATGAATAATATAAATATAATTTATAGCCTACAGCACTCAGGAATAATACATATTTTTACCATTGATTTTTTTTTAGAATTGGATCATTAGTTCCGGAGATTTCCCCCTACAATTATTTACCCCATATTTTTTAGTTTATATGGGATATAATTTTGTTGTTTTTATAAATTAATTAGATATAAGTTGTTATTCATGCATATAATCCTATTTGAAATAAAGACAGAATTTTAGTCTTATTAAAAAAAAATACAAACTTACAAATTTTACCTCTTTATAATATTATTATAGATTATTATAGATTTTCTACCTGTCAACCTTTGGGTGATGCAGAGGCCAAGAAGAAAAGAAAAGTTTCAACCTGAAAGGCCAAGAATAACTTATCCAAAATTACTTCTTAGCTTGAAAATCCACCTAAAAACTAAAAAGTGATTTTAAATAAAAGCTTGAAAAAGTTGTAGGATCCAATTTATTAAACCCTAATTTCCATCCTAAGGCTACTTAATAAAACATAGGACCGACTAAAATTATTTATGTTTGAAGTTTGGAATAAAATAGGCTGGCGTCCACGGACGGGTAAATTGCCTATCCCCTTGAGGTCAATAAAACATTATGTAAATCAATAGCTACCACTACAACTAGCGCCCTCGCAAGACCCGAATTACGTTATTAATCACACACACACACACACCTCACAAACCCACACACACAATAACGAAAACCGTTACACAGTATATGTGTAGGAGTTGGGGAGTTAAATCGTGAAGGAATAGACACATAAAGACCGGAGATATAAATTAAAGTTGACCATTCGAATTTTCGATTCAATGTCGTTAATAAAAAAAAAGATTTACGGTAAACATTTATCAAAGAACAAAAAACGTTTATTTGCGGTAAACATAACGCAAAAAAATAAAAACACAAACACGAAAGTACAAGTTGAGAGAAAATATGCGTCACAAAAATAAGAATAAAAATAAGTAGAAGCAGAATGATTGATTGAATAACGAAGTAATGAATGTCGTTGATGAAGAATTGATGATTAAATGAAGAATAAAGGAAGCACTATAGACGGAAAGAAGCTGAATTTTGTGGAGAGCAAAAAATGTAATAGTAGAAAACTGAAGAAAGCTTCTGCGGACATCAATCAGTTTTTTTCATTTGTATCTACATCGTCCACAATGTGAATTTCTAGCAATAATATTCTTCTAAACATTTCATCAAAGCTTGAACTCCTATCTCCAAAATCTACAAACTCATCTAACGTATAATTACCGCTAAAAACCTACCCAAAACCATTGCAGGCACAACACATAGGCCTCATAAAGGAACGTCTAAAGATAAGGGAAAAGCGGGTCGCAAGGATACAGCAATAATGAATCTGGGAGTCACAATTAAAGAGGGGAAGTGCGTGCGGATGATCTTCGAGTAATCTAGGGGTGGGGAGGGGGGAAAGGGGTAAAATTAGGGGAGGGACAGACGGGGTAATGTTGTATGTAAAGATAGGGACGTGTTTGCGTTGTTTGTTTAGAATGCTTAGATAAAAGGTTTTTCTTAAGAATCTAAATAAAAGATCTTTAAGAACTTTTCAGGGAATTACCACAAGACTATTTGCATTCAGATAGCACATATAAATATACTAGACACAGGCCACAGGCTTCGATTAATATAGAAAAGGAACTAGAATATAGATTTATTCACTTTCTCCACTTTTTTGGGATCATTGACAGTTTTTCCGTGGAAAAACGACAAAGACTATAATTTTGACAATGATTGATTTGTGTCATAAATGGATATTTTCATGCATGTATGGCCAGGATACAACAGAAGTGGTCCAGGAATTAAATACTGTGTATCACGGAATGGACAAAGAGGTACATCACCATAGTAAGGTTTTAGAGGAGATCACCAAAACTGGATGGGCGGAGACAAATACGGGTATTGTGATATTTCGAACAAATAGAACAACATACTGACTTCCTGTTTTAAGCAGGTTTTAAAAAACGAACAACATCTGCCGTTTTTCATCAATTTCTTTCATCGCCAATATTTAACCGTCGCATTTTCGTATTCTAAACATCGCGTCCCTTACATATTCGTCGTTGGGTGGTAAGGGTCGTCGGAGGGTGGCAACCCACTAGATAAAACGGTGTTATTTCGCTCGAGGCTGGCAATTTCTTGAATAGTCCAGCCAGTGAAGTAGGGGTGACCCTGCGAATTCACTTGTCTTCCACGACCGAATTAATTTCGGCTTTACGAGGGACCGTTGATTATATAATTTGTTTATGTATTATACTTATATATGTATTTTGGACGTGTTTGTGTAAAGTTCTTTGTTTTAGCAACTAGAATTTGAGCATTTTGGGGTGTGGTTAATTTGGCAACACTGTTTTAGGTTTAAGTCTGGCCCCAATACTAGATATTACAATTGATTCAAATATACTGGTAGGTACTAAATAAATCTAACTTCAAGTAATTCTGTCTAACTAATTAATATATTAATTCGAAAGTAACTCTGTCTGTCTATCTGTCTGTATGTTAAATTTTCACGCCTAAACCACTGAACGGATTTCGATAAAATTGGCAAGGAGATAGATGGCATACTGGGGAAGGACATAGGTTACTTTTTTTCTTCAAAATAATCCTAAAAGGGGTGATACAGGGGATGTATGTTTGTAGTATGGGAAACCGAAAATTTCTTAAGTTAGTGATATTAAAATTCAAATGTACCTATGCTTTTGATAAGAAATACAGTAACGTTTCAGAGTTTTTGTAAAATCATCCATCAAGGGGTAAAATAGGTAATGATTTTTTTTTGATTTTTTGTGTTAATAATGTAGGAAGACCAAAATTTTATTTAATTTTATTAAAAAGCTTCGACTATTGATACTTAAAAACTTGCACGACTAGAAAGTCGAATATAGTGAAACCATATATAAAATTTTACCATATACGATGTACCTATATTCTGGCAAATAAAGAATTCATTCATTCATTCATAAAATTAACATGTAATATTGAATTTTTTGTGAACTTATTTTCAAAAGATTTAATGAATTGGACATCTATAAGCTGATTTTAATGAAATAAAGATTAAAATAAATGTTACTTCAAGATACGGGCTTCCAATTTAGAAGTCCATAAATAAAATATTTCCGATATTCTTGTACATTAGAAACATTATACTTAGGTATGTCCTACTGTGTTACTCTTAATTATACCCGCCTCGAATAGGTAAGTACACCCACTCTTTTACGATCATCACTAGGTACCTATCAAACGTTATTTCCGTGACGGTATCAGCAGTGAGATGGTGTTGCCGGTTCAATGGAGTCACAGAATCACTGAACTGTTGCAGGCATCTGAGATCAAAAGATCTGAACATAGGATTTTGCGCCTGCAGTGTTGGCCGCGTGGACTGCAACATGTTGTATGTGGATATAACTATACTTTTTAAATAAAATAAGGCCCGCTATTCAACTTTAAAACTATTGACAGAAATATGCAGGTTATAATCTCAACACCAAGTGGCCTTGATATTTTTTGGTAGCAATAATAGGCCCATGTTCATAGCTAAGTAGATACTATTCATCATCTGACTAGCCTTTTCCCAACTATGTGGGGTTGGCTTCCAGTCTAACCAGATGCAGCAGAAAACCAGTATTTTACATGGAACGACTGCCTATCTGACCTCCACACCCCAGTTACTAGGTAATACGATACCCCTTGATCAGACTGGTTGTCAGACTTTCGGGCTTCTGAGGACCCGTAACGACTGTCAAAGATCCACGAATGACAGCCGGGACCAACGACCTAGCGTGCTTTCCGGGGCACGGAACTTGGTATGTAAACATGGTCACCCGTCTACGGACCAACCGTGGCAAGCGTAGCGTTAACCTGATCGATTGATCTGTGCGGCTGTTATTTCTTAGCCACACTAGGTACTATTGTCGGATGAAAATAATTAATTTTAAGCGAATATTCATCTTGTACTCATTCATTAGTCGCGTAAATATAAATTATTCTAAACTTTTTCTATTCCTTCTGTCTTTAACATAAGGCTTCATACAGATGGAAGGTGCATAGACGTATCTTTATGCAATATATTTATTGTAATAGCCAATAGCAAGCGACACGCCCTTTTTTTCTAACAACTTTATATCATCCAAACTTAGTGTTAAATTAGAAGTCAAGAAATCAACGAAAATTATTCACAAACGGCTGAAATTGATTGACGTTTTACTAAAAATAATTTACATCCTCTTTTATAAATATGTGTTGTGACACTGCACCAAATAGGTGTTACCCGCAATAACCAAAAGCATATCATCTCCAACTGAAAAGAAACATCCAAAAATAATAACATAACTGTTACAAGAACATCCATAACTCGATGTAAAATAGTACGGCTAGGTACACACAGTGGACCTCGGCCCGTCTGCGGTGCATACTAATTGATTCCATATCGGCGCTGTCCTTTTGCATCATTTCCTCTCCGCTGAGATCCAATCACTTTTATCTAATACGTGCAACGACACTCGCTGGGAACTGGGAACTGGGAGCGGTGATTGCTTGTGTGTGATGAGTTACAAATGACAAGTTTGGATTGAGCCTTAGACTGTAGGATTGATAAAAAAAAATATTTGTATTGATTTAATATGATATATTTGAATTTTGAATAAGTTCCTAGTATATTACCAGAAGACATAAAACAACAACACAAAACCATTCTATTTTAAATTTTTTAAAGAATACTTAATTTAAAAAATGCTATTACACAGTACACGAATATCTAACGGATATAATCAATAATAATACATAATTATGAATAACAGATATTGAATAAGTAATATAATAAAAATAAATTATAATATAATACTTAATAATCATACTACATTAATAATAACTTAATAATAATGAACTAATTTAAAACGAGTAAACAAATAATAATTATTTAAATATAATAAAATAATTATAATAAATGATTAGATAGACTAGCATAATATATGAACAGAAATATAAAATACTAATAATAGGATATAAAATAATTCAAACTTAATAATAAGGAAAATTAATAAAGCGCTCTTCCTCTCTCTCATCATCATTCTCCTGTCCTTATCCCAATTGAGTTGTAGTCGGCGCAACATGTCCCTTTCTTCCATACTTCTCTATTAGTCGTCATCTCGATAGTCACTCCCTTTCTAGCCATATCATCTTTCACACAGTCCATCCATCGTTTCTTTGGTCTTCCCCTACTCTTATAGCCATCGACATGCATACTCAAAACTTTCCTCACGACATTTTCTTCATTCCTCCGCATCACATGCCCATACCATGACAACCGATTTCGAACCGCGCTTCCTCTCTCTACTTTTTTAAAAAGTGCTGTGCCCGACAGGGTCCAGGTTTCTATTATTTTGTATTTACCACCAGTCAGTGTACATTATGGATTGCAATAAACGATTTGAGAATTAGGTAGGTAAGCAGACTAGAGTCGGTTTCGCGAGTTTTTGGAAAAATATCTTCTAAGATAGCTTTTTTAGTAGATGCATTTTCAGTTATAAAGCAGGTATACCTATATGGATGGTATAAGTAGCCTTTGGCTTCATTATACATACAGTGCCCTCCAGAAGATAGTCGAAGATGAATTCATTCATTTTAGCTTTAAAGTCACATGATCATTTAAAATCCTAATTTAAAATATTTGAAACTAGGATCAACTGGGTTTTTTTTTTCCGTCCCATAATTGCTATATGTAATTTTAGTGTGAGTAGAACTGAAGGCAAAAAGATAAACTGGAAACTTATTACAAAGGGAAACTCGTTAGCAACTAAACACAATTTTATACACATACACACATAAACTCACGCCTTCTTTCCATGGGGGTTGGCAGAAAGTATAGAAAGCCACCTGCTACACTGTTTACATATTCCTTTTGATTACGTGCATACATCTGGTTATCATATACACAGGCCAGTTGCGAGTACTACGCACCTGACCTTTCTGAGGAACATCACCAATTAGGTCACTATATGTCCTCCTAGGGCCCGGGCCCATTTCCACTCACATCTGCCTCGTAAATACCTTTTACACACATACTATAGATTTTTTTTTTTTATTAGAACCTATTGACATTGTATCATGTTCAATCTATATTATATTCACCATCTTATTCGAACTCATTCATGTGAACCTTTTTTTAATAACGCATCAATGTGTTTCATAATTAGGAATAGGTTAAATTTGATTTCAGGGTAGCCATTTTGTATCGACAAAATGGCCGACTTTTACCTCCATTATAATTTACACAGTCTGCAGTTTGCAGTTTAGCCTACTTTAAAAGTTACACCAGAAAACGCACAAGGGCAAAATAACACGTTAGCCAATAAACAAATATACAAAACATACACAGGTATATAGTAATTATAAGCTGTAAAATTTCAGCTTTCAGCATATTACGTTACGGCAAATGATAGCACAAAGCTGGTGCCTACCAAACTAGGAATATATTTGAAGTTCTCTCGATATTGGATATAGTGGAATATTTCACGTTTTTGTACCAAGCTTTAGTTTTAACATATATATGTATTATTTATTTGGAACGTTGATGAGCGTTGCTGCCGGCTATTTATCTGTATTTATTTTAGGCGAAATATTTTCCTGCATCTGCTGCGTTTTCCAAATACCTATGTGTTTTGATTTCGGTTTTAATTAAAGCGTGTGCTATGTACTTTTGAAAGCATTGAATCGGAGCCTTTGTTTGGAATGGTTTAGTTTAATGTAAACGGATGGTGTTTGATTAATTTTACATTTTATCATACCAAAAATAGAAAGCCTGAAATTCTTCAACTTGGCATTATTTTAAACCAAAATTTATTTAATGCGCAAATGCTTGTTGGGAATAGCACCCAGAATGTTATAATAAGTTACCTGACTCCTTAAAACAACTAAAGATCATGAGCTATATGAAGAAATTATCTCTTTTTCTAATGCATAACAATGTTATTACACTGTAGATGAATTTCTTAATGACAGTAATATTAATATAAATTGACTAAGCAATGAATGTGTGTTTTTTGTTGCATATTGTGTAATTTGTTTATTGAATTTAATATTATATTAATTAAAATAAACCCCTCCTTTTTTTACCTTACTGAATTTGTAAATACTTAATTTATTAAGTCTTACAAAATGTTTCCGAATTTAATTTTAATACATATATACTAAAAAAATTGTACGCCGCTGGCAAAACATAGAGAGTCAACTGAAATGTTACTAAAGACCAAATGTGTACCTGTGTTTAACAAATAAATATTCATTCATTATTTCGTTCAATAATATACCACCTAAAAATGTCCTTCATAATAATTAAAATATCAAAACTAAAACAAAAAACCTAATGCATCATTACACTAGCTAACCCCGACCGGATCAATACATGAAGCAAAACTTAAATTTCGTCCCCCCGTAAGAAGAAGGTTGGACGGCTCCAAATTCGTATGTTAATACATCCCCCCCACTGCGGGGCGGGGGGGGCCTCCACCCACGAGGGAACGGACCGAACTATTATAAAGGGTAGCACGAAAGTTAGATTAATGATGTTAGGAGCTGACCAGGGTACAGGGGAAGAGGGTAGTGGAGTTAAATGGGTTCTTCTTGGGTTAGAAGATGGTTTTTCAAATGCTGGGAAGATAGAATTTGAATAGTTAGGCTAGGATGTGACCGATAGTGGCTGTTATAAATAAGAATAGAATTTATCTTTAGCCACGCAGGCCCAGTGCGGGTTGGTTTCCTCACGACGTTTTCCTTCACCGTTTTGAGAGCAGTGGTGATAAAATAATTTACAGAAAGTAAAGCACCTGTCAGGATTACGGCCTACAAACTCGTAAGTTGCGGTCGTTACCACTGGACCACCATTGCTCTACTGACTCAATACTCAAATCTTTATTGCATTCCACAATGTATATGCTTAGGTGGTAAACATTAGGTTAGAGAACAATCGTGGACCCTGTCGGGCACAGCAAAAGAAAGATGGTAGGTGGAGACGAGGACTCACAGTTTATCTTAAAATCTAACTTATTCAAAACATAATATTTAGGTTTTGTGTATTTTACATGTTTTTTAGGGATAAATCATTTAAATATTCGGTTACACTGTAATAACATTTACTTAATAATAGTTTTTTCAGTTTGTTCACGAATATATGGAGTTTTTTTAACTTATGTAACTTATTATATAATTTTATTGACATTACCAGAGGGCCTGTGGAGTGTATTTTTACGCGACCACCTTTCATTTTCTCTTTGCGAGGACCGAAACTTAAAATAGGCCCCACTTGTAAAGAGTGTCTAATAAGTAAGTGTCTCATAAAATCGGAGCCAGAAAAGTGGATCTTCGAAAATATATAATAAAACTACAGGCTGATTTTCTTTGGTTTTTTGTGGTGTTTGAATATTGATACCCATCATGACAGAGTTTCGCTAGCTAATTTAATTTGACCTTGTATACTGCGTAGTTTTCCCAACTATGATAGACATGTTCGATTTTCTAGTCAGGCTAGACGCGTAGTGATTTCCATATCTGGCTTCTCCAATACTGATAGTGTAAGAACAATCTTGTTGTTCGGTTGTCAGTCATCTTCCCGTCGTATAGTCGATACCAGTTTTACCCATTATTATAGATAGTCGCCTGACAACTATGGCCTAGGGATTATCATGCTATATTAGAAACTAAAACAAGCCCGTGGAAACACTTCTACCGTTTCTCCGGGATATGGGAAACTATTGAATTTTTGCTGACCGTGAGCAGTTCGGTTCGGTTATGACTGTGAACATTGTTAAGGTTTTACATTCTTGCTTTAGGCGCCACCACAAAGGAGAGTCCAATAATCAATCACTAACCGTCTAAAAATTGTCTTTAAATAAAAACATCGCCAACTCCCGTGCCAAGTCTGCCTGTAGGTGTACCTCTCCTATCGAGTCCCGCGGTAAAGTGTGGACGATCTAACTTCGCCTTACACACACACACTCCCACTCCCTCATGCACACACACAAGCACACACGACACAGTAACGCCGCGGGCTGTAACGCTGAGTTCACATGGGATTAGATTCGTCACTACACACACAGTTTTTCATTAGACACTGTGTTGCATAAATCATGTGTAAAAAGCCACGACACTGTTTGAGAAAGGACACTGTGTTCTGTAGTGTATGTTGTGGAAAACGGGACGAAATTCTCTGTGTATGAAATTAGAAATATTAGATGTTTTTCTTCTTTTACACCAATTTGTTGCTTTTAAACGAGGTATTGTTTTAGTTTTGTCAGTAGGTATGAGACGTTCAGTAAAAGAAAGAGCGAGTTAGTCACTTAAAATTTTAAATTAATAACCATTCGATTTTCCACACAATTAATAACTACCATAATATTAGGCACGACCGACATTTTTGTACTAAGACGAAAAATAATTCCCAAAATGTGCATCTCTACCCTTACAATCCTTATTAACAAAGAACGAAATAACGAACATTAAACTAAAATATCTAATGTATCGCATACACACATAATTACTGTTAGACACACACACAGTCACCGCACACACACACACACACACGAACAACACGTCCTCAAGTGATCCGCCTTCACCACCACCATCATGTGAATTCAAGCAATCTGTTATAGAATATGCTAAAATTGAAGATGATTTCGCATTTTTATGAACTGAAATAAAAATCATTAACTGAATGTTACAAAAAGCCGGTTAGAATTAGGAAAAGTTTTAAATGATCATGTAAATTGATTTTAAATCAAGTAAACTATATTTTAGTTTGCAAATCAGTTGAAATTTGTGCATTCAAACCATAATATTGAACAAAATGTTTCACTTATAAGTTTTCTATGTCCATGTTTCTTTCAGAAGATTAAGATTTAACTGGTATCCTAAATGTTAAAATTCCCTTAACCCAACTCGACCTCACGAGCTTAATCATACAAAAATCCTGCGACCCTTTAAGAAAAAAGTCGAATAAAAAATTCCCCAAAGATCATGTATCTATTAAAAACTAGTTCGATAAAAGATCAACGGTCAAGTCAAAGGGACACACCGAGGTCGCGCAGACGCATGCGAGATTGTGGGAACTCTGCCCTCATTACTATGCGTTTTGATCTCTGACCGGTGAATCTCACGGTGACCGGTCCGGACCGGCTATCTCCCTTACGATTACCAATTTATTCTATTTTTATTCTAATAAATATTATTAATTATATGGAGATCTAACGACTTTTCTTTTGATATTGAAGTTTTTGAGGAATTCCCAGGATAACGGTGTGAATTATTTAAATTTAGTGTTTTATAAAATGTTTCATGGGGTTGAATTGAATATTTGAATAGTAGTTGTCGTTTGTTATGTCTGCAGATAGGTCGTGTTGTGTTAAAGGTTAAGTGACACTGTTTGATAACATTGTTGGTGAGTTTTCGTTATATCTTCTTGGTTTTCCCATCGTGTGCAACTAGCACCTAGTGGTGGAGTCATGGAGTATATCCGTAATGTATAGACGAATACCACCCGAATAACGTGAGATTTTGTTCATGAAAATCAAACACAAGACGCAAAAACTTATTTGCTTTGCTTGTTTCCTTACATATACTACAGAAGACCGCCGCCCACTCGCTCGCGAATTCGACCAAAACTACACTCACACCCCGATATATTTACGCTTTATCCCGAACTTGTCGCCTTGTATGGCGCTCCCCCGTCGACGGCTGAGGTGCTGGGTACTGCCCGACGACCGTACGGTATAAAAGCGGATTTTAGCCAAACCCTGTTTGATAGAAAGACGTTTTTGTATGGTTTTTGGTGGAATTAATTTGCGGTTTTTCTTTAATTTGCAAGTTTCTTGCTATTTCATAACTAATGCTGAGAAATATATCTAATATTAGGACGACGGGCTACGGTCTATTATGATTATTTTCTGTGGGTCAGTCGGGGCGGATTTTGTATAGACGTTGGATTTAACTGAGGGACAGATACTAGACAAATGACAAATGACAAATTGCATTCGCTTCGGAGCGATTCTATTTCTACAATCGCTATTGCTTCAACGATAACATAGTTCGATTGGCAGGCGATAACGCTTGTCAAAAAGTGCCACTTGGCTACGCATCTCTATGGAAGTTATCGTGCGACGCTGTCGATTCGTTTCATGGAATCGAATGATGATAACATTGTCTAGCTAATTTCTATTCGTTAACCTATGATCACGTGACATTTCGATACGTCAACCCCATACATTTTTTGGCTTTTCTACTAGCGTTATCGCTAACTAATCGAATGTTGCTTTGTCTAGGCCCTCAAGTGTGATGATGGAAACCTTTTGTTTATTCTTGAATTTGTCACCTGGTATTGCAAATGATGTCCCCTGTTATCCCCTTTTTTTTTGTTGGGTGGGAAATTATCAAGTTACTGAAAGATAGTATGTAATGCCTACCTATATTTTTTTTGTTTTTGTAAAAATAAGTTTTGTTCCTTGTTTGGTAGTCCTGTATTGATATTTCTAGTTAAGTTTTTTAGTTTAAGACAAAACATAGTGTGTTTGTGGATAGCGTTCATTCCCGTTGGAGCACTTATTTTTAGAGCACGAGCAATGCATAGGTGCTCAAAAATTGGATGCTCAAACGGGAATACTTCAGCGTTCGGAGAAGAAGTTTTATTGAATAGTGTTCATTAATTATTTATGTTTTAGTACAAAACAAACCGTATACCTATATAAACTGTCATTAAGTACTATGTACATAAGTACAAATTTAAACATATGTTGTCGTATTTCTTTGCTCGCAATTAAATTGTGTAATGAACGTGTTACGTCATTCACAATCCACACTAATTTAGATTGCTACGCGGACACCGTTCCACGTCATGTCTATGCAAATCAGAAATTAATTTCGTTCATTTATATCCTTATAAACAACGGAACGAACGTTTTAAAAAGTTACATATGTTTCGGTCAATTTCGGTTGATAATCGAATCGGTTTAGGGCGGCGCGAACTGGATTTTTCCGGGCTTGATCGGTAATTTATCCCAATTAGTGTAGGCAGAGCGAGCGGTAAAAGAATTTTGGTAGAGGTGTGACTTAAATCGTGTTAGTCGATTAGCTTCCCCTGCGTTATTAGATTTATGTCATCGCTATGTTAGATATAGATGGATTGATACAATCTGATTTATAATTAATATCTTCTGCCCGCGATTTCACCCGCGTGGATTTAAGAAAATATCCCACGGGACCGGACTACCGGAATTAAAAGTACCGTATGTATTAATCCAGGTTAAAAACTATTTGTGTGCCAAATTTCATCCAAATCCGTTCAGACATTTTTACGCCAATCTGGAACATACATTCAGACAAACAGACAAACGGACAAATTATCTTCGTTACTGTTTTATTATATATATGTACTCGTTGTCACTCGGCAATACTGTAGCTTCCCATTTCTGAATGAATTTTCGGAATCAGATCAGTAGTTCCGAAGATAACGCCTAAATACATATTACACACATATACATACACATCACATTATCATCATCATCTTATACATATTTTTTTTTTTTTTTTTTTTTATAATTATTTTATTTTATTATGTGATTTTTTTTTTGATTTGATGAAGATATTCCAGGTTCATAGATCAGCACCCCAATTTTGTAATACACAATCATAATCCGCAAGAATTTGAAGGAAATTCATTATCCATTACTTCATATGTTTGTTGTGTGTATTGTGTTGTAATCTACTCGGCAACGTAAAATTTGCAATGAATATTGTTGAACCGTCAAAATGAAATGTCATTGCCATTATAAGTGTGTTACACAATTATTATTATTTATAAGTTTGTTACACAATTATTATTATTTATAAGTAAGTGTGTTACACAATTATTATTATTTATAAGTGTGTTACACAATTATTATTTATAAGGATGCAATTTTATAAATAAGAATATAACTGCCTATTATGGGCAACTAGCTTGAAGTTTCTAACTGGCCGACTTCTTAACAATTCAAAAGTCATCCTCATCATCATTTCAGCCGAAAGACGTCCACTGCTGGACATAGGCCTCCCCTAAGCACCGCCACTTCAACCGGATTCCTGCGGCCTTCAAAAGGTCATCGGTCCACCTTGTGGGAGGCCTTCCAACGCTATATCTTCCGATGCGTGCAATGGTCGCCACTCCAGACCTTTTCGGCCCCATCGGCCATCCGTTCTGCGAGCAATGTGCCCTGCCCACTGCCACTTAAGTTTGGCAATTCTTCAGTTCATTCGCAATTCAAAAGTGCCTGTAGGTTTCATCTTCTTCACCATTTCAGCCGAAAGACGTCCACTGCTGGAATAGGCCTCCCCCAAGCCACCGCTACTTCAACCGGTTCTGTGCTTCCAGTTCTAAAGTTCTGTGCTGTGTTGGTGTGTGTGTGTGTGTAAATGGTTTAATTGAAGTAAATGCTGAGGCTTTGAGTTTTAAGTTTATTGTAATCAAATTAGAAACATATTTGCTTGCACACACAGTGTCACAGTTCGCTTACGTACATACTTGTACCACCTATATCGCGTCAGTAATCAACACGTACCTAACTCAATCTATATACACACGTAAAATAGTAACGAATTCAAAACTGTACATTGGATATTTTCGAAAAAAAGTAATTTCGACGAGGTATGGGAACGATTCTAATGCCGACAATATAGTTTTTAGAATGTTTGTCTGTTTTTCTGGATGTATGTTCCGGATTGGCGCAAAAACGGCTGAATGGATTTGGAAGAAATTTTGCACACAGATAGTTTATAACCTGGACTAACATATAGAGTACTTTTTATCCCGGTAGTACGTTCCCGTGGGATATTTTCCGACATGCACGCAGGCGAAGCCGCTGGAAAAAGCTAGTATCATCATAAACTTAACACAAACAACATAATTATTATTTTACCTTTAACTTCAAAATACTACAATGAATTATAACAATAGTCAGTTAAACATCCATATTTGCTTAAACAAAACAATATTGAACCTCTATTTGTCTTGGAACATCTGTGCAAACATAATCACGATGTGTGTATATTTTTCCATTAGACAGCTTCGTGGTGTAGTGGCCACAAGCGTATCTGCTGAGCCTGAGGTATTGGGTTCAAGCTACAGGTCGGGCCAAGTGTTATTGGGTTTTTTCATTAACAATTTCTTAGGCTGGAGTCTGGATTAATAGTTAGTCTGATTGACGGCTCGCCAACTTTGACTTGAGTATATTTGTCGAAATGTGGGTATCTCACACGTGTGGGTACACTACTTCTGCCTATTCCCTTTGGGGACTACAGGCGCTATGTTATATATGTTCCATTAATAATACTACGAATAATATTCTAAAAGTTTTGTGCAATTAAAACCCGCTTGAGAGCAATAAATCTGTTTATATCTGGCAGTCAAAGTTATCGTTAAAAACTTATCCTTCTCTGTTAGTTGTTGTTTATTGCTAATATTTTAATTATCTCTCTGTGATTTTAGTTTTACTTATTTAGTTATGTGTGGTGGGGGAGTTTGTGGCGCCACTTCTTCTTCCCTGCTAAATCACTAGAAAGTGGTGAAGGGCGGGCGTTTTGAGGGACTATAAACTAAAGTAAAGTAAAAAATTTAGTGTCACAAATGTGAGCATTCACATGAATTTTGTGCATAGATACAGTATTTATTTATATTTGCTTTAGGTTCTGATGCTGATACCCAAACTAAGCCAGGCAAGTCCTGGCTTAGTATTTTGGGAGTCAGTCCTTGTGGAGCGTTACATCCGATCGTGTCCACGTGAATGTCGTGACTTAAATAATAATAGCTGTCTCATATAATTTTGGCGTTCGAAAAGTGCTGACTTTCAGCCTGCTTGAATAAATGAATTTCGATTTTGAAATAAAATGGGAGTGATAATTATTATTTTTAGAAAGATGTTGCCTTTGCAAGTCGGGATGACCAAGTAAAATGAAGGTTATTCTCAGTGGCTGTACTCACATAGATTATGCCGTGGTGAAACGATTAGCTGGACGAGATTGGTAGGGATGCCGACTACCCTAGATGCGTCGGACATAGAATAGAATAGAATAGAATAGAATACTCTTTATACATACCTACTTGATTATCTCCAGTCGTACCTAGAGGTTGTTTTAATTTAAGACAAACAACTGTTATAAGGAGGAACTCGTGGCTTTAGTAATGACAGCCGCACGGGGCGATCCATCAAGTTAAGCTACGCTCGCCAGGGTTGGTCCGTGTTTGGGTGTCCATCTTTACATACAGAGACTCCTCCGTGCCTCGGAAAGCACGTTAAGCCGTTGGTCCCGGCTGTCATTCCTGGATCTTTGTCGTTACGGGTCGTCAGAAGCCCGAAAGTCTGACAACCAATCTTACCAAGGGGTATCGTATTACCCAGTAACTGGGTTGTGGAGGTCAGATAGGCAGTCGCTCCATGTAAAATACTGGTATTCAACTGCATCCAGTAAGACTGGAAGCCGACCCCAACATAGTTGGGAAAAGGCTAGGCAAATTGATTGAACTATTATAAGGTGAGCAGTGGTGGCCCGCGTCTACAACTTACAAGTTATAAGTCGTGGGTTCGAACCAAGGCAAGCGCTTTACTTTGAGTAAATTATTTCATCACAGTGCTCTCAAAATGGTGAAGGAAAACATCGTGAGGAAACCGGCATGTCCTAGAACCAAAAATTCGAAGTTAGGTGACATCTACCAACCTGCACTGGGCCCGCGTGGTGGATTACAGTCCCTCTCGAAGAGAGGAGGCCTGAGTCCCAGCAGTGGGAACATTATAGGGTGATTATGCGGTTACCATTCATTCATCATCATAATGTCAGCGGAAAGACGTCTACTGTTGGATAGGCCTCCCCAAACATTTGAGGGGAGGTTGCCATAATCGCCACGCTTAGCAAGCGGGTTGGCGATCGCAGTATGGTGTTAAAATGCATAGAGAACGCTGCTGCCCATTCTCTAGTAAGTCCCTTAATCGCCTTTTATGACACCCACGGGAAGAAATAGGATGGTGGTATTCTTTACGTCCGGCATCACACGGTATGCGGTTATAAAACTATTATAATACGAACGTTTACCACATTAGTGTTTTTTTTTTGCCTACACGTTCTTGTTAATAACGGGATTGACAGTTGATAAAATTTATTATTATACCTACATTTTGTTTTGAAATTGAAATGAAATGAAAATGTTTATTTCAGACCAAGCACACAGTAAATGATGCAGGTCCATATAATGTTAGTAGGTAGATACTTATAGCTATGTTAGTAAAATGTAAAATATTTATTATTTTGTACATGCGTGAGCGACCAATGCCACAGGATTTGGCTGTCCACTCTGTGCGACATCACGCTCAGGAGCGTGTTGGAGCTACCATTTACCCAAGACCACAGGGAGGCCGTTCTATTGGGAAGCATTTATATTTAATTTAGAGGCGTAGCTTCTACAAGTTCTCAATATTTTATAATCAAGATCAAAGATCGTCGATCAAGAATCGTCTGGAATCATTGGAAAATTGAAAAAAAATGAGAATCAGTCAATGTATTGATTTCTGTTATCATAAGCCTGCTTTGAAATTAAATAAAATTCCCCTTTCGATAAAATCTGCCTTATCCTTTTTCAGTGACTAGGAAACGGAAGTTAATCAACGGTGCCTGAGAGATGGAAGATGCGACTCTACGATGTGGGTGCCATCTTGTCATGTGAATCTGTAAAATAATGTAAGTTTCTACAGTTTTTTTTTAGGTGAAATCTTCTTTAGCCGCGTTGAACGATTTTGTTAGGGGTAAGTCTTACGGGTTTGCGTCACCGACATAGTAGCAGTAAGTGAAGTTAAATTAACCACGTGAAAATATATTTTTTGTATACTGTGCATTGTTTAAATTGTGCTTTAAATAATAATTATTTTATTGAAGTGAAAAAAATTTTAGTTGCGTTTAGCGACAAGTTTTAAACTTCTGTCCCCATGATTCCATGTATTAACATTAGAATAATAAAAAAAATAAAAATTTAAATGTTAATAAATATTTTTTTTACTTTCATGAATGATTAGTAGTCATTGGATACATGAAGTGGGCTGCCATTGTAAGACGATTTAAATGCCACGGTGTATAATATACAAATACAATATAATATAAAAGCTGCTGCCTGCGGTTTCGCCCGCATGGCTTTTTCTAAAATAAAAGTAGCCTTAGTTACTCCTTATAACATCAGCTATCTGCCAATGAAATTCCTGTTAAAATCGTTTCAGCCGTTTCGAAGACTAGCCGAAACAAAGAGACAAACAAAAAATAAAACATTGTTTTTGTTATAAGTACCGTATGGATTTACTAAAAAGTTGTTATTTTGACATTATAAAACTTTAACTTCCTTTATTTGTATAATGTATAGATAAACAGTCAAGAAGAAAAATACGTACAAAGGTTTATCTATATTCAAATTAAGACATTTTTAAACATTATGATCTTCTAACTTTGCCTGCAATTTTTTCTTAAACTACATAATTATTTCCATACCTACATATTTTCAGTCTGTAGGAGTGGTCATTTTCCGTGTATTTTTGACAGTCGTTACGGGTCGTCAGAAGCTCGAAAGTCTGGCAACCAGTTTTACCAAGGGGTATCGTATTACCCAGTAACTGGGTTGTGGAGGTCAGTTATGCAGTCGCTCCATGTAAAATACTGGCATTCAGCTGCACACGGTTAGACTGGAAGCCGACCCCAACATGGTTTGGAAATGGCTAGTCAGATTGATTGCTTGATTATGGTAATTTGTTTAATATTATGTTTGATTTACTTATGAATACCTCTGCTCCACCAATCATAAACCGACAATTCAATCCAACATTAAGAAAAACACGATGCTAAATTTTCATGATTTTCCGAACCGAAAGCTCCAAAAACCATTTCTCTTAAAATGGTAAACTTGAAAGCGAATAGACGTCGTGTTATAACCAGTTATTTTTATTAGTTTACTCGCAGTCCCAGTCAAACTAAACCCGCTTGTTATTTATTTATTTTCAGGCAGTATTGGTGTCTGCGCCATATCCGTGCACAACAAAAACGAGGAGAACAAGGTCTGTTCGGAAACCATAATAAAACTATTATTTCTTTTCTGTTCATGGTGACAGCTTGCAGTTTGTCGATTTAATAACTGTGTGGTCGGGTCTTGGAATGTTAGGGCTTTTCTGTATTAGTTGAGTTGCAGTGTTATAACTACGATATTTTTGCAATGAACTAGTAATTTTTAGTTATGTATTTAATGAATGTAAAAATATAGGTATACCCAATTCCAAGGCTCAAACATTTGAATTACTAGTTACATATCATAACATCACGCTTGTTTTCTCCGAGGGTTGGGCAGAGATGTATCTGTCACCGTATGATTATTAACATCGTTAGTTTATAACCTATCTAGCGAGATAATAAACTATCAAAAAAATTTGAACCGCATCAAACCATTTACAATTAACGCATTATTTTTCGATAATTTATAATTTATCCATGGCAAACCGACAAATTGTGAACTGGTATTAAACTTGCATGCGACGAACGTACCTTGCGCTAATACTAAGGGCCAATTTCACCAATGAAACTGAGCGCAATCAGCACATCTAAGCTGAGTTCAAGAGCTGTCACTGTCAATATTCGAAAGAAAATAATGACACTGACAGCTCTTAAACGTGGTGTATGTGCTGATCGCGTTCAGTTTCATTGGTGAAATTGGCACTAAATAGTCAAGTGCACTGCTAGCTTCGCTCGCTCGGCTCACGCGCGGTCGGTCATAGTTCTAACCTTTTTTTTTTTTTTTTTGCCGGGGTGGAAAATGCTCATGGATGTCCTCCGCCCTGGGGTGGGCGGAGGGGTCTGTCAGACTCTTACTGACTAAAAACCACCCCGGTGTTCCCTTCCCACACTTGCACCGGGGATCTTGGGAGCTAGTATTACTTCCGTGATCCCCGGCCCGCCTCTGCGGGCCACCTCAAGTCTGCGGGGGGGTGAGGTGTTGGCCCCCCCGCGACGTCTGAAAGGGGCGCGCGTGGAACACTACGCGCCGCCACCTCGGGTCCAGTGTGATGGGTGAGTGGCCGGGTGAGCGGACGAGATCTCCCGCTCCCTTTCCGCAGCCTCCTTCTGCGACACGACTGTTTCGCAGAAGGATACCACCGCGTCCCAGGACTCCTCGCTGCCGGCCATCGACTCGACCACGGCCGGCAGCGACAGGTCACTGCCTACTCCTGAGATGAGGGCACGGCGAGGCTCCTCCCAAGCGGCACACTCTGCCAGCGTATGCCGCGCCGTGTCCTCCCGGCAGGTCACAGTTCTAACCTAACCTAACCCATTTGGTCGGGATGCCCTGGCTTAGTTACTGCGATGTTTCGATACTTTATAATCTCGCTAGATAGATTAGATATTAAACGGTGCTCACAATCTTACGGTGACTTAACTGTTGTACATCCATATTTTGCCAGGTATTCTTAAGTTCAACAAAATTTCATAGCAACAGTTTTTATCAATGGCTCAAAAACTTTATAATAAGTTACCAGGACAAGTTATCTCAAGTGTTAACATTAACGAGTTTAAAAGAAATCTTTTCGATTTGTTTAATAACTAGGTATATTATTCTGTTAACGAATATTTAAATGACAAATTTTAACTTTATTACCTGATAGCTAAATCCAATCTGTTGCTACATATAGCAAAAAAAATCAAAATAAAAAAGAAACAAAAGTCAAAAACATAATAATCAAAATTAACAAAATTATTTAGAAAGTCATAACATTCTAATTTTTTTGTTATATTTATTAATGAATTGGTGACATTATTTTTTATTTTTATTTTTTTTATTCTTTTTACTTTATTTAATTTGACATTTTAGTGATTGTACTGACTTTTGATTATCTAAAATGAATTTGTTTAAAAAAAAAACCTTTTATATTTTGTATGCCTTTTGGTGGGACACAGCTCGGATCTTATGTATTATAACACCTTCTTTAAGTACCCTGTGTTCACGAAATAAATGAGTTTTGAATTTGAAGTTCCATGTAATAGGCGACAAGTCTGTTAGGTATCATCAACCGGCCACTAATCCATCAAATATTAAACGGGCGTACTTGACTGCTGAAACTTTTTTACCATCCTACACATACCTCAACAGCCGAAACCTCAAGTCCACTGTTGGACATAGGCCTCCCCCAATTCAGAAGGTGTTTGCCTTAATCGCCACGCTTGACAGGCGGGTTGGTGATCGCAGAATGGTGTTAAAATGCATAGAGAACGCTGCTGCCCATTCTCTAGTAAGTCCTTTAATCGCCTTTTACGACACCCACGGGAAGAAATAGGATGGTGCTATTCTTTACGTCCGGCACCACACGGAACACATACCTACGCTTCTTTGATATTAAAAAAAACATTGTTTATTTTCATCGGTACTTCCCTGTAGTATCACATGTTATAATTATCTTAGATACAATAACAACACCAAGAACAATTAGTGTATTCCTACTCGAGTTTATGTTTACATATGTTTTGCACGTGTTTCTGTGACAAATAAAATTATTTATCTTTCTTCTTTCTTTTCTTATTCTGCAGACTTGAGTAGGCGCTCTTAAGTCTGCAGAATACACTAATATTTCTTCGTTTAAGACTAGAAGGAAAATCAAATTACTGTTTAAATTATCGGCTTTCATCAGCTGATAAAAGTATACTGCAGCTAATTGGTTTTCTAATGACCGCTATGTACTTATCCACCGTTTGAATTTAAAAGATATAACTGTGACATTCCAGGTCCTGCTTCATCATCAGGAGCGGCCAAGTGCTGCAGAAGCACGCTGCATCTGAGACCTGTAAGCATTCCAACTTCGCTTCGCCATCAGCAGCGCTTCGCTACGCTTCTGCTTACGCTCTACGTAGTACATACAGTCTTTATTGTACCCGCTTCGGAGCTAAGGGCAGGTGTTACATAAGTCTTTATTGTTAAATCCACTTGTGCCAATGGTTTTCATGATAGGTAGGTAGGTCATGAGCCTAACAATTCAGAGATGTGCAGGAGTACTTACCTAGGAAAATAAAATAATACATTGGAAAGCGTTGCAGGCTGAGCATTTTTAGTGCCTTTCTTTTGTGTACGAGATCAAAATAGGCTGCTTTTGTAATTGATCCTTAATGAATCTAATGTGTTTACTATCATATTGATCCTCTCTGAAAGATCAGTAAGTAACTGAAGAAGTCAAAGCTCAATACTTAATAACCAAAAAACCTTAAAACCGAACAGTACAAAACAACTATTTCAACAACACTAATACTACAACATACACACTATTACACACTACTACACACTACTACAAACTACTACACACTACTACACACTACTACAAACTACTACACACTACTACACAGTACTACACACTACTAAATACTACTACAAACAACTACATACTACTACATACTACTACAAACTATTACATACTACTACACACTACTACACATTATTACACAGTACTACGTGTGACACACTACTACACTCTACTACACACTACTATAAACTACTAAATACTACTTCACACTACTATATACTACTACACGCTACTATACATTACTACATACTACTACATACTGCTACAGAGTAGTTCAGACTACTACACATTACTATATACTACTACACATTACACTAACTACTTTCGATATTCAATTTACTTATTCATAAGGTGACGATATCGGCCAGTTCAGGAATCATTTCATGAACGTTATTTTCGGGAGCATTTATTTACGAAATTCAGAAGTATTGAATTGCCAACTTGCCTAAATCTTTGTATGAGACAAATGGACAATATTATAGTTATTTCTATCAACATTTCAAAGCACATTCACCTACATCAAGCACTGTCTTCTTTGCTTACATCCGCATACTTAGTTATTTAAAATTATCGGTGTATGGTTTTTATGCAATTTTAGACCCCAGAATAAATGATGATATTAAGTAAGAAACGTTGTTTTATTTTCCGGAACTGCTGCAAGCTTTTATAAATTGCAATCAAGGGCTTTGCTTTGGAGATTTTCTATCTAAGTTTAATAATTAGTCAGAAATCATGTTTGTATCGCCATTGTATTTCATCATCCTCATCTGCCTAGCCTATTCCCAACTATGTTGTGGTAGGCTTCCAGTCTAACCGGATGCAGCTGAATACCAGTATTTTACATGGAGCGACTACCTATCTGACCTCCACAACACAGTTACTGGGTAATACGATACCCCTCGGTATGACTGGTTGTCAGACTTTTGGGCTTCTGACGACCCGTAACGAATGTCAATGATCCACGAATGACCCCACGAGTGATCCCGACTGGTATTTGTAGATTTTTGTCGTTAGTCGACAGAAGCTTGAAAGTCTGACAACCAGTCTTACCAAGGGTTATCGTTTTATTTATTATCTGGGCAGTCTTTCCACGTAAAATACTGGAATTTTGCTGCTTCCGATCAAACTGGAATCCGACCCCAACATAGTTGGGAAAAGGGTAGACAGATGATGATGCATCACCACGCTTGGCTGATAAATTGGTGACTAGGTAATCATGTGTATCGACTTCTTACGATTTCTTTATAAACTAAGAACGGCCATATACATAAATCAGCCTATAATGTTCCCACTGCCTCCTCTCTTCCAGAGGGAATGGGCTGTAACCTACCACGCGGGCCCAATGCGGGTTGGTAGCACTGTCTTCGAATTTTGGTTATAGGACATGCCGGTTTCCTCACGTTGTGTTCCTTTACCGTTTTGAGAGCAGTGGTGATGAAATTATTTACACAAAGTAAAGTTCCTGCTTGGTTTCGAGCCCACAACTTATAACTCGTAAGTGGGGAGCGTTACCACTGGGCCACCAGTGCTTTCTCTCTGTCGTCTTGCGTACCAACAACCATAACAAGATCGTGTTGTCTGGAAATACAAGAAAGGTAATTTAAAGAGAAAATTGTCATCAAATTGCTCACCACATGTGATTCTTCCTCAAATTTTCGCTTTCTCTCTCGGTATACTGCCAGTGTATCAAAAAAATCAAATTCAATCATGGGCACTTATGAAACTTCAGGAGCTAGGTACACGGTTCCAATTAGTCGTTCCCTATGGAGAAGAGCCGGCAAGAAACTCCACGGTTACTCTTTTAAAAATAATTGGCTTCTACAATGTTTTCAAATTACAGTGTTAATAGGTATGGAAGGATAGTGTAGGCCTGTTAACAAGTACCAGGTACTTAATAAAATAGAAAATGGTCTACAAATTTAGTCTATGGTGTATTAATCTGTGTGTCAAATCAATTACAGTGCTGGACATAGGCCTCCCCCACGTTCAGCACGCACACTTCTATTAAGAAGGCCAATTCTGGTACTTAAAAACGATCAAATTCAAATTGCAATATCATCTCAGCAAATGTCACGTCGTTGAAATGTTTTTTTTACAGTGTGAGACTGAGATTATTATAAAAAATAATGTATTTATTATTATAAATATAAATTATTATAAATATAATAATATAAACATTATTATTTTTATTATAAATAGAATATTCTTAAACCCTTTGGAAATGCCCCTTTAGTTTTAAATGTGGGATATCATTCGATTTTGTTTTATTTTTGTCTGCCGTCGCTTCTTCATATCGTTTGACAAAAGCATCGGCATGCTATTTTAAACACTTGAAAATTATATTCAAGCACCATTTTAAATAATGTTACCTCTTGGAAAATACTAATATTCCAGAGAACTGAAATCTAATTAAACTTTTATAAAGTCATCAAAAGTATCTACATAATCCTTCACAGTTAAAATAATCCTACACCGAAACTTTAATTTAATATCTAAGTGGAACCTATCTATCTACACACATTTAATAATTTTACTGTAAAAGTACAATTTGAAATGTCTATACCTTATGAAGAGTTTCAAAAAAGTGGAATATTGTATCAAAACCAAGATGAACAGAAAGAAAAGTCGATCACACTCGGTTTAAAACCATAACATTTTTCTCAATTTTTTTTCCATCAGTTTCATTTCTAAGACCGGAAGCTAATCCGGTTCACAAGTCAATACTTCCAGTTCAATAAAACATGACCGTGTCAATACGTAACCCTACGACAGCCATCAGTTACCAAAAAGCAAAAGTAACCCGTCGCTGTTGAAGCCCCTTCGTGCGAAACCGGTCGACTAAAGCGCCACCGAGTAATTTTTTTCATAACTAAATGGCGAGCGGAAAAAAATCGCGCCCGTAACGGCATCTCTTAGCGGACGGCAGAATTTTTCACGAGTTCGGTCATAACACCCGACCACGTGCATTTGTTTTGGTTGGGTTTTTTTCTCGAAAAAAAGAGCATACATAAAGCTCACCTCGGCTGCCTCGTAGGTGCGCAAAGCAAAATGGTCGTCATTTTTTTTCTTCTCTTTTCAGCCATCTGTCCGTCCTTTTCGGTCAAAAATGCGATCGTTATTTCTGTTCCGGTGCGGGTGTGTGCGTCTAGCGGCCGGCGTGCTAAATATACGCCACGTTTACGCGGAGTGAATTTCAACTGTGATACTACGGAATAGGGTTAGTTTTTGTATTGGATCAAAATCGTCTTACGTCTAATGTTTGACGGAGAAAAAATAGAAATATAGGAGGCACGGCGTGTACGATAAAGAGAGCCGGAGTCGTTAACGATTCTGCGCCGGGAAGTTGCGCAGATTGCGTTTTTGGTGCTTTTTTTGGGGGCAGCACCTCACACCACGGGGAGTTTTTTATGGCTGTCTTTTTCTGGCACGCAGTCTCTCTCGGCGCTGCGATGTGTTAGCGGCTGTGCGTGTGTGCGGGGGCAAGCACCTAGCGCTAGATTTTTGCGTGCAAACTTCCTAGATAGGTGATCGGCTGGTAGGTACATAGTCGCGGTATATAATGAGATGTCACCGCTATGTACATAGTAAATAGAGCTGTGGAACAAAGCGTATGTACGTTGACGCTGATTAATCGTGGTCTTTCATAATTCCGCGCCAACCTACTGACTGTTAATTGCCTATTCAGATGAATATGAAAAGTACGCGTAGGTTTTTCAAACAAGTATATACAACAAAGGATAGACCTTTTGATAGATTTGGGCTTTGATTTTTAGTCTAACTTTTTGCTGACATTATTATTCTTCGTTTCTGTCTAGGTATTTATGAATTCACCTATTGAACTAGTATCCGTTAATGATGATACCTATTCATCCCAATAATCAATAGGGTGGGGGATAAGCTCGCAACAGTTGTGTGCGACGGCAATTAATAAAGCCCCTTGCTGTCGGCTCCAGCCTCGATATACTCTTAATGAATTAAATGTTATTGTATTGGCGCCAAGCGTAGCCATGGCAACGCGTCGAGTTTTCTTTTTTAAAGACTGGCGCGGTCGCGTTCGGAATACGGTAACTATCAAAAAATATAAATTTCTGAATCTTTTAATGAAAACATTTTGTTAATTTCTCAGTTGCCTGATATTAATATTTTGGCTCTTGGAGACATTTTTTTGTAACTTTTCAAAAGCAGTTTGAGCTTTAAGATTGGGATTTGGAGGGAGAAAGTGGTGATTTATGTTTTAAATCACGACGTTGGAAAGGAAGTACCTTAAGCTAAGGTGTAGCCAAAAAAAAAATGCCTTGAGTTAAAAAAACTGCATTCTGATCTTTGAATAGTATCAGATCTATAATTGAGGGATAAATTTTATGCCTTTTATGTTAATTTTTATAATTTACTCACGGTTTTTTTTTTTCATTCGTTAAGTTGTTTCCATCGCCATCACCAAGTTGTACAAGTTATTGCAATAAGTTTAAAAAATGATGCTTAAGATGAACTCTTAAGCATATGGTATGCTAGTATTTCTCAAAGAGATCTATCCTATGTCAACAAGCAAAAGACTTTCAACAAGGGGATACAGAAAAGTAAAACATTTGAAGTGTGGAGCAAGAGAATAACAAATGTTTTTATTATTTTGTGTTTGTTTGGTATCGCCTTTCGATGTTGTTTTCTTATTAGCTTTACGATACATCGACAGATCATTTCAACAATTTATTTGACCATTTATGACACACAAACAGACAAGAAGAAAAGTTGAGAAAATACGTACAAAGGTATCGCTTATCTCTTAAGAAATCTTTTCTTAATTATTATTATTATTATACCAGCGATATGAAAGTAGATAAAGAGATGTAGACACCGTGTGTAAGAGTAGAAGAGATAATAAAATACATAGAACTAAAAATAATTCACATAATTATCAGCCGAAAGACGTCCACTACTGGACTGGGGGGGGGGGGAGGTAATAAATACACACGTAACTATGACGAAGTGGACAGATAGTGTTCTTTCACTCTTTTTAAAATACTACAATAGTTTGGCAATCCCTAATGTCAGGCAGAAGTGAATTACACAAACGCACTGCGTCAATCTTATTATTGCAAATCATTTTTGGTTTCTACATATACTCTGTCTTTGAAGTTCTTCATCAGATCACTACAGTAAATAAAGAATTATACAGAAAAATCTGTTCTCTAACAGCTTAATGGAATCAAGAAAACATAATTGAAAGGAGAACCTGAGTAGTCAAGGGGAAGTATCTTTTACATACTGTTTTTGCTTACTATATGTCAACTGCTAGTCACATCGATCCTGTGGCTTATGTCTCATCAAATAGAATTAAACATAACGTCAAAAAGTAAGCTGTCAAATACAGTAGACTGACATCGGTATTATTTCCGTTAGATTAAAAAACTAACTGTCGAAAAATTATGAACTGGAACAAACCGTTTACAATTTAACGCACTATTTTTCGATAGTTTATAATCTACCCATGGGAAACCGAAAAAGTATGAACTGGTATCAAACTTGCTTGCAACGTAACGGACCTTGCGCTAATACTTAATAGCCCGCCTAGCTGCGAGCAACTTGGAAGTAGCGCTCGCCGGCCGCAGCTGTGGCAGCGCTCGCTCGGCTCGCGCGGTTTGTCACTGTTCTAACCTAACCTATTTCACCGCATTTCCATCTTTCGACAGTTTATAATCTAACGGAAAAATACCGATAGATTATAAACTAACGGTTCTCGCAATCTTACGGTGACAATATTTTAAGACCATAGAGTTCTTATGGGATTTTCTGTAATCTGTAAGTATAGAACTATTTTCTGTATTTTTTTCAAAATTTTAGGCTTAGTAGGTTTGGAGTAAAGGGGGCGATGGTCAATTTTCATCTATTTTCTTTAATAACTTAAAATCTTTTTATTTTAAAATTATAAAAAATTATATTTGAGACCCTCATAACAATGCCTTTCATTTGACTCGTACGGTACACATTCCAAACTCTTAATTTTTTTTTAATTTGTCGCCTAAAACTGGCGTTTACTTAAGTAGTTAACGAAAGTTAATTAAGTTTGTTCTTAGGATGAATTGATTCCCACTACGAAACCCTTCATTGTGCGTGGTCCGACACACACTTGTCCGCTTTATTTTCCTCCTAGGGCGTCCCCTCCCGGCGTTTCCCCTTACTTATGCCTTGTAAATACCTTTTGTTAGTCACCTTCATTCATCCTCTCGACATGAACAAACCATCTAAGCATACTCTTTTATTTTTTTTTTGTCACAAGGTCGGCAGTATATCAGTTAGTAAAAATATAGGAACCTTCGAAACATCGCTAAGATAACTGAGGGCCTAGACGAAGTGTGTTCTATCAGTAATTACGATCATGGAAAAGTCAAAAATGTATTGGATCGACATAAGCTACCGAAAAGCTGATATCAATCCTGTTGAAATTCGTTATGGAAATCACTTTGAAACCCATTACCGCCTCTTGGGCAATCATGGTGATCAAAGCTCATGCCTTCTCTCTTTAAGACAAGGTATTTTCCTTGCAGTGAGACAGTAATAGGCTGTTATTATTTTACAAAAACCTTCAGATAATGATAATTAAAT
Source organism: Tiliacea citrago (assembly GCA_963921375.1). Taxonomy (NCBI): domain Eukaryota; kingdom Metazoa; phylum Arthropoda; class Insecta; order Lepidoptera; family Noctuidae; genus Tiliacea; species Tiliacea citrago. Next base: position 18,284,606 of record OY992798.1, read on the forward strand.
TTTTGATTAATACCGTCGCTAAAAACGTATACAGCATTCATTTTGAACGTATTAGGTACTAATTTCCTTTTTGGTGAAATAGTAGGTACGCACTTCAAATGAAAAGAATTTAATTAGGTGTATTTGCCAATGTTTTGATGAGCGATTGGTATTCCATTAGAAAAGGAATCATTATTAGAATAATTGTATTTGATCAAAAACATACAGGCAGTTATTGGTGATACACTATATTACTCTTTATTCTATGATCAGTCTGTTATTGAACATCTGTGTCTGAACTAGATATAAAATATCTGTATTTCAGACATAAGCGCTCTTCCCCTGTTGTAGGCGACAATTAGAAATTAAACTTTATTTGACCTTTAAACACATTAAACATAATAATTATAAAATATAATAGATTCACGATACGTAATTATTTAGTAATTGATCGAATGTGTCACTTTAGTGGGAATTAGTTGTAGTTTTAAAAGCATTAAGAGATACTCATTTGTTTTTTTTTTTTTCCTTAATAAAATTATAATCAAAAACGTTTGAATTATTTAGTTTATTATCAACATAGATTTATAAATAGTAAGCGAAAGTTAGCACAAAACTTTTATAAACATGGGCTACGAAAATGCTACAGCGCGAGCGTAGCGATTAGCTTGAAGCGCCATCTGTACATGTTTAGAAGTACTAAAATACACTGTTTTGAAAACCGTAGTAAGCTGGCAGCTTGCATAAGACATTCGTTTTATATTATAATGTATTTTTTTTATATATTTTTAATTTTCCTGATGTCACTATTGAATTCATGGGCAATTTTTCTAAAACAGTAACTTTAATAACAGCGCCATCTATTGGTGAGTAGCCAAATTTCAACCCAAGTTGTAAACGGGTGTCAAACACTGTACGTAGAATTGAGTAGGGTGAGCATCTTTTCTGTATCGTGAAATTTGGGCTTTTTTAAACTTCGACTGGACTAGAAAAAATATTAGAGTTAAGTTGCTGTATGTTTACTTTCCATTATTTCAGAATTTTGTACAAGTTATTTGCAGAGATGAAAGTACCTACAATACAAGATACCTCAAAAAAAGTACCTGGAATACAAGCTGCAAGATACTCTTGGAAATAGTATTTGAAACACGTAATTAATAAATAAAATTAAAGATATAAAATACTTTTTTCAAGGAAACATACAATTATTAATTTTATGGCTTATTTAGCTTGTTAATTAATTTTGAACAGTGGGGCTTGTTACCCAGTAATAAAAGCCACATGGGTCGATCAATCAGGTTAAGCTACGCTTGCCGCAGTTGATCATTCGATGGGTGACCATCTTTGTCGTTGACATTCATGTCGACGTCATTCTGTATCATTTAAGTATTACTAGTTCAGTTTTGTCTTTATGATGGAATGCCGTAATGAATAAGGGTATTTTACCAAACGTAGTATTTCCAAAATACTAAATTAACAAAAGAATGTGTCTAAATACAAGATACAAAAAAAGTATTTCATTTAAAAGATAAAAATACGTATTATGTAAGTATCTTGTATCTGTATTTCAAATACTTGTATCTAAGTTAAGTCACATCTCTGATTATTTGATTATTTAAAGACTGAAATTATAATTACTTACCTATTAGTTCGATCACGTAGGGAAACTCTAAGCATAGCCCTCTCCATTGCCCTTTGGGTGACTTTTAGCCTTCTGATAAGGCCATTGGCCATTGTGTGCGACCACGTTTCAGCACAACACGCACTGGTCAAAGACTTTCATCTTGAGACACTGCGGTATGTGGGACGAGCAGATATTGCGTAGCGTCCCGAATGCTGCCCAGCCGAGTCGGATTCGATGATTGACCTCTTACTCGAAGTTGGACCTCCCTAACTGGACAGTTTGTACGAGGTAAACATACTCGTCCACAACTTCGAGGGTAGCGTTTCTGATCTTCATGAGAGTGGGTGTTACATGGGCATTTGACATGACCTTTGTCTTATCCATGTTTATTTTAAGACCCACCCTTTCGGAAGCTCTACTGAGGTAATAGAGTGTACTGAGGTCTTCCATAGTCGCAGCCATGACAACTATATCGTCGGCAAGCCGAAGGTGAGTGATGTACTCGCCATTGATGTTGATGCCTAGCCCTTTCCAGTCCAGAACCTTGAAGACATCGTCCAGTGAAGTGGTGAACAGTTTCGGAGAGATAACGTCTCCCTGCCTCACACCTCGCTGCAGAAGGATAAGTTTCGAGGTGGTCCTGGAGTCGGACTGACATAGTGGCGTTTTTGTACAGACACTTCAGCACCTCGATGTACCGATAGTCAATCTGGCACCGTTGAAGCGACTGCAGTACAGCCCATGTCTCGATCGAATCGAAGGCTTTCTCGTAGTCCACAAACGCTAAGCAGAGAGGCAGATTATACTCTTCGGTCTTCTGTATAACCTGCCGCAGCGTATGTATGTGCTCTGCTTGGAGTTTCTTTACGTGATCGAATCAGAAATGAAGAGATTCGCAGGCGAACCAAGGTAACCGACATAGCCCGAAGAATTGCTAAGCTTAAGTGGCAGTGGGCAGGACACATTGCTCGCAGAACTGATGGCCGATGGGACCGAAAGGTTCTGGAGTGGCGACCGCGTACTGGAAGACGTAGCGTTGGAAGGCCTCCTACAAGGTGGACCGATGACCTTGTGAAGGCTGCAGGTAACCGCTGGATGCGGGAAGCACAGAACTGGTCGAAGTGGCGGTGCTTGCGGGAGGCCTATGTCTAGCAGTGGACGTCTTTCGGCTGAATGATGATGATGATGACCTATTAGTTTTGTTTGAATGGTTAAGCTAACAAGCTAACTGTGGTACCGTGTGGTGCCGGACGTAAAGAATAGCACCATCCTATTTCTTCACGTGACTGTCGTAAAAGGCGACTAAGGGACTTACTAGAGAATGGCCAGCAGAGTTCTCTATGCATTTTAACACCAAACTGCGATCGCCAACCTGCTTGCCAAGCGTGGCATGTCCAGCAGTGTACGTCTTTCGGCAGAAATGATAACTGTGGGGACATTGTGCAACTAATTCATACAATTATTTTATTTTGTGCTTACAAAACCTATTTTGTTTGTTATGAATGTTTAAGCTAACATAATAATACCAACCTATTACTGTCCCACTGCTGGGACACAGGCCTCCTCTCTCTGTGAGAGGGAGTGGGCCATAATCCACCACGCGGGCCCAGGGCGGGTTGGTGAATGTCACATGTCTTTGAATTTTTGGTTCTAGGACATGCCGGATTCCTCACGATGTTGTTCTTCACCATTTTGAGAGCAGTGGTAATGAAATATCACAAAGTAAAGTGTTTGCTTTGGTTCGAACCCATGATCTAACAACTCGTAAGTCATGGGTGTTACCACTGGGCCAGCACTGTTTCCGACCTGTAACCATGGCATATAAACATAGAAACATAGATAACGAAGTATTGTATTTATTTTATTTCTTATTTTGTTTATTTTTATCTCATTTAATGCTGCACCGGTTGTGGCATAAGGTGGGGTAAGTCCATGTCTATTCATAAACCAGCTGTATTTAATGGCAACAGGTATCACCACTCCACATGCTGGGAAAAAACTACAGGTATGTGAGATCTTTCTGTATATTGTCTCTAACTTTTAAGGTCCCTTTCTTTTTCAAACACTTACCAGAAGCTGCTGTCGACCTGTCTGCTTATCTGTCAGACTGTCACTTTAAGAATACCACGTAACGAAGATAGAGAGCTAGATAAGGTGGTTAAAATATAAACAAACAGACGTCATCACAGCTTACAAACAGCGATTATCATAAGCACCTAATTACAAAGTCATTAACATGAATAATTAATACAATGTGGAAAACTACAAAATAGTTACATTGGTAAATAATTTATTTTCACTCACCCCACTTTTATAATTTTATATAAACGTTCTAGCCAATCACTAAATATATTTACGAATAAATTAAATATTGTGTGCATTAGCTATTTATAAAATAGTACCCCCGAGTACCCCCTTTACCGCGAATAGAGTCACCCTATTGCTAGTAATAGACGAGGGTGTCTATTTTGGCCTTCAAACGAAATTTAACTTTATTTTAAGTACTATTAGGTTGACTTTACCTACCAGCTTTCTTTTATTATATACTTTTATTCGATTTTATATAATCCGTGACTATTTTATGTATGACGTGGGCATACTGAAAATTGTTTATAAAATTTTAGAGGAATTATATTATGGAGGCAGACTGAAAATAACATGTCATGTCCAAAATGAATATCCGAGAGCATTTTCATTTTTAGTACTTCGGATATATCGATGGAAATTGTGGTTTTTATATAAACCAGTTTGTAGATGACAGAATTTGCATGCAACACCTAGCGTATGTCAGTTCAAGTGAAAATCAGTTTCATATCAATGGCATTGCTCGAGATAATATTAAAGAATAATGATAACTCTTTATCTAATTTTGAAGTTCCATATAGCTAGTAAAAAATGAGTTAGGAAGTTTTGTGGACGTGAGATAGGCAGTCGCTCCATTTAAATGAATAATATTCAACTGGGTTCGGTTAGATTGGAAGCTGACCCCAACATGGTTGGGAAAAGATTTGGCAGATGATGATACCTAGTAAAAAAAAACGAGCGAGCCAGATGTTACACGTCATATACGACTACTGTAAAGTAGTCGTATATGATGTGTAACATCTGACATCTCACCTTGGTATTAAGCAACTGAGCAGCGACAGAAATTAAATTCAGATAAATTTATTCGAATAATTATTCATTACTAGTGGTCGCCCACTGGTTGAAATTCGACCCCCTCTACTTACAATCTATATATCTAATACTTACTAATTCCATGCTATCAAAAGTACTTACTTAATCCATGCTCAACCCGTCACTTCCTGTCTACACACTTCCGTCCCTGTTCACGAAATCACTCCCACAGAAATAAAGTGTCACTTAACAAAAACGTTGAATAGGTAAGATATATGAGCCAATAGAAAATTTTATAAGATTTTTTTTTTTATATGTTTATTTTATTACAATAAAAAATAAATATTATTAAAAAAAATCCTATTTGCTTATTACCAAGCTCTGTTACTGTCAGCGAGACTAACGCATTATGAAAGATAAATTCTGCGTTAGTCCCGGAGCTGACAGCAACAGAGCTGTGGCATTGTATTTTGTAAAGTGTTGATGACTTCATAACTAAAAATTAAAGAACAAATCACTGCCTTACTATGGTCTGTTCTAAAGGTATCTGATAAAAGTGTAAGCAAGCCGTGTTCAGGTTAAATTATGTCACTAAAGAGATGTAAGGAAAACAAAAAGAAGAAAGAAAGAGAAAGAGCGAGATGTGTGTGTGTGAGGGTGTGTGGGTGAGGGTGTGTGTGTGTGTGTGTGGTTGTGTGTGTGTGTGATGTGTTGCATTAGTATATATTTTTGATTTTTGAGTTATCTATCCCCTATGTTGCACCTGCCATGTTTTGTCCCTGCATCCTAAGGTTGACTGGTAGAAAATGCCTCAGGCATTAAGTCCGCCTTTGTACAGTAGTTTCTTTACTTGTGCATAAAGTTTTAATAAATAAAGATAAATTTCAGTAACTTATTCATCTGTATTTAGAAGGTTTCAACTTAACTCACTACTCAATAAGTATTGTAAATGTCACCTTAAGATTATGAGCACCGTTAGTTTATAATCTATTTAGCGACATTATAAACTTAGTATTGAAAAATTGCGAACTATCTATATAATCTATCAATGTCAAATCTGAACTTATCGACAAGGGTGCATAATCTGTCTGATTTTATCACCTGTAAAATTGTGAACCATCCCTGATTGGTAGGTCTTGGCGGTAGCCGAGCCGAGTTTCCTATCTGACTCCTCTGAGAAGAAAAACCGGAACAAACTCAGAGGTCACAGTCTCTTTTAAAGTCCAGACATAATCTTGGAATAATCTTAGAACTTAGCTTTAAAGACACTCATCGTGCTAATCATAGCATGGAAAGACTTCATGAAACTGTCTATGACCTGTCCGCTCTAGTTAATTGCCGCTGACTCTCATTCATTATTCTTGGAAGCAAAAAAAGCCTGGAGTAACTAATAGCAATTTGCTTACAAAATAATATAAGAATTTCTTTTAGCTAGATGATACCGGCTCTAGGAAAGCTCGTACAAACTGTAGGTAATAAGTGCGTTTTTTTCAATCCAATTTTCCAACAGACACAGATTTGATGGATAGGTAGGTAGATTAATTACGATAACATGGCCCGCATCTCCACAATTCAACATTTTTGAAAGTATTTACAAAGCGCCACCAAGACTCAGAACGCATGTATGCGTAATGAGACGGCCGTCAAACAAAATTGAATCCACGGATTTGTTGCTCGACTAGTGGCGTCATTAATCGCTCATTATTATTAGTATGGCGCTGCCCTGACGTACTCTATGAAAACGACACGTAAGTTATCTTGCGCGATCAGCTAGATATGATTAGTAGACCAACAAATCTGGCAATAAGTGAGATATTACGAGTACAGGGGTCTACTCCAAAGCGCTAAACCGAAGTATCGGCCGAACGTTCGGCCGTTTTATAACTTCCATTTTTTTTTTTTTGACTTTGAGTCCTTAACCGACTTCAAGTCACAGTTTTGACTTTGGCTTATCTCTTCGACTGTCTTTTTTTTTCGCTGTAGTCAGCGATAGTTAGCCTTAGTAAAGAAACGACCGAACATTCGGCGGATACTTCGGATTTATTTTCGGAGTAGACCCCCTGATTGCACAAAAACTATGGATAAATTCGAGGAATACGAAGATGAATACTTACAACTACATACAAACTCTTTCGTAAGGATGTGACTACACACATTGAAACAGTAACTTGGAGGGGCGAGCCATATTATCGTAGTTTATCTCTACTAGAACGAGGGTTGGTACAAGGAATCGGGAACGAGCTTGATATCAAGGAGAAAATTAATGAAACTTCGTTCCCAATTCAGTTCATCCCAATTCTATTTATCTACTCAATTAACTAGTTTCAATGAGTAGGTAAAGGTTTCGTTGAATAATGTGGGGAATAGATATTAATGATTCAAAATAAAAATAATTTAAGGTAATCACAGATGATAACCCTACTACCTACATAATTTTTTCGTTTGGTATTATAAATTATTAAAAATTATATTAAGTACTTTCGAACTCAGGAGGTGATTTGAAAGAATAGGTAATAAAATAATACTTTGCAAATATTTTAACTCAGAGAAATTTAAATACTAAACAAAATGGCTCTACCAAAACCCCGCAAAAAATAATTTCAATACAAAGCACGAATTCTATTATTTTTATATTCATTCTCTCTAACCTACATAACATTAAAAAGCCTACTTCTTTTGTAACGGCCCCTATAATTGTATCACGTACCATAAACCCACAATACAGGGTGAATAAAAACAAAAACGGATTTATTTCTTACGCATTCAAATTAAGCTTGCCCGCCATTTTTATAGCTTAAAGCAGTCCGTAGCGAAAATAAACGTCCTTTATTTGGCACATACAGGACTTATTTGGCATATAACGTAAAATAAAGCTGGTTCATATGAATAGGTCTCCATCGTTCACACAAAACCCTTTAATTTTCACAAACGATGTATGGTGAATGAAGATATGTGAAAGAATGGTTATTAGTCTGTACTGCTTTAAGTTTGCTATTGTCTCCGAAAGCAATCTGTAGCTTATTTTATCTTTCAGCTCTTGCTGTGTTTACTAAAGTCCTTCTGTGTGTACCTATGTCATAATTATATGTGTAGTTGAAATGATTTTAATTATTGCAATAAACACTTTACAGCAAAATATTTTGTATTTTTTGTTTGATAACAGCTAGCATAGGACAGTTTCCTAGTAACTACCTCTACTCCTACAACGTCCTATATTTATTGATAAAGCATGTACTCGTTCTTCACCTAATATAAATGTTCTGTTTTTGAACGTGCAAACCATCCTTAGAATACAAGAACACATTGATCAGTGTCCATCAAGTATTTACCTATACAGGAAAGACACTCATCAGCATCATTCTCCTGCCCTTATCCCAATTGATTTGGGGTCGGCGCAACATGTCCCTTTCTTCCATACTTCTCTATTAGTCGTCATCTCGGTAGTCACTCCCTTTCTAGCCATATCATCTTTCACACAGTCCATCCATCGTTTCTTTGGTCTTTCCCTACTCTTATAGCTATCGACATGCATACTCAAAACTTTCCTCACGACATTTTCCTCATTCCTCCGCATCACATGCCCATGACAACCGATTTCCGCCAAAAAAGAAAAAAACACCACAAAATAAACCACTGCAGTACCTAATATAAAATTTGTGTCAAAAGCTGTATCATTCTCAACTTTTATAAGTTTCGGTGAAATAAGCTTCCAATTTTTCCGTTTAGTACCGGACGTAAAGAATAAATAGCACCATCCTATTTCTTCCCGTGGGTGTCGTAAAAGGCGACTAAGGGACACTCTCTATGCATTTTAACACCATACTGCGATCGCCAACCCGCCTGCCAAGCGTGGCCCTTATGGCAACCCCTCACAAATGTTGGGGGAGGCCTATGTCCAGCAGTGGACGTCTTTCGGCTGAAATGAAGAATGATGAAGCTCCCAATTCACGTTATCCTGATGCTCACACGCCATTTAAACACGATAAACGACGAAATATTATTCAGCCGCATTTAAGCCATATCTTTTCTACATAAAAGTGGGTGCGCAGACAATTTTATAATCCACCCCATTTAGCACACCAGCCCGACAATAAAGCACCCAGTTTCCCTTCGAAAGCTCGCCATTTTTCTCCGCAGGACCCCACATATATTAATAATATATTGCACTGTAAGAAATCGCAAACGTGAGGGTGGGCCGGCTAAATGCTCCTCGATCCCTTGCAGCACGACCAAAAAAATATACGAAATCCCACACACGAATCTCAACTAAATTTTAAGGGGTGTAAGGTATAGTTTTGACTGGAAAAATACAGCACTTAATCACCGCTGTCTCTCGCATAATATGTATGTAGAATGGTCGCGTACTTAGGCCTTTTTTAGAAAAAAACTGTGACGCCTCGCGGATTCAAGATGGCGGCCGCTCCATACGTATTTTGTTTTCGTGTAATTACATGCTCTTCAGAGTTTTAAATGGGATTATGTTTGCCGAGTGAAGTCATTCGAAATTAGGACGTTATTGTTTTTGGCGCGAACTGAAATTCGATTGTAAAGGGAACATGATGTTGACAAATGGAGGGAAAAGACAAAAAAACACAGACAGACGTTACAGAAGTTTATTTTTTTTATGAAAAATGAATACACAAAAAAGATTTTGTTGCGTAAACTCGGTTTAGATGACCAAATAATCAGAATATTAATAATTACAAAGGAATGTAAAAGTGAAGTTCAAGAAGAAATGAAATCTTACAATGTAAATGAGTATACAGCAAACAAAAATTATAGGTAAGAGGTAGGTATATGTTAAGGAGAATTAATACCAAATCACTTAAAAGAAAGCAAGCGTAATGTCACTTGGGATCTGCACAGTATCTGCAGGTCAACTGAAGGTGAGATCCGCAAGCGAAACACTTTGGATGCAAAAGTTCTCATGTAATTCCTTAGATTAGGTTATAATAAAATTAAATCTAGAATATAGATTAGATTAGAGATTAGTTTTTGGAAGGTGTAAGTAAGACGTGTGTGTATGTATGATTTACCTAGGTAGGTGTAATGTTTGGTGTGTCGTAGGTAGTGTGGTGTGTAATGTACCTATAGTATGCATAAAAGACTACACTGCGATCACTAATTCATCCAAGCTTGGTGAATTAGCCACATGATGATCATTCGCATAATGATTTCATTATATATATTATATTTTCTGTGTAGTAAAGTTCAATAAATTAGGAATCTAAATAGTAGTGAATTGTCGATTTTGAATCTAGAACAATAGTGAATATTAAATCTCTAGTTATGTTGAAAGAGACACAAAGACTGGCATTTAAAATATATACTCGTATGAAGGTAGCAGCTAACGTTCTAAAATTAAACCGAATGTAACAACAGCTAACTTTTGTTACTTAAAGTCAACGATCTTTTGTTTAAAAATAATATTTTGAATGTTGATCAATTAGTGAATATTAAATCGTATTCTATGTATCATAAATTGCAAGCACGCACAAGGCTTTTCAAATTAAAAAAATAAGCTCGAAAAGGTATTTAAAAAAATCTATGACGGCAGCTGACGTTCTAAAATTAAACTAATTTGACAACAGCAAACAAAATGTCCTCACATCTGTCAGTTTTTAAAAATCGAACAGTGAATCGATATTGGTTGTGTGGTTTTAAACAATGAAAGCATACGTTCGGTATTGATTGTGTATCGATTTTGTGTTTGTTGAAATCAATATCAGATATTGGTAAAATATCCCTGTTTGTTGTTCGTCAGCTGCTTTTCAACCAACCGCGCGTGAGTTATTTTTAATTATTAACGAAAGGATACAATATGTTTTGGTTGTTTGCTAAATATGAGAACAGCCGATCTATTCAGTAAAAATTTCACCGTGAAACATTAGGTGAATTCTCACTTCAAGTGAGCTGTCAATAGTGTCAATCTTTAAATCACTAGATCGTTGAGGTAGGAATACTATGGAGATGGCATATTATACTTTATGAAGAATATATAAAAAAATATATAACATATAGACACAGACATGTCATAAAGCGCTTTGTTTCTTTCTAATTAATCAAGAGCTACATATGAAAAGAGAGACATCTAAATGTTTGTCTAGGACTAAATATACGGCAAGACTTTTTTGTGACGTCAAAATCATGTCTACGCGTGACCGGACGCCATGTTTAGTGCGAAGATTTTTGGTACAAAACTCGGCAATGTACTGTCAAACGGTTGCTTGCTCTCTCTCTCGCACTTGCAGTAACAACCCTAAGAAAGGCGGCCATTTTAAGTGCTTGATTTTTGTAAGTAGACACGCTAATTTTGTAGTAGGTTTAAAGTCAATGCACTAGGTAGACTGACAGCTTCAGACCGCTCACTTCAAGCTCAATTCGCTCAAGCTTTTACGGTGAGATTTTACGGAATAAGTACATCGGCCAGTTCTATGAAAACTGAATTTCTAATAACTAAAAATTATTTTGAATAAAAAATATTTTAGTTTGAATGTGTAAGAAGCATTATGAGTAATTTTAATTCATTTTTCAATCGGTAAATACATAAACCAATAGATATATTAGTTTGAGAGGAAAATTCTTCACGGAAAATGATTTGAAATGCTCCGGTCAAAAATATAATGTTAGTGAATAGGTTAGAATTTTTAAAAGGATATGTACCTGACCTTAAAAAATTGTTCAATTTATTTTTATCATTTTGTTACTAAGTATTTTGTTGTGTTTAAACTATCACTTACGAATTTACGGATCTATAAATCTACAAGAGAAATCGGTATTCTACCAATTAGGTAGTACTTACCTACATTTTCTTTTGTTAATTATATTCTCATACATATTCTCAATTAATTTTGGATATTTTTGAGATGCTAGTACACAAAATTAACATGAAATCGCCTATAAATATTCAGATATTTTGGTTTTCTCTTAACAAACTTGTATCTATACTACCTTAATCCAGATATTATGTTCGTGGTGTCTTATTGAGTAAATAATCGATTACTCGAATATAAATCATAATGGTTATTATTAAACATGAAATCAATAATAAAAGTGTCACCATTAATTACATTTGAAGCAGTTTTGAACTTGCAATCACATTTCAAACTTATCACAATTTTGTGTTTCTTTAGAATAAAGTTACATTAATTATATTGAAGCTGTTTAACAGTGAATGTCATTATTTCTTAATGTTTGTCAGCAGTTATGATACTGCTGACAAACATTAAGAAATAATGATAATAAATAAGAGCCCGTTTCATCACTTTAAAACAAATTATTTTTTTTGCTTTATATGGCGTATAATTATTTTAAAAAAATATTTAAAGTATCTGGGTACTGAATAATTGATATTTAAAAAACATAAAATTGTTATCTAACTGACCAGAAACTACTATTTTTGAACGATGTGTTTCACCATTTTTTTTTTCCCAATTTTTCTAATCATGACAAAACAAGCTCTCAAACATGAATCCAATACAATAAAAACTATTTACTATAATCCAGTCATACAATCATTAAATACGAATCGATTTCCCTCCAATACCGATTGCAATCTATACTCATATCAGTATCGGTATCGATAAAAGAATTCCGCCAGCGAAGTGTCGGCCATCCGATCGTGAGTAAATATTGGTCGATTTTGTCTTTTTAACCGAACGGGGCGTCCGTGGCCGAGTTAGAGGTTATTGTTCCATTTTTGAAATTCCCGCCGAACTTTGTTTTGTTTTTGACGTGTAATGGCGACGCGTTGAAAATGTTTTCGTTTGACGATGTATTGGTTTGCTCTGAAAAAGAAGATGTTTATAAATCATGTAAGGATTTAGAGTTGTTATTTCACGTGTAGGTTAGAACTTTTATACAGCACATGCTAAATTACCACAATCAATCAATCAATCTGCCCAGCCTTTTCCCAACTATGTTGGGGTCGGCTTGCAGTCTAACCGGATGCAGCTGAATACCAGCATTTTACATGGAGTGACTGCCTATCTGACCTTCACAACCTAGCAACTGGGTAAACGATACCCCTTGGTAAGACTGGTTGTCAGACTTTCGGGCTTCTGACGACCCCTAACGACTGTCAAAAATCCACGAATGACAGCCGGGACCAACGGCTTAACATGCTTTCCGAAGGCCGGAGGAGTCTCTGTATGTAAAGATGGTCACCCATCCATGGACCAACCCCGGCAAGCATAGCTTAACCTGATGGATTGACCCGTACGGCTGTTATTACTTAGCCACGTGTTCCTCCATCCTCCATAAATGAGATAGTAAAGGGAAATAAGAAAATAAATTGGAAAGTTATGTTTGAAATGTGCATGAGAAAAGAATATTCTTGCGTTGTCACAAAGCTAATAGCTAGAGCTAATTTTAATGGGGTCCCTATGTTGTTTCGAACGCCGCTGTTGCGACACACGCTGTTGCGAATTATTTTTCCACTGCCTCACAGGTTCGAAAGCTCACGGACTCGAATGAAGTAGTCGCGAAAGACGCTGTTTCGAAAAACATTTTCACTGCCTCATACGCTCGAATGCTTGTGATTTCGATTTATTTAGTCATAAAGTGTACAGAAAAGTATTTAATCATTTGGGTTAGGTTAGGTGAGAACAGTGACCATTAACGCGCGAAGGCGAGCGAGCGAAGCGAGCGTGCCGCGGCAGCGGCCGCCGAGCGCCAGGTCCCCTCTATTGTTGGTAAATTCAGTTACCAAAACAAAAACTCTTCATCAATATCCAATTTAACTAAATTACTATCACAAGCATTCGAGCGTATGAGGCAGTGAAAATGTTTTTCGAAACAGCGTCTTTCGCGACTACTTCATTCGAGTCCATGAGCTTTCGAACCTGTGAGGCAGTGGAAAAATAATTCGCAACAGCGTGTGTCGCAACAGCGGCGTTCGAAACAACATAGGGGACCCAATTTTAATAATAGTAGCTCTTTTTCGCACATTTTACTGATACCTTATAACTTCAGGCGCTGACAAGAGGCAAATGATAATAGTAGGCTTGTCTTAAACAAAAAAAATCCAAATCTATATAGTCTGTGGTAGAGGAAAAATTATATGTTATTCTTGAAAATATTTCTCAGAACTTGGTTGTTACCAAAACACGTTTAGAACAAAAAATCTCGATACAAATTAACGGTAAACTAACCCTTTACTTTGAGTTTCAATCCAAAACATCTGTATTAAAATTAAATATCAACGTACGGTTGGTATTTAATTAATAACAAGAACGTCTTATTTGTATGCAGAACTTGGTTGTTTTTTATTTTTGATTACTCAACTCATTTTTGAGTAAATAGATAATTGCTTCATAGATTGCAATAATTTACAAGCGTTGTGTCATCGCCCTTCTCTTTCTTTTGTATGCAGTCTGTCAGTGACTGCGGTTAGCTGTTGTCAGCGTCTTAACTAATAAGTTATTGTAGTTATCTTACCTACGATATGCGAGAAATATTAAATACCTACCGTATTTAATAAAATAAATAACAGGAGCAATATACCAAATATATAACAAATAAACATATAAATATAACAAATAAACATATAAATATATAAAAATATAACAAATAAACATATAAATACATAAAAAATATAACAAATAAACAACAAATATCAGGAGAGCATAAACAGCCTATTCTCACATTAACATACACTCGGACCAGGAACAAATATCCATAGGACATACAAATATTGGGCCGCGTGGGAATCGATCCCTTCGTCCAGCAACCAGACTTTCACAACGTTAATTAATTTGATTAATATTTACGAAGGAACAGTAACTCAAGTAGGTAAAAAGATGAAGGAATCTTTAGGTACCTAGGCATAGATTGATGAATTAAATCACAAGGGGCCTGCGGGGTGATCGTGCGGTCCATGGCCCTTTATGGGGCACCGGTGTGGGCGCGTTCTCTGAGGCTGTGACCAGCCCAGCGGTTGAACGCGTCCCAAAGGGTCATGGCCATCAGGCTGGTACGGGGTTACCGCACGGTCTCCCGTGAGCAGCAAGCCTCCTTGCCGGACTACCGCTATGGGATCTGGAGGCAAAAGTCCTCACGCACATCTGGGAGTGTCGCGAGGAGGCGAAACGCCGGGGCGAAACTCCGCTGCCGCGAGAAATCACGGCACAGCGGACAGAGCTCCGGCGGGATCTCATGGCGACATGGAGAGTGCGATTGTCGCAACCCAGCGCTGGGCACGCCACTATTGCGGCGATAAGTCCCCTCTTTGAGGAGTGGCTAGAGAGGCGGCACGGCGTCCTCACCTTTCGCCTGACGCAGGTCCTCACTGGACACGGATGTTTCGGGAGGTTCCTGTTCAGGATAAAGCGGGAGGAAACGCCCGGGTGTCACCACTGTGTGGATCGCCGGGAGGACACGGTGGAGCATACGGTGGAGGTCTGCCCTGCTTGGGCGGAGCACCGCCATATCCTTACGGAGGCGATCGGCGGCGGCGATCTCTCGCGTCCGGCTCTGGTTCAGGCCATAGTTCGGAGCGAGAGTGCATGGGAGGCCGCACCTCCTTCTGCGAAGCAGTAATGCTCGCGATCTCATGGCGACATGGAGAGTGCGATTGTCGCAACCCAGCGCTGGGCACGCCACTATTGCGGCGATAAGTCCCCTCTTTGAGGAGTGGCTAGAGAGGCGGCACGGCGTCCTCACCTTTCGCCTGACGCAGGTCCTCACCGGACACGGATGTTTCGGGAGGTTCCTGTTCAGGATAAAGCGGGAGGAAACGCCCGGGTGTCACCACTATGTGGATCGCCGGGAGGACACGGTGGAGCATACGGTGGAGGTCTGCCCTGCTTGGGCGGAGCACCGCCATATCCTCACGGAGGCGATCGGCGGCGGCGATCTTTCGCGTCCGGCTCTGGTTCAGGCCATAGTTCGGAGCGAGAGTGCATGGGAGGCCGCACCTCCTTCTGCGAAGCAGTAATGCTCGCGAAGGAGGAGGCGGAACGCGTGAGGGAGAGGCAGGGTTCGCGCCCACACGCCCCTAGTCGCCGCAGGAGACGCCCCGGGCGTCGGCAGTCGCCAGCCGATTTCCGGCCACCGTAGGCGCAGGCCTGCGGACGGTGAGCGATGGGTAGCTCGCCGTCCGATAAGGACCAGGCCCGGGTCGACGGCGCGTTGTGTTCCACGCGCGCCTCAAAGAGATGTCAGCACCAACTGACGGGGTCCGGTAGGACCAATGCCTGCCAGGGTTGCGAGTTTGTCCGAAAGGGATATCGTGGCCCTGGCACACAGGCAACGGAAGGAACACGGGTGGGTTTTAGTCAGTAAAAGTCTGACACGCCCTCCCGCTTCGCCCAGAGCGGGAGAAGTTGTTTGATAATTTCCCATCAAAAAAAAAAAGAAGAAAAAAAAAGGGGCCTGCGGGGTATAATAGCGTAACACACTGTCAGTAGCAATGGAAAATTTTGTCGAATTTGAACATTGACAAATTTCTCAAACATAAGAAGCAATGGATTAGTAATATACTTCAAAATCATTCCGATTGTGATCCAAATTGTGTTACGCAATTGGGTGCTGGTGGGGATTAATAATTATTATAAATGCGAAAGTAAGTTTGTTTATTTGTTCGTGTGTTTGTTACGCTTTAAGAGTAGGCAGTCTAAATCAAATTTCGAATGCAAGCTCCGCCCCTTGCTCCCCGCCACTCCGTTATGTGCTAAACGCTAACACATCAGTAATAAAGTTGAATATCGCGTGCGCTCTTTAATCGTGTTCGAGCACGAAACTAAATAGCGTAAGTCTCAATTCTTATTTCGTTTATAACTAAAGTAATAATTGATCTAGAGAAAAAATATCTTGTGGGTAGATAATAAGAATATTTATTTTAGACATAAAACCCAAACAATCTTTTTTGTTTTTTATAATTATCCTTAAAAAAGACATGATTTTCAAATATAAAAAATGTATTGAGAGAAAATATTACAATTACGTAACTTTCTTCAACATGGAAAGAAAAAGATCCAATAAATCATATACTAAAGTTTAATTTCGCTTTTATGTGTAACTGTTTCAGAATATTCATGCAAATTAACATAAAAATAGGGAGCCTCCTCTTAATGCTAAAACGGCTTAATGGATTTGGATGAAATTGGGAGACCATGTCCTGGGTTAGGATATGGATAGCTTTTATCTCAGTAGTACGTTACCAAGGGATAAATTCCGATCTCCACGCGGGCGAAGCCGCGGGCAAAAGGTAGTTACAAATAAAAGTGCCGTATTATATTTAAAAGGTGCTTTTTATCCTATTCAATATTCATTTTAAGTTACGAACAAACTAAAACAATGAGGAAGTAGACAGAAAAGAGTCAGAAACAAAAGCCGAAATCATCTAATAAATAAATGAAAATGACGCAGCCTCACGAAGCGGCATAAGTAAAGAAAACGAAAAAACGCGCGTCAATGGCGCGGTATGACACGACAACAATAAAATTGTCAAGCGATTGTTGTCATTTTGCGTAGAATGCGCGTCGACCGTATGGCGTGCGTCTACTCTCAACAAATAAATAAACAAAATTGTTTTTTAATGCTTTTTTACCTGTGGTCTGTTGCCTCGTGGATCGTCTGGGCCTTCGATATTTTTGGTACTTTTGTTGAGATTTAATTTCAAGCTGGATCATGTTGTGTATTGAATGCTTCAGTATTGAAGTGAAGTTTTGATTTTGGATTTAATAGAAAAATATTCTCTGTTTTAGACCGCACTGAATTTAGAGGATTTTGAACACCGACATTATTTTATGAATACCATATTTAACTGTTTATTAGTGTGGTTATTATCCAATGTTACATTTTGGATATAATTTTGCAAGCAAACTTATCGATCGGTGGCCAGATGTGAACTGAATTCGATCGGTGCTCGCAATCCTTTATCGATTCGCATCCCCACTCTAATTCAAGATACCATTTACCTGGCCACAATAACCTCCCAATTGGAACTTCAAATCCGAAAAAAGAAGTTATCTTTTATTGCAAAAAGAATAAAGACCAAAATCCTTCGCAGATTTCAAAATGAGATGCCATAAAAATTGGGTACTGGTTTGCTAGCCAGTCTTTATAATGTGTTTGAAAAGGAACTAGTTTTAAAAATGTTGCAGATTTATATGGCTGGAAGTACATAAATTGCAGCGTTCTTGCTGCAGAATTGAGCTCAAGTGAAGGGTGCAACCCTTTGTCGCGGGGTCGCGCTATGTATAAGTATGTACTGGAGAATCTTTACAAGGGAACCGTCAGTTTGTTTTGAACCTAAACAGTTTAATTCGATAGAAATTTGCTTTGTACGTTGGGCAATTGTAAAGGCATTACTGAAAGGATGGGAAGATTATATCCATTTTGGTTTTGCGATTCTGGTTAAAAAAAGAGTTATGTCATTTGGCAAACTGGCTTAGCTGGTCCCACTATGGCCATAGTCCACCACCTTGCTGATTTCCACTATCAATTACAATCTCAATGATTTTGAAGTATAATGCTAATCCATTGCCTCATATGTTCCTTGCTGTAAAACGTAAATAACGCAATGAATGTTGTTGAACTGTCAAAATAAAATCCATTGCTACTGATATGGTGCTACGCAATTAGCCCGCAGTGTATATTCTGTGTCAATATTTAACAAAAAGTACGATAAAGTCCGTAGAATGTAGCTAGCTACTTACTTAAATATTTAAACCCTATGTTTTCGTGTTTTTTATGCAGTAGCATTTCAACAACTTTTATGATAAAATTTTACGAAGTTTATAGACACAGTGCATTTCGCATTTTTGGCAGTTCTATATTAATGAAAGCTTAAAAGAGTAAACTTTCAGTTGTAAACTCTGTAAATAGTTCTCGTTTAAGAGATTAGTTAGCGTGATCATAATGAGTTCTTTTTGTTACGCGACTACGACGCAGCAGATTATAATTATTTAAATTTTAATTTAGCCTTAGTGCGTAGTTCAATCAAAACTAATCTACACTATACAGCGTTTTAAAACGTTATTTCCATATTTTTATTTTCTACGATGTTAGAAAAAGTATCAAGTTTAACATAAATAGGTTTTTTTGAAGTGAAAACCTCTTTAGGTGCGTTGAGCGATTTTTGGTAGGGGAAAAACTTATGGGTTCGCGTCACCGATATGCTCGTGCCGACATGCTATAGGTAGTAGCAGTAAGTGAAATTGATCACGTGAAAAGTTTAATTTGTGTATACCTACCTACTGTGCATTGTTTAAATTCTTTTCTTTTTAAATTGTGTTTTAGATAATCATTATCTTATTGAAATGAAAACTTCTTTAATTGCGTTGAGCGATAAGTTTAAACTTCTGTCGGCAGTCCCCATGACTGTCTATGATTTTTCTTTTTATATTTCATGTTCTGTAGGCATCTAAAAGAAAGAAAACTATTAAATCAACTTAAACAAAGATGAACCACTTTAACGAGAGTGTTAACCCTAAAAAGACCTTGAATATAAAAGCGTGTTAAAATAAAACGAGAAAGCCTTACAGTAGGCACATATTATGATGTGTAACATCTGACATCTCACCTTGGTAATGAGCAACTAAGCAGCGACAGAAATTAACCTCAAAATTTTATAAAGCTAAATACTTAAATATTTATTCGAATAATTATTCATTACTAGTGGTCGCCCACTGGTCTAAATTCGACCCCCTCTACTTACAACCTATATAGTACTTGCTACTTCCATGAGTACACTAATTCCATGCTATTAAAAAGTACTTACTTATTCCATGCTATTAAAAAGTACTTACTTATTCCATGCTCAAGCTGTCACTTCCTGTTACACACTTCCATCCCTTTTCACGAAATCACTCCCACAGAAACCAAGAGGACGATATTACACATCATCTAGCTACGCATGGACGGGTAGGTACCTACCTATCTATAATATAAACACAAAAACCGGCCCACCACTAATCTAAATGCAAATCAAGCATCTGCATTACGCTGACCAAATTGAACCTCATTGATTATACTTTTATTTTCATACGTATGTGACATAAGTACTATGTAGGAAAAAGCTTTTTCTCAAACATGCTTAGAAGTTCAAGCATTATTTTGACAACCTTCTTCGAGATAAATCGAAAATGCTGTACTGGTCAAATACATATGCGAGCAGGCGGCCGGCAATGTTAGTATGAAAACTCATAACTGTCGTGTAATTTGAAAATGGAAATATTTTGCGTCGATACAAGGAGGTAGCTTATCAAAGATTTTATTTTAAATTTCGAACTGGCTTGCAAATAGAGCTGCTAAAGTAAAAAAAAAAAACAAATTAACATAATTGGCGCGTGAAAAACGATCGTTGTTCGTCATTGAATCTGGAATTTTTAAATAATTTACTTAGTTTGAATTTCCGCGCATTATTTTTGAGAAAAGCACTATAAGAGCCTTGGCAGCAACCAGGCATTGATGGACGTAGTGTGTTTTGGCTTCGCCTAGGCCCACATTTTCACGCTCGTCCATCAATGCCCCTTTTGCAGGCCGCTGCAGTAATGTACTATATTATGTCTGCGGTCTCTTAATTTCGTTTGTTTTTCAAGTTTTATATTTTTATTAAAAGACTAGATTCTTCCCGCGACTTCGTCCGCGTGCTTTTAACATAAAATAGTACACATTAGTGAAAGAATTTAAGGGATCTGATCTTTAGATTACCTACCCCTACATAAAAACTCCTATTTCTTTCCTTGTGTGTCGTAAAGGCGACTAAGGGACTTACTAATAGTTACGAATAGGCAGCAGCGTTTTTTATGCATTTTATTGTAACTTCATACTGCGATCGCCAATCCGCCTGCCAAGCGTGGCGATTATAGCAATCCCCCCTTTGGAGGCCTATGTCATAAAAAAATTACAAACTCACAAATTTTATCTCTTTATCATTATTAGAATAGGTAGATAATTTCTTCTTGTTTTCTTAAAAAGATAATTATTAAAATTAGGTATTGCGATGTGAAAAACCAACACGTTCAACCTTTTTACTCGATGAAAGAAGATTTTTAAACATTACGTATGCAATATGTTCAGATTCCTCCGTGCCTCGGAAACCACGTTAAGCCGTTGGTCCCGGCTGTCATTTGTAGATCTTTGACCGTTGTTACGGGTCGTCAGAAGCCCAAAAGTCTGACAACCAGTCTTACCAAGGGATATCGTGTTACCCAGTAACTGGGTTGTGGAGGTCAGATAGGCAGTCGCTCCATGTAAAATACTGGTATTCAGCTGCATCCGGTTAGACTGGAAGCCGACCCCAACATAGTTGGAAAAAGGCTAGGCAGATGATGATGACGTATGCAATATGTAAGAAAGTAGTTTGTTCAGAACCGTTTACTGAATCGATTTCTGTCATTTTTAATAAATGTCATTTTTATCCCAAAAATAATTATGATTACGTAAATTGCAGTCATAGTTCCGCTGTTCAATCAAAACGAACCAAAATGAACGAAGTACTTAGACGTGTGTCCACAATAAGTAGAACTAATTTAATAAATAAACAATGTTTTATACATAATAGTAAACATTATATCATAGTATTTAATTTCGGGACATTTTGTATTATTATTATTTATCTTTGCCACTTCCTAATATCTAAAACGAAAAAGTAAAATATATTCTAAATGCATGATAATATTAGTTTGCTTTTGTTTATTTAAATTCCGCTCCGAATTAGGCTGGGTAACAACGTGATTATGGAAAACGGAATTAAGTTCATAAAAGTCTATTTGATATTATGGAATTTTTAACGAAAAAATGATCACCTAAAATTCCAGCATGGCTGATTGCATTTCCACTTACCTACATGGAAAAGCGTTAAACTAGATGAACTCCCTAGTTTAGGTTGCATGGTGTACGTATTATGGTTTCACCTACGTGGGTAAAATGCATGCGTTTATCGCATAATTATCTGAAAACACAAAGATAGATTAAAACTTTAAAAAAAATCACTTTAGACTATGAAATTACTTTAAAAATAAGCAAGTCGGTTAGCTTAAAATTTTACAGTGCAAAACTCACTTTAGGTTCTCATCACAAAAATTCAAAACCCATCCTGTCATAAAAAAAACATCCAATGTCCGTTTTAACGAACACGTTTTAAAGGCCACACAAAAACGCTACAAAATGACTTATGCTCCTTTATATACGTTATTATACCGATATCGGGATCACAATTGGCAATTCAAACGCTCCCCAGTCTAATTCGCTCATTTCGACCGAGCTCCGTGCAAAACGCAGCTAATGCAATCATACAAAAACCGGATTCTAAAAAACGGATAAAATCATTTTATTAAGTCACCAATAAAGTTTGAATGAAACAGGTTTTTCGGAACGAGGGTTTCTGCAGCGCACAGGTACCGCGGAATGCAAACTTCGAGCTGCAGATCACCAAACGGGTTCCGGGACGTGTTTTCGACATTGTCCTCAAGAAATAAAGGGGTAGCCGAACAATCATTCGCACAAATAAATACGGCAGCTGCAGGTTGCAAAAACTGGTACTGCTCCAAAAAGATTCGTTTTCGTTTATTGTAATATTTCAAAAGCCATTTAATACAGTACAGACTCATGATATTGTTAAACGATAATCCAATGAATTCAGTTGGTGTCGCATCTGCAACCGACATCATTTCGCCATTTTAAGAATTTAAGTAATAAGAATTTGAATTATAACATTCTTTCAGCGTTCCATTTGCAAATTAAATTTAAAAAATGGAACGCTTTTTACACAAGGCGTCATGCTTAAAAACTAACACCGAATGCCAAGAAAAGGAACGTGTTGTGCAAGCGGCAGCGAAATAAAAAAAAAACAGGCAGACATTTTTAAAACAGCGTAATATTCACATTTTCCTACTAAGATAACGCTCCGCCGAGCGAAATATGAAAGGAGTTATCAAAACAATCTCGCGCGCACTAAATCACTGTATATAAGGGGAAGAGGAGTCCTATTTACTCGGAAACAGACAAAATAAATGTTTTTATTACATAATGCGAATTTTCTCAAAGTCTCATTCTAAAAGTGGGGACCACAAAAATGATCCTTGGCGTTTAGAATATAGAGTCAAGTTTCTATTGTAGAATTTTTTGAACATTGACACTGTTGTTTGTTAATTACAAATGGACCTTTTTAGTTTGAGTATAAGGATTGTTTTCGTTTGTGAGATGAGAGGGCAGATGGTGGGATTTGTATATAAAAAGGTATAGTGCACAATTTTAAGCAGAGGGATTTGGTGGCGCTCGACAGCCCAGTGGCTTTCGTCGCTTCCCTACCTCTGCATACGTATACCTATGGGCTGAACTTTGGCCCGTATAGGTAGAAAACTCTGCATGAAAACATCTTTATTGTGTATGAAAACTGAGGATTCTCTTTGTTTTCCAGTGTGATTGCTTAATGAAACTCATATAGATGGACTCGTATAGACATACTGGTAACTAATAGTTCAATTTATTCTTTATTGCTCTATTGATCCTTACTCAAATGTAGTCTGCAATTGGTTGTCAATATATCAGTCGTACTTAGGTATGTATGAAGTCTGTGTGGTGCCGGACGTAAAGAATAGCATATCTCCCAATTTCTTCCCGTGGGTGTCGTAAAAGGCAACTAAGGTACTTACTAGAGAATGGGCAGCAGCGTTCTCTATGCATTTTTACACCATACTGCGATCGCCAACTCGCCTGCCAAGCGTGGCGATTATAGCAAACCCCTCCTTTGGGGGAGGCCTATGTCCACCAGTGGACGTCTTTCGGCTGAAATTATGAAAATTATGACTTAGGTATGTCAGAGGGGCTAGTGGCTAAGTTATAACAGCCCCACAGGCTACGCTTGCCGCGGTTGGTCCGTGGATGGGTGATAATCACCAAGATCCCTCCTTGCTTCGGAAAGCACGCCGTTGGTCTCGGCTGTCATTTGTAAATCTTTGACAGTTGTTACGGGTCGTCAGAAGCCCGAACGTCTGACAACCTGTGTTATCAAGGAATATCGTGTTACCGTGGTTGTGGAGGTCAGGTAGGCAGTCGCTCCATGTAAAATAACTGATATTCAGCTGCATTCGGCTAGACTGGAAGCAGACCTTAACATAGTTGGGAAATAGCGCAGATGAGGACTAAAGTAGGTCACGTTCGTGATTTCCTATGTTCAAAAAGGATTTTTTCTACCTACAACCAGTTGTTTAATTTAATAATACCTCATTGGTTCTGAAGAATACGAAGATGTAGTAACAAAAATTGAAAAGAGTATGCTTAGCCTTAGATGGTTTGGTCATGTTAAGAGGATAAGTGAAAGGCGACTGACAAAAGGTATTTATAAAGCAGAGGTGAGTGGAAACGCCGGGAGGGGCCGCCCTAGGAGGACATATAGTGACATAATTGGTGATGTTCTTCAGAAAGGTCAGGTGCGTAGTACTCGCAATCGGCGTTCTATGGTTTCTGCCTACCCCCATGGGAAGAAGGCGTGAGTTTATGTATGTCTTGTCATTGGTTCTTTCAAATAATTCTGAAGGATCTCCTTAGTAAACAATGGCGTTAGATTTTTTATTTTAGATGTGAAACATCTATAGGCGCACGTAAAACCGATTGCTGGCGGGGCGACGCATGCCGCGTGGCGATTCGTCGCTACTATACAGTCTATAAAATATGTAGTAGTGTGTAAATAATTTCGATTTTTCACATCTGCCAGGCGTTCCGTGACGACTCAATTTTTTTTTTATTGGGCCTCGGGGATCGTTTTCGATTAACATCATCATAACATTTTGAATTTGGAAAATAAATAAACTTGCATTATTTCCTAACTAGCAACACCCCGCAGTTTCACCCGCATGTGTCTCGATCCCGTTGGAATATCGGGATAAAAAGTAGCGTATGTCCTAACGCAGGTCATGGTCTACCCATGTGCAAAATTGCATTCAAATGTGTACAGCCGTTTTACCGTTAAAGCGTAACAAAAAAACTCACTTTCGCATGTATAATCAGCTTACTGGCTCTTAATTTTCACGAGGGTTTATAATGTCCAATTGGCAGTAGAACACTGTCTCCTAAGTCACTGGTATTCCTAGTTTAGGAGTCAGGATTTCGACTTTTGTGCGCTTTTAATTATTGTGAACTTTAACTAGATATATTATAATATTAGTTAGGTTAGTGCATTGATAGCTACTCTGTGTTTAAGGGGGATGCGCTAAGGAAGCCCGCGAACTTCAAATTTTCTTAAGTTTTTTGCAATTTGCAGGTCAGTAACAGGTTGTATGTTGATCTAAATATGATTCGCGGCCGTAACAAATATGGCTTTACAGAATTATAATCATTATAATCAGCATTACAACTCTCTTAGTTCATAAAATCCTACGAATGATTATTTCAGAAATAGTCATTCAATAGGATTTTTCGGCCCCGACTTACGAATTGTAGGTCGTGGTTTCGAACCCAGGCAGGCGCTTTACTTTGTGTAAATTATTTCATCACCACTGCTCTCAAAACGGTGAAGGAAAACATCTTGAGGAAACCGGCATGTCCTAGAACCAAAAATTTGAAGACATGTGACATCTACCAACCCGCACTGGGCCCGCGTGGTGGATTACTGCCTACTCCCTCTCACAGAGAGGAGGCCTGTGTCCCAGCAGTGCAAACTGTATACAATATTAGTTTTAGTATATGCGAAACCCGAAACACGTGTCTAGTACTTTTATGTAAAGAATCTATGTACAAAATTTCAAAACTGTATCATGAAAAATCACAAAGTTATAAGGTTGTTATGTTACCGGGTTGTCCGTACAAAAACATGCTAACGGCGCCCCCGCGCCTCCAGGATCATCTTGCGCTCATTGATAATAATTTAGAAGTAGGTAACCTAACCGTACGGCGATTGTATTGTAAGTAATTAAATGGTGGTAACATTTTCCATCACACTTAAATATTTTTGGGACAAAATATAACATGGTGTAAAAATTATTTAAATCGATTCAGTTCCTTATTCTGAACAAACTATATTCAGGTTTCGCATATACTAAAAATAATGTTGTGTTTATAAAAATACAAGAAGAACGGAACAGAAAATTACGTACAAAGGTGACCCCCACTCCAGATGGTCCCATTTCCCTGTTCAAATAATAAACGTAGTTTCAGGCAACAGTACAAAATATAACATTCTATGTACACGCATGAAACAAGTATCGGTACAGATCAGCGTCACTCGTTAGCGCTTCTGACCAACGGCAACGGTCCGGGGTTCGATCCAGGCAAATGTAATTGGAATTTTAGTCGAAAAATCCGCGATGGCGGTAGGCAGGTTCGAGAAGTGTGGATAGTATTGTTGACAAGCTTAGTTCAAGTGTAGTGGGTGTTGGAAGTTGCAACATTTAAATTTATATTTACACATGGTAACTTTGTTACTACTGTCATTCGACGGATGTGTCTGTTTTTAATACGGTTTTTAACGTGTGCACCGATACGTGTGAAATAAAAGGTCTTCTTGGACCACATGCATTCAAGTTAAAAGAGCGTATTCATTGGTGTTCTTCCCGGCCCTCTTCTCCTGGAAATCAAACCATAACATACAGTCCACTAATAAAAAGGGATTTACGAGCGGGTTTGCTGAGCAGTATCCCGAACAGTGGGTGTTACTGTTACGGAAGTTTCTAGTAAGTAATTTGCTTTTTGCTTTGATAATTAACGAATGACTCTAACTTAGACGCCGCGATTTAATTGCATGTAGCTTCGGTCTTCTTCATAGAGCAGTGGTGGCCCAGTGCAGGTAACAGCCACGACTTGCAGGTCGTAGGTTCGAACCCAGACAGGCGCTTTACTTTGTGTAAATTATTTAATCACCACTGCTCTCAAAATGGCCAAGGAAAACGTCGTGAGGAAATCGGCATGTCCTAGAAACAAAAATTTGAAGACATGTGAACATCTATCAAACCGCATTGGGCCTGTTTGGTGGATTACGGCCCACTCCATCTACCGAGAGGCGGTCCAGCAGGGGGAACCTTTTAGGCTGATTATGAGAGTGCTTAGGTCAAAATTACAACAAGACATTGATTTTCCTAAAAATGTCCCATTTTTTCATTAACAAAAACACATTAAAAATAAACTGAAAATAAATAAAAGGGTTTAAAATCAGATTTACTTTGCCCCAAAAAATGCAGTATTTTTATACAGTTTTTTTTTGGTCAAACAGATTTTTTATACGCAAAATTGATGAATAAAAACCAAACCCATTTTTTTTTTTCAGTTTACACCTAATTCTTTAACAGACACCCCAATTGATGGGATTCTCAGAGTTGGATCCCTATACATGCTCAATCACCCGACATTACTCCTGACATCTTCCTCGCATGGCATCGAAAGCGAAAGTGCATGGCAGACACATACACGCCCCCTGCCGTCGCGCCTCGGAACTAACGACATCGCGCAGTAATCGGCCCCTATCGAGCATCGAATCCAGACTGCCGCGATACACTAATTGTACTGGATTGTGGAACATGTGTAGCTTAACTAGTTGGGAACGCGATTCCGCCTGGGTGTGACGATTTTTTTATGTAAGGACCTTTCTACCAGAGATCATTCGGTTATGATATTATTCTCATCATTTCAGCCGAAAGATATCTAAGGGGGGGGGGGGGGGGTCATAATCGCCACACCTGGCAGGCGGGTTGGCGATCGCAGTGTGGTGTTAAAATGCATAGAGATCGCTGCTGCCCATTCTCAAGTAAGTCCTTTAGTCGCCTTTTACGACACCCACAGTAACAAATAGGGTGGTGCTATTCTTCAGTCATGATTTAACTTTAATACCTAATAATAATTTAACAGCAGTCTGACGGCTACACCAATAGTCTATACTATTGGTGTAGCCGTCAGACTGCAAAGTCACAGGTCTCGAGTTCGAACCCAAGACACGCACCTCTGAATTTTCGGATTCATGTGCGTAATGTTTAGATAACACTTGCTCAAAAAATGGTGAAGGTAAACATCGTGAGGAAACCGGCTTGCCTGAGAGATATTTCTTGACGGCATGTGAAGCCAAGTTAGAGGCCCATGGGCGGCATAAAAACTCTTACTCCAGATTAGTCACTAACCACATGAAAAAGAAAGAATAAAAATGTTTTTTAGTATGATGTTACGAGTCAATTGAGTTACTACAAAATGCTTTGATTCAATTAGATTATTTACTATTTAGCGTCACAGCTAGTCGTAGTTGGCTTTTCGAATAATGAGAAAAAAAAACCAGACAATTAGCCTTAGTTTCTACTAGGTATGATTTAAAAGTAACGTAAAGGAAAGCCTAAATAAGATAATAGAATAAGATTAATTTATTTGTTCAAAAATATACAGATATTTAAATAATATGGTAATCATTATACACTTTATTCTATGATCAGACTGGTATTGAACATGTGTGTCTGAACTGGATAAAAAATATAGGTATTTCAGACATCAGCGCCCTTCTCCTGTTTTTGGCGACACTTGGAAATTAACTTAGTTTGACCTCTATACACATCTATAGTACATTCGATCACAGAGATGCAATAGAATAGTATTAAAATAAAAGGAGCTATAGGCTCGTATTGTACTTATATAAATCTAAATACCTTTATCAATAAAATAAAAAGTTACTGCGGAAAATATTTTTCATTACATTTTCATAATGCTTTTCCAAGCGTAACTCACACTGGTTCCCTCTCGTTTAATATCGTACGTGTGATAATCCCCATAGAGAAATGAAAGTATAAACAAAAACAAAGCGCCCGGGCACCGCCTATTCTAACCTCAAAACATAACTCTTGCTCATAAGCCCTCAGAAACAAAAAAAAAACGTTCGCAGAGACCGCTCCAATTATAAAAGGCAGTCGCCCCGAAAACCCTCGGCTTTAAAAAAAGAATAAAAAAAAGTTATTTAAATAAAACCCGGCGCCCACGCTCTGTGTCGCATAAATTGCCTTCATTAATTTCCGGACCCTGCAAAATATTGTCTTGAAAGGATAATCAAATACAAAAACGTGGAAATGGCGGTGCGTCATTTCCATAACATTTCCCTGGCCCGCACCCCGCTGCCCCTCGCCCGTTTTTCGTCCCCTTTTCCGGTCCCTCCGTCCCCTTTATGAGTCGTCCAATTACGACCCAACGTCGGAGCTTAAGGCTTGCATTAGAGAGAATGGTAATGGTCGCAATTAGATGTATATACTATGCAGACTCACGAGGGTTTATGTGCAAACCATTGTTTAAGAAATTAACTTTTTTTTTTTTGGCTAATCTACGCGAATTAAGGATAATTTCAATTTCGTGAGCAAG
Organism: Tiliacea citrago; assembly: GCA_963921375.1. Taxonomy (NCBI): domain Eukaryota; kingdom Metazoa; phylum Arthropoda; class Insecta; order Lepidoptera; family Noctuidae; genus Tiliacea; species Tiliacea citrago. The sequence goes on from OY992798.1 coordinate 18,313,590, forward strand.
CACGCTTGGCTACTGTCGCTAGATTCAATCGAAGACGCAAAAAGCTAATACTGCCCACAAGTAAGTACACCCGAATTGTAAGGACCAGCTTTGGTCCCAAACTAGGCCAATAACGTATCGATCTTCGAAGCAATGCATTACTTTTGAGTGTGACATTCTAACGAAAATTTACTCAAAACTTATTCTGACGCTAATCCTAGTCAACATAAGAAGTTACGAAACAGGGTATCTCAGTCATTGCCATACTCAAAACGCATGAAAAATTCTTGTTTTTTTTTCGGGTCAACTTGAGCTTTACGACAACAGTCCATAAAAAAATAAAAATAATAGCAACCTCCTACTGTCCTATTGCAGGGAAAAGGCATATTTACATACAAAGAAGGCATGAGCATTTAGGCTCGTGCAGACTGACGCGACAGGCACCGCGACACTTTCGATGAAGTTTTCATGAAAATTGTGCTACTAGTGTCGCGTCGCGCCTGTCTGCGGGGGCCTCTTATCACCACGCTTGCTCAAGGTTGGTTGGCAATGTTAGACTTATACAAATCTAGTTCAAGGCCCTATTTAAAAAATATTTATGTAAATCAATTATTTTAATAAACAATTTCAATTATAAGTTCTGGGGGTCTACTCCGAACATAAATCCGAAGTATCGGCCGAATGTTCGATCGTTTTCTTACTACGGCTAACTATCGCTGACTACGGCGAAAAAAAAAGGCAGTCGAAGAGATAAGGCAAAATAAAAACTTAGACTTGAAGTCGGGTAAGGACTCAAAGTCAAAAAGGAAACTATGGAAGTTATAAAACGGCCGAACATTCGGTTTAGTGCTTCGGAGTAGACTCCCAGGTTTCCTCACGATGTCTTAATTCACCAATGACAGACCATACCGTGATATAAATACAGGTAAAAGGACTGACTATATATTTTCATCCACTACACTTTAATGTAGTACATACGTACCTTAGCAAATTTGGTTTAACTTACAAATAAAGGCGCCTATTCCTAATTCAATTAAACGTAAAATCAAATTAGGATCTTCAAAAACACATACTATTATCTACATATAAAAGGCAAACACAGACGCACTGTGAATTCATTTCAGAGTTCACCTAAATAAACAAAAACATTTATTGGCTGTGTTTGTCCCCACTTAATTAATTTTCTCATTTCCTATTAGCCCTGAGGTGAGGTAAAGGATTTTCGTTGCCCTGTTTGGTTTTTGGAACCATGTTATGTAAATTCAATGAAGGGACCCCTTATGTAAACGTGGTAGGTACCCTCTATGGGTACGTGTAAGGCATTATAAAGAAAGTTCCTCTTTAACTGTAGTCTGAAAAAAATATTTTGACAAACTACTTTTTGGAAAATATTGGTTTTTATAAGCCACTCTGCAGCCAAACTTTAGTTATATTTATGTGAAAAAAACTTAATTTCGTTACTAATAAAACCTTAAAGTATAAGTTAACCTTAACCTAAAAGTTTTTCCACTAAAATGTTATTGAAATATTCAGTCATTACTGGATTTAATTCTTTAAAAAACCTAAAGACTGAAACTACATCATTATTTTTTGTTACTTTTACCAAATAAAAGGCTTTCCGCCAGTTGCACGTCAGTCCATTAAATTGAATTCCCCATTAAAAGTAATGCTGTCACTTACTAATACGTTCCGTTAGATAGAGACAGCATTACTTTTAATGGGGAATTAAATTTAATGGACTTACGTGCAACTGGCAGTAAGTAGCTTAAAAAGCGTTTTATTTCATAAAAGTACCAAAAAATATATATTTTATTCTTTATCCTTATTGGATTTTCAAAACCAGGTTTTAACATTTCATTGCTAAAATGCTGTAAAGTAAGTAATAAAATATTGAAATTTATGTAAGCAATTTTGACCGTCTAGAGACCCATTTAGGACTTTGCGACCGAATTCGGTGGTAAAGGGATCGCTATGTATGTCGAGCACCATGGGGCGTACTCCGAAGCGATAATCCGAAGTATCAGCCGTTTCTTGACTTCCAAACTTTCCTTATTTCATTTTGAATCCTTACCCGACTTCAAGTCACGTTTTTGGCTTTGACTTATCTCTTTGACCGTCGTTTTTTCTGTATTCAGCCATAGTCAGCCGTAGTCAGAAAACGGCCAAACATTCAGCCGATACTTCGGATGTATTTTCGGAGTAGACCCCCAGGCTTTTACGCCTGGGCTATTCCCGCTAAATGTTACACGTTTCGAGGTATAATATCTAATCTATTTCCATAGACACTATTTTCTTAAATTATATTGAACTCTAAAATACAGAATGAAAAAGAAAATATTATTATGGGAATGTAACAGTTTCAAGTCAGAAAAACCTAGATAAAGAAAGAAAGAAAATATGTTTATTTGCGGTAAACATAACGTAAAGAAATAAAAACACAAATACGAAAGAACAAGTTGAGGGAAAATATGCGTCACATTCACGCAAAACGGCCATCGCTCAGCATAATGCTGCGACCCTATGCGAGACAGAGCCTCAGCGCTGGTTTTCAGCGACAACCGGCGTTGACGTGATGAACTCAACCGGTGCAGCATTAAATGAGATAAAAATATTATAAACAAAGTAAGAAATAAAATAAATACAATACTTCGTTATCTATGTTTCTATAAATATAATATCTAGAATGGCAACATTCAGTAACGTCGGCAACGACTCAAGTGCCGCACGCCACCGGCATGTTACGCAATCTGTGTGTGCAGCTGTCAGCTGTCATAAAGAATTTGACGTTTTTACGTAATGGTTACATCTCAGAGAGGGTTACATTTAATATCCTGTGTACTTACGCAGCACTTAAAAGACTATGTACTTCCCGCAAATGATATACCTACATAAATCTGTACTTAATTAATAAAATTAATATTCCATCCATCACTGTTTTCCTTTTCATCGTAACAGCACTTATGCTGAGGGGATCCAAACTCAAGCTCGGATTCGTTGATGAAACGAAAATACACGAAGGGTGCCGAAGGGCACGCGGATGTAGATGCCATTGGTTTTATTTTTGCGGACAGGTATTTTTATAATTAAAATGGAATTATAAATAGCAGTATGTATTAAGAAAAATAGTCATGCTATGTGCTCACCCCAGTACTTGACATAGCTGTGTGCCAGAAAACACATTAATAGTTTATTTTTCTGTAATTAAATTATTTATTTCATTATCACGCTTATAAAAAATAGAAATTAATATATTACTAACGATTTACACGATGCACTAAATTAAATACCTAAATTATACAAATCTATAAAAAACAAAAGGACACTTAGGCGTTATAAGTAAATAATAGATTATGTAATACAAATCCGCGTGCCGAACTTCTATTATCTTAATGATCCCTCAAAAGGATAAAACGCCATGTAGGATCACTTCCTTGTCCGTCCGTCTGTCTGTCTGTCAAAACAGTTCTTCTCAAGAACGCGTAGAGGTATCAAGTTGAAATTAATATCAAATACGTAAGTCAACCTTCCCTTGGTGCTCTAAAAAAATCAAGTTTCTAAGTCCACGGAATAAAAAAATAGGGCCATTTATTCGACATATTTTGATGCTTGCAAATAAATCAAAACCGTGTACTTCCCGTTCACCTAAATCATGAAATTTGGCAAGAAGCAAGGTTTCAGCCCAAGTAAAGGAAACAGTCCGAAAATCGTTAATATGTAGTTAGATTAACAATTCAAACATTAAGTTTTTTCTTGGGATAAATTCATCCCAACTACGGAATCATTCATTGTGCGTGATCCGAGACGCACTTGACCGATTATTGAATCTTTTATCCTAACAATGGAAACACTTCCATCATCATTACATAATACAGTTCCTTGCTCTTGTTTCATGTTTATTATTGTATATATACAATATGTAACAAAAACCCTGTTGTTCCTTCTACCTACGTTTTAGGAATCGGTATACATAAGTAATAAAGCAAGTCATTTATAAAAACTGTTCAACAAATATAATTAAAATAAATGAAATGAAATGAAATGAAATGGTTTATTCTGTAAATAGGATATCGGAATCACTTTTACACGTCATATTAAAAAGTAAAAAATAAGCTAGATGTAGTCGACATTTCCTATCTACCCGTGAGAAGAAATGGCGAAACAAACTCAGGGGTCAAAGTCTCTTTTAAAGTCCAGACATAATCTTGGTCAGATCATGTGAGGACCATGTAGATCTGTGTCTGAAATGGTCTTTTGAGGAAAGAACCACACAATTTTGAGTGGACCTGTCCAATCAGTGCAAGCATTTGTCGTAATCGTGCAGCTCGACTCAAGACTTAAGGAGCTCAACGACTCGACGAACAATACCAAAGAAAGTACATTTGGGTAGGCCTCATAAAGTGCTCAAAATGCCAGACCACTATTAAAACTGAGAAAAAGCATAAAATAATAGGAAAATATTTAAAGAAAAAAAAATGACCCACATAGTGCTCACATTCACAATAAATTAAAGCAGTAAATATAATACTTTTCAAAGTAAACATTAATGTAATATTGTATATAATATTCTGCAATGTCAATATTTATATAAAATCATGCATAATAACATTAAATGTCAAGTTTTCCAGTTTGATCACAAGGCTTGCAGAGCGAGCAGCTCAATCCCAAGCTTTTTTGTCTTCTAAATAATCAGAAATTTTATAGTACCCTTTTTTACAAAGTTTGGTTTTAATACAGCTTTTAAATCGTTTAATGGGTAAGTTTCGAATGTCAGTAGGAAGTTTGTTGTAAAAGCGTATACATTGACCCATGAACGAGTTGCCTACTCTGTGGAGGCGAGTGCGATGTACAGCAAGATTGTGTTTATTTCTGGTATTTAAACAATGAATATCGGACATTTCTTTAAAATTTGATATATTTTTGTGTACATACAATAGATTTTCAAATATATATTGAGAGGCTACAGTCAGAATATCTATTTCTTTGAATTTTTCACGAAGTGAATCTCTTGGACCTAGATTGTAAATGGCTCGAACAGCCCAAGAAAAACTGTCGACTCAACAGGGTCCAACTCTATTCCATTAAGTTGAACATTGGTAGTTAGCTGCCTGACATTTGGCATTGAAAATTTAATGAGCTTAGTCTTTTTTTCGTTCAGGAGAAGCTTATTTACATTAAACCAATGGACAACCTTAGAGAGTGCATCGTTAACATGTTCAAAATTGACTAGCTGACGTTTGATTTTAAAAATGAGGGAAGTATCATCTGCGAATAATACAATCTTGTGATTATCCCTTATGTGATAAGGTAAGTCATTTATATAAATTAGAAACAAGAAAGGACCTAGAACTGAACCCTGCGGAACTCCCATAGTGACCGCAGATCCTGCAGATCTCTTGCCATTAACATCAACCCTCTGAATTCTGTTGTTCAGATAAGAAGTCAGAAGGTCGAGAGCACTGTCACTCATACCATAGTGGTGCAGTTTTCGGATGAGTGTATCATGATGAACGCAATCGAAGGCCTTAGACAAGTCGCAGAAAATGCCAAGAGCATCCTGCGACTCCTCCCAGGCCTCGAATATGCTCTTCAGTAATTCCACGCCGGCGTCTGTAGTTGAACGACCCTTTGTAAAACCAAACTGTTTCAGATGAAGTAAATTATTTGTATTGAAATGTCCTAACATTTGTTTTAAAATTAACTTTTCAAAGATTTTGCTCAATGTAGGTAATATCGAAATTGGCCGAAAATTCGTGGGATCAGTTGTGCTGCCAGATTTGAACAGTGGAATCACTTTACTAAGTTTCATCAGATCAGGAAATACACCAGATGCAATATAAGAATTAAAAACAATTGCTAAAAACGGTGAAATAACATCGATTATTGAAGACATGGTATGTACTGATAATCCCCAAAGGTCAGCAGTTTTTTTTACATCAAGATCTTTAAAAGATTCTATAATATCGTTAGCGGTAACAACCTTGAATTTAAAGTGTTTATCACATTCTGGTACGCATTCTTTTAGTATGGAGTAAGCAGAAGTGGAGGACGACGATGACAGAGTTTTGGTTGTTAAAATGGGAATATTAGTAAAGAAATTTTCAAACTCAGTTGCCACCTCCACGTCTGCCTTAATATCTACATCATTGATTTTTAGGTGGAAGTCACGATTACGTACTGTTGTTCTACCCGTTTCTGAATTAATAATATTCCAAGTTGTTTTAATTTTATTACCAGAAGATTTTATTTAATTTTTAATATGTATGGCTTTTGCTGAGGAACAGGCTCGTTTAAAAGTTTTAGAATATTTTTTAACGAATTCTTTAAAAGTTTCATCATGGTTATATGTTTTTCATGATACAATTCATATAACCTCTGCCTACTTTTGTAAATACCTGGTGTTGCCCAATCACTAAATATAACGCGGTCACAAACAGGCAATGTTTTTGAGTTGAATACCTTCCTAAATTCACTATTAATGAGGTTAAATAGTGAAGTATAAGCTTGATCTGGGTCGGTGTGATAAGGCAAACCCGGTAGTTTTTCCATTAAATTATGTTTAAATTGTTCTAAGCGACTCATGTTTACAGGAATAAAACTCACAAGTTTTCTTTGAGCTCTGACTATTTTCTGAGCGAAAGTGACTAACTGGCCACAGTGATCAGAGTCCAATTCATTTAGAATTATTTATTTATTTATTTATTTTATTATTTATGTACACACAGTAAAATACAGAGAGATACGACATAATTATAATACTAGTACAAAGGTACTGCTTATTTCTTAAGAAATTTCTTCCAGCAGACCTGCGAAAGGAGAAATGAAAAAGAAATGTAGACAATAGTGTGTGAGAACAAGAAGAGAAAAATATGAATATGCGAAGTCTTAAACTAAAATGATAAATATACCTATACTATACCATATACATATAAAATTTACACACGAATACGTACACGTACACACGTGCAAAAAAACTTACATATACCTAAAGAAATACATAAAGCATATATATACAAACATATATAAAAAAATATTCACAGTTGAGAGGAAAGGTAGTGCTCTTTTAATTGATATTTGAATGAGGAAATTGTTTTTAAATCACGAATGCTAGGCGGAAGTGAGTTCCACAATCTTACAGCATGCACCGAGAAGGAATAAGAATAGTAGCTAGTTTTATGAGGATGAGATTTAAGGAGGGATCTAAGGTGCGATCTACATGGAGCGTCGCTAGGACGAGCGTAAGAAAAACGCTCCCGCAGGTAAGAAGGATAAGACGGGTTGTGTAAGATGTTGAAGAGGAGACATAAAATCCGAGTGTTCCTGCGAAGGCGGATTGGGAGCCACTTGAGTTCCTTGCGAAGGTGAGAAACATGGTCATACTTTCGAAGACCAAAAACAAAGCGAATGCACAAGTTTTGCATGCGCTCGAGCTTGTTCAGTAGCTCCTCAGTAGCATCCAGATAGCAGGCGTCGGCATAATCTATAATCGGCTGAATAAGCGTTTGTGCCAAATGAATTTTAGTCTTCAAGGGCAGGAGACCTTGAAGGTTTTTCAGCGAATGAAAGGAGAAATGTACCTTTCGACTGACCTCGTTGACCTGATTACGCCATGAAAGATTGGAGTCAATAATGACACCCAGATCTTTGGCGGTTTCGGTATAGTCAATGCGAACACCATCGAGATATAAAGGCATCAGAGATGTAACAGCAGCCATATTGCGAACGAATCTGCTACCTATGATCATGGCCTGGGATTTAGTTGGGTTAATTTGCAAACCAAAAGACTTAGCCCAAACGCTGATGCAAGCCAGATCATGATTCATAGCAGCAATTGCAGAACCCGCGTCAGCTACATTAAAATGTCGGTAAAGTCATCTGCATAGAGATGAAAACTAGAGGAGATTACTCTGGTAACAAAGTTTATGAAAATAGAAAAAAGAAGAGGAGAGAGGACGCTACCCTGGGGAACACCCTCCGTGAGGCTACACCAATCGGAGAAGGATTCCTCCAGGCGAACACACTGAGAGCGCTCCCGTAGGTAAGCACCGAACCAAGCTAAAGCGGAAGAAGAGAAATTTATAGATTTGAGGATACCAAGTAAAATATCGAAATCCACTGAGTTGAAGGCGCTACTAAAGTCAAGCAATACTAGAACAGTGAGGGACTTTTTCTCCATCTCTAAATGGCTAGAAGGTCTTAAGTTTGTAAAAATATTGTCAATACAGGTAGCGCTAGTGGCAGTTATTCTAGTCGGCTCAAAGAATGTATTGTACAAATTATATGACTTTAATAAGGTTATAAACTTATTTACTGTAGAAGATTTTTTCAGTATATTAATGTTGAAATCTCCACAGACAACAACTGTTTTATTACTGTTACAAGTCTTTAATAATATTTCTTCTATATATTTCTCAAAAATATCATATGAAGCACATGGAGGCCTGTATACACTCACTACAATGAACTGCTCAAGCTCAATGCAAGCTATTTCAATAACTCGCTCAACAAAGAGGCTCACAATATCCTTACGTTCTTTAAATTTCATATTATTACGAACAATTATTAAAGAGCCACCACGTATCATATTAACTCTGCTGAATGAGCTGGCAACCTGGTGGTTGTTAAAGCTGAACATGAACTGGTGGACTTTTAACCAATGTTCAGTTACACATAGGATATCAATATAACTACAGTTCATGAACAACTCTAATTCTAATTCCTTACCTATCACACCCTGTATATTTTGATGAACTATTTTTAAAGTATTATTATTACACTTATTTTGATTACTACAATTTGATGGGTGTGATATCAAAGAAGTTTGTGTAACATTTATTAAGCAAGAGGTTTCCTCTATTGTCCTAATTTCTAATTTAAATGATAATCAATGTCATTAGTTGTTGCCAAATTATTGGCAGAATTATTTAAAAAGTCATTGCATTGCTCAAAAGAAGCAAGTTGTTTAGCAAAATTTTTGGCTGAAATAGAAAAAAAATATGATAGCGACACAGCTATCTGTCTTTTGTTATAGTTAGAAAGATAGTACATATAAATATTATATCTATCTTTTGTCAGATACAAATTATTACTAACATAATTGTTAATATCCACTAGATGGAATAGGTTATTGTTAAATGTCAAATTATGCAATGTCAAATTTATTTCAAATCGTATTTTATTTTCTTCCTGTGGCAAACTGTTACTGTAACGGAATGTAAACAATACAATTTTTTTAAAACTAAGATTACACAAAGTCCTATAATATTGGAGCAATTCTCCTTTGTTCACATTTTCCCTATTACCCATAAAAATTAATAATGTAGTGTCCTGGTTAAAGTTACATTTAATAATTTCTTTCATAATAACAAATAAAGAACAACCAGGCATACAGTAATTTATTATGGAGTGTCCCGGATATTCATCTGTCAGCAAGTGGCCCAATTCCTTTCCAATTTCATCGCAAAATAACACTATATCACTTTTTACACTAGGAAATATCAAATCAACACAGGGCTGCGGTAAGGTGGCATTGCATGTTGTCAATGAATGGTCCGGTGTAAGTACATTGGATGGTATTTGACACTGCTCACAGTTGCTTGTTTGTGAGTTTACCAGCTCATTCATTGCCAACACATATTCCCTCATTAGATCTTCAGAGGTATTATATTTGATAGTCATTGAACTAAGATTTTCATGTAAATGGTCAAGTTTAGATTGCAAGTACTCTGTGTCAATGTTGTATTTCCTGGTACTTTGTTCCAAATTAAAAGAATACATATCTAATTGTTTTAGTAGATTAAGTAAAAATATTTAAGTAGAAATATTTAATCTATATAAATAAAAAGACAAGTCCTGACTGATTGACTGACTCATCAACGCCCAGCCTAAACCCTTGGACCTAGAAAGCTGAAACTTTGTACAGAGGTTTTCTTTATAATGAAGACAAGGAATAAGAAAGGATTTTTGGGAATTCCACCCCTAAAGGGGTAAAATAGGGGATGGAAGTTTATATGAAAGTCTGTCAGTTTTGAAGTTAAGATCTTCAAATTTTGTGTTTAGGCTGACGATTGAAAATTAATATATACGTGTTTCAGTGTTTTTATGATACCCAAATTTAGATTAACTAAAACAAGCAAGTCATTTCTTATAAACAGTATCCGCTTCTATAACAAGTTGCCAAAGTCGGTTATAGAACTTAGCGATGGAAAGTTCAAAACCCACATCAAACGTGTCCTAATCAAAAAAGCATACTATAAGATTAAGGACTACGTTGAAGACAAGGAAGTTTGGCAATAATTCCTTCTGCACATGTGGCTTCCCTGGTACCTCATTAACGGCATAACTATGTGAACGTCTATTAACTGCTCCTAAATTACGATTTTTATTTCTGTTTTTTACATACTTTGACATAACCTACAAATTTTAATTTAAAATATTTATTAGTGACTTGTGGACAGAATATTTATTCAGTTTTTTTTTACAGTTGTAATGACAATGTTGTCATTTGGTTTAAATATGTAGGTTTTTATTTTTATTACTTTAGTAATATTTTATATAGATTCTTTTTTAATTTGTGAATGTGAGAACGTTGTAGGCTTAATAGACTGTAGCTTTGTAAACTATCTTTTATTTTGTTAAGGACTTGGTACTTGTTGACGGGCCTACACTGTCCTCCCATACCTATTAACACTGTAACTTATAACATTGTTAAAGCCCACTTTTTTTAAAAGAGTAACCGTGGATTTTCTTGCCGGCTCTTCTCCATAGGAAACGACCAATTGGAACCGTGCACCTAGCTTCTGACGTTTCATAAGTGCCCATGTAGGTTTATGTGAAATAAAAAAAAAATTGATTTTGGTTTTGATTTTGATTTGATAATTCCACCCCCGAAGGGTTAAAAAGAGGGATGAAATTGTGTATGGAAAGTCCTTCATTTTAGAATGTAAAAATAACTAAATTTATTATCAAGGCTTATGGTCGGAAGCCAACGCAACGGGGTTGTTAGAATTTCTACCATTAAGGGGTGAAAAGGGGGATGAAATTTTGCTTTACGTACCTATGTATTTATTATTTATTGTATATGTAAATGGTACACCACTGACTACCAGCAGTATTGTCTCTCCTTCTCCCTTGAATCCATCCAAAGGTTGTCTGTAAAAGATCGCTTTTAGCGATAAGACCGCCCATTATTTCACCCTATGTAAAATTTCAACATTTATATCTGTAATTTTTATGGTGTACATAAGAGTATTCTATTCTATTCTACGGAACCCTTCATTGTGCGTGGTCTGACACGCACTTGGACGATTTTAAAGCTAATTGCTACTTTTGAATAAGAAGCGTAAGATGTGAAATATAAGAAGAAGTGAAGAAGAAGAAAGAAGAGTGTGAAGGGTGAGTGGGTGAGTGTGAAGTTTAATATGAAAAAACTCAAAATTGGGATAAAAAACTTTGATTTCTAGAGAACAGAGAGAGAGAGAGAGTTATTTAGTATTACATCACTATTACATTTAGTGTCAAGTAACTGAAAAACATTGACAGAGAAGATCGCTGTACTATCGAGGAATTTCATATCTAACCAGTTTCAAAACAAAATCCCGTGAACACGATGACCACATCTGTTTTACGCCCCATTTTGCATCGACCAATGAAACAAAAATACATAGTAATATTTTGTCGTTTCTGATTTTTTGTTGTTCATGCGTTTTTTGTAGGCTCTGTTACAATGATCACAGATGTCTGACTACGGATATGGTGACCCTTTCTCGACCACTAGGAATAGAACAAAAGAAACAAAACTGAGAAAGTTTTTAATTTTAATGTTTTTATACTTTACATTTTGTTCTAACGCATTTCATGGGTTCTGTTGCAAATTTGCAGAGCTTTCGGCTTAGATGATTTATGATGTTATTATTAGGTCAATATAACAATAAACAATGTTCTTTATTTCAACTGGCGTTTTCGTCTATCCAAATTATTAAATAAGACTGTGTATTGCGATTTACTTAAGTTTAAAATAGAACTTACCCAACTGCAATACAGTTAGCCCATTACAACAGATTTTTTTGTTAAATCCCCGTTGTGTTGAAACGCACTTAAGATCCGACAAGCAACGACCAGCTGTATGGTCGATGCTAACAGCGCTTCTCTTTTGTCATCATTTTATGAACAAAGAAGATTCATTCGTTCAATAATTTTGTTTAAGTATTGTTTATAATATATTGGGCACGGATTAAATATAAAGAGTAATAGCGACTGTCGGCGTCTCTTTGTTGCGGCGTAGACTCAGAAAACGTCTTATTTTGTTACATGCACAGCAACAGCCAACAGCAAACATGGCGAATATTTTAGATGTGGACAACTATTTTACATACAGTGATTACGCTGATATATTAATCAATCAGCTGTCTTGGCCCTGGCAAGAGGTTCATTTTATCCTAGTAAAATCATGTTTTTTATGTGATGAAATTCCGGAGGCTGGACGTCCATACCATTTTATTTTGGATATGAATGTCCAGCTAAATTTGGTGGAGTTTTTGGACAATGTTGACAATTGGTGTGAAGTGTGCCACGCGTTTTTTACTGTCTTTTTTTTTCATTTACAAAAACAAGGGTCTCATCAAAAATCTGATTGGTTGATGAGATTTCTGTAGCGGCCGAGCGCTGCAAGCAAAAATAGTCCTTAAGGTGTATAGATATGAAATTCCTCGATAGTACATAACGTTAGTTTGGTTTTGTTTTGCAGATTAAATCGAGCGTTTGACGTGTACAAAATGATATTATTATTTTTATTATATTCATAAATAGGTATTACATAACGTCACGACTGTAATCCCCGAAGGGTTACACAGAGGTGTAGGTACCTGAAGTACACCCACATTTCGCCAGATATGTTTAAGTCCCATGTAATAGGGCCGAGCCTATTGCCATCAACCGGGCACAAATCCAGACTAATGGCTGCTACTGAGAAATTCCAGATGGAAAAACCCAATAACACTGCTCGATCCGGGAATCTAACCCAGGACCTCATGCTCATCGGTAGCACTTGCAACCACTAGACTAAAGAAGCAGTTCTCCCCTCCCCTCTTTGAAACCTCAGTTTCAAAAAGTCGCTCGAAACATTGAGCAAAAATGCTACACCATTGGTCTGCACGCAAATGTAATATTATCTATGCCTACTCTATGTTCGTTCGCAGCAGCCTAGTCTATGCTCTATGGGGGAAGCCCATGCTAAGTAATTTACGAGCTAATTTTATGGTGCACGTGGTTATAAGTGTTGCCACATATCGCTCTTTTTTGCATATGCTAGCGTTGCATTGCAAACCTTTATTTATTTCCAAAAGGGGAGAAATCGTATCGAGTCATCCCTACACACATGAATACTCGTACTTTTAAAATAATGATCACGATACACGAGAAATAATACTTGGGTACCTATATCTATATCTATTGATACTATTATACAGGGTTACTGGTAACTCGACGTATTCCTTGCACGACGTCATAGTAAGGTTAAAATGCAACAAATTAAGCCACCAAATGTTCTACCGAAATTCGGTAGTTTTTGAGTTTTTTTAAATAAAGTAATGACAAAAATTACGAAAAATAAAATGTTAAATTAGTGATCTCTGCCAAGTTTTCGGCATTTTGGATTTTTTAATCATTAACAAAGATTTGCTACAACATCAGCTATGATAATAAATTAAATTCCAGTATAGTCGCACCGTAAATCATTTTTAAATTGTATTTTTCATAAAACAACTAAACACCTAATTAACTCAAAAACTACTGAATTTCGGTAGCACATTTGGTGGCTTAATTTGTTGCATTTTAACCTTACTATGACGTCCTGCAAGGAATACGTCGAGTTACCAGTAACCCTGTATACTTAATACTTATATACAAAATTAGTTTTAGTATATGCAAAACCCGAAACACGTGTCTAGTATTTTTATGTAAAGAATCTATGTACAAAATTTCAAAACTGTATCATGAAAAATCGCGAAGTTATAAGGTTGTTATGTTACCGGGTTGTCCGTACAAAAAACATGCTAACGGCGCCCCCGCGCCTCCAGGGTCGTCTTGCGCTCATTGATAATAATTTGGCAGTAGGTACCTAACCGTACGGCGATTGTATTGTATTTGTTTAGAGGTTTTTAAAATATGTAGATAGGTAATAACTGGAAATACATTGATTAGCAATTAATTGTTTCGACCTAAAACAAAATGCAGAAGAAAGACTTTCCTATTTCCGTTTAAAATAGGACATGTAGCATAAAAAGGGGGACATGGGCAGTGACATAATCCAAAAAAGGATACCCCTTTCGTGACGACCGACCAGATTGGAGATTCTCATTACAATTAGGAAATAACATTGTTGTGTTGCTCAGTCGATTATTTACCAGTACAAATTCAAAGTAAGATTACTTTGCATTTGTACTGGTAAATTATCGACTGAGCATATTCTTTGCAATTAACAAACCGCTTCTGAATTCACTCATGGATTAATATTTTTTTTTCTTAATCGTGACTTTCTTATACTTAATGCTCATCAGGCGGCACGGCGCGGCATGGCATGGCAAAGGATTTTCGTAAGCAGAAATGATTTTGAATCTTATTTTCATACCTTTAGCAATCATATTTCGTTGATATCGTTTATCGTCATAAGGGGACTTGACTTTACCGTGAAAGCTTTGGCATGCCGAGCCAAACAAAAGGGAATGCTGTGTCGTGCCATGCCGCGGCGTGCTGCCTAGTGAGCGTCATCCTTTATTTTAATAAATCCTAGTTGTCATCAATAAAAGTCTCTTGACTGCTATATATTTAACTAGCTGACCCGACAGATGTTGTCCAAACGTATGAATTATTAATATTTGGGCAAATTTCAATACTTATTTAAAACTATATTTTCGGCATTAGGCTCGTTTTTATACCTCGTAGCAATGTTTAACTATTTTATATTTTCGGCATTAGGCTCGTTTTTATAGCTCGTAGCAACGTAACAAATAAGTGCGTGTCGGACCACGCAAAATGAAGGGTTCCGTAGTTGGGATGAATTTGACCCTAAAACAAACTCAACATTGTAGTTGAAAAACATGTTCTCCATACATCGATATACGCCACAGTCAATTTGCCAACTGAAAATGTAAGTTTGTAATCGCAAAAAAGTATTTTTTTATGTGGTAAAACTACAAATTAACATTTTTTTTTACTTTTTCCTTTACTTGTGCTGTGAGACCTTACTTCTTGCCAAATTTCATGATTCTAGGTCAACAGGAAGTACCCTATAGGTTTTGATATATTTGCGAGTAACGAAATATAACGCAATAATGTCGCTTATATCACCGTATTTTTTTATTGCGGTGACCTGGAAGTTAGATTTTTTTAGAGCTTCAAGTGACCATAGACCTACGTATTTGATATTAATTTCAAGTTGATACCTTCACGCGTTCCTGAGAAAAAGGGTCTTGACAGACTGACATACAGACAGACTGACAGACAGACAGACAAACAGACAGACAGACGGACAACGAAGTGATCCTATAAGGGTTCCCTAAAAACAATGTATAGTTCAACTTCGCTACGGTGTTATTATAATTATGTTATTAACACACTGTAACTACACCACGCTAAAGTGCAACTTCTTTTAATTATTTCCAAAGATACACTCGGACGTAGAGTTAAATAAAAAATCCACAGTAGAAGACTTTCAATTCAACTCTACGTCTGTTACAAAAAAAAACCATTACGAAACGCCATTTCCCAGCACAATCAAAATAAGCAATAAACATACACCCACATAAAACACAGCACACCACACGATGATATAAAACGCACACCTATCTCCACAAATAGGCTAAACTCCAGTAAAAAGCTGGCAACATTTGCATAATGACTTTATATTATGCCCGCAACTCCAGCGCAGAATTTTAATGACCCGAGCAGCGTTTTTGAGTTTTTAATGTAAGCAAACATACATAATGTTGTGTAGGAATATGGTAGAATAATATGTGCCTGGGGTGGGTTGAATATCTCTTTAAGTCTGTAGTCTAAAATCACATAAGTATAAAATGTATCAAAAATCTAATCGAATTTAGTTTAATCTATTTAATTTTTTGTAATCAATTTAGCTTTAAATAATTATTTTTTATTTTTTATCTAAACTAAGTATTATGTTCATGTTTTAATTAATTAATTGTGTTAAGTATTATCTGCGCTTAAAATGTAGTGCACGCTGTACTTTTCTATAATTAATGAGGCGCTTAGCCTTAAGCTTGCAATGTACAAATTAAAAAGTAATATTAGACTCATTGTAGAAGAGCCTAATAATAAATATTAGGTCCTTAGGTACATATGAAATCGGTGTTTTATAGAACTGGCCACTTTGATTTCAAAAAGCCGGCGTTTGGTTAAGAATTCCAAATTCAAATTTATTTCAATTTTAAGCTTGTCTATTTTTGTTTCGAATGTAATAATTCATTTGTTTTCGCGCCATTTAATTTTGCTTTGACATCGTTCTGTGCTCAATATGGAAAACATAAAATATCACATTATTTTCGTATACGAATTCCATCATGGCACTAGCGCTGCAGAAACAGCTCGAAGGAATAATAATGTGTACGGAGAAGCCACTGTAAAAGAAAACACAGTACGTTTTTGGTTCCAATGCTTTCGTTTTGGAAATTTTGACCTCCAGAACAAACCTCGTGGACGGCTGGAGACCCTAGTTGTCATTGAGGTATTGAAAGTGATCGTGGAAGCGGATCTATCTCAAACCACGTCAGAGTTAGCTGTAGGCTTTGGTGTGAGTGATAAAACCATTTTGAATAATTTGAAACAAATTGGAAAAGACAAAAAGCTTGAAAAATGGGTACCGCATGAACTAAGTGAAGCAAACCGACAAACACGCGTCGACTGCTGCGTCACGTTAATCAACCGTCACAACAACAAGGGGATTTTGAATCGTATCATTATTTGTGAAGAAAAATGGATCCTATACGATAATCGGAAACGCTCATCACAGTGGTTAAATCCAGGAGAACCAGCAAAATCCTGCACCAAGCGAAAGTTGACTCAAAAAAAGGTACTGGTTAATTTCTGGTGGACCAGCGTTGGTGTCATCCACTACAGCTTCCTAAGACGATTACGGCAGATCTGTATTGCCGACAATTAGAAACCATGATGGAAAAGCTAGCCTTTCAACAGCCGAGATTGGTCAACCGCTCTAGCCAACTGCTGCTTCAGGACAACGCTAGACTACACGCTGCACAACAGACGGTGGCAAAACTAGAAGAGCTAGGATTGGAATGTCTCCGTCACTCACCATACTCCCCGGACCTTGCTCCAACCGATTACGACTTTTTTCAGAATTTGGATAATTTCTTAATTGGAAAGAAATTCAATTCAGATGAGGCTGTCCAAAACACCTTCAAAGATTTTGTTGATTCTCGCTCCCGCAGTTTTTTCAGCAAAGGAATCAATGAACTACCTATAAAATGGCAAAAGTGCATAGATCACAACGGTACCTACTTTGATTGATTAAATAAAAAAATTAATAGTTTTGCTTTTACCATATAAAACATCAATTTCATATCAAGGACCTAATCTGGACCTAATAATATGTCAATTTTTTTTTTATAGAAATTCAATTTGTAAAATGAAGTAGCATAATTATTGTCTCTTGACAAGGCATTGACTTTTACATGACTTGACATTTATTCCTTGACTCTTGTACTTACAAGAGTTAAGGAATATAGTAAGTACATTACTGCAGCGGCCTGCAAAAGGGGCATTGATGGATGAACGTAGGCACACATACGTGAGTCCATCATTGCTTCGTTGCGGCCAAGGCTTGTATAGTGCTTTTCTCAAATAATACGCGGAAATTCAAACTAAGTAAATTATTTATAAATTCCTGATTCAATGACGAACAACGATAGTTTTTCACACGCCAATAATATGTGCATTTGTTTCTTTTTTACTTTAAACAGCTTTATTTGCAAACCAATTCAAAATTTAATCAAAACCTTTGTATAAGTACCCATAAGTTACCTCCTTGGTAGCACCTTATTATTATTAGCACCTTATTACTTGCACCTTATTATTTTTTTCATTACGTCATTTGAATGACTAAGGCAGTACGCAAAGGTTACATAATTATGCGCCTGCGATGCGACATCTTTCGTCAATACTTCAGTACTTAGCTTAGTTACGTCTATTAAATACCAAAATTGTGTATTTTCGCCATAACAATCTCATTAAAAGCACCTCATTACGCATCCAGCTCCACATTTACATAAAACAGCTATTATATAAAACACGTATTATGTGAACAGACAAGGGTAAATCACTGCGATTTACGTCATGTCGTTAGTCATTACGCATTCCCGCGAAGGCTTTGAAGGCAAAATTACTGGGCCTTGAGGGGTGGCCCCGAAGTGGGAGGGGTGGATAATAAATGACGCGGCCAGGCCCAGAGGGGCGAAGTTGCCAACTTTTTTTGACAAATTGCTGTAAAAGTGCGTGCCTCTAACCGTAAGGGGTTAATGTGGGGGTGAAAAGGGGGTGAATTTCCATCTAATGCTAAATTGGTGTGCTTCGTCCTAATTTCTGTCAGTGTTATATACAAGGATATTTGGTTATATTACATGGAATTTATTTTGTTTTCGCTTAGATATGTTAAGTTTATTTTGTGTTGGTTACAGCTTAAAATAAAGGGCTTCTAAGCATTCTTTAGTAATACATCTGCTTAGCATTTGCCAAACAGAACTATGTTACGGTCGGCGTTCAGTCTGACCGGTTGCAGCCGGATGGATTATTCTTTAGTACTTATAATTACTTAGTACTTATTATAGTTAGTAAATTCTAAGTAAAAAGGCATGAATAAAAGGCAATTGTATGCACCTGAGATGAAAATGCTAAGAGGGATGTGTGGTGTTACCCGAATGGATAGAACAAGAAATGAGTATATAAGACGAAGTCTGAAAGTGACACCGGTGACTGAGTGAAGTTGTGTGGAAAAAAGATAGTCATGGTATGGTATGATGCGGAGGAATGAGGGTAATGTCGACGGGAAAGTTTTGACTATGCATGTGGATTGCTATACGAGTAGGGGAAGAAACGATGGATAACTGTGCGAAAGGTGATATGGCTAGAAAAGGAGTGACTACCGAAATTACGACTAACAGAGAAGTATGGAAGAAAAAGACAAGTAGCCGACCCCAAATAAATTGGGATATGAGCAGAAGAGAGATTTAGAGATTTACTTAATGAACAAATAATGGTTGAACAATCAAACGCTTACAAACAACACCATGCGTATACAATAATAGCGTATTACAATTATAACCATTAGTGCTATATGCAGTCGTTGTATGAACTCTGGTATCCAAAGAAAGATTTAACTTGTGTTATGGATACCAGCATTCTCACATAAATGAAAACATCTGTAGGTTACATTGGTTGCATCAGAAGACAATATCAAGAGTGGCGCAGTATACAAGAGAAGAAGCCTTTAGTAGTGTGCGTGTAAGTGTAGTGAAATATGAAATTATAATACATGAGTGAGGAAAAATGGTGTAATCGTGTCTGAAGGAGTGCTGAAGAATGATGATGAAGTCAATTATAAGTAAACAACAAACTTTTACGTCATTTTTAAAACGTTTCGCCTCGTTTTGGTGTGTGCCCTAGTAATCGAATCAATGAATTTCTGAAAGCATTGGAACAGAAAGATAAACGATGATTGGTCAATTAATATTCTTCAGAAGTCGTTTTTTCGTACCTTTATTTTTTTATGTCATTCTGTTTGGTACGTAGTACCAAGTCTACTTCATTACATTATGGTTTCCCTCATTATGTAAGTACGTACGGATGAATCGTATCATTGTCTTCGGTAATTAATTCATCATGGGTAACTTATAATTATATTGCTAATTATTATGTAATTGCGTCGTTGGTCTAGTGGTCACAAGCGCTACTGCTGAGCACGAGGTCCAGGGTTCGATTCCCAGGTCGGGCAAAGTGTTATTGGGTTTTTCCACCAGGAATTTCTCAGTAGCCCGGAGTCTGGATTTGTGCCCGTTTGATGGCAATAAGCTCGACCCCTATTACATGGGACCAACATAACTAGCGAAACGTGGGTGTACTATAGGTACGACTCTGCCTAACCCTTTGGGGAATACAGGCGTAATGTTATTTATAATTGTATTTTAATTATATAAATACCAGCCTATTATTGTCAACGGCAAAAGCCTCTTCTGATACGGAGAAGACATGAGCATTGATCACCACACTTACTCAAGGCGGGTTGGGATGGACTATACACCGTGGCATTGTAATCGTCTTACAACGGCAGCCCACGTCATATATCCAATGACTACTAATCATTCATGAAAATATTTTTGTTTAATAACATTTGAATAATTTAAAAAAACACATAAAGAAGCATGTCGTAGTTTGAAACACCCTGTTACGAGTGTGGTGCGAGCCTTGCGTTCCAAGAGCGGCGCGGAATGGAGCGCAAAGGCTCGCACCGTGCTTATTACAGAGTGTTTAAAACTACATCATGCGTCATATTGAATAATATTAAGAAAAAAAAATAGTCAAATGTTAATAAATATTTTTTTTTACTTTCATAAATGATTAGTAGTCATTGGATTCATGAAGTGGGCTGCAGTTGTAAGACAATTAAAATACCAAGGTGTATATATTTGCGAGCTTCACCCAGAATCCTCAACCTCAGAAGAACTGGTTATTTTACCTCTAACTGCCGAAGACAACAATGCTGTTAAGATTGTTGTGTTTCGGCCACAGACGTAGATAAGATCGTGGAAGCTAGTCAGGCGGACTTAGAACAAGCCCTACCACCAACCAAACTGAGCAGAAAGTTTTGACCCCACTGGGAATCGAATCCGGGACCTCTGGGTCTGATACATTTTTTTTTTTGTTAATTAATGTAGATCACATTCAAAAAGGTACGCCCCTACGTTCATATGTGATTAATTTACTCGTACATGCTTGTTCATACGCTTAACAATCACACTTTGCTCAAAAACTGCGTTTACGAAGCCTATAAACATTGTTCGAAAGTAAAAAATGCGGTAAAATAGGTACTCTTACCTAAGTGCATGTTTTACCGCATACTCCGTTGTAAAGAGCCGTGCGTAACCTTTATGGTTTTTTTTAATACTTATCCAAAATATATAATATAAAAAAATATATAAGAATTCCACCTAGGAGTTTCACATTACGAGTATAAATAAGCTGAATGATCGAACCTCCTGGGACGTGCTTTTGCTCAATACGTTTGTCTCACTTTAATACTAAAGAGAAAATGAGACGAAAGATGTAGTTCTAATTTTCACGCGCACGTGGCACCATTTGCAAATTCGCGCCATTTTCATATTAGAAACTTCAAAGATTGTTGCGTCTTTGTTTCATTACCTATTGTACTATTTTCTCGCAAATGTGTTGAAAACCGTTGTACGACACACGTGCGAAAAAATGATATTTACAAACTCATGACTATGGTAAGCCCCCGATCGTCTGCTCGTTTGTAAAAACAAAATTACCGCATTAGTATCATAAATAACTATTACCGATATAAAATTACTTGTGACAAAGTCGCTACATAATCACAAAACAAACCATGATTACAAGACTTTTAGTACAAACACAAGCTATCTAAAACACACAAGACGTGGTCCTAGATCTGAAAATGTTTCGTAGTTTACAGTTTTTCATGCTCGAAAAGCTCAACTTCCAATCTGAATATGAGATAAGCTCAGACCGAAACTAGTCAAACAATCGCGCTACGTGCTCCCACATAAAACCGTAAACAATCAAAAACACATTCCTACTTACGTTCCAACACATACCCCAATTCTATTCCAATGCATTTTAATCAAGCAAAACACACGTACGGCATTATAAACATAGGCTCGTAACTCCCCTTCCGTAAACTTTCAATACATAACCGGAGAGTTTCGGAGCAAATGGAATATTCATACAACCATCCCGTTTACGGCCTTGTAAAGGGCCACATCAAAATTTAGAGGCAAAAAACGAGCACATCCCTTTAGATGTACTCTTGGGATGGAGCTGAAGTTTGTAATTGAATTTTTGCCAGGAGCCCGCAAAGGGCCGGCCTGCTTAATTTGTCGTACGCGGTAAAGGGTTGACGCGTGTGGTGTGCAGGGTAAGCGGACGCGGGAGGTGATTAGGCTTGTAATACCTACTTATGTTATTAGAAATTCCAGGCGACCTGAGCCAGAAGACCCTGGTTTTTAAAGGCCAAGAAGATGCTACTAGTTCATGAGTACCGAACTAAAACCTAAGATCAAGCTTTGCAAGTAACCGGTTTCCCCATAGGTTTTTTCATCAGCTGCCTAGCCAAGTATGATGGGATCGGTTTTCATTCTTACCAGATGCAGCTTTATACGAGTATTTTACATGGAGCTACTGCTTATCTGACCGCCACAACCCAGTTGATAATAATAGCCATACCATTACATAAATAATAATACCAATAATAATAATACCACATAAATAAGAAAAATCATTCTGGTTATTGATACATTGTTTATTCGGACAATTTTGCGGTTCTGTTTAAGTCGAAAAAAATAATATCTATTAGCTGTGGCTCGTTCGCAAAAACGCGTAACTTCTGAAAACTCCATAGAAAAAGTATGCAACTAAACTCGCATCAAACAGTGGCTCTTCATGCACTTTTTGCAGATTTTTAGTGCCCCAGAAGCGATAATTTTGCTTGTTCACGTATCCGGAAAGGTGAAAATGTGCCTCACCGTTAATGGTAATTTTCGAAGGGAAATCGTCCTCTTCGCGGTCAATGTTTATTATTCCGCGTTCTTGTAGAATATAAGAACACTATGATTTTACGATGTGTACTTCACAAGTGTCATTCGCAATGACAAAACATTCCATTTTCAAAAATGAGAGCATCTTCCAAAAGGTTGATATCTTATGCGCCACCTGTTACTTACGTACTACCTACTTACTTAAGACCCGCTCACCTCCTTTAACTTAAATCCCCGCACAAGATACAAATTATATTGTTGTAATCAAAAAGAAATATTCCATTTTGTACCAGAGTAAGGGTTGTTTGGGCCTCCTTTTTTCGGCCTACGTGCTAAAATTTAATTCGGGCTTTCCGGATTATATAAAGGTTCGTTTGAAATACATAACCCCTTTTTATCATTGGTGAAAAAAAAAAATCAATAACACCCTTTAAAAAAGGCGACATTTAATTTTGAATTAAGTTTTTGTAAAATGTTCGTAGATGAAAGGTTTTTTTCGTCGTTGGTGATGCGGTGTTTATTATTGAAGTTTGGAATTGAATTGAAAAACATTTTAAAAGAGTCATCATCTGCCTAGCCTAGCATCTGGAAGCCGACCCCAACATAGTTGGGAAAAATACCAACTATGTTGGGGTCGGCTTCCAGTCTAACCGGATGCAGCTGAATACCAGTATTTTACATGGAGCGACTGCCTATCTGACCTCCACAACCCAGTTAAGTACTGGATAACACGATACCTCTAGGTAGACTGGTTGTCAGACTTTTCGGCTTCTGACTACTCGTAACGACTGTCAAAGATCTACGAATGACAGCCGGGACCAACAGTTTAATGTGCTTTCCGAGGCACGGAGGGGTCTCGAATTCTCGATATGTAATGGATGGTCACCCATCCATGAACCTACCGTGACAAGCGTAGCTTAACCTTCCGTGGGGCTGTTATTATTTAGCCACGAGGCCCTCCATTCGATTCATCGTAACATAAATGTTATTTTGAGTGTGAGATAGTTTGATACTAAACTGTTGGATTTTCGACTCTCGGCTCTCTGCTGTGCTATAAAAATCCAAGAGTGCGCTTTTATTTAGGCATAACATTTAGGTACAATCTAGTGTGCTTGAAAACGGGCATTGATAACGGTAATCAGTTAAGAAGTTCCTAATTACCATAATTATGTAAGGTTTTCGAACCAAAAACACACTGAAATCGTAAGCAATCCTACGAAAGAAAACAATAGGGTAAAGGACGTTTTCTATTTTAATTTTGATTTTTCAAAAAAATTGTTTTAATTAATCTCAAAAAATGCCGAAATTGTATGCGTTTTAAAAAGTCTATTGTAGACAGAGACTGCACTGCTGCGGTCTGACGTCACAACACAGGAACGCTATAGTAACTTTGCGCCATTCAGTACAATGACCGTTTTGCGTGACAAGGATAGTAGAATAATTTCAAAAGCGTGTATCTTCTTAATTTTTCCACCGATTTTTTTTTTCACAAATCGTCTTTTTTAGTAATACCTTTAAAAATAAGTATTAATTCCTGTATATTTTGATAGCAGTGAAATACCCTAATCAACTCGAGGCTTAATAGGGAAAAAAGGAAAGTTGATATCGAGTTGCTGCCTTTATTGATTGAAGACTAACCAAATGCATTAGATGTGTTTGCTCACTCAATAACCAATCACTTAGCATAAGGGCTACTTTATTTTACTTCTTCACCGTACGGTTTTTTTCCAGTATCTAGTATACCTATCATCATCTGAATAGCCCAGCCTTTAGGCATGTTGGGGTCGGCTTCTAGTCTAACTGGATAAAGCTGAATACCAGTATTTTACACGATACCCCTTGGTAAGTAAAGTACCAGTACCAGGGTACTTTTCCAGTACCTATATTATAAGCATGGTCTCCGCAGACATGATAGGTATCGATTTTAAAATACAAAATCGGTTGTCTGTAAAGTCGGTTTACTGACGATAGTTGAACGTGACAACGTCATAAGCCTTCAATGGAACGCCTCAGAGCGAGGTAACGCCGCATGAGTCATGTATTTTCGTGCGTGCAGCCGGCTCCATCGAATTATAAGACGTTGTCACGTCAAAAAATCAAATCTTAATTCAGCCGAACTCAAAGTTCTCAAAATACCATTTCAGACACGGATCTACATGGTCCTCACATGATCTGACCAAGATTATGTCTGGACTTTAAAAGAGACTTCGACCCCTGAGTTTGTTTCGCCATTTCTTCTCAGGGGTAGTCAGATAGGAAATGTCGACTACATCTAGCTTATTTTCAATTTTTTAATATGACGTGTAAAATTGATTCTGATATCGTATTTACAGAATAAACGATTTCATTTCATTTCGTAACGAAACACAAATTGTTTGCCACTGTTTATTAGCATTATACTTGTTTATCTGAGTAAACATGACAAGAAAAAAATTTTTTTTTGTCATCGGGTTCATCGGTTTACAGTTACCGTAGTCACTTGAAATATTAGTTTAAAAAATCGGTTATTTTGTTGTAAACCTCAAAGACGTGATGGGCATCGATAACTAAACACGATAAAATAAAATTAAACATATTTTCTCAACTCATATACTTCTGGTAAGAAAACTACCAGCGTCCGTTGACCCCAAAAATATCGTCCTTTATTTTTTTCATTACTATTTTTCGTGTTTAGATACCCATCACATCTGCGGCGCGGCGTACGCAATCCTACGATAGAAAACAATAGAGTATTCGACTGTTTTTTTTAATTTAGATTTTTCGAGATAAACAAAAAAAATAAAGCCATGGTAAAAAAAAATGTTTTAATAGCTCAAAAAATGCCGAAGTTGTATATCTTATTAAAAAGCCATTCCGTAGTTTAGCAAAATTGGTGATGAAAACATAATTTTGTGAAAAAAACTAAGTGGTTATTCATAGCCTTGTATGCTAACGTTCATTTCCCCACAAACCACGTAGGTATATTTTATTACGCCAAAAATAAAAACCTTAACGCAATTTCAGCATAAAAACCCTATCTCCGGTATTAAGCCCAACAGCCTAAAGCATTAAATGACAAACAAAAACCGTCACTCTAACCCAAAAATAAACACAAATATCATTTATTATCTGTGGACCAAAAAAACGTCACACAATCTTACGTTACGCACAAACAGAGCCCTGCTTAAAACCTATCCCAGCCTTTGCTTTTCCATTTTCCACCACCAACTAACTCTGAACCCATTCGCCCCTCACTTCGGTAATAAAAGTGCTGAAATCGGGGTTGTTGCATAAAAAGAGGGAGGTCGGGCTAATATGGACAGTTACCCCGTCCAGTGTCGTATGACAGATGATTATCTACGGACGACGTCAAAGTGAATAATTGGAATTTAGAATAGGCATGTTTTTGGAGTTTATGGGAGCTCGATACGGCGAGCATGTTGATTATGTTGTAGTGTCGGACGGCGGGCGTTTTTTAGTCATTTGAACTAGCGATGCTTTGATCTGTAAAAGCCAACAAAAAAGTGCTGTGCTACTTATATGCATTGAAAGGATTGCTGATGTAATTTCAACGAAGCGATCCCCTGGATTCTGTGCTTTTAGCTATGGGTGGCAAACCGTGATCTACCGTGATGGCAGTAGGTACCTAACCGTACGGCGATTGTATTGTAAGTAATTAAATGGTGATAACATTTTCCATCACACTTAAATAAATTTGGGACAAAATATAACATGGTGTAAAAATTATTGAAATCGATTCAGTTCCTTATTCTGAACAAACTATGTTTAGGTTTCGCATATACTAAAACTAATATTGTATATTCAGGAAAACAAGGCTCAATTAAAATAAAACAAAACAATTATTTTTCATTTCCCTTTTCCGCTGACATCCCATTCATTTAACGAGTACATTTCTATTCCCTATATTCTATACTCTTAACCCGTAAACAATACCAATATCCTTAAAGTTGGTAACTACCTATCAAGCGCCATATACATATTATTATCTACAAAAGCATTTAAAACGTCCAAACGAAAGTACTTACCAACACCTACACATTAAAATTCTTTCACCCCGGGCATGTCCAAAAAAACAAAAGAAAAGCGTCCATGTTTTATAACGACTACCTAACACGAGCGGCGAAAATGAAAGGGTACTAATTAATTCTACAAACCACACACACACGGACAAAAAAAAAGGAGATATCTATCTATCTATAAATATGAGCACATCAAAATTTTTTTGCATATCAAAGGGATACTCAAGAAAGATAGGCGAAAAAACCGTACCTACTGAAACAAAACCCCGCCCTCCCCGTAGGTCGCAGCGGCCGCGTCTCCCCTGCCTCCGGGGAGGCTGGGGCACGCACATGCGTATTTTGCCGCCCCCACTCTAAGCCAGCCTTCCATTTTGTTTTTGCGTGGTCATTTTTTCCCCCGTTTTAGTTTCGCTAGACAACTGTTTTAATAAAAGAACGGAATGTAATGATAATTATAGTTTGATACGATTTCCTAGTATTTATTATCTTAGATTTAGATTAAGTTAGTTGAAATTGTGATCAGGGAAACCAAAGAGTAGGATTACTGCTCGCTAGAAATATGAAAAAAAAACTCATTTATTTCACTTATTTCTCCGTCCGCCATTCCACCACCTACAGTCGCAAAAAGCTACTTAGCTTATTGAATCTGGATTTGTTTTCTTTTCAAGATACTTCCTTATTTCCCCTCATCCATTGGTCTATAAAACGCCTCAATTACAATCATCTTTTGGGAGATTGTACAAACCTACCAACTGGGTTATGGTATATTTTTTTACTATTGGGTATGAATAAGACTTCAATCGCTCTTCTTTCCTCATTCTGTCTATCCCTCTGTACTGTGGAATGCACTCCCCAGGAAACCAATTTTCCTTTAAGGTGCAGATATATGATTTTAGTGACTTTTAAATCTGTTATCACGCCTTCATATAGTTCAAGTATGTTAGGCAAAAATGTATGTTAAACTAGAACGCATACACAACAATTCTATATGTGAATATTTAAGTATTGTAGTAAAATACTTTATGAAATAAATTCAGGAAGTAATGTCTACCTAAAGCATAAAAAACGATATTACTTTCAAACTACTTAAGATATTTTCATGTTTTTTTTTTGTATAAATAGATTGTTTTATTATCTATAATCCTATCTGTGATTTTATTCAAATATTCATATTTTCGTTACTAAAAATAAATATTCCCTATAAAAATTAATGGTTGTGCGGCGTGAGCGCGACGCGCATTTGAATGGCCAAGGTCAACGGTGACTATCTGACCCTTAAAGTTAAAGTTCGCGAGCAAATCCGTAAGAAGCTGCATGGCAGTATCATCATAACGTGCAACAGTTCCCATTGTTTGTCCATTTGATTTAGTATATTAATTTGTACTTATATTTAAATATAATTAGGTGTATATATTATATTTATAGTTTTTAATAGGTATAAGTATGTATGTCTTTATATTTAAATAAATATTTATTCATCAATTCTCGCTATTGCACCTACCACTTTAATATTACTGTATTTATATTCTTGCACACATACAAACTGGGTATATAGCAATATTTAACGAACTATTTAATTAGGTACTCAATATAATATTATTATAGACTTTGGACTTCTTGAAGACAACCTTTTGGTTCCGAAGCTCGAAGAGAACTGACTTAGCAACTAGATAGGTGACACCCCAAATATCACGTTTCCATTCCGTTTTGTTAAAAAACCAGTACTTTTACGTTAACTGTCAAATGAGAATCTTTTAAACTTCATAACATGACTACGCTGATACAAAACTCATTTGAGGCAAATGACGAAACGATGAAGAAACTCCATCTTTACTCTTTAAAAAAATGTTTCACAATATTTTGTTTGAGTACTACGAGTATATAAATCATCTGATTATATGTGAAGACGATGCACCTAGAATAAAATTACTATACCATAATAGGTAAAAAGAATTAAAACTAAGCAATGAAAAATAACTTAATTATGAGATAGATACATGGTGGTCACATATTTACAAACATCGTAACAGTATATGTTATCCTAAAAATTTTAAAATAATAAGTCAGTGTGTGAGTATAGGTAATCATAGAATGTAAAATCAATATCATAAAAATAACAAATTATACAATTAAAATAGCAACCAGTTTGATTTTGACTAGACTCTAGATTGTCCTATGGAGCTGGACCAGCATGTTTCCAAGCATTCCTGTCCTGGATATAATCCTCTAACTTGTAATATGCTTGTTTACAAAGTTTACTTTTAATATGTGTTTTAAATTTTCTCTCATTTAATTGGAATATATCACAAGTTATTTACCGTATGTAGTACTTTAGGTAATCTGAAAAATGGTTGATCTATTTTATCTTTATTTCTATTATTAAAATTATGTCTATCAGTTATCTTATTAAAAATATGTAGATTTTTCCTTACATACATAATATTTTCATAAATGAATTGGCAAGGTACCGTCATAATATTAATCTTTTTAAATAGTTCCCTAAGAGATTCGCGGCGACGTAGATTATAAATTGCTCTGACAGGTCTCTTTTGCAAAATAAAGATGGACTCAATGTCAGCAGCCCGACCCCACAGTAAAATACCATACGACATAATGCTGTGGAAGTAGCTAAAATAAACCAAACGCGCGGTTCCTATATCTGTAAGCTGTCTTATCTTTCTAACAGCATTAGCGGCCGAGCTTAGCCGCCCCGCAAGAGAGATTTTAAGTGGTCCCCATTGCAATTTCTCATCTAGAGTGATTCCTAGGAAATATATAGTATGTACAAGTATATAATAAAAAAGAAAGGAGGAAGAGCTCATTGGGCATCGCTGTCAGTGGGAAAAGTGCCCAAGAGGCTGGCAGCAATGCCACGTTGGATGGCAATGCTGATTCTTTGGGCTAAAAATAGGCCAGCCTCTTCTGGTCACGTAAAGAGTGAACCAACCGCTTGGCGATGTCCCGAAATACATGATGAGCACTCGAACCCCAAAGGGTGTTTCAACCCCAAACGGCTCAAACATATAGCTCCCAATAAGGTTGTTATAAATTGATAAATTTTAATAAACAGTTAATTTCCCTGACTTTACCTGAGTACTCTAACGAAAATCATCAAATCTATTTCAGGAGTCGGAGATTGGAACCTCGCATCAAGAGAAACCTCTATATACATGCCTCCAGAAAATATAGACACACGGTATGTAGTACCTACCTATAAATTATTTTCTCGGAAGGAAAATAAAAAAATAAGATAGGTTCTTTCTCCGAGAATTTCCGCCTTAACTTATTACGGAAATGCCAGCATGCCTCTGGAAATGTCAGCAAATTTTAGACTTTTCACAAAGATGAGACAATTATTAACTAGTTAGAGAGAATCTTGAAGAAAATGCCTGACAATTATTTATATACTTAGATGCTCTCTGGAAGTTTTATTTTAGAGTAAGTTAAAGGCATAAATCGATAAAGTTAGTAATAATCGATAAAGTTGTTAAAATAGTTTTACCGGCAAATTTAGGTGATGGATAGAACTACTCTGTCGTTCTCGACAGACAACTCGTGTCGCATTCCCTTGTTACCTCGTCCGTAACACTATCCTACCTAAATCCGAACAATTTTGCTTAATTTCTGTTACTTGCTGAACGCCTTTCGAGTTTCGTTCCGAGAACTCGTGTGGAAAAAAAGCCCAATGCCGAATATAAAAAAAAATAGTTTCTCTCTTTATTTAAATTTACGAACGCAAAGGCATTTACGAATAACTTGTATCGTGACCTGGTGGTCTACTCCGAAGCGATAATCCGAAGTATCGGCCGAATGTTCGGCCGTTTTATAACTTCCGAAGTTTCCTTTTTTGACTTTGAGTTCTTACCCGACTTCAAGTCACATTTTTGACTTTGACTTATCTCTTTGACTGTCCATTTTTTTTTCTTTCGCCGTAGTCAGCTGTAGTAAGGCGTAGTCAAAATATGGCCGAACATTCGGCCGATACTTCGGATTATGTTCGGAGTAGACGCCCTGCGTTGGTAGCTCCATTTCAATAATTTCTCAAACATAAAACCTGACCCATAAGACCACTCAGTAAGATATTACTTCAAATAAACCTAGAGAAGTTTAACTAAAACTAGAACAAGAAATAAGCTCCAGAAAGCAGTTTTTATATTGTACATCAATGACTTACCCAATGCTACTAACAATCCTATAGCTCTTTTTGCGGATGACAGTACATGAATACTTTTGAAGATGACATAAATAACACTTTGAGCTCCGTTATGATTTGGCTTAATATTAATAATCTGAAAGCCAACTTAAGCAAAACTAAATTAATATACTTAAGACAGCGTTTACCGGCACCGAATAACCTAAATGTAAATTTTGACATGCAAACAATAGAGGAAGTTGACAATTGTAAATTTTTAGGCTTATATATCGATGATAAAATGCCTTGGAAACCGCATATTCAACAACTATGCAAGCGTGTTAGTAAATCTGCCTATGCCTTACATACACTTGCAAGCAAAATAAACTCCAGTGCCCTTTTAATTGCGTATCATGGGTTAGTGGCGTCAGTTCTTAGATATGGCATAATTTTTTGGGGTAATTCTACCGACAAAGATCTCGCCTTTAAGGCACAGAAACGATGCATTCGGGCTATGTTTGGTTTAAAATCAACGGAGAGCTGTGTGCCTTTCTTTAAAAAGCACAGTATCCTTCCATTACCGTCACTATACATATTTGAAGTAGCAGCTTTCGTCAAACAAAATCCTCGTTTATTTACTTTAGCATCTATAGCTTTCAATCGGACCCAGAGGGACGCAAGTCGTCTTTGTGTTCCAAAAGCGAATACTGCCTTGATGTATATGTATATGTCTTTCACATGGCATCAGTTGTATTTAATAAATTACCAAAAGAACTAAAAAGTCTACATGTTAACTTATTTTAAAAAAATCTAAGAAGTTTACTATGTCAAAAATGTTATTATTGTGTATCGGATTTTTTATTAGATAAATTCTGACATGTAATTGTAATTTTTGTAATGTAATGTTTGCTTCTTTGACATTTAAATCCGAATTATTATGACATTTACCTAACAAATTATTTTGACATTTACTTACTTATAAAATATTTTGACATTTACCTAACAAAATATTTTGACATTTACATAACAATTTATTTTGACTTCTTGACTTTATTGTACCTATAGTAATCAAATAATGCAATCATTTGTGTAATTAATTTCTTGTTTAATGCGAGTAAATTCTTTATTTGTATGTCAAAATTATAATTTATTATTTTTGTATGCCTATAATAGGCTGATCATAGCGCACTTTAATGTAAACATTACCAACTACTGTACCTATGTATCACAAATAAAATATTTCTGATTTCTGAAAGATACAGACCTATAAGGCTATGCTTTTATATGAACACCCTGCGACGTACCCACTGCTGGGACACAGGTCTTCTCTCTGAGAGAGGGACTGGGCCATAATCCAACACGCGGGCCCAGTAAGTACCTACGGGTTGATATTATTATTTATTTATTTATTTAAACTTCCCACACACAATAATGTACAAAGGCGGACTTAATGCCTTAGGCATTCTCTACCAGTCAACCAAAGGTGGTGAAGAGATAAGATGGCGGGTGCTCTGATTGAGAGAAAATAATAATATTATAAAATATTAAAATATAACATAATTAAATATAAATATAATAGGTACAAAAGTACATAAATAGGTTATAAACTTAGTTATAATACACATATATTTACTATAATATATATCCCTACATTATATATATATATATATATATTTTGTTTCTATATACAGTTACCTACAGACTGATTTATTGAAATTTCTTTATTTGTGTGTATGAGACAAATACAAATCACGGATTTGTTGCTAGACTAGTGGCGTCATTAATCGCTCATTATTATTAGTATGGCGCTGCACTGACGTGCTCTATGAATAGGTAGTACGATACGTGCGTTGTCTTGCGCGATCGGCTAGTTATGATTAGTTGACCAACAAATCTGGTAATAAGTGAGATATTACCAGTACTTAAAACTACATACAAACTCTTTCGTAAGGATGTGACTAAACACATTGAAACAGTAATTTGGGGGGCGTGCTATGTTATCGTAGTTTAGTTTATCTCTACACAAATGATGTAGTTTTTATAACTTCTTAGTTGTTATGAATCAGAGGTATCATATTAGTTTATGATTGATGATTAGACACAAACGCACTATAGAACACTTGTTACACTATTATTTAAAAAAAATGTAGTAAGCAAGTAACATTGATCAAATTAAATTTTACCTACAGACTAATCATAGCCAATCACAGCGCTTAATCAACAGCAGCCCAGACAAACTCGAACAAAAACAAAAAATCTACCATCCATTAGAAATTAACACATCAATTACTTAAAACAAATACTTCCACCCTTATTTCCTTTATAAACAAACCCTCGCCTATTTACGTACCGATAATGACAAACACAGTCTTACAGGAACCTTGTTACTTCCCCAATACCTTCAATTTTGAACCTTATGTCTTCCAGTTAAGGCTGCAAGAAATGACACGGCTTGAGTGAGTATTTAAGGTAGAGCCACGCGATTATGAACCTTGTTCGTTTGTGATAAAGGTGTAGAGAAAAGGGAAGATATTTTACTTCGCCGCTTGGGACGGTGATCCATCATAGTGTCGTTTCTATTTATCTTGATGAGGCCTCACTTCCTGCACTAATGGCCCTTTGTTTTTTCTCCTGTTTGTGCAGGGTACCTACCTATCTGCCTACCCTGTGGCTGCAGGGTGCAGATTAATCATTGACGTAATCTACCGCCATGTGCTTTTGTAGATCGAAGTGGGTATATAAATGAGTCGGGGGAAACTTTGATTATGCTAAGCAGTATTTGGCTGTATGGTTGATGTCCTAATATGGTTGCAAATAATGAGTTTCAAAGCCTTCTTTTGTTATAATCAGAAATTTTGCCTTGGAAACTCAACATTTGCATGGTTTTTCCTTAGCACTCAATCAAAAAGGATTTTTTTAAATTTATAAATTAAATTTTTAGATTATGGTTTTTAAACAATGAAACCCATAAAGTAAACTAAAATATTGCTTAATTGGGACAATAGAAAACCGAAGACGGCTGCCTAGTTATTTCTTTATTGTTGAATCGAGCAAAATATTGACATTCATGCAAGTTCTAAAATAGTACCTATTTACTTAAATTATTAAATTTATTTATTTAGTACACACGATAAACAGACAAGAAGAAAATAACAGAAAAATACGTACAAAGGTGATGCTTATTTCTAAAAGAAAAAGAAAATAAATCTCTTCCAGCATACCTGCGATATGAAAGTAGATAAAGAGATGTAGTAAACTTGCAGCAAATATTAATTCTCCGAAAATAACAATCGAAACATCAGTCAGTTCAGTTTCAAAACTGAAATAAACGCAAACAAAATAAAGAACTTTTAAGTAAATTGTAAAACTGAATAACTAGATACTATATTAGTTACCTACTAGAATGAATCTACCACGTTTATTTAAAAAAAAAATAGCCTTGCTCATTTAGAGCAAGTATTCATTTTCGAACAATCAAGTCCAGTTTTCCTACGTGCCTTCAAATTAGATTGTACCCTGTCTACTTATCTGGCCAAATCTCTCTGTCCTTCCCTTTTCTGTCTCTGAGTGTCGTAAATAGACACTGCTTCAATAACAACAAGTACCGAAATACTGTCTTAATTTTCATTTTTATTATTCGCAATAATATACCTACAGGGTAAAATTAAATTAGCTAGCAAAACTCCGCAGCCATGTATCTACAATATTAGTTTTAGTATATGCGAAACCCGAAACATGTATCTAGTATTTGTATGTAAAGAATCTATGTACAAAATTTCAAAACTTGCATCATGAAAAATCACAAAGTTATAAGGTTGTTATGTTACCGGGTTGTCCGTACAAAAACTGCTTATGGCGGCCCGCGCCTCCAGGGTCGTCTTACGCTCATTGATAATAATTTGGCAGTAGGTACCTAACCGTACGGTGATTGTATTGTAAATAATTAACTGGTGATAACATTTTCCATCACACTTAAATATTTTTGGGACAAAATATAACCAGTCCCGTACGGTATATCGAATTACCCTTGAACGATATAACTGTCTACAGAAAGCATGGTTCACCGACGAACGGTAATACGAGAAAACTATTAGTCGATACCATTATTTAGCGACAGCACGTTTCGCCGAATAACGCTACATAGAATGAATGGTTGGCCGATACCAAGATTTGCCGATGTCATGGTTCGCCGGAACACGCTTGAACTAAATAATCCTTTATCGATAGCAGTTGCATGACAATGGCATGACAATGGGATCGTGTTGGAATGACTGCATTTATAAAAATAGCAGACTTGGGCCCCAGAGCGTATATACATTCTTTGCCAGATTGAATCATTTGGGTTAGGTTAGGTTAGAACAGTGATCCCCTCTATTGTTGGTAAATTCAGTTACCAAAACAAAAACTCTTCATCAATATCCAATTTAACTAAATTACTATACGTTTAAATACTACCCTTCAATAAATTACAATTTTGTATCTAATTTTATATTTTTTTATTAAATTATAAATGCAGTCATTCCAACTCGATCCCATTGTCATGCCATTGTCATGCAACTGCTATCGATAAAGGATTATTTAGTTCAAGCGTGTTCCGGCGAACCACGACATCGGCAAATCTTGGTATCGGCCAACCATTCATTCTATGTAGCGTTATTCGGCGAAACGTGCTGTCGCTAAATAATGGTATCGACTAATAGTTTTCTCGTATTACCTTTCGTCGGTGAACCATGCTTTCTGTAGACAGTTATATCGTTCAAGGGTAATTCGATATACCGTACGGGACTCAAATATAACATGGTGTAAAAATTATTAAAATCGATTCAGTTCCTTATTCTGAACAAACTATAATCAGGTTTCGTATACTAAAAATAATGTTGTATATCTAATGACGAAAAAATAATATTATAACTTCATTTCAAGTAACTACAGCAAATTTTGAATTTGGATAAACAGTGTTTTTTTTTTGTTTTATCATCATTGGATTTAAAGATTCTTGAATTATTCTAAACGAACATACATTGTTCACTTAGCGAATAAATACATGACTAAGGTAAGTGTAGTCCAGTAACAATTTTTTTTTTAATGTAGGTAGGTAGTACGATGTCGCATTTTATGTGCAAGACTAGCTTACGTTGTTAACTTATTAGTTTTGCGTTATTAGTGATGTACTGTTTGAGTTTAGCTTTAAATATGTTACAAGAGGATGTGCTCCTAATATCTGCCGGTAGATTATTATAAAGTTGTACACTTTCATATTTTAAATTTTTCCTGACATATTGAGTCCGCGGGGGATCGACACCTACTCATCACAGCTGCGGAGTTTCGGTAGCTAATTTAATGTGACCCTGTATATCATCTAATCAGTAGATCATATAATAATAGACAATAGCTGAAGAGTCCTATTATCTGCTCAAAACAGGAGTCATGCTCCCAACCACAGGAGAATCGCTCCACCATTCACAGCTACCCTAAACTTGTTAACGTGATTACCACGCTAGCTGTGCAGCTAATGCCTACAGGCCTGCCTACCCCGTAATCGAAATGAGCGCAAAGATATATAGTAAGCTTTATCCCACCAATTTGTGGATTGCAACCGTGAATTCATAGGGTTGTGCGTGACATTGCAGACGCACGGCGTGTTATTAGAATGTACTGTAGCGGAAACTATGGAGTTGGATTGGTTTTTGAAAGTAGAAAGTGTCCTTCTCTTTAATGTATATTCTATTCTATACATATTAAAGTCAAAGTCAAATTATTTATTGCAAATAAGAGGCACTTTTGAACATCGAAATTTACAAAAAAATGATTTGATTCTAGTCCCCCTGCCCCTTCCAAAAGATAGTTTCGTATGGAGAAAAATGGGTAAGAAACTCCACCGTTACTCTTTCTAAAAATATTTTACAATATTTTGTTGTACCTACGTTAATTATATATCTAAATGTGAAGACGATGCAACTAGAATGAAATTACTATACCACAATAGTAGTCTGTGTGGTGCCGGACGTAAAGAATAGCACCACTTTATTTCTTCTCGTGGGTGTCGTAAAAGGCGACTAAGGGATTTACTAGAGAATGGGCAGCAGCGTTCTCTATGCATTTTAACACCATACTGCGATCGCCAACCCGCTTGCTAAGCGTGGCGATTATGGCAACCTCCCCTTTGGGGAGGCCTATGTCCAGTAGTGGACGTCTTTTGGCTGAAATGATGATGAATGTACCACAATATTTAAAAAGAATTAAAAATGAAGCAATGATTTTGTAAATTAAAGTCGCTTTTCGTTTGGTTGTGTGATGTTTTTCTTCTAAACCTCGCAAAGGATTTTGATGAGGTTTTCACCATCATAGATCCCGGAAAGTTTATGTTCATATTATTAAGCTTTCAAATATTTTCTACTCGATGTTTCTCAAGTCGTAAAAACCATTTAAAGCAGGTTCGGGTCGCTAAAAAATGGTGAAAAATTAATTTTATTATTCTTATAAAAAAAACCTCCTAATTTTTTTTCGGTATTTTGTTATTTAGAAATCAGTATGATGAAAATAGTAGGATACGAGACGATTTTTTTATTTTTTTTTCTCGCACGTTTCATAAAAGTTAACCTAGAGGTTATGCCAAAAGGATTTGCAGAAGGCAGCAGTGTCTTTGAACTACTAACACTAATTTAGTCTGTTATGATAATTTGGGTAATTTCTGTAAGTATGTACCTACGTACATTACAGAAATTGCCAGCTTGATAAACAAATCGTGATTTTATGGGGTTCTATGTTACAAAGCAGACACAAATGGGTCTAGAACTATTGGTGTTAAATTAATTTCTGAAAGTAGAAAAGTGTTTGATAGAAATGGTCATTGTTACTCGCTTAAACAATGATTTCTTAAGTATTTGTGACTACTTTTATTAAAGAATCACCACTGATATAGGCTACGATCGGAATAGGAGAGCACCTCTAAACTTGTGGGTCGCGAATCATATTTAG
Organism: Tiliacea citrago; assembly: GCA_963921375.1. Taxonomy (NCBI): domain Eukaryota; kingdom Metazoa; phylum Arthropoda; class Insecta; order Lepidoptera; family Noctuidae; genus Tiliacea; species Tiliacea citrago. Next base: position 18,351,509 of record OY992798.1, read on the forward strand.
ATCAACATACAACCTGTTACTGACCTGAATTGCAAAAAACGTAATAAAATTTGAATTTCGCGGGCTACCTTAGCGCATCCCCCTTAAATCTGAATCACGGAAAAAACGTTTACTTACTTATATAAAACAAATCGAATACGCAACCTCCTCAATTTCAGAAGTCGGTTAAACTGGTCCAAACTTCATCCGTCGTACTCCCTCAGATGAAATCTCTCGAAGTGACGGCTCGGCTACAAATGGCTGCTGCATTATGGACACGCAAACAGTTTAGCCCAGCGTCGTTGTGTGACTAATACGGCCATCAAATTAGGTTTAGGAAGCGCCATTGTTTCATTATATTATTATTTAGTTTGTGGTTTTATGACGTAGTGTGACGTTGATGATTTCTTCTAAAGATATTTTTTGTTGTGACATTTTTAAATAAATTGCGTTCTTAAATCGTGAGATTTCCTTCTTTGAATCAGAAGTTTATGCTTTACATTGAGCCAGTAATATGTACCTATTACCTAGACTTTCATCCCCCTCTCGTTTCTGTCTATAAAGAAACGGGGGCGTGATTCTCTGCTCGAAACCATTTTATTTTTTAACGATTTGATTAAGTGGGGTGATATGATAAAGGCAATCATTTTAATCGATAATTAAAATGTGGGGCTGACTTTCCAGTTCCTCTGTGGTTAAAATGGGTTTAGGAGATTATATTTTTCTAATGAGTATTTTTTTACTCGTTTTGTCTTAAGACTTGGCGGGACTCACGCCTCCAGACGTAATAAAAATAAAATTGATATTGTGTCTCAATCAGCGTTCAACCGATTAAGGCTGTTTTACATAATAATAAACACGCAAACTTCTACAAACCATACCACATTCCCATTTCTGCATCTGTATTTATACCTCACGAATTAAATAAACCAGTACCTAAATAATGCGGCAATTCAACGCAAGATCATCCCATTCTTTAAACAAAGGCCATTCGTTGAAAACCACATTATTTCCCGGCCTTCATTGCCATAGGCTTACACAATGGTCCCCACAACCAAGACAAATGAGAAATACACAATATCTAAAGCCTAGGTAAATAGGATAGCTTTGTCCTAGCCACGCAAAAGTGGCACCTTCTTTTATACAAAATACTTTACAAACGAAAATCGTCTTTAAGTTGCAAAAATAGAGCGTTTTTTTGCTAAACGTCAAACGCCGCTTCAAAACTCCGAGAACGTTTCGTTTACATATACTATGTTACTATTTCAAACTTACTTGATATTAAACCTTATCTGCTTTGAAATAAAGTTCAAAATTGCTACATATTATGTGTAGTATACGGGCTGTTTTGGCTAGTCAGAAGCGGTCAAAATTTATTGCGCGTAAATGTGCTCTGGCTAACCCGGGAGTTAGGGGGTGGGGAAGTAGGCTTAAAAATCGGGGAAAGGGGTAAAGGGGTACGTTTTTAGCGTTCGCAGCGCGTCGGCCTATTTGGGGTGTTGACGGCCTACAGGGACGGAGTTGGGATGTTTTCAAATTGTGCTTTCAAACTGTGTGTTGCAATCACTCGTAAGTTTGCCGAGAGTGTGCGTTCAGATGTTTTGGGATTAAGAACGATGTTTAATATATTTTATCTGATCTGATTTAATTTTTAAGTCCTTAGTCCTTAGTTTTTAGCTTTAAAATACTTAAAATTACATATTTAATGAAACAAAAACATAGGTTATGGTAGGTATTTTTTTTACTGAAACAATAATTATCGTTGGATACTTATTTTTGTTGACATATTGTGTTTTACTAATTTCAGTATCTCCGTGCACTCTCCGTGTACTCTTCTAGAGCTAGACTGCTGGATCTGCATTCAACTTTGCAGAAATACACGGTTCTTCTCAATAAGGTAATTTAGGTATTTCATACTAAGTATTAACATATCTCTGTTCAACTTTTCTGAAAAGGATTATGTAGATGCACATTACAAGCTAATACTTACTGTGCAGACAGGAGTTCCCGAAAGCAAAGGAAATTTTTGGAAAAGTTTTTATAACCAAAGGTACAAAGCCCTACTTCAATCATTAAAATACCAGCTGCATTGCACCAAAAGTACTTAATGCCCAAAAATGCCACAAATCATCCTAGTCCGTGCCTGTGACGCGTTTAACCCCGCACCCTCTCGACCTACGCACGTCTCACTCGCACAAACTACAAAAAGAACTCTCCGTCGCTTTCCACCCTTTGCTTAAATTATTGCACCTCCGATCCAACCCCGCACGATAAGCTCTAACCACCACAGAGACTGCTGCACAAAAATATACCCTATCACGTTCAAAATAGGGTGGCAATTAATCTTATTCCACACAAATTGTAAGAACGAATTTCTCCAAAGAACGCTCTACAGTGATGATCTGATATCCTATTAGATACTGATCTAACGTTAATTTTCTTTTTAAGCAAATGTGTACCTTAGTATCTAGTCTTAGAATACAGTTTTGTGTGTTCTTTTTTGTGTAAAATTCGTCTTTTAAGAGTCAGGGAGTAATAACGGAGAGGTTGTGAGCGAAGGCGGAGGGCATTAAAAAGGCCACCCAGGAGTGTTAGTTTAGGGGTGTGGGGGTGAAAGGTGTGGGTATAAGGGTAGCATGCCGGAGGGTAAAGACGCATTGCTAGTGAAACCATCGGCATGAGAAGACGTTGATTTGTTGAAGATGTATATTTTAATAACATTAAACGTTTTTTGACAGGTCGATGCATCATTATTTTATAGCATAGTATTATATACCATTTGAGCTCTAGGAAGGTGTAAAATGGATAGTTAGATATAAATTGGCTAGCCCAATAGGTCTTTTGAAGTAAAAAAAACAATAATTGTACAGTTTATTGCAAATTAATATTATCTGCTCTATGCAATGATGATGATTTAGTTTGCATTTTAAAACCATACCGCGATTGCCAAATCCCCCTTTGGGGGAGTCCTATGTCCAGCAGTGGACGTGTTTCGGCTGAAATTATGAAAAATGATGATGATGATTTGCTTTCAAACATTTTGATTTTTTTTTTTTAATCACCTTTCTATCAATTTTTTTTTTTTTTTTATTAGGATTTTATATATACCTAGTTATTATGGATGAAGTGGTGGCCCAGTGGTTACAGCCGTGAATTACGAGTTGTAGGTCCTAGGTTCGAACCCAGACAGGCGCTTTATTTTGTGTAAATTGTTTCATCACCACTGCTCTCAAAACGGTGAAGGAAAACATCGTGAGGAAACCGGCATGTCCTAGAACCAAAAATTCGAAGACATGTGACATCTACCAACCCGCACTGGGCCCGTGTGGTGGATTACTGGCCACTCCCTCTCATAGAGAGGAGGCCTGTGTCCCAGCAGTGGGAACAGGCTGATTATGTAAGCATTATACAGCAGTGCGTTCAAAAAAGTTATTTTGAACGCAAATTTTATGAGTTTGTGTAGCCTGTAACTTTTTATTTTTTAATAGTGATAAAAATAAAATAATTTCTAAGATTTATTGATTTATCTATTTTTTTATCCTCTTACTGGAACGCCATACAGCAATTACACCAACGGAGCAAAAAATTACTTGATGTGCTGCTATCCATCCATCCTGTGCGCGATGGACATCGAACGGGCGGCGATGGATCACGCACACTCACGCAGCGTCAAGAGACTTCTCCATATTTCCATTACTCCATCCATTTCTAGTGCACATTTTTTGCGATTTTTGAGACTTAAAGATTGTTTTAAAATAAATACATTAAAATTGAAAAAACGGAAAATTTTGATGTGTCATCCTGCCTGACACACAGAGTACATTTACAGTAAGATAAACATACAAAATCAACAAATTATCAAAAATAAAATAAAATTCATTTATTTCAGGTCCATGACCCATATTAAATACAAAAAAAAACAATAGGTACACAATTATTTCAATTTTATAAGTGCGTATAAGATAAATTAAATTAATTAAATATCGTACCTAATTGTCGAATTGTTTCGTTGTTGTTGAGTCTCAAATAAATGTTAAATCAAATCAATAAAAGTGCAAAGCAAAATAAAAATAAAATAAATAGGATAATTAATTAAATTAACTAAAAGAGAGACGGGTTACGTTGGAGCTTATTAGCGACAAAGTGCAACTTGTCAACGCTACTCACTAATTAGTTAGTTCAATTACAATGGTCTCATCGTGTGCACCTGCCATATGCAATACTAGAACGAACGCAAATGTCTAGTTTAATATTGACTTTAGGTAGTATCGATCTTTCAAAATAACTAATTAAGGTAAAGTACACAGGGACCAGAGGGCTAATTGCGTAACAAACTATCAGTAGGAATCGGTTTCAATTTGATAGTTCAACAACATTTATTGCGTTATTAACGTTGTTGAGCAGATTTTTTTTTCTAACTTATGAAGCAATGGATTAGCAATGGACTTCAAAATCATTCCGATTCCGATTCAAACTGTGTTACGCAATTAGAGTACAGGAAAAATTGTAAATAAGGATTCGTACATCAGGATCCTGTCTACGTATTAGATACGTAGGCATGCAAAGTCAGGGAAATTAATTATAAAGCAAATTGACTAACAAGTTAAAATGTCCATATCATCATCATCTGCCTAGCCTTTTCCCAACTATGTTGGGGTCAGCTTCCAGTCTAACCAGATGCAGCTGAATACCAGTATATTACATGGAGCGACTATCTGACCTTCACAACCCAGTTATTGGGTAACACGATATCACTTGGTAAGACTGGTTGTCAGACTTAAAATGTATACCTAACCAAATATTAAAACCGACATTCTTTGAAAGTTGTATGATATAGCTATAACATATCTTGCCATAGTATGTCAATTTGCTTTACAATTAACTTCCCCGACTGTAATAAGGGTCCGTGCACGTAAAAACGGTTTTGTACCTTTTTATCTAATTTTGCGAAAACTACTAAGTAAATATAATTTTATATTCTGCTATTTTGTTTCGACCTTGAAAAAAGTGTTCAAACCACCTCCTTGTAGACTACACATATACAATGAAATTGATGACACCATTTTATGTTCAAAATCAATAGTAGTATTTCGGAAAACTCGTTGTGAATTTTAGTGATTTGCTTAATAGCAAAAGGAGTATAAAAAGATCTTAGCAGGTGGCGTTCCATAGTTTCTGCTTACCCCCGGAGCAGGCATGTGTCTAAGTATTATGTTATTCAAAAATCCCTTCGAGCCAGCTGCATGACTAAGAACACGTATTTTATAAGCACAAATAATACTGTTAAAATTCATTTTCCCTTTTCTCAAACAGTCAACAAAATTGTCAAAAATGAGTCGATTTCATGCATGGGTTCATAACAGTATTTATACATCCAATGATTCTGAAACCACTTATCAAAAAAACATTTGCTGTTCCATATTTAAGTTTATACCTGCTGTTCTAAACAGTAAGGAAAATCATTTTTTTTTCGCGATTTCAAAGCTGGTCCCATAGTAAAAGTTGTACAGTTCGATGGTCTAAAGCACTTCTTAAAGTTTGTAAGGTTAATGTTTTAACACCTTTTATAGGTACATTCATCTAAACGGGTTGTATCAAACAACACTAGTGTCAGCTTGTTTTTTACTGAACGTAGCCCGCATGACAACGGACAGTAATGAGAACGGTGCGTACAAAGAAACTCTTTGATAAAGCAACAGCAGCCAACCAGTATTGGATTCTAATTTGAAACAAGGGTGATGACCAATTCACCATCTATGGGCAATTTTTTAAACAAAAAATGCAGATGTTTGCATAGACCCGGAAAAATCAATAAAAGCTGTCATCATTTTTTTTAAGACCGACTTAGACCACTCCTATCTTGTAACCAAAATAAATAACATACGTAACCATTCCTTCACGCTAATGTGGCTTTTACTGTTGGCTATAAACACCCGATCACTGAACTCTTGGAGTCCAAAAGGACACCAATGCATATCCTTGTAAATGAAAAAAAAACCATTAGCAAAATCGGTTTACCAACGTCGGACACGCGTTGAATTGAGAACATCATTCTTTGTTGAATCTGTCCAAAAGATACGGTGAACACAACCCATTAAACTACACTATTGGCCCTATAATGAGGGTAGGTATATCGTCTTATAAAAGGAACAGTTTCCCCAATAACATGGGCATAAAAGCCTTAGGGTTCGTCCACGAATCGAATCGACATTACGAATTCGCCGCCAGGATATTCGAACAGTCCCGAAACTTTCACGTTTCTGAAACCATGAACATTTATCATTATAATTAACACGTGAAGCGACCCATTTTTACTAAAAATACGCGGACGGAGAAGTATTGAATTTGGCACAGTTAAAGTTTATATGGAAGAGGAGTGCAGAACGCTAATATTTTTATATAATGTGCTTTAGAAAAAAAAAAAAAAAAACAGACAGTACCATGCGTTTGACACACACACACCTAGTACCAGAGCCTCATGACTTAAGATAGACAGGTGACAGAAGTGACAGCTTGAGCATGGAATTATTAAGTACTTTATAATTAGTGTACTCATGGAATACAAAAGGATCCTACAAAAATTATAATAGTAATATTTATTATATATAGATTCTTTTTTAATTTGTGAATGTGAGAACGTTGTAGGCTTAATAGGCTGTAGCTTTGTAAACTATCTTCTATTTTTTTGTTAAGTGGTACTTGTTGACGGGCCTACACTGTCCTCCCATACCTAATACCACTGAAAGTTGGAAACATTGTTAAAGCCCACTTTTTTTTTAAAGAGTAACCTTGGAGTTTCTCGGGTGCTCTTCTCCATAGGAAACGACCAATTGGAACCGTGCACCTAGCTTCTGACGTTTCATAAGTGCCCATGTAGGTTTATGTGAAAAAAAAAAAAAGATTTTAATTTTTAATATTCTGTAACTTGCTGTAGTAATAAAATGCTGTTCTAAATCTACTTACCCATTATATCTACAGACACAGGTGAGGGTAGTTGAACAAAAAGCACGGAGACAGCTTCGGTATCAGATGGGCGTAATTTTTCATTACATTACCATAGGATAGCTATGCGCGCGTGAAGATAAAACCTCGTCCCTAACCCTCGTACCGTGAGACAAATGCGGCTACCGATAGCGATACGACAGCGGGTATATTTTTTTGTTAATACTAGCTTTTTCCCGCGACTTTATTCGCTTAGTGTTAGTACATGTTTAAAGCTTCATGATTTCCTTTGATTCTGGTGTTTAACCGTAGCACAGAGACTGAACAATACATAAAAATAGATAGACATAGGGACTGCCGACAGAAGTGAAAATTTAATACTTTGAAATATATAAATCTATATGTTATATTATATGCGAATACCCGCATATAATATAACGCATGGCCGTTAGGCCGCTACACGTCTTATTAGCATATCGGTGACGGCCATACGGCCATATTTTTTTCCCCTACTATAAATCACTAAACACGCCTAAAGATCTTTAACTTCAAAAATATTATATAAAAAGCCAACAGTCATCATTAATTTTATTTTCTTAAAGTACGAGTATTTTTTATCAGACACGTAGCATTTTTGCTAAGCCAGCCACGCGCAGTACTTATCTATGTAGCATAGAAAAATCTACGTACAAAAGCAAAATGGTTTTAAACTTGTTAGCATTTGCATACCTAGTTTTGTTTTGCTTAATTATGTATCTAATAAATGTAGCAGATTGTAGCAATGGCTATAATTTTAAGATCAACCACCACTTTTTTATTCTATCATATTCTGCAGGCTGTTAACCGCAGCTTATTCCTTCTGATCTGATCCATCTGGCTGACCATTCTTCGTTCCAAAGATTCAGGAAGGGTCCACTGAAACAATAATTATTAAACATTGATTACAAATGCATTTATAATAAATCAAACACTACAAAATTGGCCTTATCGCTCTCTGCGATCTATTTCGGGCAACCTTGGATTCTTCACTAATACAATGGCATGCTTTACTAATACAAAGAGATAAAGTGAAAAATTTACGAATAGATAAAGTTTTGTTAACCGAAAGTTTGCTTTGTTTGCTAATGAAGACAGGCAAAACATTAAACTCACGTATATTTTATCAACAGATAAAAATTGGGTGCCCGATGAACCAAAATCTAATTTGATTAAAATTTCTTCCTTACATACGGCCTTAAGATTTTTTTGTACGTTTTGAATTTCTAACAAAAAAAACAAAAATTAAAAATAATGGTCCCACCATCTCATGGTATGAGGGCCGGGGTGTAGAGTTCCCTTAGGAAATTAATAGTCGAGTGGCGGAGACCCTTCGGGCTCGAAGTTCTCGGGAGCGCCGCTAGGTGGCGACGTCTGACGCGGAATGTGGCGCCACGAGGCAAACGGTCAGCGACGCTTCCATTTTTAAATTTGAATATAAGATTACCTACGTATGTAGCTGGAGTATTGGAGGGCTAAGCAGAGACGTATTGTAGGATATTAATGTAGTTGTAAGTTGATATAGATTACATTAAAATCCGTTCGATCATTTGGGAGTCGGATTGACAGTTAGGCCAGTTCCTAAAAGCAATCCTACTAGAGAAAACCCGAATCTTTTTCGCAAATCTGGCTAATTTAATTCAATTGAAAGTAAGAATGCAGTGCCTGCTATTACTTTTCAGGCAGATTTTGTGACGAAAACATTATTTTAATGTTTAAACAGGGGTTGCAGTAGATAGGAATAACTGCCAAATTCCTATCTACTGCAACCCCTGCAAGTCAGTATGAATACAATCGTATATTATAAATCATCACAACAGCATATTTTTCGAAAATTAATTTCCAACAAACCGTACAGATGGCGCCACCCAACAAAAATACGACCGGAATAAAATCACCAATTTTCAAATGCACGTAACAGGAAACTACGAACCGCACACAAACTATTCTGCTTACATCGAAATATTTAATAGTCGCTAAAATATTCGCCGAGCCGCGACGTGGAGGGGTAGAACTAAGCTAAATTAAACCAACTGCTCAGTTTATTAGTTGTAGAAATTATTATGATTTTAGTTTTGCAACACTCGCAGCGTAGGGTTGAAGTCGGAAACTCGGAATGTTGGCTTGTTAATCGTTGCAAATTCTGTAGTAAAGCGCTTTCGGGAATGCTATGTGCGAAATTAAAATTAGAATGTTGAAAGCTGTTACTTTACTCGTGTAGCTTCTAATGTAGACGAGGCTATTAAGGCGCACTGCCAGACGGTTTGAACTTAAATGCAATTAAAATTGTTGTAGGTTTTATTTTGATAAAGAAGTTATTTGATACTGAGCGATGTTCTACGTTTGGGCAACGGTTACATGTCTGAAATCATGATACAATGTCTCTCACTTATGGCATATCAATTAACGACATGATGCTCATGTACTTCACAATGTAATGTAATGTACTTCAAATATTTTAAATTCGCCAAATACAAATGCTAGCTAAGTTCTCCTCAAGAATACGTTTTTCAGCAGATATTTTTTGCTCAATAATTTTTCTTGCTAGCTCTAAAGAGTTTCAAAACATTACCAATTACAAAACTATCCTTAAGCCATCGACAGCAAACATGGCGTCCGCAAGTCCAACCCTCTAAAAGCGAACGAATCTAATTTCCGACCTCGGCAGCTCCAACTATTTAAACCGAAGTTAGTTTAGAGTCTCGAAGTCCCAGACGCAACGCACTCCCAATTAGTGAGTCTCGTATGAAAGTTTAACCGCCCATACATAACCATTATGTGTAAAATACGGGTAAAGTGCAAAGTTAGACAGCGTTTCTATCCTTGCGAGGCTATAACTCATGTGTGGCCAACTTCTGAGAGTACCGTGCGCAGGCACAGGGTTAATAGTTTTTCTGTTTTTTGATTGGGTAACTTTTGTTAGGTGAGGGTTTTATGTTTATTGTGCTTTATGGACTTATAGTTCTGTTAATGTTTATAGCTGCTTTAAATTCTTTCAACGCGCACCGAGCTTGCATTTGTTTAAATTAGGAATTCCAGCCACGCAACCAGAAATTATTACCAGAATGAGCTGAATGAAATTACTGTTTATTTTTTTAAATGCAACTTGGCTTAGCCCTTTGAAACCCAAACTGTTTGGAGTTTCTAACCTAAGATTTTCTTGGAACTATGACTACAATTGAGTCAATACCGCTACAGTAACAGCCACCATCGTATGATGGATAGACACCCTAGTAGGGATGTACGAATTTAAATAGTTAATTTAGTTTATTCTTTCAGAAATACGTCTTTAGTTTCCTATCATATTTGTTATTTCTATAATTCGCGTATTTATCTCTTCTGCTCGACGTCCGTATGTCACTGCAGGGAGGGACCCAGTAAAGTCAAAGTCGCATTATTTATTTCAAATAGGCACTTATAAGGCATTTTTGAACGTCAAAATGTACAAAACAATAAAATTGATTCTACTCGCCCTTCCAAAAGGTAGTTTCGCATGGATAAGAATGGTCAAGAAACTCCACCGTTACTCTTTTAAAATGTTTTACAATATTTTGTATAATTACATTAATTACATAGGTATATAATTATATGTAAAGACGATGCATCTAGAATAAAGTTACTATACCACAATAGGTAGTAGAATATCAGCGTCAGGTATAAATTTGCCTGACACGTCATGCTGAGCTGGACTCCTATTTGGTGAAACCTTGAGACGCACACCGGACCTCATTTGTTCTTTATTTAAAACAAAAGAATTTAGTTATAAGTTCTTTCTTTAAAATGTGTATTTTTTTAACATTGGCACCTTGTATTTTCTTTATATTCATGTCGGTACTTAGATATCATTCAATAGTGCTATTTCTTTTGTCTGTACAAAAAAAATATTTACGTATCTATGTATCTGTATTTATGTATCTTTAAACTGACTGCAATCGCAAATCTTTTTAGGCCATAGAACTTGAATAAAAGATGCGCTTATTTTGCAGACGGTGCTTGTGAGTGCGGGGCGGCGCCAGTGTGCGGTAATTGTACAAAAGTTACCATCCTCAGCTACGGTGGATTCGTTCACGCTTCCTTAAACGCGAGCGGCAGACGAGCGGGTGAAACGCTGCGGTTTGGTTGCCCGACTATATTTCTATATTAAAGATTATTTAAATTAATTATTTATGTGCACGTCCGAAAGCCTAATTTAATGTACAGTGCTTCTAATTGTCTTAATGTTTCTCGGTAATCATCACATTTCCGACTCTAGCAGCTTTCCTCCCATTTTTAAAATAAATTACATAATAATTAAAAAGAATAGTAACAGATCTATATAGTTCCAAGTCGATTCAGAGCGTCCGGCCTGCACTAAGTGCAAAGGACAACTGATAGAAATCCCACGACTGACAGACCACTAAGCTTGCCGAGAGACAATAATAAAATGGAAACGCTGTAACTGACAATGCCATGCAATGTTATTTACGTCAAAGATGTACAAAATTGTTACATTTTCACGACAGACTGTTTCATTTTTCGTTCATAGAATTCTTAACGCTAAACTCGAATTTAACACATAATAACTGTCATTAATTTGTCTTTAATTATGTTACGGCATCCCTATTTTATTTATTAAATATTTGCATGCCATCACTGTATGACAGAATGTGTATTTGCACTGATCTTTGTACCTACCACATTTCATGCAAATAAACGATTTTGATTTGATTTGAAAACTATCCAAAAAAAACTTGTAGAATTGTCGGATTGTCACCTGTCACCTGTTTATATTAACACAGGCCCCTGCTTTCTTACATTCTCATTGTAAACTAATAAACAAGTATTAATTTGGTCTAAACTCCGACTGGGATAATGAAATAATACTGGCCGTACGGTCCTATGTTCCAATAATCCTAATCCTAGCTTATTTAATCATTACTGCAGCGGCCTGCAATAGGGGCATTGACTCACGTATGTGTTTCGTCCATCAATGCCTGGTTGCGGCCAAGGCTTGTATAGCGCTTTTCTCAAATAATGCGCGGAAATTCAAACAAATTAAATAATTTCTTAATTCCAGATTCAATGACGAACAACGATAATTTTTCACGTGCCAAGTGTTGATTTGTTTTTTTTTTTTTCAATATACATCTTTTTATTTGCAAAGCCAGTTCGAAATTTAAATAAAACCTTTAACCTTTCTGCGATCAACGTCACTCGTAAAACAGATAGATACTGTATCAAAGATGGTAGTTATGCACTTGGTGGTTATCTCCTTATCGTGTGTACTACCTAATTCACAAGTACCTACTTAGGAACCAGTTGAAGAATTATTTTGCCTATGTACCTATATAATGTCAATAGCTAACATTTTGATTTCTCAACAAACTTATTAGAATTGTATTACATTGATTCCACGCTGAAAGCCCGAAACAACTGTAGGTATTCTCCAACAAAAATATAAAAAACAACACATGACACCTCCCTTTTTTACCTTACAAATTACCCAGCTTTATTTCCCATCACTACGCAGCCATTTTCCGAACTTAATCAAATACTTTCCAAGTCATTTCACACACGCCCCGGTCCCCTAAACCGTAACGTTCGATTTCCCGTACCGGGCCCCTAATCGTAACTTTTCTTCAATCAACCGTCTACGAATCGTAAAAGTAAAATCTAATTACCGCTTACAGATTGCCATCGGCCCAGGGCTGCGCGTGATTAAAAATTTAAATTATGTTTTAAAATTAGAACATTTTAATCTAGGGTCCTGGTTTGAAAAAGTTTTTATTCAAGTGGGAATGCTTAAAGTTGACGGCCGTTGTTGAGTGCGAGTTGAATAGGGTTGCCTAAATTGTAAAAAGAGTTCTATTTTTAAATGATTTTCTTTTGTTTTCTAATTCGCAACGACTTTTATTTTTGTTGTTTGAATTTTTAGCATTCTTCCGGGCATATTCATATATGTATATATCTTCATATTACCTATATACAGGCGTAATTTTATGTTTTTTTTTTAGCGTACTTTTTAGGACACTCGTATCTTCGAAATAATAATCCAAAAATATGATCCATTACCTATTTATTTTATCAGCATTATCATATCAATTCTACATACTATCAGTTTAAATTGTAATCTTTTTAATGATGTATTTTCACTAATTGTGTACTGGAAACTTGAAACTTTCATGCGTTGTTATTGCCTTGGTTTAATGCAATATCGATAATTTTAATTATATACCGGTAATACGTACTTTTCAAAGTACTCTTAAATGTTCATAAGTATCATTAACATTAACTTTGATTTTTTAAATTAAATAACAGATACATTTGTAACAAAATTGTTGTTGGAAATAAGTAGTACCTACCTGAAATTGGATATTGATGTTGGTACTTAACTATGTATGTATGTATTAAACACGCATAAGTAAACATTGATTATGAACAAATTTATAGTATTTTGGTATTAACTTTGGGATTTACATAAGAAATACCATAATAATAATAAACAATTACATTTTCATATCATCCAGTGTTTTTGTTCTTGGTGTGTTCATAATCTATTTGTCTATATAAATAAATAAAATTGAAGTGTCTGTAATGTCAAAATAAAAGCTTTTTACTAAATGCATATGAAAGCACATACGGTACTTATAACAAAACAAAAACCACTTTTAAATTTTTGCCTGTGTATCTGTTCGTTTCGGTTAATCTCCGAAACGACTGGACCGATTATGACGGGACTTTCACTGGCAGACAGCTGATGTTATAACGAGTAACTTCATCATTCATCATCATTTCAGCCGAAAGACGTCCACTGCTGGACATATGCCTCTCCCAAAAGGGTTGCCATAATCGCTACGCTTGGCAGGCGGGTTGGTGACCGGAGTATGGTGTTAAAATGCATAGACAACGCTGCTGCCCATTCTCTAGTAAGCCCCTTAGTCGCCTTTTACGACACCCACGGGAAGAAATAGGATGGTGCTATTCTTTACGTCCAGCACCACACGGAACCAAAGTAGTAACTTAGAATACTTTTATTTTAGAAAATTCCAAGCAGGCGAAGCCGCGGGCAGCAGCTAGTCTATAATAAAATCAACTTAAAATATCATACTTATAAGTAACATGTAAAAAGGCACTTCTATTTTTCTGTAAATGTTGACGTTCAAAACTGCCTATAAGGTGCCTATTTGAAATAATATCTTTGACTTTGACCTTTTTTTGACTTTGGAACTTTGACCACCACGCTTCACGACTTTTTCCTTCGCTATAAATTGGTATCTCCATGAAATCTAAATAACAAAAAAAAAAAAAATTACGGACAAACAACGCACAGCAATACCACTGGGTCTAATAGCAAGAAAATGTGCGCAAGAGTTTCTAATATAACGAAAGTGAGCACTACGAAAGGATTGTTGCTAATTCGATCCCCTAAAAAAAGGGGGAAAAGTTCGACTTTTTCAATATACTTTCTAATACCTAAGCTCCTAGCCAGCCCTGTCGCTCGAACAAGTTAGGCAAGCGGTAGCCGGGGCGGGTCTTGCGGCGCAGGGCGGGCGGTAATGAGTTGGGCGGCTGTGCCGAGAACCTGCAGAGGCGGACGTAGGCATTAAAGTTTGGGCGGGTTTGGTTGGTCGAGAGTTTAACAAACTTCGTGAGTCTGACAAATAGGTCAAATTAATATTTGACAGTTTGAAGTGAAGTTTGTAATGATTTTAGTGTTGCCCCGTTTTCTAATAGATTAAATGAAAAGAAACAACGTCTTCAAAAAACCGGCCAAGTACGTTTTGGACCACGCACAATGAAGAGTTCCGTAGTGGAGATTAATTTATCCTAAGAACAAACTTAACATTTTAGTTGAAAAACATTTTCCCTCTATACGTTCCAACTGCAAATGTAAGTTAGTACGCACAATATAGAGAGATTTATTATGTTATTTTAACATCATAGACTTCTTATAGGTTTTCCTGTAACCTATAATTAAAGACCTATTTTTCAAAATTTTAGGCTGTTTAGTTTCAGAGATGAAGGGGGAATGGTAAATTTTATTCGTCTATTCTGCTTTAATAACTTTAAAACGAATTATTTTAAAATTATCACACTATAATATTATAAAGGCGAAAGTTTGTGAGTGTGTGTGTGTGTATGTTTGTTACTTCTTCACGCTCAAACGGCTGGACCAATTTTAATAATGATATTAAATGATAAAAATTTTGTATGGAGGTAGCTGACACCCTGGATTAAGACATAGGCTACTTTTTATCCCGATATTCCCACGGGATCGAGACTTACGCGGGTGAAACCGCGGGGCACAGCTAGTAAAAATATATATCTGAAATCCTTACAACAAGCCCTTTCATTTTTTTTTTACGTTGTTCTAATTTTCCCCCCAAAAGTGACCCCCATATTCAAAACTCATTTATTTACGTTACAGTGACCCAAACGCGGACGTTTGGGTCACAGAAGTTCATAAGTGTACCAAATTTCAATTCAGACGGATAGACAGCCAGACAGAAAGACACACAAGGGTCCTATAAGGGTCCCGATTTTTCCTTTTGAGTTACGGAACCCTAAAAATACACTCAAAGCATGCCGTTTCTCCAAGGGTGATGGCTGAATGTACAGAACGCCACGACATGCTTCATAAAAAAAATAAACCCATTAATTTATCTTTTAAATGCATTCACAGATACGAATCTCACATGAAAATCCCGAAATCACTACAGAGGTCCGACAAAGTAACATTCGATTAGTGATGACGCTAGTAGAAAAGCCAAAAAATGTATGGGGTTGACACAAGCTATCGAAATGTCACGTGATCATAAGTAAATAAATAGAAATTAGCTGGATAATGTTATGATCAACCGATTCCATGAAACGAATCGACAGCGTCGAACGATAACTTCCTTAGAGAGGCGTAGCCAAGTAGCACTTTTCGACAAGCGTTATCTCCTTTTAATCGAACATCGTTATCGTTGAAGCGATAGCGATTGTAGAAATAGAATTGCTCCAAAGCAAATCTCCAGGACATGATGGCCTAAGCATTGAGCACTTTCAGTATGCTGGTCCGCACCTCCCTAGGGTCTTATCCATGCTGTTCAACTTTTGTGTGAGGCACTCCTATCTACCAACGGAGCTCATGAGGACGATAGTGGTGCCAATTGCCAAGAACAAGACTGGGACAACGGATAGGGACAACTATAGGCCTATCTCTTTGGCCACCATAACGGCTAAGGTTCTTGACGGTATGCTTGAGCGTAGAATGGTTGGACAGCTCAATCGACATGATTCACAGTTTGGTTTTAGGGCTGGGTTGTCCACGGAAACTGCTGTTCTGGCGCTCAAGCATACGGTTAGCTACTATACCGATAGCAATACTCCGGTGTATGCTGCTTTTCTGGACCTCTCCAAGGCATTTGATCTGGTTAACTATAAGATCTTATGGCCAAAATTGCGGGAGAAAGCCGTACCTCGTGAGCTAGTTAACCTCCTCGAGTATTGGTATGACCACCAGTTAAACCAGGTCAGATGGTCGGGTGCATTATCTGGTGAGTATGGACTGGAGTGTGGTGTGAGGCAGGGAGGTTTGACTTCCCCGGCGCTCTTCAGTTTATACATCAATCAGCTGGTTGAGGAGCTGGGTAGCACTGGTGTCAGATGCTCTATTGATGGTAAGATTATCAATAGTATAAGCTATGCTGATGACATGGTGCTGCTGAGTCCCTCAACTGATGCGCTCAGACAGTTACTTGGAGTGTGTGAACGATACGCCACGGCTCATGGTCTTCTGTATAATGTCAGAAAAGGTGAGGTTATGGTGTTCCGTGTGGGTTCTAGAAAGCTGACGACAGTTCCTCCTGTTTACTTGTATGGGGTGGCACTTAAGAGAGTGTCTCGTTTTAAATAGCTTGGGCACTTTTTGACTGAAAAAATGTTTGATGACGAGGATATTGAGAGAGAGCGAAGGGCGTTGTCGGTTCGATGTAATATGCTGGCCCGCAGGTTTGCTAGGTGTACTAAAGACGTTAAAATTACATTGTTTAAGGCATACTGCCAGACGTTTTACACCTGCAGCCTGTGGGTCAGGTATACGCAGAGAGCCTACAGCGCCCTCCGCGTTCGGTACAATAATGCTTTTCGGATGTTGCTGGGGCTCCCGCGGTTCTGTAGTGCGTCGGGCATGTTTGCCGAAGCAGGCATAGATAGTTTTGAAGCTATATCATGCGCAAAAGAACGACATCGCTAATGCGTAGGATACATAATTTTGATTTAATTTGATTTTGATTTATATTTTATTTCATTTTGATTTGATTTTGTTTTGATTATAATTTAATTTAATTTTTATTTTAGTTCTAATGTGATATTGTCTTTAATTTTAATTTGGATTTTGATTTTAATTTTGTTTTTTATTGTAATTTAAATTTTGTTTTGGAATTAGACTTTAATTTTGTTTGATATTGATTTTAATTTTTGACTAATTTTGGAATTTTTTTGGATTGAATTAATATATATTTTTTTTTAATTATTATTTCAATGCTACTAACATATTTTTCTAAGTTCTGATACTAATACAATATGGATGTTTTCCGAAATAAAAATTTGAATTTGAATTTGAAAGCGAATTGTGAATTTCGACATTTGTCTAGCTAGGCCCTCTGGACATAGTAACTTTCTATCAGCAATAACGAGGTTGGAAAAGTTATATGGGACTGACACTGAAATCAAAATCAATTTTTTTTATTTCACATAAACCTACATGGGCACTTATGAAACGTCAGAAGCTAGGTGCACGGTTCCAATTGGTCGTTTCCTATGGAGAAGAGCCGGCAAGAAACTCCACGGTTACTCTTTTTAAAAAAGTGGGCTTTAACAATGTTATAAGTTACAGTGTTAATAGGTATGGGAGGACAGTGTAGGCCCGTCAACAAGTACCAAGTACTTAACAAAATAAAAGATAGTTTACAAAGCTACAGTCTATTAAGCCTACAACGTTCTCACATTCACAAATTAAAAAAGAATCTATATAAAATATTACTAAAGTAATAAAAATAAAAACCTACAATTTAAACCAAATGACAACATTGTCATTACAACTGTAAATAAAACTGAATAAATATTCTGTCCACAAGTCACTAATAAATATTTTAAATTAAAATTGTAGGTTATGTAAAAGTATGTAAAAAAAGAAATAAAAATCGTAATTTAGGAGCAGTTAATAGACGTTCACATAGTTATGCCGTTAATGAGTTACCAGGGAAGCCACATGTGCAGAAGGAATTATTGCCAAACTTCCTTGTCTTCAACGTAGTCCTTAATCTTATAGTATTCTTTTTTGATTAGGACACGTTTGATGTGGGTTTTGAACTTTCCATCGCTAAGTTCTATAACCGACTTTGGCAACTTGTTATAGAAGCGGTTAATAAGAAATGACTTGCTTGTTTTAGTTAATCTAAATTTGGGTATCCCAATTTCATGTTTACTACGTGTATTTATATTATGGAAATCGCTTCTTATTTTGAAAAGTCCTAAGTTTTTGCGAACATATAAAATACTTTCTAAGATATAAATTCTAAATACAATCTTGTTGAAAGTCGTTATATATTGTGTGTGATTTATTATTTCTTATGTTGTTATTTTTATCTCTACTAAATGCTGCACCGGTTGACGTCATCACGTCAACGCCGGCTGTCGCTGAAAACCAGCGCTGGGGCTCTGTCTCGCATAGGGTCGCAGCGATGGCCGTTTTGCGTGAATATTTCCCCCAACTTGGTATGTAACTACGAAGTCTTGGTATGTAAAGATGGTCACCCATCGATTGACCAACCGCGGCGAGCGTAGCTTAACTCGATCGATCGTACCGTTCAACTTAGCCACATCCAGACCATCTTTACATATCGAGACTCCTCCGTGCGTCGGAAAGCACGTTAAGCCGTTGGTCCCGGCAGTCATTCGTACATCTTTGACACTCGTTACGGTTCGTCAGAAGTCCGAAAGTCTGACAAACCAGTCTTACCAAGGCGTATCGTATTACCCAGTTCCTGGGTTGTGTAAAATACTGGTATTCAGATGCATCCGGTGAGACTGGAAGCCGCCCCAACATAGTTAGGAAAAGGCTCGGCAGATTGATTTTTGGTACACTCCTTTTTTTTTTTCTATTCATTGAGAGGAGGCCACGTTGATTGCGACATCATGAGTACATATTTTTTTTTACTTTACAAATGAAACTTCAATTTAATAGCAACAAGTAATTTTACTAAACCAATCTCAAAACCACATGTGATTTGAACAATAATAACCTGTCATAAGATCTGAATTGATGCTTTTTTCATTCTACGAAACTTTTATACGTGCATAACGCAGTTGATTTGCAAACTATCCAGTGTGAGCACATTATCAATTTGATAGATGACACTGACTGATCACAGTTAACAATTACGTAGGTATTGGCTATCGTGTGGATAGGTTGTACTTAGCGACATTTTCATTTGTATTGTTAGCTGGGGTTTTTAAATGGATTATTGGTCGGTATCAATGTTGTTTACAAAATACCAACTCATAGTATAGGATAATCAGCCTATAATGTTCCGACTCCTGGGATACAGGCTTCGTCTCTTCGAGTCGAAGTAGATTGTAATTACCACGCGGGCCCAGTTCGGGTTGGTAGATGTCACATGCCTTCGATTTTGTTTTTGTTCTAGGTCTTGCTGGTTTCGTCGCGATGTTTTCCTTCATCGTTTTGAGAGCAGTGGTGTTGAAATTATTTACACAAAGTAAAGCGCCCGCCTGGGTTCGACTTCGAACACACGTAACTAGGAGCCTTTACCACTGGGCCACCACCGCTCTTGGTGAATGCTCACAGTGTTGTTGTTTTTATTACTTCAGCGGTATTAAAATTACCTAATAGATACCAGAGGAGACCCTCTGGTATCTATTAGGTAATTTTAATACCGCTGAACTCCGAACATAAATCTGAAGTATCGGCCGAATGTTTGGTCGTTTCTTTACTACGGCTAAGTATCGCTGACTAACGGCGAAAAAAAAAAGAAGACAGTCGAAGATATAAGCCAAAGTCAAAACTGTGACTTGAAGTCGGGTAAGGATTCAAAGTCAAAAAAGGAAACTTTGGAAGTTATAAAACGGCTGAACATTCGGCCGATACTTCGGTTAGCGCTTCGGAGTAGACCCCCAGTATCTACCTGGAAAAATGCTTATTCGGAAGTAATCTAATCACGTTACGCCGTTCTTACAGCGCAATTTCAAATTTGAATCCGGACTTCACTTCTGAAACCATTTTTCTTTTCTTCCTAATTCCTAGTAGGCTAGGCGCCACGTAAGGTTGAAACAAGGGACAAGAGTAGCCTGTATTTTGCTCGTAATCAATCAAATCAGCCTATCGAAGTCCACTGCTGGATATAGACCTTTCCCAGGCTGCGCCACAACACTCTGTCCTCCGTCTTCCACATCCAGTCTGTCCCAGCCATCATTTAAGGTCGTTGGTCCATCTAGCTGGGGGGCGTCTCACATTACACTTGCCGATACGCGGTCTCCACTCCAGGACTCGTCTGCTCCACCCGTCATCAGTCCTTCGACAAACATGGCCAGCACTGCCACTTCTGCTTGCTTACTCTGCAAGCTATTTCGGTAACTCCGGTTCTTTTCCGGACTTTGCCAGCAATAACTTCATATTTGGTACAGTCAAGGAAATGAATTGCTAAGCAAATTTACACCCTACGTCAATTACCCGTGTTATAGCTATTTCATACAACTGTCAAGAATTACAGTTGTGATTAGATTAAACGGACAATTTAAGTTGTAGGTCAATTTGCTTCAAAATAAACAAAAAGAAAAAAACAAAAGACTGTCGCGTCTACATTTTTTTCTTCGAACTCTTTGGTGGAAAGTTGAAATTCGGCTCCGCTCTCGAGACTACAGATAAATATCTGACCATGGCCGGACTTTTTTAATATAAATGTTCTTTGTTCCTGACGGGAGAAACTTTTAATGAAAATTCAAATAAGGACAACTTTTAACCTTTTGTTTTTTTTTTTCATGAATGTTTTTTTTTGCGTAGGAATTGTTTTTTGTTATTCCAAGTGCCGGTGATAAGGATCGTGGTTTGTTTCGCTTTGTTCTAGTTTTTCTTTTTTTGTTTGTGGTTGATAAATTAAGTTTAATGTACCTCTTACTTTATAATTAAGGTTTTATTTCTGTTGTATTCATATAAATTACATCTAAATCAATCGTCTTGTTCAATTCATGTGCTCTATTAAATTCCAAACATTTCAAATTAGAATCTACAAATCCTAATTTAGAGAATCTAATAACCATTAAACTTTCCAACATTGTAGTGTAAAATCAATCATAAACAAGAGATTATATTATACAGATTATTATCCAATATACAATGTAAATAGTTCATTGTAAAAGCATCACTCAGCTCTTCAATATGTCTGACATATCGTTCTTCATTGAATCGATTCGAAATTCGAAAATCAAAAGCCAGGTATACATTCTCCATAAAGCCATAACCACACACCCACTCTTCAAAACCCACGTCATTACCATTTCTCTCTCACCGTCATTACCTTACAAAGAATTCCCGGTAATGAGTGTAGGCCCTTATTTATTCGGCCCCATTGCCTCAGGGACGAAAAGCAAATAAAGCCCTCTTTATTTAGTCTATACCAACATACATTTTAATCAAGTGACCCTGTCAGAACCGTAGGTCCTACACTTAATTACTTATGTTGATTAGGTTCATGTAGTACCTATGAATGTAAATTGTGGGCGTTTTTAATATTGTTGAAGTAGTTTTGTTACTTAATATGTGTCTTACATCTCAAATGTTGTGTGAGCTAGGGGGTATGAAGCTGGGTAGTTTTTGCTGGGCGAAAGTTTATCACTAGGGATTTTATTGCTGTAAGTAGTAACAAAAATGCTTGTGCTTTCAAAAATACCTACAAATTTGTGTACATAGATTCGTTATAATTATGTAGAGGTTGGTCAACATGTACCAGATTATTCTCAACAAGAGGATTCAATAAATAAAGCTGTAAATTACCAATTTGACATAAATAATTTATTAATTGTTAATTATTGTAACTTCAAAAGTTTCATTGAACATGTGGACATTTTCCTAGAATTGTTTCACCAGAACATAATGAAGAGGGCATGCGAACGCAATAAGTTACTATAAACATTGCATGAAAAATCTATATAAATTAAAATTAAATTGTGTTCATTGGTAAGTGCATCACTTGAGAACAGGTTTGTGGTAATTTTTTTTTAATGTTCGTTATAGTCTGTGTTAGGTTTTATGGAACAAAAATTGGTAAAGTTTTCGGGAAAATCGGAAAAATCAGGAAAAACTGAAAGTACATATTATATGGACATTTTCTATGAATTATTGAAAGGACAGGACAACGTCTATCGGTTCAGCTAGTATAAAACAAAACAAACAATATTTTCTGTACACAAAAAATTCACTATAATTTGTACAATATTTTCTGTGTACACTTTATCACCACAAACCAAAGCTTGAGACCTGAAACCTAATCAACTCTCAAATAATTAAACACAATACAGACTCGAACATTACCGACCAAAAAAAACGACCCAACACAAAATTAAAATTCTCAAACAGTCCTCACTTTGAAAGAGATATATGAGGGTGTTCTTTCATCTTTCCCAAGCGGTGACCTTACCTTAGTCGTTTGCGGGTAAGGGGCGGGTCCGATGTACCCCTAAGGGGGGTAAAAACCCGGGAAAAGTTGGGGAACAGACCTCTGCGGTGTTATTTATGGGTCTCTCGAGCACAGTGAAGTGCCCGCTGAATATAAATCCTGGGGTCGGCAAAGACTTAAAATGTAAAATAAGAACGGAAAAGGGACGAATTTAAAACCCACGAACCGTACCTATGTTGTTTAATTTAGGAGGTATAATGCTTAGGTATATGTGGTAGACGTTACTGGTATATAACCTAAATAAAAGTACCTGAAAGGCTAAAAAAAAACTGTTGAAGTTCATTTACGTGGTTGGCAGACACTTATTGTAACAGTATACAAATTCAAAATTCAAGAGTTATTTAAGCGCCAGTTTCGCTTATGTGACTGTTTGCCATCATGGCATTTACATTTTACGATTCAAAACTTGGCAGCTTGACTGAAATACGAGTACATATTATACAATATTAGTTTTAGTATATGCGAAACCCGCAACACGTGTCTAGGTTATTATGTAAAGAATCTATGTACAAAATTTCAAAACTGTATCATGAAAAATCACAAAAATATAAGGTCGTTATGTTAACGGGTTATCCGTACAAAAACATGCTAACGGCCCCACCGCGTCTCCAGGGTCGTCTTGCGCTCATTGATAATAATTTGGCAGTAGGTACCTAACCGTACGGCGATTGTATTGTAAGTAATTAAATGGTGTTACCATTTTTCATCACACTTAAATATTTTTGGGACAAAATATAACACGGTGTAAAAATTATTGAAATCGATTCAGTTCCATAATCTGATCAAACTATATTCAGGTTTCGCATAAACTAAAAATAATGTTGTATATACTATAAAATTAAAACGTAAGCCTTTTTGTAGCGCGAACGCACCGTACCTATATGCGGTACTGGGGGCCGATCGCGCTAATTTTGAACGTTAATACCAAAACTAAACCACAACCAAAAACGTTACGTTAGACACATTTCGTATCGCGCTAATCATTTCAACGCCAACGATTTAGCTTTACTTTGGAAGTTACGTTGGAGGAACAATCGATCAAACTTTTGGGTAACGTCAACGATTTTGTCGCTCAGAAAAAACAGCGCGATACCGTTTCTTAGATCAGCTAAACCAAAACCAAAAACGTTCCGTTCAAACGGTAATTACGTTGAGAAATAGCGCGATCGGCCCCCAGGTATCGTAAAACGCTAATATGAAGTTGCACTCTTTCGGCTTTCTTGGTTAATCTACTCAATTCAATACGTCTAGAACATTTCCACAGGGCAATCAACAACCAACACCACCCCTAAATAATAACAATCTGACTTCGCCCCCTTTAAAGATTAATAATAAGGGTGGGTCTGGCGACCGAAGTTTTCCCGCTTGGGCTCGAGTAACATTTTTCATTCTCATTTAATTTAATGATATCTGACCCCCGATGAAGGAATCTTGAAGGAATCTTCATCTACCCAGGCAATTTTTATGGGGTAAACTGATACTTAAATGGAATGCTTGACAACTTGTACCAAAGGGGCGCGAAAATTACTGTCTTCGCTTAATATAATTTGGTTTTCACGTAACCGATTTTAATTTTTAACAAATGTCTAATGATTCAATATTGTTGCCATTTTATAAACTTATATATATGTATGTAAAACGTGGTAACTTTTTAGGTTTCATACTTCAACAGACATCAACATTTTTTTTTTGTTATGGGTTCATGCGGTTTGCACTTTTTGCCAGTGTCAAGTAAAATTTGGTAAAAAGTATAAAGTTTGTTTAAATAATGATGAAATAAATTATATTCAATGCATGATAGATGATATCCCCGCCCACCCGCTGCCCTTGTGTTTCAGTAAAGATGTAGCACTTTACTGAGACCTCACGCGGACTTCTTCAGATAACTTGAAGTGATTTTGCAGTTTTGTTTCATTTGCCTACACTAATGCACGTTCACGAACACTTCATGGATAATAATCCACCATTGTTACACATTAATATTCGGTCAAACACAAATTTTAGAAAATAAAACAAAACTGCTAAACATGACGCTTCACTTTCCCGCCAAGAACCAACATCATCATTTTGTACAGTATTATGATTGATAAGGATGACCAATCTAAAAAAATATGTCTTTTTTTTTCTATAATTTTCGTATCTTTTCAACGAGGACACTGTCTTACAAATTGATGAACATTCGCTTTAACTAATAATATATTTTAACATAGCAGGATTTAATAAATATCACATTAGATCCATTCGATACAAATAAGAAAAACAAAATTAAATCTGAATATTTTGGCGCTAACTAACCTAGCGTTTACGCAACTAATATTTATGGTATCGAGTATGTTTTAATGAAGCTCTAGTCTATTATATCTATGTTTTACATTAATAAAAAAATATTTTGTACAATTTTAGTTGAAAGCGTTTTGAGGGCTGTATAATTTATGTAGGTAATTTTGACGTTTTAAAAATGCTGATTCTGGCCCAAATTGGACAAGTAAGTTAAATAATGAATTTTTGTATTGATTTGGTTCAAATACATTTGGTTTAGAGGTACAGTCAGCAACAGAAGTAGATTACCACTGGGCATTTTACATGTTATTTAACTAAACACAAAATTATTCGAAACACTACTTTTCAGCTTTTCATTTAATGGCTAAGATTTTATTTTTATCTTAAATTTAACATGTTTTTAATTTTTTTCAATCAATCTGCCTAGCCTTTTTCCAACTATGTTGGGGTTGGCTTCCAGTCTAACTGGATGCAGCTGAATACCAGTATTTTACATGGAGCGACTGCCTATCTGATCTCCACAAGCCAGTAACTGGGTAATAAGATACCCCTTGGTAAGACTGGTTGTCAGACTTTCAGGCTTCTGAAGACCCATAACGACTGTCAAAGATCCAAAAATGACAGCCGGGACCAACAGCTTAATGTGCTTTCCGAGGCACGGAGGAATCTTGGTATGTAAAGATGGTCACCCATCCAAGGACCAAGCCCGGCAAGCGCAACTTAACCTGATGGATCGACCCGTGCGGCTGTTATTACTTAGCCACGAACCATATTTTTTTTTGTCTATGTTAAAAAAAAAAAATAAGTGTTAGCTAACAAATGGTAAGATAAGATATATTTATTTGTTAAAAACACGTGTAGGTTTACAATCAATTGGAACCGTTACAAAAACAAAATTAAAGAAATTAAAAAGAAAAATCTAAAATTGTATTTTCAAAACTTTGAAATAGAGTTCAAATATATAAACCCTATTTTACCTCTATTTCGAAGTTTTGATGATTTAGAGTTCTATATAAACGAGGTCGCAGTCAACCAATTTCACAAAACCCCGACTCGGCACAGAATTGTCTAAATGTGCTTAGGCGAAGTTTACACAGGTATATAGGTACATACTGGGTAATCTGCGAAAAACACGCGAATTCGTCATAACTCGTAAGCCCGTCCGTAAAGTACGCACTTCACTAAAAATATGAGTTTTGGGGCAAGTTAAGAGAGGTTTGGTTAGATTTAAAACTAGGTATGTGCTTCAAATATTATGTAATGTATCAGTGTAATTGTTGCTAATAAATAATCAAAACGATAAAGTAAAACATATTTGCATTTTTTTTTTTTCCTTGTTAATAATTTATTACAATCTAGCCTAATAGACCAATAAGCAATTTAACTCTAACTTATTATTTCACGTGATAGAATACGTTATAACTAAGAATAGTATCAATTTGCACTGTTCCACAAGTCCGTAGCACTTTCCTAGAGTCTGATAATTAATAAAAACACTTTGTTCATGTGTTACATGTATAGCACAGCATTGTTACTATTATTCATTCACTATTTATACACTACACTATATTTGCAATTGATTAACATTCCGGTCGAGTTGTCGAGTGACAGCAAATTCAGTGGTTATTTTTACTCAAGCATTTAAATTGGTGGCAGACAAACCTTAGAAATCTCTCATCTTAATACGTTAATTGCCACATCACGTGACGTCGCGTGAAGCGACCTATTATGCTGTGGCCGTTTACACTGCGTCACGTGATGGTGCCAAACTGCCAAACAAATATGTACGAGTACGAGCCATAAAATAGCGGCCTAAGCGTATTGGGTTCTGGCAATTGTTTTGGCCACTAGGGAAGGGAATCACCAATTTTTTATTTCGGCTATCTATGTAAGTTCAGCATTTTGGCTTGGCAATGAACATGTTAAAGGATTCGTAGCTTATCTGTTATTTCTAAGCTAAATGGTTGTCAAAAAGTCTGCTACAATAACAAAACTAAACAAGCTTTCATTCAATGTTTAAAAGGTTTTCCATTGACTTGTGAAGTAGATACCTAGATAGAAAGCAGTAAACAGTCTACCCGCTGCCGCTTATCACCCGGACCACCTCACATACCGTGATGTCGCACACAATCCCTCATTAAACGGGACACGACGCACGCTCCGCATTACGGCGATAATTTGTACCAAACTCGCATTGAACCCATTTGTACCTCGCTCCACGTAGCGACCACGAAAGAGCTGCAACTATTAGGACCTACGCAGACTACAGACTTTTTGCGCGATCGAGTCTGTGGCGTGCAAAGTCTGTGTGGAAGCATTATTTTAATGTACATACTTTATTTATCACTGTTGTCTCTTTTGACGGATAAGAACGCGTGTTGTTTGTCGTCAGTCATTTTTACAGCGAAAAAGTTCGCCGATTTTTTGGTTGTCGCAGACTTGATCGCACTCGAAGTCTGTCGTCCGCTTACCCCTTAACATTATATTTGTAAGCAGTGACCGTGTGGTGACTTTTTGTCATATATGCGTAAATCTCGTATTTTGACGACTTTTGAGAGTAAATGCCTGCATGTAATTTCGTTACATCCGATTACGCCAACCCCATGGAATATTTTCAAACAACTTCATCAATATTCTGGCCCTAATATAAAAGGGGCACCATGTTTTTTTACCAATCCTTAGTAAATTTAAGGGGCTATTCCCAGAAATCCTCTTCAAACATATCGTATTACAGTCCGTTACACGTAGGTACAGTCAACAGCACATCAGTGACAATAATTCGACATTGACAGCGCCTAGGTATAAGTCGTAGCATTAAAGGGTGATTTTCGTAGTGTGAGACCTACCTACATGTGCGGTTGAGTTTACGTAAAGCCTCAGCTTCTAAAAGATCACTTTAGTACTAAAAAGTTTCATTTATTTATCTACTACCGTAATTCATAGTAACAGTTTGCGCGTTGATGTCCCCTTACTCCGTGTATAATTCGTGCCGATATGCAATAAGAAACAAATTGCACGTGTAATGTAAAAACCTACTACATATTATATTCCACCACTGAGTAAGAAAGAAATAAAGAAAAAAGTATTTATTGGGACTCGCACAGGCGGCACAATTTAAACTAAAACACTCATAAAAAACAAAAATAAATTAAATTTAAAATAAAAAGGGATATTATAAATTGCATATCAAATAAATAATCGCCTATCAATACATACTCATCATTTATATTCTTTTTTACATCAAATAACTTACTTCACTACAAATAAACTAAATGTTTAACAAAACTCAAACTGCAGATAATTCGAAATTATACATCAGTATAACATTACTTTTTTCCTCATAATCCAATACAGTTAAATTTATTTTTGTACAAAAATACTACATACATAGCATAAGTACTGACTGCACAGCAAATTTTCCATATTTCATAGCAAAATAACTATCCCAGTCGCATATTAACCAGTAAGTACAACAAAACCTGTTCATCATATTTGTCTTAATTTTCAAGAAGCCATGCTCGGCAAATTTAATGATTATTATAACAAAAAAATCCTTTTACATTGCATTATTTCTAAAAGCAGAACAAATTAACTGAAAAAAGGTTCGCTCGGTCCATCATTTATAGACTGCACAGCAAATTTACCAGAGCGTATATACATTCTTTGCCAGATAGAATCATTTTAGGTTAGGTTAGGTTAGAACAGTGACCATTAACGCGCGAAGGCGAGCGAGCGAAGCGAGCGTGCCGCGGAACCGGCCGCCGAGCGCCAGGTCCCCTCTATTGTTGGTAAATTCAGTTACCAAAACAAAAACTCTTCATCAATATCCAATTTAACTAAATTACTATACGACATTCAGTTATCTGGTTAAACGTTGCGTTCAATGACTTGGCTAGTTGTCTTGTTAGTAGTTGTTTAAGATAAATAGCGGTGCGCCACGAATATAAATTGTTGCTTATTTAGTTATATTTTGAGTTTAGTTATATTGGGATTCGGATTATTTTTGGATACAAAAAGATTTTTTTTTGATTTGCGTTTAAATACTACCCTTCAATAAATTACAATTTTGTATCTAATTTTATATTTTTTTTGCTGATCTCATTATGTGGTTATTAATAAATAATAAGACGACTGTGACTAATAAAATGCTGTTTTATTTAGAAAAAACTGCTGTACATAATATAAAAATAGAAGCTATATTTAAAAGAAAAAGAGTTAACATGTATAATGTGCATTAAGATTATTAGCTGTGCATTGATGAAAAAGCTTTTACTCTAGGAAAAATCGCTGTACGCTGCGAAAATAAATTGTAGTGTGTTTAGTGATATTTTGAGTTGAATATTTTGCTGCGCAATCAGTAATTTTGATGGGAATTCGGAATCTTATTGCATAGAAAAAGGATATTTTTTGATTTGCGTTTAAATACTACCCAAATAAAAACAGAAAATCTTGTACCAGGCCAAAAGGTAGGCTCAGTATGATGCTGCGACAGTTAAAAATAAGTAGTTAGATATAAAGACGTTTTAATTATAATTTAAGTGTCATCTCAATTAATTAATTTCATGGCGAATGTCCCGTTCTGAGAAGAAGATATTGAACATTAAAATTGAAAATCTACTCGATGATACATCGAAATAGACAAAAACCTCCAATATTGACTTAAACGTGTACATATAAATGGTTACACACTGAAATAATAAAAGAACTATGAACCACCATTGCAGTTCCACAAATACGGATCAATAAAAACAAACCAGTAAATTGAACAAAACTGGAATGTTTATCATCCCGCAGTGGCTATTTTACTCACAAAATTGCTAATTAGCCTATCCAAATTTCTACAGCCGTATATATGTATAGAAGCGTCCGTATAGATGGATATGTTGGTTTGGGAGCTAGTGTCAAAACAAAAATAGCATATCATTATGAAACAAAACATCTATACGAATTATGCAAATAATAATATGCGTTTGAATTTTACGTAAGGTTCGGAAGAGGTTGTGCAAAAGTCATAGACCTAAGTATACTCTATAGGCCCATTTAAACGGTGCAAGTTTCTGGAACGTTCAAGAGCAATATTTGCACGCCATAAAGCACGTTCAATTGCTGCCATTCAAGAATTGCAAGCAAGTGTATACACTTGTGCGATTTCCATAAAATGGCATACAATAATTGAATGCAAGTTTTGCCATTTAATAAAATTGCACGCAACTTCCACCAAGGCAGCAATAAAATTGCACGGCCATTATTGCATGCAAATTTTACCTCGTCAACACAGAGTTGCACGCTTTGTATAATTGATTCAAGTATTTCCTGTATTTGCGCTGCCAAATATTCGATAAAATTTTACTGAACGACTTCTTAAGATTTGTTCAACGGCAAGCAGCAATTATTTTATGTTTAAATGATTTTCTGCCATGCCTGCCAGAATTTAATGCGATTTTATTGTACGTGCTCTTTACACCTATACTATATTGTTTAGACGGTGCCAGTTAATTGCTGCTTTAATTTTAAAGTATGCCGCAGGCAAAAAACTCGCACCGTGTAAATGGGGTTTATGGTCTATTAGGGCTGACTTCGGTATTCTGAAGAAAGAAAGAAAAATTGATTTATTGGTCACAGAAACACGTGCATACAAAAAGATATGATAATTCAAATAAAAAACATAAAACAATACAGATTTATACATAAGAACACAGAACATAAATAGCTAGTCGGCAGCAGCACGCCGTGACTGTGACAAGAAAGCTTCCACTCAGCATGATGCTGTGATTTTTAGTGGTAACCTGACTTTCTTCTATTTTTTTATATTCGTTTATGTATATTTTATTTTTTTATTTCTGAACTACTTAGATAAGTGTGCTCATTCTCATGCATACCTCCATAAAGAGACATTACTTAATTATTTTATGCATTTTTCATCCAAACATACTTTAACAATAACTTTAAACTTCAAACAAAACATTTCTTTTAGATCTCGTTTGATAATTACATAATTGAGTATACGTAGATAAAAGGGAAATAAGATTGAAATTGATAAATATAGGACTATTGTAATGGTGTGTCAATAGACATATCGTACTCACAAATTCCAATCTAAACTCAAGAATATCGTTTCTAGAATCCCTCAATATTAATGCTACGTGACTATATACCCGGGCTCCCTGACTACATCCCGTCATCCTCCGTACCACTTGTTTATAATTCCTTTTGTCTCATCACAAAGCCTTTCCGAGCAACGAAGGCTCAACGGAAATTTCATATCAATTATCCCTTTTCAGCGCCTCATTATAAATTCTTTCATAAGATATTTTCAGGCTGAAGGGACACTCTTTATGGCAGAATTTTGTGATAATGGAAAATTAGGGGAGCTTGCGGGATTGCCAGCTTCTCCGCTTTCATTGTTTTGGTAAAACATTATGTAGATTAGTGCGAAATATTTTGAATAGATTTATGAAAAAGTCATGGTATGTTAAGCGTGTGTGGCGGGCTTACCTACTGTAAAAAAGATAGGTTCTATTATTCAGCTAATAAGCACGCGTGGCGTAATTTCGTGGGTTTTACGATGTGTCCCGTGTTGCAATAAACTACACAGAACTTTATGGTAACTTTTTTTTTTTACTGAAGCTCACATTTTCGGTCCTTAGACACAATCAAAATAAGCCAATGTAGTAGGTTTTTACATTACACGTGCAATTTGTTTCTTATCGCATATCAGCAAGAATTATACACGGAGTAAGGGGACATCAACGCGCAAACTGTTACTATGAATTGAGGACATCAATATACCTTTCGTAAAAAGGGACGGAAGTGTGTAACAGGAAGTGACATCTTGAGCATTGAATAAGTAAGTACTTTTGAATAGCAAGAAATTTGTGTTTTCATGGAATTAGTAAGTACTATATTGATTGAAGTAGAGGGGGCCGAATTTCGACCAGTAGGCGACCACTAACTTGAATAATTATTCGAATAAGTATTTCAGTATTTATATCTCGTTTTTTAATCCAATATACTAATTTGACAGGAGCAAATGACAAACTCCAAATTGATAAAACGAACAACAATAGTTTGTAATGTCAAATTAGTCTCTGGGATTAAAAAACGACCTTGAGCTGTTAAATTTTGAGGCTAATTTCTGTCGCTGCTCAGTTGCTTATTATCAAGGTGCGATATCAGATGTCAACATATGCGATTACTGTAAGGCGCGTTCGTTTTTTTTAAATAATAACCGACGAAAAATGTCTATGCTAGTCGGAGTATACAATATTATTTTTAGTTTATGCGAAACCTGAATATAGTTGGTTCAGAATAAGGAACTGAATCGATTTCAATATTTTTTACACCATGTTATATTTTATCCCAAATATATTTTTTTATAAAGTGTGATGGAAAATGTTATTACCATTTAATTACTTACAATACAATCGCAGTACGGTTAGGTAACTACTGCTCAATGAGCGCAAGACGACCCTGGAGGCGCGGGGGCGCCGTTAGTATGTTATTGTACGGACAACCCGGTAACATAACAACCTTATAACTTTGTGATTTTTCATGTTACAGTTTTGAAATTTTGTACATAGATTCTTTACATAAAAATACTAGACACATGTTTCGGGTTTCGCATATACTAAAACTATTGTATATGGAACCATGTACCTACTGAATTCATGGTAACCAGTTTGCACATCGATGTACCTTACACCCAATGTAAGAATACCTAATAGGTTAGTACTAGTTACTCAAGGCGCACCAGAAGTACCTATGAAAGAAGAAGTACCAATATTTATGAATCGCCACTCGTAAAAGCTATTTTAAGGTGAATCCGCAGATGCAGTCCGCGAAATTCATTGCTTATCTGTTATAGTCGCGAATCATATTTTGATCAAGATACAACAGATTAGGTTTTTGCAATTTGCAGGGCAGTGTCAGAACCCTGACCTGCAAATTGCAAAAACCTAAGAAAATTTAAAAATTCGCGGGCTGCAGCTGCGGAATCACCTTAATACCTACCACTGAAAAGTAGTCACAGCAAATCGTTGCCAGCACCCTTTTAACCAGCTCCGCACTTTAATTTACTTGAAACCCGCCAGAATCTATTCATTGAGCGTTCAATTATAACAAAAGGTAGTGATTACTTTGTTCAATTTCCTCTTGGCACAAAAGAAAGCGCTCGAAGCGCTCCTAGCGGGAAACCGCTGCAACTCATTTTGGCTTACCAAGTTTGATCAGCTTTTATCTAGAAATGTGTAATTATGAGATTGAATAAGTTTTTGGTGAATTATTTTGGCTTAGGTAGTAAGTTAGTGTTTTGGTAATGTAAGTACTATAAAAAATAATATATTAACCATTTTTAATGTGTGTAATATATTTCCTCTCGCTTCCTGTGGGAGTGATTTCGTGAAAAGGGACGGAAGTTTGTAACAGGAAGTGACAGCTTGAGCATGGAATAAGTAAGTACTTTTTAATAGCATGGAATTAGTGTACTTATGTAATTAGTAAGTACTATATAGATTGTAAGTAGAGGGGGTCGAATTTCGACCAGTGGACGACCACTAGTAATGAATATTATTCGAATAAATATTTCGTATTCAGCTTTTTAAATTCTGAGGTTAATTTCTGTCGCTGCTCAGTTGCTTATTACCAAGGTAACTAGTAATGCAAGGTTACTACACTCCATTGGTTTAGGTAGTTTAATAAAGGTAAACAAATCATAAAAAGGGTTTTTGTAGACGACACTTTTTGTTTAGAAATACGTTGTAACTTATAACCAAATTAAATTAATTTTAGATTTTTACGATAAATTCCTCTTGAAGTACTATATGTTAAACTTTATCATATATTCTTAAACTACTCTTCGTAGCTGTAACTGCTTGAGCACAATTTTTTGTTAGATTTATAACAATACTTAATATGTTGAAATCTGTGTATTGTAAAGAGCCCAAAAATACTGGTTCTCTAAACGTCAACTTAATAAAACGTTGCTAAATTTAAGCGTGCAACTGTGACGTAGCATGACAACTAAAGTGACAGGTATTACATTTAGTCGGTTACTTGATAGCTCTCTCGTCATGTGTTTTTTTTGTTTACCTTTATTGAACTACCTAAATCCACGGAGTATAGTAATGAATATTATTCGAATAAATATTTCAGTATTTAGCTTTTTTTAATTCCGAGGTTAATTTCTGTCGCTGCTCAGTTGCTTATCACCAAGGTGAGATGTCAGATGTTACATATCATACGCGACGACGACTGTAAAAAAAAAACGAGCGAACCTCATTTTTTTTTTTTATATATTTATGTAAATGATCATCATCATTATCTTTCTATTTATTTTTCGGACCTGTAGCTCATTTTCATTGGTCGATATTCATTGGTTCGATTAGCCGCATGCGGGGTGCTGGAGAATTCTGTAAAGCATACCATAGGGCCCGTATTCGGGGAACTATTTTCATTAGTCGATAGGGAACGATTGCGGTATACGGAGAACCTGTACCGTACGTTTGGCATTTGTTTTGAAGGCTCATTTTCATTGGGTTTCAGTCAGTCAGTCTCCACACGCTTTTTACCGAGTGATGAATTTCATTAGTCCCTACGCCCGTTACGGGAATTCCCTGCAGACGGTGTACCGACTGCGTTATCGACTTATGACTTTCATTAGTCACTCCCCGCCTGCAGGAAGTCCCCGCATGCTGTATAACGACCAAGTTATCGCCTAATGATAAATGCTTTTTAAAACCAAGTATCAGAAATAAAACATAATTTATTATTTGCAATGACAACAATGAATGTTTCCTAAATAAAACCTACGAAATAAAAACATTCCCTTTACACAGCGTAAATTAAATAAGGCTAATTCTAAAATTAAAATCTAGCAAGCACGAAAATAATCATTCTATTTCTAATTACGTCGCAGCAACTTGCGTGGTCAGCTTCTCCTAATGAGTTCCGGCAATTCTTTCAATTTCGTTTCGCAGCTGCCCACTGCCCAGTGCCATCTGCCCAGTGCACAGACCCCAGTTTTTCGTGCCGTGTCTCGTTCCAGATGGATCTGTCGCACAGCAATTGTTTAGACCGACTTCTAATTAATTTTATTGTAACTTCAGACGGTAGAAAATTCAGTTTCAGAGGAAATTCGAGTCCTAATTGTACTTGTTTTTTGAGTGAAGATTGAATTATTTTCTTTTTTGCATGTTTTAATTGGTTTTGTATAGACAAGGTTCTTAATTCGTTTTCAAACCGATTTCCTCTGTTCGAAGAACTGTATAAGTTTATAACATTGTTGAACACAATTATATATAGTTGCCGTACTAGCTATGGTTCTAGGAATGTGCTAACTCTCGTACTCGTGCTCGAGTACCTATGGAAACAAATTAGCTAATTTCAGATCCTCAGAACAAAAAGCTTCGAATCTACAACTGAGTAACATTCAAGGTTAAAGCAATGCTTATGAACAGGAAAAACATATTTCTTTACCATTTCTGTTTATTATATTATCAACTGTTTATTGTTTTACTTATGCTCGTATATGTCTAGATACTATTCTAATCTAATAGAAATAAAAAAGCCTCTCCAGCACCTAAACAAACACCCTCATTGAACCAAAAGCACCCAGCTCGTAAATAAGGGAGTAAACACAAGACGTGAATAAATACGCGACTATTACTCGACCAGCATCCACCAATTATAGCTACTCTCATTTAATCCAGCTGCATCTGGGCATCTGAGGCCACCGTTAGACGTATGGATTGAAAAATAAAATGTATTCGAACGTTTTTCATTTGTTTCTAGACTGACTTTGAATTTGGAATGTATTTGGCTTTTGTGTTTGTAAAAGTAAAGTAACAAATAAAACCTCTTTACTAAGGTTTTTATTTATCACTTACCTATTTTGTATTTTTTTAAATACTAAGGCTCTTATTCATAAACGTCTTATAAACCTGTTTTAGTTAAAATGCTGCTAAGGTTCGTTTGTCCATAATTTCTGTTATACTTACTTACGTACAGATACATAGTTTTGCATTTTGTAGTACTCATAATATTGTACTGCTTTTGACGAGTAACTAATTAACTCATTAATAGGTATGCATTATAGGAGTGAGTGAGTGAGTGAGCAGCCAGCTCGGTAGGTAGGTAGGTAAGGTAAGGGAGGTAAGTCTTTTTGTTTGACAGAAAGTGACAAAACCTATTTTAACTAAAATAGGTTTTAGATGTTCGATAACTTTTTATGAATAAGACCGTATTAATAGTACCTGCAATCTTCACCAAGAGTTTTAGCTTTTGTGTACCTACTTTCCTCCTAAAAAAAGTCGTTGTTTCTTCCGTATATTGTGCATATATCTTTCAGTATATATTGCTCCTTTCTTTCGTTTTTACTGAATATATGACTGTGTATTATTTAACTCATTTTCCATAGGAAGGCATTTTCAAATTTATGAAAATGTCAACCTGACGTTTAGTTTGGAAATGGCACAAGTCTAAACTTCTGCAATTTTGAAAATAAATAAAAACTGACGAGTGCTATGGCTCTGTATTTAAATAGCGGACTAACGCCGTTTTTGGTGAAAACGTGTAGAAACCATAGATAAACACTTCCTCATACTTAGATCAATTTGTGCAAAATCTGTGACTTATGCCCTTTTCAAAATAACCGATTCACTGACTAACTGATAAGATGACTAATTTACTGGTGAAATACACGAACTGTGTGTATAAGTAGTTCTAGATTTATATATGTTATTTTTATGGTGTACCTAATAAAGTGTATTCTATATAACTGCGTGGTTGGTTTTAAATAAATGTCTAAATAAAAGAGGACGCAGGTTTATTCTAAATAAACTGAGTCAAGTTTTATTTAGTTGAGTTTCTTTCCATTAGTTTTAGCGCATTACCTACCTCAGCTGTAATTCTTCAGAATTGTTTTGGAAAAGTCTTCATTTATTTATTGTTACTTACTTTTATTTATTTCGAGTTATTTTTGAAATAGCGCTTTTAAACGGTAGATTATGATGAAGTTGATAATATATTTTATTTATTCAAATAAATGGGTTTAATATAGAGCAGTCGTAATAATTTCCTTCTTTTGTTTTGTTGTCTATTTTTAGACCAAGAGCAGCAACAGTTATCTCTCCAGCGCAGCGCCACTATATTTTAAACGAACCTGAGACACCCTTTGATTTATATCCGGCACTGGCCGGTATTAGGATTGACAGTCACTCGCAGTACTCGGACTCTCTAACCATCTATGAATAATTTCATAAGAACATTTGGCACGGAAATAGGCACATGCCGGGTATTCGGCCTGTCTTCACGTCTATAATGATATTATCTTATTTCCGGATATGATGGGTTGCATTTTTTATGAAGGCGTTCAATATCGGTGCGGTTCTATGCTGAGAATTCTCATTAACTTTGCATTAGTAAAAGGTAAAATTATGATTATGATATTTTATTTAATTAAATACCTACATTTAAAATTTTAAATATTTTTATTAAAACATTTAAAAACAAAAATTGGTAGCCCACAGGTATTGGGAACAGGATCCAAGCTACCGGCGCGGCGGTCAGTGCTCATAATTATTATTATTATTTGGTTAGACACACTGGCAGCTAAATAGCTGATACGTGTGTATCAAATAGCTTGGAGATATTTAATCTGTCCAATCGATATTTGAAACAGTTTAGTGAGGGAGCCGTCACAACATTTTCAGATTTAAAACAAAAAAAAAACTTAAAACATAAAATAACCCAGTATCTTCATAACTGTATTATATATTTTTTTCTTATAAGCAATAATTCGTAGCTCATTTGTTGGCACCTCAGATATTCCCTGAATTATAATTAGATATACTTGGTAAAAAATAATGATTAATAACAGTGTTTCATCTCTGAAAATTTACGTTTTGATACTTAATAATACTAATTGTTTTAAAATCTTAACAACCATTAACAATTTTTTTTTGTTTAAAAATAAAAAAGCAACTCTATTAGAGCTAGAAGATAGGTCAAGTCAGTTTTTATTCATAAAGACGTAATACTCGTATAAGGCCAGGTGGCAATATTTCAAGTAGACCGCTAGACAAGCTTACGCTAAGTCTTGCAGCTGCATAAAACGACCAAACAAATCCACTTCGTTGACTGAGTCTAGGGTTGCCAAAAAAAAAAGACTGAGAAAAACCATATACAGGGTGTGGCGTAAATAGTGGTCCAACGTGAAGGGGCCGATACATCGTATATTCAGCTATCACTTACCACAATTTGAATATTTTTTTTCCATAGGTCTCAGAGTAAAATATTTTTTTGAAAAATGTATAACTTGTTATACTAAGTTGGTAATTTCTATAAATTACATAATTTTTCAAATTGATTTGAATTTGATTACATTGTTTTATTGAAAAATAAGACGTAATACACGTATAAGGCCAGGTGGCAATATTTCAAGTAGACCGCTAGACAAGCTTACGCTAAGTCTTGCAGCTGCATAAAACGACCAAACAAATCCACTTCGTTGACTGAGTCTAGGGTTGCCAAAAAAAAAAGACTGAGAAAAGCCATATACAGGGTGTGGCGTAAATAGTGGTCCAACGTGAAGGGGCCGATACATCGTATATTCAGCTATCACTTACCACAATTTGAATATTTTTTTTCCATAGGTCTCAGAATAAAATATTTTTTTGAAAAATGTATAACTTGTTATACTAAGTTGGTAATTTCTATAAATTACATAATTTTTCAAATTGATTTGAATTTGATTACATTGTTTTATTGAAAAATAAGACGTAATACTCGTATAAGGCCAGGTGGCAATATTTCAAGTAGACCGCTAGACAAGCTTACGCTAAGTCTTGCAGCTGCATAAAACGACCAAACAAATCCACTTCGTTGACTGAGTCTAGGGTTGCCAAAAAAAAAACTGAGAAAAAACCATATTATATTTGTAAATGAAATAAAAATATTTGTATTTGAGAAAAAATATTTATCATTTTTTTAAGTGAAAACTTTAGGCGCATTGAGCGATTTTTGGTAGGGGAAAAACTGATGGGTTTGCGTCACCGACATGCTAAGCGCGACATGCTAATGGGACGTGTTGTGCCAGACTGGTGACGCGCAGCGGCCTGTGTAATGTACATGCTTAAAATATTATGTCGGCAGTTCCATGACTGCCTATTTTTTTTGTTCTGTCCTATTGATTAAGACCGTTATTCTGAAACAATATGCAAACAAACTGACAGATTTCGTACTAATATACACCGCGGCATTTTAATCGTCTTACAACGGCAGCCTTTTAATATTGTTCGTTATGACGCATTATGTAGTTTGAAACACTCTGTTATGAGCGCGGTGCGAACCTTGCGCTCCATTCCGCGCCGCCCTTGGAACGCAAGGCTCGCACCGCACTCGTAACAGGGCATTTTAAACTACGCCATGCTTCATAAGGATTTTTTTTTATTATTCAAATTTTTGTTTAAAAAAATCCTTTCATGAATGATTAGTAGTCATTGGATACATGAACTGGGCTGCTGTTGTAAGACGATTAAAATGCCACGGTGTATAGATAGATAATAGAATACCTCAATCAATCAACTCAGCCTATCGCAATCCACTGCTGGACATAGGCCTCTCCCAGGCTGCGCCACAACACCCTGTCCTCCGCCTTCCGCATCCAGTCTGTCCCAGCCACCTTCTTAAGATCGTCGGTCCATCTAGCTGGGGGGCGTCCCACACTACGCTTGCCGATACGCGGTCTCCACTCCAGGACTCGTCTGCTCCATCGGCCATCGGTCCTTCGACAAACATGGCCAGCCCACTGCCACTTCAGTTTGCTTACTCTGCAAGCTATGTCGGTAACTCCGGTTCTTTTCCGGATAATAGAATACCTACCTATACTTTATTGTATACTAAAATTATAGCACAACTCTTAATTGCACAGCTCTGCACTTTCAAATCGATAGAGGTAATAAAAATAATAGTAAATTGATTAGGTAAAAGTTGTTATTTATGTACATATTATTTTAATTTTAAATAATAATAATAATTTTATTGATCCAAAAATATACATAGACACAGGTTGTATACTATTTATAACAATTGACACAAGGGAAAAAGAAGAATTGTCTATATTAACAAAAAATTAAATCCTGTCTCCTAAACTAGGGATGGCCTGTATATTAGGAGACAGAAACTAATACTAAAGATAAACTTCGAAAATAATGGGATAAGATTTTTTTTTGCGTGCCAACCCTGAGTAAAGCCCCAGACACGAGGGCGAGGTTTGTTCCAAGTCTTTGCTCTAGCGCTGTTATTTAACGGATTAGGTTATTACGGAGTCAACATAAATTCTTATCTTGGCCAACTTGGACGTCGCTTTTTTTTTAAATAAACCAGCTTTATTGCGGCTCTTGAATTTTTTACAGTTTATTTTATAAACCGTATAATGATAGCTTATTGGCTCTCATATGGTTTCTAATAGACCTTGTTATATTAAGATTGGTTGTTGGTTTTCCATAATCTTATCACATTCAAGTTAATATCTTTGAGTAGCATGGACGTAAGTGATAATTATGGTTGACAGAATAACAACATTAATAACAGCCGCACGGGTCGATCGATTAGGTTAAGCTACGCTTGCCGCTGTTGGTCCGTGGATGGGTGACCATCTTTACATACCAAGACCCACCGTGCCTTGGAAAGCACGTTAAGCCGTTGGTCGGGG
Organism: Tiliacea citrago; assembly: GCA_963921375.1. Classification (NCBI taxonomy): domain Eukaryota; kingdom Metazoa; phylum Arthropoda; class Insecta; order Lepidoptera; family Noctuidae; genus Tiliacea; species Tiliacea citrago. Next base: position 18,392,171 of record OY992798.1, read on the forward strand.
CTGTCATTTGTAGATCTTTGACAGTTGTTACGGGTCGTCAGAAGCCCGAAAGTCCGACAACCAGTCTTACCAAGGGATATCGTATTACCCAGTTACTGGTTTGTGGAGGTCAGATAGGCAGTCGCTCCATGTAAAATACTGATATTCAGCTGCATCCGGTTAGACTGGAAGCTGACCCCAATAAAGTTGGGATAAGGCAAGGCAGATGATGATGTTAAAGTGATACGGTTGACGGGGCATGCAGAAATGTTATATTGGGTTCCTACTATGAAATTGACGTTTTTTTCTCACAAATACCTAGAGAACCTCGTCACTTCTATGATTTTAAATATTCATCAATTGCTTGGTATTATATCGAATACTGACCATCATAGACAACTACCAGCAGTAAAAAAACCTTACTACTTGTAGTTTTCTAAACATAAAAAATACCTTAAAAATGACTCCTATCGTTATCTTAGTTTTCAAACATTAGTGCATAAAAGTTTTAAAGCATTCATGGTTGTTTTATAAATTAAGAGAATGTTGGTATGAAAAATGCAATTTCTTTTAAATTCTCCATACATAACGCTGATTTCATAGGTGGGTGGGGGTGCCTATTATTTCAATATAAATTTAACTGAATAACGAGCTATACCTATACCTTGAGATAGTGCATTGTGTTTAAGTCAAAATATGTATGTAGGTATATCAAAAGAATATTCCAATTAGGTCCTTTCTGTAAGACTCTACGTTTCATGATTATTTAGAAAATACAGAAAACCATCAATAAGTACGTTTAGCGACAAAAGTACCTTTTACTTATCGTCAAATTGTTATAAAATTATTCGATACATTGTATTTTAGCATTATTTTCTCATTCATTTAAATATCTTTGTTTAGAATATTTCATTGTTTTTCAAGAATTAATAAATAACATAACATCACGCCGGTAATCCCCGAAGGGTTATGCAGAGGTGTACCTACAGTACACCCACGTTATGTTTAAGTCTCATGTAACAGGGGGCGAGCCTATTGCCATCAACCGGGCACAAAGCCAGACTCCGGGCTGCTACTGAGAAATTACTGGTGGAAAAACCCAATAACACTTTGCCCGACCTGGGAATCGAACCCCGGACCTCGTGCTCAGCAGTAGCGCTTGCGCCCACTAGACCACTACTACTTCGGTTTCGGTTTTAATTAAATATTTTGCACAATAATTAAGATTAAAAAAAAACTGAAGCGTTAATCGACTTTTATTGCTGACTGTGCCAACAAAAATGTCTATTTCAGAAACATAAAGCAAAAATAACCTCCCAACTTCTCCCGTACATTTTCAGAGAACATTTATTGTTGTAGTACTAAAGTATTAACGTTCGCCGGCTAGAAGGCGTCTATTTGAGTTCGGACAAGTAGTGATTCACATTTAGAGCGCGTTTAGCTCTTGACAGGCGGCTCGCGGCGTCCACTAATGTTGTGCTGACTGCACCCCTCTATAGACCCCAGAATGCTTAGACAGAGGCGTGGTTTTACTTGAGTTTGAAGGTGATTTAGAGACATTTAGAGTGACTTTAGCTCTTGACAGGCGGCTCGCGGCGTCCACTAATGTTGTGCTGACTGCACCCCTCTATAGACCTGAGAATGCTTAGACAGAAACGTGATTTTACTGGAGTTTGAAGGTGATTTAGAGACATTTAGAGTGAGTTTAGTGACTGACAGGCTCACAGCCGTCAGTTATATTGTACTGACTGCACCCCTCTACAGAGCTTGAAATAATTACACAGAGAAAATTAAGGCACGTTTAGTCTACGATTTGCCCGCAGTCTTCTATGTTTAAAATGCTAACTGTATTCTTCCGTAGAGGTGAACATCTTTCAAAGAAAGAATTCTCTTCTTTCTGAGACGGAATGATTTTAACTGGTGCATTTTATAAATTTTGTCTTGGAAAATACACATTATGTATTTTACGAACCAGCCAAGATAACGATGAATGAAGATGGGATACATTGCTGAAATATTCTGCGGACCACAAATGCCTACCTAACATTAACCCAGCCGCATCTAAACTTTTCCTAACTCTCCAGGACCTAAGCTTTTAGACTTGCACATCGAGCTTCTAAACTTTAAGCTCGACTCATATATAATTCTAAAGCAAGCTTTTGTTCCGCAGGGAAATGGCGAGAGTTCACAGTTAAATAATTTATCTGGCCCGGCTCTAGTTAACCGTAGACGAAGCGGTTAAATACGTAAATGCATCCGATTTAGTTTAAATGTGAGATTTAATAAGAATTTTCGTGGGAGATGGTGTTTGGATACGTTAAATGAAGCAGGAAATTAAATATGATTCACTACACATATGTAATGAATTATACACACATCAAAAAGTCTAAGCAACACTCATCATTTACAGAAAGTGCATGTTTTACTTTTTTTTCTTAACAAAGTAGATTGGTATAAAACTTGTATACAATCTTTTTGTTCTCGGAAACATATACGGGCTGATTTTAAAAATAGAAACTTTTTGGTTCCGTTTTGTTTTAATTAAAATAAAAAACTAATTATTTTTTCCCGATTTCATGTGTTTTCGTTGCTTGATAAATTTGGTAATATTATCTCACTTTTATCATTTTGAGCTATACAGTTTTTGAAAAAATTGAGTGGTAAGTAATTTTTTAAGTCATGGAGCGACGCCATTTAACTTCTGATGAAATGCAGAGAGCTGTAGGAATGCTACAAGCGGGAATAAATCAGTTCCAAGTATTTCGGCATTTTGGTGTCATTAAGAGCGTGATTTGTCGTCTTTGGCAGCGTTACGTTAATACAGGGGATCCTGCTAAGCAGCACCCAGGACGTGGAAGGAGTACAATTGCTCGATAGGACCGATACATACAACTGACTGCAAGACGTCAGCCGCTGTTAACCGCCCGGGATATAGCTTTAAAGCTTCAATTCTCAAGCGGTGTTGTTGTTAGCCACCAAACCGTGAGAAATAGGCTGCACGAATACGGCCTACGAGCACGACGAATACACAATCGCACCTGTCCAAACGAATGGTGTAAGGAACACTTGACAAAGACCCAGGAGCAGTGGGATAAAAAAAAAATTGCGATGAGTCCTGGTTTGAATTTAGGCCTGATACGAAAAGGGTAAGAGTGTATGTCATCCCGTAAATGCTAAACGGCTGAGATGCGTACAGGAAGTGCAACCTTACAGTGGCTCCAGTGATGGTATGGGCGGGTATTATGAAGAACAGGTGAACTGAGCTCGTTTTTGTAGATGGCAATATGAACGCTGAAAGTTAGGTTGAAGATGTTTTCGGGCCTTATGTTCATGCATTTTCACAAAGTCTTGGCTCAGATGTCACGCTGATGCATGACAATGCGCTTTCGCACACAGCTCGAAGGACCAGAGAGTACTTGGCAATAAAAACATTCGGGTATTTTTGTGGCCTGCACAATTGCCAGACCTCAATCCCATCGAGCACGCATGGGGCAGGCTCCAGTGACGTCTTCTAGAGAACCTGGATGGAGTGTCGACCACCCAACAACTGAAAGACTTGTTAAAATTCCATTGGGAGCGATTGCCGCAGGATCAAATAAACAATCTTATAAATTCAAAGAAAAATCATTAGCGACAAGTTTTAACAACAGAGGTGGTCACACTTTGTATTGAATTACCAAATAAAAAAATCATTAAATAATTTTGTAAAACATGAAGTGCCTTATTACAAAACAAGGTTTATATTTAGATCCAAGTTTAAACCATGGAGCCATTATTGAATTTCGAACTTTATTCCGTCTACGGTAAAGTTCCTAATACAAAACTGACAACTTAGTACCGAACTAAGTATTCAGTTTTGTATAAATAACAGTATTTCAATCAGAGTTACGTTCTCATTACAAAAACTAGCTCCATGGTTTAAGCCATGTCAAAATATAAATCTTGTTTTGTAATAAGACGGGAAAAGTTTAATTTCGTTTTAACTTTATTTTATATTACCTATCTTACGGTACACACATTGTTAATTATTTTAATTAAATGAAAGATTTTGTTGCTTTAGTCACTAATGCATCAAAAAGTGCTTAGTCATTATTTATAAAAGAAATATAAATATATTACAATAGTAAAAATCGTTCAAATGTTCAAAATCGGACATGTTGCTTAGACTTTTTTGATGTGTGCGTATTTAATTTGCATGCATGCATTAAGTTGCATGGATAAACACTACTAAATCCTACCAAATTTTCAAAAATATCCATCGTCTAGTTTCCGAGTTCTGAGGTGGCTCCTCAATTCAGACGTCTCAATTGAGGAGCCACCTTTAATAAATAAAACACCTTTAAGCAAATTTACTACTAAATATTGGTGTAGGAGACATGGCTCCTCAATCCATACCTTATACCTAATACTTCGTGATTTTGATCGAAATAGCAAAATCTGCGACTGCTACTGACGTCTGACCTGCCCAGCCTTTAGGGAATCTAGAAATAGGGGGTGACCTATCTTTCTAATCCAGACGACGAATGCGAAAATACATTTAGATATATGATATAGAATTATCATTCTACAATTAAGTACTCAACCTTTTTTTGGATTTCGGTACTGTGGCATATTTCTGTCAAACTTTGGAATATTTTTTTTTTTATGTCTTAGATCGTTAGAATTTTTTCTTTGAGTGGTGTTATATTTCCGGATGACTGCTTGACCATTCATGATAACTTTTAGAACCTTACGCTGAAATTATATTATATTCTATCATTTGACCTCTATTTTTTATTTATTTGCCTAAATTTTGGTTTGTGTTTTTTCAAAGTCTATCGATTGGCGGATTTTCCCTTACGGTTCGTATTCGATTTCGAATGTTGTAACTTTTGCGTTTCACCATTTCTTACGATATTTGTCTTTTAGCCGTAGGGCGCGTAGGGGGCCGTAGTTTTTGTCTGAAAGGGATACCGTGGCCCTGGCACACAGGCAACTGAAGGAACATGGGTGGGTTTTATTCCGTGAAAGTCTGACACCCGCTCCGTAGTTATTTGATAATTTCAAAACCGAAAAAAAAAGTCGTAGGAACATTCTTTGCAAGAGTCTACTGGCAGCACTATCCAGTCAATATAAATACCTTGAGGAACTGGTTGAATTTGCTCATCTTTTTCATTCTTTTAAAGATGATTGGTAAATCGTTAAATCGTAGTGGAGCTTGTGGCTAAATAATAACTGCCGCACGGGTCAATCGATCAGGTTAAGCTACGCTTGCCGCGGTTGGTCCATGGACGGGTGACCATGAGCCATCAGGCTCGGCCGCCGCGGCATGGGCATCATCCGCGTCGAGTGCTCAGTCGCCGCGGCTGGGGCCGTCCTTGCCGCGACCAAGGGACGGCTGCTTGTGGGCTTCAGCTCGGCTGTGGTCCGGCCACTCGAAGAACAGCCCGTGCGCTGTTTCAAGTGCTTCGCGTTCGGCCACACCCGAGCCACGTGTCCCTCCAAATTCGACTGGGGAGGCGCCTGCTTCCAATGCGGGCAGGAGGGACACAGGAGTGCCGCTTGCCACTCCACCGCTTCGCCACACTGCGCGGCGTGTGCTGCCAGTGGCCGCCCCGCGGCTCACAAGATGGCGGGCAGGAACTGCAAGCCCCCCGCGAGGAAGGGCGTGGTGCCGGCGCAGGTTCGCCCTGTTGCTACCGCCGCCGCCATCGTCGCCGCTGTAGCTCCAGCGGCGGCAGCTGAGGAGACTGGTGCGATGTCGGAATAATGGTTTCCGACTATCGCATCCTCCAGGCGAACACCAACCACTGCAGAGCGGCCCAGGACCTGCTAGTGCAGGTCATGGCCGAGTGGTTGGTGAACGTGGCGGTGGTCGCCGAGCCCTACTCGATCCCCGGCAGCTGGCTGGGTGACGAGGACGGCTTGGTGGCACTAGCGGCGCGGTCTTCCACAGACTCCCCTCCCGTCTCGCTATTAGAGAGGGGACCGGGATACGTGGCCGCCGCGTGGGGAGACTTGGCCCTTGTGGGGGTCTATTTCTCCCCAAACCGCCCTCTTCAGGATTTCGAGAACTATCTCGGAGTCTTGGCGGCCGTGGTCGGTAGGGCGGCGCCGCGTCAGGTCTCCGTACTGGGAGACCTGAATGCCAAGTCGGTGACCTGGGGCAACCCGGCCACCGACGCACGTGGGCGGGCAGTGGAGATGTGGGCAGCCTCCTCTGGACTCTCCCTCTTGAACAGAGGAAGCGTCCAGACATGCGTGCGGCGGCAGGGTGGCTCAATAGTGGACGTCACTTTCGCCACCTCTGCGTTAGCCGCGCGCGTGCTGAACTGGCGGGTGGACCTGGTGGAGACTATGTCGGACCACCGCTACGTCCGGTTTGACATCTCCACCAGTGGCCCCGGAGGGACGCGGCCCCTCTCGGGGCGATCACCGTTTCCACGGTGGGCTCTTGCCCGCCTGGACAGGGAGGCGGCGGCGGAGGCGGCGTTCGTCCAGGACTGGCTTTCGCCGCCTTCCGCCGGCCTAGATGTGGACACCGTGGCGGGGCACCTGAGGGAGTCTCTGACCGAGGTATGCAACTCCAGCATGCCTCGGTCTCGCCGGCCACTGCCCAATCGCGCCGTGTACTGGTGGTCGGTGGAGCTGGCGGGGCTTCGAGCAGCGTGTGTGGCGGCAAGGAGGGCCTACTCGCGGAGTCGGCGGCGGCGTCTACGGGACCGGGCCAACGAGGACCACCTCTATGAGGTATATTTGGAGGCAAAAATGGTCCTCGGTGGGGCCATCGCCGCCGCCAGAGACTCGGCGAGAGCAGAGCTGCTGGAGGGTCTCGACAACGACCCCTACGGGAGACCATATAAGGCGGCGCGCAACAAATTGCGTCCCTTTGGTCCTCCGGTCACCGAGACCCTGGAGCCCTCCTTTCTGGATGGGGTGGTTCAGTCCCTGTTCCCGTGCAGGGACGACAACTTCACCCCACCAGTGATGGGCCCACCGCAGGGGATAGCTCCGCCAGCTGAGGAAGAAGAGGAGGCCCCTCCTGTCACGGAGTCGGAACTTGGCGCGGCGATTCTTCATATCCGCGCCAAGAAGACAGCTCCGGGCCCCGATGGTGTTCCGGCGAGAGTGGTGGCGATCGCTGCCACTCAAATGCAGGAGAGGTTTCGGGAACTCTTCAGCGCATGTCTTGCGTCTGGAAGGTTCCCAAAACCGTGGAAGGAGGGACAGTTGTGCCTCCTTCGCAAGGAGGGCCGCCCAGCAGACTCCCCCTCGGCATACCGGCCCATCGTTCTGCTCGATGAGGTCGGCAAAATGTTCGAGGGGATTGTCGCTGCCCGCCTAAAGGGCCATCTGCGGAGTATCGGACCGGACTTGTCGGACGCTCAGTTCAGTTTTCGGGCTGAGCGTTCCACGGTGGACGCGCTGGCCTGCCTTAAGGGCCAGGTCAAGGAGGCGATAGAAGCGAGGGACGGATTGTTGGCTGTGTCATTCGACATAGCCAACGCCTTCAACTCCGTTCCCCACTCCACCATCCTAGAGGCGCTCCGATTCCACGGAGTGCCTCGACACATGCGCAGTCTGCTGGCCAGCTACCTGGAGGATCGGGCGATCCTCCTGGTGGATAGGACTGGCCAAGTCCGGCGGTACGCCGTTGAGGCCGGCGTTCCGCAGGGGTCAGTCTTGGGACCTCTCCTTTGGAACGTCGGCTACGATTGGCTCTTGCGGGGAACTCTCCTCCGAGGTACGAGTGTTGTCTGCTATGCGGACGACACTCTCCTCACCGCCCGGGGGGGGAGTTTCAGGGAGGCGGCCAATTTGGCATCGGCGGGCGGATCCTTGGTTGCAGGGAGGATCCGCCGTCTAGGCTTAACGGTGGCGCTGCACAAGACCGAGGCCGTGTACTTCCACGGCCCTCGGCAGCGCCCCCCACCTGACGCCCACATATTTGTGGAGGGCGCCAGAATTGAGATGAAGGCCCAGATGAAATATCTGGGCCTTGTACTCGACAGCAGGTGGCGCTTCGGTCCGCATTTTAGCGGGCTGTCGTCGCGCCTGCTGAAGGCCGCGGGCGCCCTCTCGTGGCTGCTTCCCAACTTGGGGGGGCCTAGCGCGCGATGCCGGCAACTCTACGCCGGCATCTTGAGGAGTATGGCCCTCTACGGAGCTCCCATCTGGGAGGACTCCCTCCACAGGAGGGAGAACGCCGCGGCCTTGCGGGCACCCCAACGGGCCATAGCACAGCGTGTGGTGCGGGCCCATCGCACAGTGGGCTTTGCGGCAGCATGCGCTCTGGCCAGCACCCCTCCTTGGGAACTCGAGGCGTGGGTGCTCGCCAGAGTGTATGAATGGACGGCGGGGCGGAGGGCGAGAGGAGAACGCCCAGCCCCGGAAGAGCGGGCTGCAGTCCGGCGGGAGGCGAAAGACGCCATCGTCGTCCATTGGACGGGGGAACTCGCCACTGCAGCCTTCGGCCGCCGAACCCTCGACGCGATTGGGCCAGTCCTGCGAGACTGGCTCGAGCGGTCGCACGGGTTCCTCTCGTTCCGTCTTGTGCAGGTGCTGTCCGGACACGGTTGTTTCGGATCGTACCTGCATCGAATCGGACGGGAGGAGACGCCGTCGTGCCACCACTGTGGCGCGGCGGAGGACACGGCACAGCACACCCTCGAGGTGTGCCCGTCGTGGTCCGAGCCGCGCCACAGTCTGAACGCGGTGATTGGATCGGACCTCTCACTCCCCGGCTTGGTTAACGCCATGCTGAGGGATGAGGGGTCCTGGGCGGCAGTCGCCTCCTTCTGCGAACACGTCATGTCCCAGAAGGAGGCGGCAGAGCGCACGCGGGAGGACGATCCTGCCGCGGCGCCGCTCCGAAGGCGGAGGAGGGGTCGAAGAAGACGTCAGTTTGAACGTCATCTCCGACTCCTCCCAGGTGGAGGCCACCAGGCAACGGGTGCGGGGGCACCCTTACCTGTATTGCACAGGCCTCCACCAGTGTCGGACGGGAATGGCCAGGTGTTCCCGGCCATTCCCGTAGCCCCCCAGTAACGGGGGGGCATGAGGGGCCCGCCAGCTAGGCGGGCATGCGCCGGGAGGGTTGTGGAAGAAAAGGCTGAGCCGTTATCCCATGGCCCTCCCAACACGGCGATGTGGGAACACCGCTGAGTTTTAGTGGGTATACTGTAGTGACAGGAGTCCCACATACCCCGACTCGTCCCCCACGAGCGGGCATGCGTAATGCATTTCTCAGCGTGAAAAAAAAAAAAAAAAAAAAATGGACGGGTGACCATCTGTTCATACCAAGATTCCTCCATGCCTCGGAAAGCACGTTAAGCCGTTGGTCCCGGCTGTCATTTGTAGATCTTTGACAGTTGTTACGGATCGTCAGAAGCTCAAAAGTCTGACAACCAGTCTTACCAAGGGATATCGTGTTACCCAGTAACTGAGTTGTGGAGGTCAGATAGGCAGTCGCTCCATGTAAAATACTGGTATTCAGCTGCATCCGGTTAGACTGGAAACCGACCGCAACATAGTTGGGATAAGGCTAGGCAGATGATGACTGGCTAAATGAACAAACCGCACGAAGACATAAAAAAAAGAACTCCATTTTGTCTACAATGAAATACGATTATTTCACCACTACGCTTGGGAGCTACAGCACATGAGTAAATAGCAGACAGAGACCAAGCCACAAGTAACCACTCACTGAAAAAAATGCAGACTAAGATACATTTTCTCTTAGTTGGCATTAAAATGTTTGGAATCATTATTTATCTATTTACTATAAACAAGATAGCATATTTGCCACAACATATTCATTTTATTTATATCGACAATGTGACATTTACAGAATAATCACCGGTCTTTGTTACATCATACATGCTTTGTTTGATTTTACTTCTTCACTTTTGTATATCAAATAATAATTTAAGTTCATGGTAACAAGCAACTTGTTAGCATTGTATCATTCTTAAACTGGCCAACATTTGAGCTAAATTAAATAACTTCACGTAATTAAAGGAAAAACGTTTTTTTTAGTGCTGACTACATATTTGCGAGCCCTTAAGGTAATTGATGTGTGTGTTACCAGAAGGTTTGGCAATTGAAAGAGCGTACTCTCAGTCGTTCAATACATCTTCAACTGTGGTGACCCCGACGTATTTTGAGTGTGAGACTTCATGCCAACGCGTCCGAGGAAGCGGCGCGTGACCTTACTCAGCGATCAATGCGGTTTGCATATTAATAATATTCCTGCAAATTCCTTCAAAAGTCCACCATGAAGTTGTATCGGGTAAAAGTGTTTCTTCTTAACAATTTTAACATCTTAGTAGGTACCAATAATGTTACATTAATTTTTAAGTGTTGGTTCGTTAATGTTTTAGGCAACATTGTAGTTTCTAAATTGTTTTTAAGATGACAATGAAATAGTTTAGTTATATATAATTCACATTGAAGCGCTCTACTAAGCATCGACACTGTTAGTTAACTCATGAATCATCCACTGTCGCGGCACGTAGTACCTGCAATAAGCTTGGTCTCCATCGTATACCGTACTCTGTGTCCCCAGTAAACACGCCTATCGTCCATTGTTGGCTGGTCGGGTAAAAACAGGACGGTGATGGATGAGTGTAAGACGCAGCTGTGCGCTTAATTATCTAATACTGTTGAGTGCTTGTCTAGCTGTGTAGCTTCTATGTGGGGGTAATATATTTTCTATATACATGGGTGCAATTGGCGAGGCGGAATGTCAGCGTTAAATGCGTTTGCAGGACTTATTTATTGCCGTGTTTTCTGCTCTTAAATAGATATTATGTTATCGTATGCGTTGTTTCTTTAGTGGCGGAAAATATCTTCTAGGTAGTACTAAGTCTTACTTCAAAATTGCTTAGCATAATCTTCCATTATATTGAAAATACTGCAGTATTCATTGATTCATTCATTTGAAATAAATATATCGTCACGATTGTAGAACAATGTCGGATTTGAAAAAAATACGAAAATCTATTTTACTATATTTGGATATTAGATCATAAAAATATCATTACTACATTAATTTAATATTTAACACCTTTGAGGATTACTGTATCTACTATGTTTGATGAAACCACGATTCCATCAAATTTTCTCGACGAAAAAAATTACGAAGTTACCTCCAAACCGAACCATAAACCGCTAGTATGTATTAAAAAAATACTCCAAATTAGATCATGAAACTTTGCATAGTAACTGAACTAAATACATAACAGATACCTACTATGTTTTTTTTTATTACCATTATTTTCACCGTATAAGTAAATTACCTAAATTATGGGCGCCTTGGAGACGTCTGCCTGCCGGCGCTGCCGCCCAGCACCGCAGTCAGACTGCCTTGCTCGTGACCACGAGCAGTAGTGTGCGAGTGAGATGAAGAGTGAGGTGGCGCTGACATATTATGGACTCTTAAGTGAAATAAATACCTTTTCAACACATTTGCTCAAAAAATGTATTTACGAAGCCTGTATACTCGTACATTGTTCGAAAGTTAAAAATTACGCAACAGACAACGGAATGTGCGGTAAAATAGGTACTCTCACCTAAGTAAATGTTTTACCGCATACTTCGTTGTATAGTGCCGTGCGTATCCTTTACGGTTTTTTTTTTAATTCCATAAAAAATATAATTATAATTCCACCAAGGAGTTTCACATTACGAGAATAAATAAGCTGAATGATCGCACCTCCTTCCAAGTGCTTTTGCTCAATACTTTTATCTCACTATATTATTAAAGAGAAAATGAGACGAAAGATGTAGTACTAATTTTCACCACGCGCACGTGGCGCCATTTGCAAATTCGCGGCATTTTCTTATTAGAAACGTCAAAGATTGTTGCGACTTTCAAACCGATATTTATAAACAAAATAATAATATGAGTTCAAGCGAGGCCTATGTCCAGCAGTGGACGTCTTTCGGCTCAAATGATGATGATGATGAAGCGAGGAATTCGATATTAATATGGTATATTTAACGATTTACAATAATTTTGTATCATGGAAGACTCGGAAGTAATACTCAAACATTTTCTGAAAATGTTTTGATGGATTGTTTCATTACCTTTGTACTGTTTTCTCGCAAATGTGTTAAAGAACGTTGTATGACACACGTGCGGAAATTGGCACTAGATAGTATGACTAGTATCATAAATAACTTTTACCCCAAAGTGATTATAATAATCGAACAGTAAATAACTACGTTCTGAAATTGCCATACGTATTTGTAATTTTAGTAAAAGTACCAAAGCAAAGCTACGTAAGTAGAAAAAATGTAGAAACCTAATGGAAATGTGTAAAAGAATTAACTACAAACTAAATACGAGTTCCTAAATACCTGCCTAACACATGAATGTAAAAGAGAAGAGAAATTTCAGAATAGCGAGTTCTATGCCAAGTCTCATTGTCAGCAGCAGACTTCCTATTAAATATAGTTGAAGCCGACCCGTTTGTAGGTAACCTATTGTACAGAACCCTCGCTTAACACACGGAACTTAACCTAGTTAGAGGTTAATGTATTATCTATTCTAATATACATAATAAAGCTGAATAGTTGGTTTGTTTGTTTTAACGCACTAACCTCTGCAACTAATTCGGATTTGAAAAATTATTTTTGTATTTGATAGCCAATTCTTTGAGAAAGTTATAGGCTATTTAACATCACCCTTAAGAAGCCGACGAAAGAGAAAAAAAGTCGGAAAGAACGAATAATGAAGTAAGAATATAACGGGAAATGTGGCTGTTATTTATTATATTGTGGTGTCTTACGACTTCAACTCGAACGAAGTTGCGGGCAGAAGCTAGTTTATTAATATAACCTAAGCTGCCTTGAACTATAGGTATGTCTATGTTCATACAGACAAAATTGAATGTCTGTCAAATACTTTATTGGTAGGCTAAAAAACGACACACTCTTCTTTTTTTAAAACCTCTATCACCGGCACAAGTCAAAAATCAAAATCCTAACTGCCTTAAAAGCTAATCGAACGAACATCAATCCGATCCCTAATTAATTCCTTGTCCCGTGTAAACATTGAAAAAATAAAAAGAAAAAACATACGCATCCTGAAACCTCTCGAGCGAAACATCGGTACTCGATTGAATCAATTTAAACTTCAACCAAATCTCATCTCGCAGGGTTCGTCCCTAATTATGCCCGCGGAAGGACAGGGGTAGGGAAGAGACAAAGTTAGATTTGCGCGCGCAAAATTCGAAAATAGAACGCGCGTGTTCGCTACGCTTAGGCAATATAGACCGTTGTGACGTTCCATTTTAATTGACAATTTCAAAAGAGGGTGTATAAGGGTTTCCAAAATGGCGGCGCGTAAGATTTTGTTCGGTTATATTAATTAAATCTTCGTAATTTATGACCGGCTCGTGTACCATGTGGTGTTCGTGATTTATCGTTTTTGCTGTATTCATTTTACATTAAGCTGATTCAGGAATAATCTTGTACTACATATAGGGAAGTACCTAGGGAGGTACTTCCCTATATGGAGTACAAGATTATTATTTATATTAGTTGCTAAGTAGTAACTTATGTATGTTGTAAGTACGATATATAACTAGAGAGTTGTAAGTAGCAAGTTGTTTTTTTAAATATAGGCACACATTTAAGTGGGTTCCTAGATTCACTATAAAAAGGTAAATGTAATAAGAAAGTGCACTTTAAAAGAATAATGAAACTGAAATAAAAGATACGACTTAAAAACACATCACCATTTTGTAATTTAAAATGAACGCGTTTTAAAATAAAAAAAGTCGATAAACTTTCTGTTCTTGTATTTAAAACAAAATTTAAAAATACATTTCCGATTATTTTGTAACAATAAAGCTGGAGTTGAGCTTTAAAACGTGCCTAAACACGTACAAGTCAATTGACATCAATGAGATCCCGAATACAGATAATTCCATTATACAGGGATCCAACCTCCTTTCAACTAAACTCTGCGTAAAAAATTAGGGCATCCCCCTTCGACCCTTGCCCCCCAACACCCCCCCCCCCCCCGAGCCGTGCGATAACTCACCCTCGAGTGCGGCCCTTGAGAAAAATAGCTCGAAAAACAGACAAGATTTAACTCGGCCCAGTTTTTTTGGGTAAATATTTTGAGGGACGATACGATAACGTCTATGCTCTCGTTTATATCGTAATAAAGTATTCTACAAAGAAGAGTATTCTGCCATTTACATAATATATAGCAACAAAAAAAAACAATTTTTGTAATTGAAGCTTAAAGATAAAACGATCATCTACGTTATAATTTTTCTCTTTTACCAGCTAGGTATATCGTATTTATTTATTAAAACTTTATGCACAAGTAAAACAAAATACTGTACACAGGCGGACTTAATGCCTGAGGCATTTTCTACTAGTCAACCTTAGGGTGATGCAGAGAGGAAATATGGCAGGTGCACCACCCACTAATTCACGTGCACGTGCATCCACGACTAATTGAAATTATTTTATACCAGAAAAACATCTAGGTATGCTGGAAGAGATTTCTTTAGAAATAAGCATCATCTTTATAACGAAAAGTTGCATTGACTCCCAAAATCCTATGAAATTCTACACAATACTTATGTACTTAATTCAACATGTACCCACTAGACAACTTGTAAATTTATTTATTTGGTAGAACACATGCACAACACTACAGACCCAGATCCAAGTTATTGCACAGTTAAATTTCAACAAAAATAGCTATATTTACAATAATGAAGGAATAACAATAAGAAATAATACACAAAAATAACTAACAAAACAGGTAAAATGAATAAATAACAATGAAAAAAATATTGCCATAATTTAAAAAAAACTCCTCTTTCTATCTCACAGAATTTCCAACATGCACGACATACGTCTATCCATCTCGCGGCAAATCACACTCCTGTGTAGACTCCAGTAGAGCATTCAGCATTGCGAGCGAGCGAACCAAGGGCGAGAATGCACGTTGTGATGGAACGTTTCAATATCGTTCATCAAGATGGCGGCCTTTAGGTTCGATCCCATATGCGTGCCGGTAATCTAGGCAAATGTACCGTTCCCGGGTACGGCCCACCTAAACTGTTTGATGTTTTAACTCCCAGGATTTCTACAAAAACTTTGTTTATTTAATCCGTACCCTGTATGTAGATATATATAAGTAGGTATATTATGTATATGCGAAAGGATCGCTTTTGAACTCCAAATGGGAGCTCATCTTTGTTAATGTAGCTGTTGATTGGATATTAGCAGAGAAAATATTTTATAATGATTATGTTTCGTAAAATTGGTAATTAAATGTCTTAGCTTAGGTATACCTACTAAAGATAAGAATATCCCACCAAAAACATTTCATGTAAAATGTTGCCAAGACGACCACATAAGGTTTGCCCTGTGAAAAAGATATCAGATCTCATGTAGAGCCAAGCTTCTGAATCTACACGGCCTAACTCTACCGACCCTAACTTCACAAATTCTACATAGCAGTAAAAATTTATGGCTTCGCCGTTTCGCTACCGTCGTGGAGGTGATGCGAATATTTAGTTTATGAAGTAAGTAACTTAACTAAAAAAAATTGAAGTGTCATACAAACTTCCACCCCCCCATTTTAGGGGATGGGGGGGGCGAAAGTTATAAGTTTATGAATTTTTTTGTTGGTTGTATACTAAACTTTGATTACATACCAAATTTCAGCTTTCTAGCACTTCAGGAAGTAGCCAAACATTTTGATGATCATCAGTGTGTCAGTTTATCAGTGAGTGTGTCAGTGACGAAATCGGTGTATTTTAGATATCAATAAAATCTAAAGTATTAAAGCTATTCAATTGAGACTTTGTATCTTTAATTAGTCTATTATTGACATCATATCCTGAGAATATGAACTATCTGGTACATCGGAAACCAACTCTATGAGGGTTCAAAAAAACGACGAAACACTTCGAGAAAAGGTAGGTAGTGCCCTTGCGCTTCGCTTGGCTCGCCTTGGCGGGCACTACTGTGCCCCCAGATTTAATATGATTTTGTTTTTCGTGGTTACTATGTCTATTAAATTTCTTTATTACTTTGAATTCATAACTTGATTTTCAGTAAACAAACTTAGAATTACCTAATACGTACCTAAGTCATATACATCATACATTGTATTGTAGCCCTATTAAGAATAGTCCTCCAGACCGAATTTCGTCTCTGGCGACCAATCTCAGCGGAGACCAGCCTTCGGCGCGGGAGATATTGAAGTGCACAAGTGTGTGCGCAGACACAGGTGCACTCTCTCTTCCCTGGCTCTTATAGTCCGATGGGATGGCAATCCGACACGATCGGACATGCAGAGATCTGGCGCAGGGCCAATGGCTTAACGTGCGCAACGTGGCAGGGGGTATCACACCGCCAACTTCCCAACTCCGGGCTGTTACTGAGAAATTCCTAATGGCAAAACCCAATAACACTTTTCCCGACCTGGGAATTGAACCCAGGACCCCACGCTCAGCAGTTGCGACCACGAAATCAACGCGCGGGGCAGTAGCCATAATGGCTAGAAACCCGGCCAAGTGCGAGTCGGACTCGCGCACGAAGGGTTCCGTACCATTATCTATAAAAACGGCAAAAAATCACGTTTATTGTATGGAAGCCCCCTTAAATATTTATGTTATTCTGGTTTTTAGTATTTGTTGCTATAGCGGCAACAGAAATACATCATCTGTGAAAATTTCAACTGTCTAACTATCACGGTTCATGAGATACAGCCTGGTGACAGACGGACAGACAGACAGCCAGACAGACAGACAGACAGATAGATGGCCATCATCTTACCATTTGGGTACGGAACTCTAAAAAACGAGTGAGCTTACAGTAGTCGCATAAGATGTGTAACATCTGACATCTCACCTTGGTAATAAGCAACCGAGCAGTGACAGAAAAAAGAACAGAAATGACCCCCTCTACTTACAAACTATATAGTACTTACTAATTCCATGAGTACACTAATTCCATGCTATTATAAAGTACTTACTAATTCCATGCTATTAAAATGTACGTACTTATTCCATGCTCAAGCTGGCACTTCCTCTTACACACTTCCGTCCCTTTTCACGAAATCACTGCCACAGAAAGCGAGAGAAAAGATGATACTCATCAAAAATATAAACATAATAATATAAAATATAACATATTTTTGATTGGAAAAATATAAACTAGGATATTAAGTATGTCAGTTGGCAATTAAGTTTGTTGTAGGTTTGCATGAAATCACCCCTAAAGAGCAATCAATAGACCCAATAGCCCAAGAGACTCAAAAGACTAGAAGGTGTAGATTTTTTTTTTAAATTCTATACCCTCTAGGTCAGGGATAGTGAACTAATGGCACGTAACAAAATAATTTACGCACGGCATCAATTGATGAATTTAGGTACCTGAGTCAAAAGGGATGAATCAAAGGCAATTGAGATGGCAAGGCATGCAACTCAGATGACAATACTAAGAGGGATGTGTGGTGTGGTGTGACACGAATCGATAGAATAAGAAATGAGTATATAAGAGGAAGTCTACAAGTGGCACCGGTGACTGAAAAGTTGTGCGGAAATCGATTGTCATGTGATGTAGAGGAATGAGAAAATGTCGTTAGGAAAGTTTTGAATATGAATGTCGATGGCTATAAGAGTAGAGGAAGACCAAAGAAACGATGGATGGACTGTGTGAAAGATGATGCGGCTAGAAAGGGGGTGACTACCGAGATGAAGACTAATAGAGAAGTGTGGTAGAAAGGGACATGTTGCGCCGACCCCAAAATAAATTGGGATAAGGGCAGGAGAATGATGAGATACCTAAGTCACAGTAACAAAGTTAGAAATATAAGCGCGCCTTGCTACTACAGGTTCTTCGATATTTTCAAGGGAAAATGTGCACCTGATATCAATTATTTGGTATCTAGTTTATAACAGCAGAAGTCGCACTAATTTGTTCTTTCATTTAAATAAATATAAAACGGTAAATGATAAGATGACTGAACAAAGGTCTAATTCTGTTTTTAATTACGTTTTTTCCCAGTAGTCAAAGTCAAGATTGATTATTGGCACGTCAAAGGGCTATATTAAACATTTATTTGGAAAAAATGCCAAGTGGATGTAAAAAGGTTCGGCGTCCCTGCTCTAGGTATTCAAGTACCTACCTACCAATAGACCTGAGGTATAATCCAAGGTACGAATAGGGTCGTCACGAAGGTGAGTGTTATCGAAGATGTCAGGTGCCCGACGCAGATGTGCCAACCCTCCTCAAGTGCGATGCGTGCGCCAAATTGACCTGCACGGTGGAGCGTGGACCCCTACAATTAATTAACTTGTCTTGTGTGTACCAACCTACTTATATGTGGAGAATTTACGTGGTCGAGCATTTTTACCTGCCTAGAATATATATATCTACTTTTTTGTGGGAAACGTTAGAAGGATACGACTTAACATAACATAACATCAGGACTTTTATCCCCGAAGGGTTTAGGCAGAGGTGTACTATAGTACACCCACATTTCGCCAGTTATCTTTAAGTCCCATGTAATACGGGCGAGCCTATTGCCATCAACCGGGCACAAATCCTGACTCCGGGGTGCTACTGAGAAATTCCTAATGGAAAATCCCATTAAGTCTTTGCCCGACCCATCGAAGCCAGGACCCCATGCTCAGCAGTAGCGTTTGCAACCACTAGACCAACGAGGCAGTCAAGGGTAAGATAGCGGCTGAAACTAAGCTTTAATATTTCCATAAAGTTAACAGAACTGTGCGAAGATGGTTAACCGATAAACAATGAATCACTCACACGTGCGATTGTGACCAACCAGTCGATGCCCAAAAGGCTCGAATGGCTGTTCACAATGGTGTGCAATATGCATGTATGGAAGCGAATGTTGGGTGTGGCAAAATAAGCATGAAAGTAGAATAAATGCTGCTGAAATGCGTTCCTTGCGAAGCATGTCTGGCGTGATTATGAATGATGGGCTGAAAAATGAGGTGATAAGGCAACGGTGCAGTTTAAAAGAAAATGGAGTGACAAAAATTGAAAAGAGTATGCTTAGATGGTTTGGCCATGTTGAGAGGATGAGTGAAAGGCGACTAACAAAAGGTATTTATCGAGTAAAGGTGAGTGGAAATGCCGGGAGGGGACACCCTAGGAGGATACTCGTATAATAGAAGATGTTCTTCAGAAAGGTCAGGTGCGTAGTACTAACAACCGGCGTGCGTGCTTGACCAGATGTGTGAACGTAGGCGAAGCATAAGGAGTATATAAGGAGCGTAGCAGGTGGCGTTCTATAGTTTCTGCCTACCCCCATGGGAAGAAAGCGTGAGTTTATGTATGTATGTAAAAACCTAATCATATTCTTTAATCAAAATTTGTAAAGTTTTTCTCATTACGTTGCCGTAGTTAATTACTACATTTGTAATGCTTCTCCTTTACAAATGCGCGGGATACACGAGGCTAGTTTTTGGAACTAGAATAGTAAACTAGTGTTAGTAAGCTAGCAAGCTAGTAACTCTGGCTTCGTGTATACAGAACTAGCTTAGTTTCTAGGCTAGTAAACTAGTAAGTAAGCTAGTAAGCCAGCGTCTCAAGCCACGAAAGTTTAAAAGGATGGGGTTCTATTTATGAGCTAGGAGAGCCCCCCAACACCAATTTGACTATCCTGGCTTGTGTACTAGCTTCGTATGGCCGGCGAAGATAGTACCCAATCGGATCATTTTACTCTACGGACTAAGTCACCGATATGTTATTAGCTTAAAATTTACTAGCATCGTGTAAATAGCACTAGCTTGTGCCAAGACAGGACAGTAAGCCGGGTTAGAATAAAGAGGTTCTTGCTTGCTATTCTAGCTTTGAAAAACTAGCCTTGTGTATAGCACTGCCTATATCTTTAGTGCATCCAAACACGCAGAACCTCTCAATATGAACCCACAGTGGTTACTAACAATCAAACCCACAAAACTTTATCGATAAAAGTCAACCCTAAACCACCGAAAAACCCGAACCCACAATCCATAATGACACTCAACTCTTACTTATTCCAAAAGGACAATCTGACACGTCACAGCCATGAGCCAGTCAATATTGATCAACACATCGACACGGTCAGGCCGGGGTCAACTGAACGCTCTTGAACCCTGTGTGCCGGGCCAAAGAAAAAAGAAGTCGCTACGAGCGTTTGTAAACTATCAGAGTGCCGGGTTCCGTTCGAAGTGGGGGGGTTAGATTCTGTCTTTGTTTTTGGGGGGTTATGATTTGCGAATGTGGCACGTGGCGTATTTGAATTTTTGGTTGTTTGAATTATGAACATTGATTCTTTGGAATGGAACTCATTTATTCCCAAGTGCTGAATGTATTAATAAACATCAGCTGCGATATTTTGTCTATGAGTTTCGCTTCATACAGGTGATACAGGCGTTCCCTATTTAAACAGTGCGAACAGTGCACGTCTATGTAGCTCCAATTGGTTTGTTTTGTAGTGAACTAGACAGTGGAAGGAACTCATGGTTAAGTAATAATATTATTAATTAATAATATATTATATACGGGTCAATCCATTAGGTTAAGCTACACTTTCCGGGCTTAGTCCGTAGATCGGTAACCATCTTTACATACCAAGACCGCTCCGTGCCTCGAAAAGCACGTTAAGCTGTTGGTCCCGGCTGTCATTCTTGGATCTATGAAAGTCGTTACGGCTCGTTAGAAGCCCGAAAGTCTGACAACCAGTCTTACCAAAGGGTACCGTATTACCCGGTTACTGGGTTGTGGAGGTCAGATAGGCAGTCGCTCAATGTAAAATACTGGTATTTAGCTGCATCTGGTTAGACTGGAAGCCGACCCAAACACAGTTCACCCTAAACGTAGCTTACGGTAAATTCAGCTCGAAGCTTACTAATTGGTAATAGGAGTAGTTAATAACAGCTGCACGGGAAGTTCGAGTTTAACCTACGCTTGCCGCGGTTGTTCCGTGGATAGGTGACCATCTTTACATACCAAGACACCTCCGGGCCTCGAAAAGCACATTAAGTCAATGGTCCCGGCTGTCATTTATGGATCTTTGACAATCGTTACGAGTCATCAGAAGACCGAAAGTCTGACAACCAATCTTACCTAGGGGTATAGTATTACCTAGTAACTGTTGGTAATGGAAGTCAGATAGGCAGTCGCTCCATTTAAAATACTAGTTACTGTTTACTATTCAGCTGCATCCGGTTAGACTGGAAGCCGAAACCAACATAGTTGGGAAAAGGCAAGGCAGCTGATGAGTGAAACAGATAACTGCTCAATCAGCTGGAACTACCCGTGAAATATGCACATATCATGCCTCTGAAGTGTTTGGGCTTTTGAGCCAAATATTGGCGACCGAAACATTAGAACGTCTCCACATTCTCAATTTTAAGAGACCCGATGTTCAACAAAGTCAAAGTGAAAATATTTATTTCAAATAGGCACTGAAAAGGCACTTTTGAATGTCAAAAATTACAAAAAAATATAATTGATTCTAGTTGCCTGTTTCAAAAGGTAGATTTGTATGGAGAAGAATGGGCAAGCAACTCCACCGTTACTGTTTTTAAAAATATTTGGTTTATGTACATTGATTATATAATTATATGTGAAGACGATCTGCACATTCTTATTAGTTGTATTTGTACTAATTAAGTTTAGCTAAGTATTTTAGCAAGTAGGATTTTTGTACTACTTACAACTTTTTAAATACCTATTCGATGACTAGATTTTTATAATTAATTTGATGATTCACAAATATTATGCCTTGCCTCGCCTGAAACACAGGATAACCCAGTTCAGGCACATATCACAATAGAATTTTACGTAGATTTAAGCAAATTTGTATTTAGTATTTTACCTTTTTACCTGAATAAACTTTTAATTATTATTATTAGACTGAAATAGGCTTTAAAACTTGCTTCACAAGAGTGTTAAATACCAAACAGAAACTTACTCACCCCGAAATCTTCAAAACGAGCAAATAAAAAAATATCAATAAAAACAAACGCAAATCCTATCGTTATTCCTATCACAAATGACCATAAAATACTCGGCACAATGGTGCTCAAAAACGAGGCACAAGAAAGCGATGGAATCGCAGCCAAAGTGTTGAGTCCACGGAAGTCTGGCACTCGGTCGCCGCTCCATAATACTCGACGATCACTGCACTTTTGTGAACCTAGGCTGAATTGAAAACTATCGCAGGATGAGCAGAGTAGGCAAAGCTGGTGCAAATACGCCTATGTGCCTATAGTTACTAAAAGTTTAGAAAAGCTTTTGACCATAAAATTTTGAGATTCTGAAAAGTACTGCAAATACAACAAAAACTCTGGGTCCTTAATGATAAATGATTTATTTCTGTAAGTAGGTTTGTACATACACCTTTACACGTCAATCATAATAATATTTTAAAAACTGTATTAAGTCGGCGTTTCCTATCTGACTACTCTGAGAAGAAAGGCAGAAAAAACTCAGACATAATCTGTAATGGTCTTTTGAGGAAAGAACCACACAATCTTGGTCATATAATGTGAAGACCATGTAGATTGGTATCTGAAATGGTCTTTTGAGGAATGAACCACACAGATTGTGTGGACCTATGCAGTCAGCGCACGCATTTATCAGTAATCGTGCAGCTCAACTCAGACGATTCAACGAACTATACCAAAGAAGGGACATTTGGGTAGGCCGCAAAATTGCTCAAACTGCCAGACCAAGATTGAAACTAACTGAGAGAGAAAATAAAAAAATAACGACCCACATAGTCATCACATTCACAATAATTAAAATAATAATTATAATACTTTACAAAGTAAATATTCATATCATTGTATATATAACAATTCATAAAAAAAACTCTGGATTTAACCCCATAATGCATTCTAAAAGCGTAAGTAAGAAGTTGGACGTGGGTACCGCTTTGCCTCTAATCAATGCATGATTTTATTCTATTTAATTTGTATTCAAAAGGAACAACAAACAGCTAAAATATAAAACAGAAACAAGAAATACACACAACTTATAGACAATATTGCAGCGAACAATGCTGTTCACAGATTAACTATAGGATACCCCAGTAGAGTAGGTCATAATTCGGATAACTGTGATAGAAAACTTACTGTCCCACAAAACTAAAAGCCAAGACAATCAGTTGATAAAAAGATATTGAAAGTAAATTCAGAACAATTATTAATAATGAGGCAGTTAATGTCAATAGACATCAATCTCGTTTTTAAGAATATTTGTGTCAACGGAACTATGACCGATGCTACCTTGATTAAATGCTCGAAAGCAAAATAACACTGTCTTGAAGAAATTTATAAAGATCTGCCAATCATATAAAGTTTTGGCAGTTCTATTACCAAAATTTTTAAAAGAGTAACGGTGGAGTTTCTTGCCCATTCTTCTCCATACGAAACTACCTTTTGGAAGGGGCAACTAGAACCAATTCTATTTTTTTGTAAATTTTGACGTTCAAAAGTACCTCTTAGTGCCTATTTGAAATAAATGGTTTGACTTTGACTTTGAAATTTCAATTCACTGTTGAAGTCGTTGTTTAAAAGTGTTAGCAAGAAAAGAGTGTACTTTTTCAAATATCATACAGTGAAAATAATCGCTACGGTTACAAATACAAGATTTTTTTTCAAACCAAGATTTTTTCATGATGTACTTTAAAATAATTAACTTTTTTTTAAAAGCTTAAAGTCCGTAGGTTTAAAATATGTGCTTAAAAAAATACAACCTCACAAAAAGGAGTGAGGACGAGAAAATTTCGCCTCAAAACATATTAGACCTTTATCCTACCACCCAACGAAATTGCGAACGAAATCCTTTCACATAAACATACAAAAAAGTTGATTATCATCTGGGCCCAATTCCCAAAGCGGAAAACCCTTTGTTATTGTCAAATTAGCCAATACTCAAGATAACAAAACATCCCATTATTCTAAGGGACAAAAGCCCTTTCATTGACGGGCGAAATTTATACAGGATGGGGTTTTAACTATCTTCCGTACCTACATAATCCGCGGGGAGGTGGGGGAAGGCTGTATTTGTTGGGTCGGATGGCTGTGGTCTTCTCCCTTTAGGGAGACTTATCTGTAGCTTTGAAATTGGAGCAGGTTGTCGGTCGGAAATTTTATTAAATTCTCAACGGTTATGTTTTCGTTATGTGTTGTTTTTGGCAAGTTGCGTAGTCTATGTGTTTTTTAGGTTTCCGTACCCGAAGGGTGCTAAACGGAACCCTATTACCAAGCCTCCGCTGTCCGTCCGTCCGTCTGTCTGTCAGCGGGCTGTATCGCATGAACCGTAATAGGTATGACAGTTAAAATTTTCAGATTGTATATTTTGACTGCGGCTATAACAACAAATAATAAAAATAAAACAAAGTAAAAAATTAAAGGGTGGTCCCCCAACAAGAAAACAAGAAACGTTTTTTTCGCCGATTTTCGTTAAATATCGTACGGTGGTACGTAACCCTTCGTGTGCGAGTCCGACTCGCACTTTCTTTCTGTAATTTTCACGAAGGAAGAACTTAATCTAAAAAAATCCCAAATTCCTTTGACAAACTGTTAAAGGAATTTGGGATTTTTTTAGATTAAGTTCAGTCTTCATCCAGTTGATACTCGTATTTACATTAAGATCCTCTGAAATCCTATATTCTGAGTTGTAGGTTCATGGGGTTTCATAATAACTAAAGATTTAATAAATATGTCTAGGTAAACAGTCAAAGCTGTGAACGCGTCGAAAAAAATTGTAAAACCAGAATAGCACGAAACCGTGGCGCGAGTGTAAGACGTAGCTGTCATGCACACCAACATAACAAAGTTGGCCTGTTTGTTTTAGTACTTTTGCATGGCGGCACTCTATCTAGACATAAATAATCAAAGATAATAACCTAGTTTACCTAAATGCGACTAAGGGACTTACTAGAGAATGGGCAGCAGCGTTCTCTATGCATTTTAACACCATACTGCGATCTCCAACCCGTCTGCCAAGCGTGGCGATTATGCAACACCTTCCCCTCCCCCTTTAGGGGAACCTATGTCCAGCAGTGGACGTCTTTCGGCTGAAATGATGATGATGAATAACCTACTTGTGCCTTCAAATTCCATCTCCTGATAAATCCCGCTGACTTTTAACGTCCCAAAACTAACCAAACAAAATACCTTCCTTTCCCCGTCTCAATTTAAGTACACAAACTCAAATATTAATACTCACTACGCTACGTAAGCGATACGCTCAAATTTAAGCGTTCCACCTCATTTTATTAAAGACATAAAACCTTGCAATTCGCCACGCGACGGGAGAAGGGGGCAATTTTAACTATCCTTGTATGTAATGAGGGTGGGCGCGGGTGTTAGGGTAGAGAGGGGATTACGAGGGTGCGTCTTGCAAACGGGTCTGCGTGCCTGGCCGCGGGCAGCAGCGATTTGTCCCTTACATCCCCAGTCTACCCTTGCGCGTCACAGCGGCGCTCAAAGTGTTCTGTATTAAACTTGATAAATGTAAGGATTTGTAGAAAGTTTTGTAAATTGAACAGTTTATTTAAATTGTTTTTTGGCAGCTTATAAACGTATGATAATAATGAATGAGGCTAAGCTTATTTCTGGTTTTTAGAGTGTCTAGATATATGAAGAACAGGGTGCAAAGTTCACTCATCCCTTACAGAAAAGGGAGCCCAGACGGGTGTTGTGTCTGGTGGGAAACTGCCCAACGATTGATGTCGGGATGTTGTATACAATGCTAGTCGCGCGGTAAACTCTGCTTGCAGGATTTTGCGTGACGTCAATGTGATGCGTAGTTCGCATATGGCGATGTAATTGCCGCCACAAGTGTGAGTCGTGAATGTTAGAGACTGTCACTTCCTAGAGCAGAAAGGCAGAAGATCTCACGAACATAAGTGTTTGGTCTGTCCCTTGAAGTGCTGAGTTTCGATCATTTACTAAATAGATATCTTCAATAGGAATCATCTTAATCTTCATTACGAATTTCTCAGTAGCAGCCCGGAGTCTGGATTTATGCCCGGTTGTTGGCAATAGGCTCGCCCCCGTATTACATGGGACTTAAACATAACTGGCCAAATGTGGGTATACTACAGGTACACCTCTGCCTAACCCTTCGGGGATGATTACAGGCGTGATGTTATGTTATATGTATATATTATATCTTCAATTACTTTAATTAATTCTTAATTCTAAGCACGTTAAGGCGTTGGTCCCGGCTGTCATTCGTGGATCTTTGACGTTACGGGTTGTCAGAACCCCGAAAGCCTGACAACCAGTCTTACCAAGGGGTATCGTATTACCCAGTTACTGGGTTGTGGAGGTCAGATAGGCAGTCGCTCCATGTAAAATACTGGTATTCAGCTGCATCCAGTTAGACTGCAAGCCGACCCCAACGTAGTTGGGAAAAGGCTAGGCAGATAGATTATATCTTCAATTAGGGACTTACTTAATTTTAAGTATTATTTCAACTCAGAGCTATCTTTTGAACGTATACTCTATCGAGCAGTTTAGAAGTGAATAATCATAGAGAAGAGACAGACAGTATATCGGGCTACTCGTAGAACACGGTCCTCAATACTATATAATAGCTGCAGCCCGCGGCTTCGCCCGCGTGACTTTTTCTGGCATAAGAGTAGCCTAAGTTACTCCTTATAGCATCAGCCATCTGCCAGTGAAAGTGCCGTCAAAATCGGTCCAGCCGTTTCGGAGATTAGCCGGAACAATCAGACAGACACACAAACAAAAAAAAAATTTTTTTTTTTTGTATAAGTACCATATACAGCGTGCCGCTACAGTGGCGCCTTGACGTTTTATGAAAATACTTTAATTTCATTAACCATTATTATTTATTGATTTAAAATAACATAAACATAACATCACGCCTGTAATCCCCGAAGGGTTAGGCAGAGGCGCACTTATAGTACACCCACATTTCGCCAGTTATGTTTAAGTCCCGAGCCTATTGCCATCATTTCCACCAATCCAGACTCCGGGCTGCTACTGAGAAATTCCTGATGGTAAAACCCAATATACACTTTGCCCGACCTGGGAATCGAACCCCGGACCTCGTGCTCGCCAGTAGATCTAGCGACCACTGGACCAACGAGGCAGTCTTTATTGATTTATTTATTTAAAATTTTCTAAAATAGCATCTTGGAGCAACCTGTACTTAAAGAACTGTAGCACAGAGGTAATTAGCCGGGGTCATAGATCATAACATCGAATCAATGAAATTAAAACAAATAACGTGCAAGGAGTAGGCGAATTGAAGGAAAGAGAGAGCGTTATTATTAAGTTTGTTAGATTTTTTTTTTCAATTTAAAATTACCTATTTATCTTATTATATTATATTTAAAAAAAATGTATTTTTTTATTTTTACATAACATATTTAAAAAAAAATGATTACTGGCCTCTAGCCCTACCAGTGTATCAAATTAATGTCGCATTCCTATGCATTTAGTATTAAAAAGCTGTTATTTTGACATTACAAACAGACACTTCTATTCTATTTATTTGTATAGCAAAAGCATAAGCATAATCAGCCTATAATTTTCCCACTGATGGGACACAGGCCTCCTCTCTGTGATAGCGAGTGGGCCGTAATCCACCACGTGGGCCCAGAAAGCGCCTGCTTGGGTTCGAACCCACGACCTACAACTTGTAAGTCGGGGCCATTATCACTGGGGTACCACTGCTCACATCTCTATTTGTAAAGATGTACCTATAGATAATTCAAAGAATATTAATTGGATTCTAAAAACTTTGACAACCACAGCAACAACGCTTGTTTACGTCGTAAAAGGTGGTCGATAGAGATGCGGCCCTCGCGCGCTAACACGAGCCCTCGCCACCCGCGCGCCCACTGTGGAGCTCGTAATCGTGAGAGATGGCGGCTGGAGTTGCCCTCATTATAATTATACTCAATCTTTGTTAGGTAGGCTTTTTGTAGACAGAAAATGTAAGTAAGTACCTACTTAAGCAGATATCAGCCGGCTTGGCATGACGCTTTTTTCTACTCTACTGTAGAATAGAAATCGCTTGTCTTTATTTCTCGATAGAAAACTGTCAATTGTCTACACGGAAACGTCATTTTTGTCTACTCTTCTGTCGACAAAACGCTTCTCTACGGTTCTCGTGCTAAGCCTGCTGATCGCTTTAACATTTTTGTCTTTCATTCGTTCGGCATCTTTCACTCTTAATGAAACATCTGAACACAAAATGAGTAGGAAGAAAATTTATTCGGTAGTGGCATCGTTCACTTGCCTACCGAAAGATCGAAAGATTCACTGAAAGGAGCAGATGAACGTTCATTCCTATGTCATTTTGACGATGTCATGTGAACGTGGAATGAAACAAAATAAACATTCACTCAAGAATTGAAGGGGTATTTCAGGGCCTCGCGCGACTGAGCCGCACATAATCGAGAGAGGGCGGGTTGAGATGACCCTCATTATTTCCCAATTTCTACGTCTATGCTTTGTAGATAAAGAAGTTACCTAAGTAAGAAGTATACCATTTTATATACCTAAACAATGACATGAATATTAACTTTGTAAAGTATTATATTATTTTAATTTATTATGAATGTGAGGACTATGTGTATTGTTTATTTTTATTCTCTTAGTTTTAAATTTTTAATGCTGGTCTGGCAGTTTGAGTACTTTATGCGGCCTAACCAAATGTCCTTTCTTTGGTATTGTTCGTCGAATCGCTGAGCTCCTTAAGTTTTGAGTTGAGCTGCATGCTAACTGACAAATGCGTGCACTGACTGGACAGGTCCACTCAAATCTTTGTGGTTCTGTCATCAAAAGGTCATTTCAGGCACCAATCTACATGGTCTTCACATGATCTGACCAAGATTATGTCTGGACTTTAAAAGAGACTGTGACCTCTGAGTTTGTTTCGGCCTTTCTTCTCAGAGTAGTCGGATACGAAACGCCAACCTCATCTAGTTTTTTTTTTTAAATATGATTGACGTGTAAAAGTGTTTGTACAAACCTACTTACAGAAATAAATCATTTATCATTTAAGTAGTACTCAGCTAGAAAAATAAAATGAAGTACCAGTGAATAATTAAATGAATTGACGAAATATTTGTTGTCAAGCTGTCGCAGTACCCGCGCGGTCGGCTAATCGTCAAAGATAGCGGATGCTAGCAACCCTAATTTTATTCTAGTCTTTGCAGGTGGACTATTTGTGGATAAAATAATATGAAATCGTGAAACCTTGCCGTATAGGAAATTAAATGTATCATTTCAGGCTTTTTGTTAAGTTACCCTCGGCGGTTCATGGTGGATCGTGAGTATCCCCTATTAAAACACACAAAAAAATATTTTCAGTAAGTAAGACTAAAATGGATTTCAATTGCTAACATCCAGGTTTTGAAAACGACCGAATAATTTTAAACACTTCTATAAATCTATGAAAAAACTGTATAACAACCGCGTGGCTCGCTCAAATCGTCGCACTGAACAAAAAGACTGGTTTAAATATAACAACGTGTAGCAGCACATGTCAAAAATAACCAAATCAAACGTGTTCGAAGGTCAACCATGTGACCTGTGACCCGTCACCGTCGCCCCGTGACCATAACGTGTTTACAACTGACCAGTTTCGCTCAACAAGGGTTAGAAATCAGTTTAAGATCAACCCTTTTGAACGCTATTTACTGTAGAAGAAAGTTCATGGATAAAAAACCGTGTAATGAATCAAACATACTTACATTAAAATAAAAACAACATGTTGAATATCACCCACACAGCAATCTACGTAACAAAGATATGAGTAGGTACTCATTGTGAAAGTGATAATGACATTGAAAATTAAAACACGATGCACTCGTCCCATTGACCGAGCGCTCGTAACCGAAAAAAAAATCAACACACACAGTCCAATAAAAACGTAAAATTGCCAGTGACATTATCCTATTACGTCATCATTCCATTCATGAAAACGATGCGCGAAAAAACAATCGCATCGGGACACGTGTTAAACGATGCCATTAAACGGCTGGCCGTCGAAAAATATTAATTATTAATTAACACGCTTGCGTCGAATTAAAATATTTTTATTGGGCGCCAAAAGGCAAAAAGTCGGGAGTTAATTCGGTGGCCGCGATGGCATTGTTTGCGGGCCGCCTGCATAAAAAAAGGAAACGAGACCGTGGAAAAAAATACAGACGAAACTTTGGGGAAATAAAAAACTGAGCCGCGTGGAGCACACCGTGATTTAAAAATAAAAAACGTCGGACGTCCGTAATGAAATCGAAAGGCGGTTCGTCGATAGCCATTGGAAAAAGGTAAAAGAAGAACTGCACTTTCACGCGTGAGAATTTTGGCTTTTTTGGCTTCGGACGCGGCTTCGACGTGACCGCAGAACCGTTTGTGTTTTAGGGTTAATAAGACAAGTAGTGAAGGGCAACACTTAGCTTGATCCAGTTTTATTTTAGCTGTAGCTGTCCGTTTGATCCAATACTCGTCTTGCTTACCGATGTTAGTCGAATCGTTTTGTGTTTTATTCTTTGAATTCCATTTTGCTGGCCAAATTTCGTTTAAATAAGGGATATTTGTCACTGTTCTCCTTATACAAGATTCTTTATCTAAATTAACCAAGTTGGAAGACAACTGTTGGTCTTTCAATGTGTACGTCGATCGTGAGAAAATAGAAAAATAAATTCCTAAAAGAAACATCAAATTTCTCCAAAAAAAATACCTATTCTTGAAAGAAAGGAAAGAAAATACATTTATTTAGCACAGACTAAAAGGCACACAATCACACTAATATTATAAAGGCGAAAGTTTGTGAGTGTGTGTGTGTATGTTTGTTACTTCTTCACGCTCAAACGGCTGGACCAATTTTGATAAAATTTTGTATGGAGGTAGCTGACACCCTGGATTAAGACATAGGCTACTCTTTATCCCGACATTCCTACGGGATCGAGACTTAAGCGGATGAAACCGCGGGGCGCAGTTAGTATAATATACAGCAGATAAAAAAAAAATTAAAAACAATTAAAAAGTGTAAGGAATTAGCTAAAATGCCAGACAACTAGTGCCTGACGCTGGTTTTCAACTGGACCTGAAGTGTTAGTTGAAGGATAATATAAATCAGTTTTAGGACTTCTTGGCGGGAAAGTGAAGCGTCATGTTAGCAGTTTTGTTTTATTTTCTAAAATTTGTGTTTAGCCGAATATTAATGTGTAATAGTGGTGGATTATTAACCATTAAGTGTTCGTGAACCTGCATTAATGTAGGCAAATGAAACAAAACAGTGCAACATCACTTTAAGTTCTCTCAAGAAGTCCGCGCGAGGTTTCAGTAAAGTGCCGCGTCTTTACTTAAACTCAAGGGGAGCAGGGCGGGATATCATCAATCATCTTTATCGTGCATTGAGTGGAGTTCATTTCATAATTATTTAAATAACTTTGTACTTGTTACCTAATTTTACATGACACTGGCTAAATGCACAAACCGTGCGCAGCCAACAAAGAAAAAAAAAAAAAAAACAGTTTTATACTGCAACGTGTGTAGGTATGCTTAATACTTAAAAAAATTGTGTCAAAAAAAATAATAACGAAAATGTAGGATGGCAAAAACAAAACAATAAAGACTGATAATTAAATGAAATTCCTCTTTCTAGACATTCAAGCTATTGCTTATACCTTTAACCCGGAAAAACTCATCGCATTCTTATAATATTCTAAAACAATCTAACAAAACATCCCGTAATAATCTAACCCGTTAACAAAACAAGCTTAACGACCTGTTAAAACTTTATCTCCTTGAAAATTGTACGAAGTAATCGCCTATTAATTTTAATTAAAATACTAATTAACAGGTGCGGTGCGACAGACTAAATTGCCCAGTTTTACGTAGCGGTAAAGAGCTTAGCCCGGCCTCCGCCAAAAAATATTCTTCGAAACAAACACTCCATAAATAAAAATATACCAGCAACTCTTAGCGCTTAATTTTTATTAAAACCCAAAAAACAGTTGATTATGTAAACATTTAATCCTTAAAAGTGGTATTTTATTTTATACCTAGCTTTTGTGAAATGTAGAATGAAATTTAGATAATCTAGATGAACGGGGCGTTTTTTTGAGTTGTAGTTAGTCTAATTCTATATCTGTCGTATAATGAAGCAATAAATTAAAGCTCTCAAACTAATTCGTAGTATTTATAAAGCTTGTGCCGTGTGGTGCCGGACGTAAAGAATAGCACCATCCTATTTCTTCCCGTGGGTGTCGTAAAAGGCGACTAAGGGACTTACTAGAGAATGGACAGCAGCGTTCTCTATGCATTTTAACACCATACTGCGATCGCCAACCCGCCTGCCAAGCGTGGCGATTATGGCAAACCCCTTTTTGGGAGGCCTATGTCCAGCAGTGGACGTCTTTCGACTGAAATGATGATGAATGATACAGCTTGAGGGCTTTTCGTCACGAAAGACATGAACAAAGAGGTACCTATTGTTTTATGTCTTTTCTAGAAATGGCGTACTAAAATTTATATTTTATGTATGTAAATTAAATATTCAAAAAATTCTAAGCCACCTACTCAGCAAAAAATAAACAAAGTAAAAATTACTGTGGCTAGAGACAAGGTAAAATAACATGATTAAAAAATATAAAAAGGAACTCATTATGGCCCAACATCGTCAGCTACTGTTCCCTTTAGCCTCACCCTCAAATATAATAACCCTCCCACACCTCACAGGGTCATAACGGGCGTCCCTTCGAAATATTCTTTCAACAAAACTCGGCTCCGTCCCTTCGAAACAAAAAAGAAAACGCTGCATCACGGTCATTTTTAATTTTAACCCTAACGACGCCATTGAAGGCATTTAACGTCGGCCATTACGGAGTTACTATCTCGTGCGTGCATCTTCCTGCGCTAAATGGACGGGAAAGGGTCTGGAATAACACGGATAGCGTTCCGATCCTGGGGAAATTAAGTAGGTTTTGTGCAGGCGAAAATATTAGCCAGCTTTTAATAAGTTGCTGGAATAATTCAGGATTTGGTCGTTGAGTAATTATAGTCTAAAAGTCGCATTCAAATTGAATAGGTAAAGCACGTAATCCCAAACATGTACGCGAAGGACGATTCTTAAATTACGTTCCAAGTACAGAAACCAGACTAGTTCAAAACAAACCACTTCATAATTTATTCTACCCTTACTACAAATTAGAATCATGGCTGTCTCAACAGTCACTAACGAAAAATATTCAAGAGATTTCGTATCCCATAAAAGCCTAAAGTAGCCATGCATAAACACGAGCTGGGAGAATTCATCTCTCCGTTCATATTAATATTAATACTCGTGATTTGCATTTTAGCACTTGGCTCCGGTTCCCCTGTAGTCTGGCGCGGAAAAATCTCCGCTATGACGGACATCTGAGTAAATGGTGCGAGAAAAATAACGCCCGTCGAGCACACGCTCGCGGAAATTGAGGACGCGACGTAATTTTCAAGTGTTGCGCGGATTTTTTTACGGAATTGCTGTACGAATGTCGCATTCTTAGGGTTAATTTGGGACGAAAATGTTTTCATGTTTGGATATTTTTTTGTTGAGTAAAAAATATCTATGGAGCCATCCAACATACAGAAGATTTTACACTCAGTCCGTGCTATTATGTATGATCATAATATTCACGATGCTTTTTAATATTGATAGGATTAGCAAATGAAAATGGAACCATTATTCTTCGTAAATAGCCGGGATGACTTAGCGCCATCGTTGTGTTCTCCCTGAA
This sequence comes from Tiliacea citrago, assembly GCA_963921375.1. Classification (NCBI taxonomy): domain Eukaryota; kingdom Metazoa; phylum Arthropoda; class Insecta; order Lepidoptera; family Noctuidae; genus Tiliacea; species Tiliacea citrago. The sequence goes on from OY992798.1 coordinate 18,425,907, forward strand.
TTTCTCCTTATTTTCCTTCATCCTATTTTCTATTACTATTTGGCAGATGGCCGGATTAAAATCCCTTATAGCTAAGCACCAAATAATGTTCAGCGGAGTATCTTCGTGCTTAATGACTAGTAAACACTGGGTGGGGGCGGGTATTTGGGAACGCTCCGTAAATGAGGCGCCGATTATTTGCCCCTAAACCGGGCCTGTTTGCCCGCGCCTCCTCCACTAATTGATGCGAGCCGTTGGCGCGGAGGCTTTTTTGCCAAGACCAATGTAATGGGGCTCTTTGGAGTGAAATATCTTTTTCGGTTTTTTGTATTTTTTTACCCGGTTCCCTTTTTTGGGTAAAGGGTACGTGGAGGTAGAATGTATACTTATGGAATTACTGTAATCAGTTGTGGAAAGGTTACTTTTGACCCGAGCCTCCCCTAATGTTGCTGTAAATTTAGCAGCGTGATAGCGAGGGATTTAATTAATAGGATTTATTAAAAGCAATATAGTGTAACATAAGTGATACGAGCGAGAGGAGGGTTAGAACATTATAGGATAACATTTATACAAATCCATTTCAACGTTCTACAATTAATACTAACAAAGTGATTTCAAGTTTAAAGCAAAAAGAAGTAAGTACTAACTGAAAAAAATTCGATGAAAATCTTTTCAATGAAAACTAAACTAAACTTTTCAAGGCAAGCCCAGCCAATGTTACACGATCCGTGCATTATGTAGTTAATAATTTTATTTTCTTTACTTTAACTCAAGCTCATAAATTCTAGAAAACAAGCCACATTCCGCTAGTTGAACATAAGTAATACTGTCACTTTCTGATGCGGTCCGTTACAGAGAGACAGCATTACTTTTAATATGGAAAATGGACTACGTGCAACACAAAAAATCTAAATCAAAATATTTTATTTCACATAAACCTACATGGGCACTTATGAAACGTCGGAAGCTAGGTGCACGGTTCCAATTGGTGGTTTCCTATGGAGAAAATAGCGGATTCAAGCATTAATCTCTACTAAAATCTGTCAGATTTCAAAGATCAATGCTTGAATATGATTCTTGAATATAGCCCTAACTTATTTCCAGCTCAATCAATCCTAATGAGCACCACATTATTTTTAACAGGCAACATTCACACCAACAAATTTTCCTCTGGCAACTCTGCCAGTACCTACCGTCCTTCCGTATAATTTGTGCGAAAAATTTACATGTGTCGACTTAACCCGCCCTTGCTCAGTGATTGATGATACTTTCGGATATTCGGATATTATATTAACGGGCCCCGTAGAGGGTTTTGTGCCTAATATCGGTATTATATGGGCGTTGGCCTGTCTTGGGGGAGTATGCAAATTACGGCAGGTTTTTGCTTACAAAGATGACAGAGTACCTAAGCCTTTGTATGTGAATGACAAACTCAGATTATGTTTATGAAGGCTTTTTTGATCCAAGTGGAATTACTATGATGTTAGGGTAACCTTAACCATAGTTTCTGCATCCATAGACTTGTAAGTCTTGTAAAACTAGTAAAATAATGTTGCAACTTTTTGGCATTATTAAGAAATAGAAAAAAACACCTAATAAAAAAAATAAAAAATAATAATAAAAAAATACCCACGTCAAAAATAATAGAATATTTTGTATGATGTAATAAATACATTTTTTTATCAGTTTTCATTTATCATCGTCAGTCATCACAGCCGCGACAGTTACCTACACAATAAATTTTAAAAACAAAACAGTGTTACCTACTACGTGCAAATGAATGGCATACTTTTTTCATTGTTCATAGCAAATTCATAATTATATATGTCTTTTTGAAGACAGAAATTCTTAACAATCCCAAAATAGTTACATTCCAGCTAATCCTCCCCTAAACCACAGGATTCGATTCCAAATCAATTGACACCTGTTCGTAGTGTTGTAGCACATTTGTAGGTAATTAATAAACGCATCGATATCGATAAAGTCGCTTCTATTACCGTAGTGTTAGGCTCAATGAGGAGCGCATTGTCGATACACATTAAAGCGGCCCGTTCGAGGATACCTAGAATAAACTGTACGGTCTGACTAAAACGAGAGATTAGAAAATTAGATTTGAATATTTATTTTATTTGTTGATATTTTAATTGTGTACTGATTAACAGTTGGTTGTACGGTGTTTGAACACTGAATTTGTGATGAGGTCAATTGTTGACCAACATGAATGCCAGCAGACACAGTATGATGAATGGATATTTAACTAATGATTTTTTTAAAATAAATATTCAAATTACTCACTTCTTTTAAATTCACCACGGCCATTAATGGACGAATTTCATCGGTTTTTTGTTGTTATAAAATGTTACGTTAATAGTTAATAGACAGTTTGTATGAATAGTTGTTAATTAAAAATTAAATAGCTTTCTTTTCCATTAATTTTAGCCATTTCAGGGTTATCCATTAATTACCGGGCATCCTGTATATTTCCGTATTATATATTAACTTTATTATATAGGGACTTGCCTTATTTACTTTTCAGGTACAGCTCAACCTATGAACGTATAATCTAAACCCTGGCTTAGTAGATATAGATGATTATAATTAATAATTATTTATTTAATTATTTTCTCATCACAAAAGTTGTTTTGGACAGGAAGTGCTTAATCGAAAAAATAGGGTTAACATTTGTGAGAGACTGGTGTCCGAAAAAGGCATAAAATGCCTGTGTTACGGGTCACCAGACCAATACTTAAATATGTAAATACTAATTTAGATTAATGAACAAAGTATGTGATGAAGTTAACTTAAATTCTAGGTAAGTACAATCACACTATCATCACACTAATATTATAAAGGTGAAAGTTTGTGTGTGTGTGTGTGTATGTTTGTTACTTCTTCACGCTCAAACGGCTGGACCAATTTTAATAAAATTTTGTATGGAGGTAGCTGACACCTTGGATTAAGATATAGGCTATATATTTTATCCCGATATTCCCACGGAATTGAGACTTACGCGGGTGAAACCGCGGGCGCAGCTAGTTAAATATAAAGAAAATTAAATTAAAATAATCTGGACTGGACATACTTATGTGATTTAAGTGTGTGTGTATGTGAGAGTTAGTGAGTGTGTACTAGTGTACATATTTTGTGAAGGATAGAAAATTTTCAACTATTTTGCAGTTCCCTAATCTGCTACCCCTACATCTCACAACCCCGTTACATGGTTAATAGTGTCGTGCGGATATAAAGTGACGTCACATAAAGGTTCACTTTCACCATACCACAAACAGTAACACACGTAAATACAAGCAGTACCTTGCGCCGACAAACTGCGGTACCAACTACCGGTACCGGTACCGACATATTGTGATACCTAGCATGGTTTACGGTGCAAGCGTTTAGTGTTAGATTGGTTTGTTAACGGGTTTAAACGGGCTAAACAGGGGTAGGTGCCATGGAGTTAGTATGACAAGTCAAGGATTCCGTAGTTCAGGATCGACGGTTTATCTGACCAAGATTATGTCTGTACTTTAAAAGAGATTGAGACCTCTGAGTTTGTTTCGGCCTTTCTTCTCAGAGTAGTCAGATAGGACACGCCGACCTCATCTAGTTTTTAAAATATGATTGACGTGTTGAAGTGTTTGTACAAACCTACTTACAGAAATAAAAATCATTTATCTTATATGATGATTTAAATCTTTGCATGCTAAATGAATATTTTGTTTGCCGATAAACTGCTTCGAGAATATTTTGTTTACAGTTTTTCATCTGTCAAACGTCAATTTTTTTCCTATGTTGATGTAGATTTTATACAAAAATCTGCCCTTAGCATGTAAAATCAATAAGTAATGCTTATTTTTAGCAATGTTTCAATCGGTGTATTCAAGAATTTAAAGATTATTTCTTGTTTTCATCTGCATTTTGAAATTAGGTAAAAAAAACAGTAAAAGAAAAATGATAATCATTATAGTATGTATCATCATCTGCCTAGCCTTTTCCCAACTATGTAGGGGTCAGCTTCCAGTCTAACCAGATGCAGCTGAATACCAGTATTTTACAAGGAACGACTGCCTATCTGACCTCCACAACCCAGTTACTGGGTAACACGATATCCCTTGGTAAGGCTGGTTGTCAGACTTTTGGGCTTCTGACGACCCGTAACAACTGTCAAGTAGTATATTTTTTATTAAAAATTAAACAAATAAGTGTGATAGGAGAAAGAGGAAAGTTTCTGTCATCAGCATTAGAGAAAAATGTTAGAGATCATTTTATTTATTTATTCTTCGGAAGGTTTACAGTCTAATATCTGTAAAGGTAAGTTATGGACAATAGCGCTTACAATTGCCATTCACAAGCTTCCACAAATTAAACAACTATGTACCTAAAATAAAAAGAAAATAAACATACAAAAATAAAAATAACAAAAAACAGAATCTTGACTTAACAAATTCTTCTTTAAACAAAACAAAATAAATTCTTCTTAAAAACAAAACATCAAAAATCTTGGAATTTATTCATCGTAATTAGTATCTACTAATCGTGACAGTTTATTAATTGTGCTAAAAACAGTGAAACGAAAAATAATGTACACATGTGTTACATGTTATTTAATCATGGTTACATTTGTTACAAGTTATTTTAGTTACTATGGCAACATACCTATGTTATCATTATCAAATATCGCAGCATCATGTTGTGATAGGACCCTTGTTGGCCTCCCACAGATCATCTTTTTGTAATTTTTTTTTGTTATCACTATTTTGTTGGTTGTAATGATATTTTTTATTTTTGTAAGTATTTCCTGTGCGTATCCCGAATAAAATATTTTTCTTTCTTACTTTCTCCATCAATAAAAGTCACCTAAAATATTAACAAAAAGAAGTACACTTTGATAACACGCTGTTAATAGATCAAACAGCAACCTAACACATAAAAAGTAAAATATTTACTACAACAATGTTTCAAGAAACAATTTTCAACCAGCCTGTATCTTTCTAGACCAAATATCAATACAACAAACCAAGTCATCCCATGCCCTAGACTAGAGTATCATACACCCATACCTAACGACGTCACTAACCCTGAATCTTGCCACATAGTTTACATACGCGCGTATGTAAATACATTACCGCTTCACTCTCACTGCGACTGACCTCAGCGGTACCTTTGAACTGGCCGAGTATTGGAATGCCTTGGCCGTTACGTAGTAATGTTGTTATAGTCTGAGAGCTATACTCTATTGGTTTGGGTAATTAAATAAAGGTAAACATATCGTAAAAAGAGTTTTTATAGATTACACTTTCTTGTTTAAAAATACGTGAACCTAACTTAACCAAATTAAATGTATTTTTAATTTTTATGATAGTTTACTCTTTTATTAATGTATGTTCTTCTATCATTTATTCATACTCTACTCTTCGAAGATGTAACTGCTTGAGCACAATTGTTTAGTTCGATTTATAATAATACTATATTGTTTTGTAATATGTCTATTCTAAAGAGCCCAAAAAGACAGGTTCTCTAAACTTCAACGTATTATAACGTTGCTAAATTGAAGAGTACAACTGTGACGTAGAATGACAACTGAAGTGACAGGTATTAGGTTTAGTCGGTTACTTGTAAGCTCTCTCGTCACGTGTTTTTTTTTGTTTACTACCTTTATTTAACTACCTAAACCAACGGAGTGTACGTTAGTAGCCCAGGACTAATAGAGTTAGGAGCTACTTGGGGGAAGATGATAGAGATAGTGTATGGGTATATTGGTTGTACAATAATACTTTCAGTGATAAAAAGAGTGAGTATTCTATTCTATTCTATTCTATTCTACCTACAAAAATATGATAAAAGGTATCAGATACCTGATACCTGGCTGTCGCTGAAAACCAGCGCTGGGGCTCTGTCTCGCATAGGGTCGCAGCATTATGCTGAGCGATGACCGTTTTGCGTGAATGTGACGCATATTTTCCCTCAACTTGTTCTTTCGTGTTTGTGTTTTTGTTTCTTTGCGTTATGTTTACCGCAAATAAACGTATTTTCTTTCTTCTTCAGATACCTAAAAGTTTATAAAAAATTGCAATTCAAGAAATATTCTGATCTCAGCGGTATCTTTGTCGTTGAACCGGCCGAGTATCCAAATGCATTGGCTGTTACGTAGTAGCAGTTGCAGTTGTATAGTCTGAGAGCTAGGTCACGAGCTAAAGATCTGTGCTTGTGAAGTTTGTAAGTACATAATTTAAGAGATGATGGCTAGATATTGGTAGAATAAGGGGCTACTGTACTTCATTGTAGAAAAGTAATGTGATAGTTAATTCTCTAATATCCATATTTATCTTTAAATTAATAGAAAGGTGTAATGTTAGATATGGTACCGAAAAAATGGTTTTATGTTAACAGTTGTCGTTGTTGAGTAATGTCTGTCAGAATAAGGGGTTTAAGATGTTGGATTTTCAAAAGAATCTCTAGGTTAGTGGAGGTTTACTTTAAAGGCTTTCTTTTGTAAAGTTAATTACAAGTCAGTGAAGGAATTTTTAATAAATAAATGTAGTTTATTAAATGATTTAAAACCACATTCGTTTAAGTGACCATTGGTTTACTTAATTAGAAATCCAATATTAAAATAACTTAAGTCTTCATTTTCTAACCTTAACCACAAAACACCAATCTCAAAACCGAATATGTTTATCCGCCGAGCATTTATCACAAATTTTCTAACACTTCATTCACAATTACTAAATGCGTAGTAGAGGGGACTTCAAACAGATCTAACACCACAGACCACAGCATAATTACCCCTCGAATTGATTCACTAACATAAAGCTGTCATCAATGAACGCATGTAGTGTCTAACGTGTTCTAATGGCACTCTCACTTGCGCCAGTACTAGTACGCAGCCTGTATTTGTACAGCTATTAGCCACTGGGTCAAGGCACCACTTTCACTGTCTTTGATTAGTACACAAGGATGGAGCAAGATGGGGGGTATATCTTTGTAGTGTTGGGGGAATGGGGGCGTAATGAGAGATGGAGTTTGGAAAAAAAGTGCGTAGCTCCGTGACTACGTTCTTTTATTTGAATGGACGGCTTTTTTTTTCAGAATATTTGAATTGACTTTAGTTACGTCTACGGGCTTATGTGCCTATTTTCAAGTTATATTAATAATAAGATTTGTATTTAATGTAAAGAGGTAGGTTTGCCTCTATTGAAAAAAAGATAATTAGAAAGAAACAATACATACTGAAGTTCAAATAAAAACATACATATTAATTCAGAGAACCTAAACAAGTAGCAATGACTTTCAAAGCGATTCGTATTTCAACAACGACTTGCAACAGGAATGACATATGCTTTTCGGTAGTCTAAGTCAGTTCAATACATTTTTGACATTTCCATCATTGTTATTAAACTAATATTATTTTGTCTAGGTTCTCTTGATTGATTGTGAGTGTCGTGTACCAACTTAATACATTCTTGACTATTTAGATGGCTCTTCAAATTACAAGCTTTTTAAATAAAGGATATATTATTATTGTTGCTTTTGTAATATTGATACCTTACTGGTTAGTGATTAACTTTGTAAGTTTGATTAGGGATCAATACAAAACCAAGACAAATATTATAAACACGTAGCTTAGATTTGATGTAATAAATGACCTACTCAATGAGTATTTTGAAGTTCCAAATATAATTATATATTTTACAAGGCTCTTAGTTACTCCAATTTGAATTACATGAAATGCTCGTTACCGAAACCTACCAAACAAAGATATCCAAACCGAATCAACCCGACAAAGTCCCCCCGCCTGCGATTAAAGAAAATTATAACGCGGGCTTTATCGACCCACACACGAAGGCGGCGTTGCCTAGCAACCAGGACCAACGAGCAGCCCTTCAGATGCCGCGAACCGCTTACTTTGCGGCCAGGCCCGCGGCGGGGGACACAAACCCCCGTTTTTCGGCATTGATCCGAACACCACCGCGCCTGCGTGTTGAACGAAAAACGAATCGAGGAAAAGCAAGGTCACATCACTACAAGTTCTTTTTTCAAATTCGGATATTGAATGGAGAATGATTGCGTTCAGAAATGTTGCTTGTGCCGCTTGGTGCAGTTCAGTAGGACAGTGCTCTGCCGGCCACCGAGATGAATGGACGTCCCACCGACAGGATTGATTGCGGCTAAGATTAACTTGCACCTCACTACTAGGTAGCGTCTGTACTTGAGCTATCTGTCTGGGCAATATTCGTATCTATAGCACTTAAGGCTGAGCCGTCAGAACTTGAAATTTCGCTTGAATAATCCAACACTAAACTGTCTTTCAGCATCTAAAAAGTTCAGTCAATTTAATCGATATTTAACCAGCATTTCTATATTAATCCTAGCCATTATTAATTCTAAAACGAAAAGCAATTCAACGCTCACTCATTGCGTCATTTTCAGCGTTTAATATTGAAATTATGGAATCGCATGATGGGCTACACAGCGGGAGAACGCTGTCTGGCACATTTCAGGCTAACTATTGGCGTTAGAAATACGATTAGCGAACACAAATATTTGGCATCCACGTTGCAAGTTGAGTATTAAATATCCGGAATATAGATATACTTAAATCGACTCCGAAAAAAATACAATAACGTTAAGGCTCGTACAGACTAGTGCAATATCGCGGGCGCGACGCGACAGTAGTAGCACAATTTCTTTGTCGCTGCCTGTCGCGCGAGTCTGTACGAGTCTAATAAGTGAAGCAGTTTTGGAAAAAAGTGTCCAAACTAATGAAATCGTACTACAATAAAGACAACTACTGTTCTTAAACCGTTTACTTATTAGTTACTAGCTGCGCCCCGCGCTTTCATCCGTATAAATCTCGATCCCGTACTTTTTATCCCGGGAATATCAGGAAAAGTAAGCGAACCCAGTTCATGGTCTACCCATATGCCAAATTTCATTTAAACTTGTTTAGGAGTTTTAGCATGAAAGCCCAACAAACAAACAATTTTATATATAGTTAGATATGTAATTTTTATATTAATGGCAACAGAAATCAATTCACATACTCGATTGCTGCAAACGCGGGAATTTGCTAACATAGAATTATCAAACCACCTCTTTTTTTTTTATGCGCCATAAAAGTATGTTCCCACCTACTCATTAAAACCTGTAATCATAAAACCTAATTACATCGTCGCCCGCACCGATCGGATATCAAATTATCTAATAAATTAACGCGCACGTCGATTATATCCGAATAATTGAAAAGGAATCGTGGAAAATGGCACTAACTAATCGTTTTGTCGTACCAATTAACTTTAAATTGAGACAAATCCGATATAAATAGAAAGGCTGTGTCCACACCCGCGAGTTAGTCGCGACCAGGTAGCCGTCGATACGAACAGTTGAAAATTAAATCAAATGATTTTATTTGGGATGTGAATATTTCTAGAATAACTGCGCGAGGCATTTCAGTTACCTATATTCCGTTGGTTTAGGTAGTTAAATAAAGGTAAACAAAAAAACCCACGTGACGAGAGAGCTGTCAAGTACCTAACCGACTAAACGTAATCCCTGGCACTTGAGTTGGCATGCTACGTCACAGTTGTACTCTTCAATTTAGCAACTTTTTATTTCGTTGACTTTTAGAGAACATGTCTTTTTGGATTCTTTACAATAGACAGATTAGAAAATAATATAGTAATATGTAAATCTAACTAAATAATTGTGCTCAAGCAATTACATCTACGAAGAGTAGTATAAGAATAAATGATAAAGTTTAACATACAGTAATAAAAGAGGAAACTATCGTAATAATAATAATAAAAATTGTCGATTGTCGTATCGGCCAATGGCCTGATGGTCGGAAGTCTCGAGCAACATCTTTCGAGGCTCTCGTTAGGTGGTTGGATCAAGGGCCTGATTCAGAAGGCAGTACTCCTCGATACGGCTCGCATCGTGAGGATGTTCCTATCTCTGCAGCCCTAGCCACCGGTAGCTTGGACCCTGCTCCCGATACCGGTGGACAACTATTTTTTATATTTTTAAATGTTTTTATATATTTTTTATATTCTGATATTTAAAAATATAATTTGTATGTATCTAAATTAATAAAGAAAATAATAAAAAAAAAAGATTATAAGTCACATCGTATTTTTAAACAAGAAAGTGTCATCGATAAAAACCCTTTTTATGATTTGTTTACCTTTATTTAACTACCTAAACCTATGGAGTATACATGTCGTAGAGTTGTACAAACTAACTGCTAGTTGTTTTTTTTATATCAAATGTCAGTCAATTATATTTTACATGTATGTTTTCTATGTCTGTTTTTTGTGGTATAGCGAATTGTTATTTGCACGGATTTAAATTGTGTTAAGTTCTGGGTATAATACAAAACTAAAAGTGGGATTTTTCTCTCTCCATTGCCAAATTAAGATCGCATCTCTTTTTAAAGTAACGAATGAGTCACTTTATAGACGTCAAATACTATCACCGATTTTAACTTCTAGGTTTATAAGGGTTAAAAACGTTTATTACAAATTGCCACCAATTCCCCGCTAGTCCGAACGCAGCCTAATGCGTGGACGCAGCAAATCTGTTGGTAATGGTAGTTACCTCCCCCACGTATATACTTTATTGGCTATTTAGTGGCGTCTACTTCCGCATCGATTGAAACCGATAAATAATTTAACTTACTTGTCTTAATGCATTTGTATTTACTGATATAGGACTTAAAGAGGGTAGACTTTAGAGAGTAGATTTTTATAGAAATATACCTACTAAACATATAAATTGCCGTTTTGAGAGCAGTGGTGACTAAATAATTTACACAAAGTAAAGCGCCTATCAGGTTTTGAACCTAAGACCTATTTACAACTCGTAAGTCGCGGCCGTTACCTGGGGGTCTACTCCTAATCGTTACACCGAAGTATCGGCCGAATGTTCGGTCGTTTTATAACTTCCATATTTTCCTTTTTTGACTTTGAATCCATACCCGACTTAAAGTCAAATTTATGTCTTTGGTTTATCTCTTTGACTGTCGTTTTTTTTTTCTTTCACTGTAGTCAGCCATAGTTAGCCGTAGTCAAGCAACGACCGAACATTCGGCCGATACTTCGGTTTAACGCTTCGGAGTAGACCCCTGCTCTAAAAATGCAAATGCGGAAAATGTAAATTTCGTTCACAATCGGTAGGTTATCTATTGTAAGGTTTTCGTTGACTGAGTTGTTTCATGAGATAATTATCAGTAGCAGCCTGAACCCCCTAATATATATGACTTATACATAACTTGTGAAAGGAATTTCAGACCTAATAAGGAGCTTATATAGGGTGAAAAGACAAGCCAGAACGCAGTTGAAATTACAAAAAGTAGATAAACGAAGACTATGACAGAAAAGATGCAGACAGTTTTGTTTCATTCCCAGAGAAGATCGCGGTTATTTAAAACTAGCTGTGCCCCGCGGTCCTAATCCAGGTCATGGTCTATAGGATATTTATCTATAGCTGTTTTAGCGTGAAAGCGTCGCATTTATAATAATAATTAATATATAATTAAATTATATTACATTATAATAATGTAATATATATATGTGTTAATTACAATATTAATTTTAGTTTATGCGAAACCCGAAACACGTGTCTAGTATTTTTATGTAAAGAATCTATGCACAAAATTTCAAAACTGTATCATGAAAAATCACAAAGTTATAAGGTTGTTATGCTACCGGGTTGTACGTACAAAAACATGCTAACGGCGCACAGACGGGTATTTGACCCTAAAACGTGGCCAAAAGTAAAGTATTTAACAATATTTTTTTGAATATTTCGGTGCTTATAGCCTAATTTATTGAAAAATCATGATTCAAAACCTAGTTGATGGCAAAATATCAATTGGAAAGGAATCTAGGTGATGGAGAAAAGGTAAGAAAAAAAAGCACATTCTTACATTTTTATTTTATTAGACATTAAAAACCAACTATAAAACGGTATGGTAAGTCTAATCTTAATTTTCCTTGTCCGAGTCACCACTGTCGTGAAATGGCAGTAACATTTCTTTTGCGGAAGAGGTAAAAGGTTTAGAACTTTTCTTAGGTCTTCTCTAGCTAAGATACGGGTCTGATGTGAGCAGCAGCCTATACAGAATATCCCTATTGCAATCTTCACGGGAAAACTTTGGCGAATAATTTTCCCTATAATCTCGGAAATGCTTGTTCCTAGCTTCTGCTGCTTCTTCAGACAAAGTTCCGATTGGGATCAGAGCGTTTTTCACAATGAGTGGCCCGTGCATCAGCACTTTGTGTACAGTGGGTGTCATCGGATGCCAGCTGTATAAGCTAACATAAAGTTCTGCTGTACTGTCACAATATGAAGAAAACTTTTCAATATTTATGTCATATCCACTCGAAATAACTTCCAAAATTGTTGCGAACCTTTTTATTAATTCCTCATTGATACCAGTTATAGCGGAAGCCTCCGCAGAACATTCAAAAAATCTCCTGCTCGTATTTTCGGCATTGGTATTGCCAAAACCAGCTTTTGGAATATCTACCAAAAGACCAAGTTCTTCTCGAAACCTTTCTTGGATTTCTTGCTTTTTAGTTTTTACGACGTCTTTTTCTGCTTGCGACCTAATTTGCCACTTCCCTAAAGGAATCTTATATGCGACATGAAGAAGACTTTGGAAGAATCTGATTCTAGCATGAAGAATTGAAAGCCCAAATTTAAAATTTTCCATGATTACCTCTGAGCTCCTCACTTTATCGAGATTGTTAAAATCTGTTGAAGTTGATTTGCAGAGATAACACCTCATTGTAGATCTGTGGCACCATTACATACCTTACCATCAATCATTGTGAATAATAAGGTGTGTTTGACAGAAACTTCAAGTGCAGCACTTGTTAATTTGGTAGTATTCAAATCTTTAATTTGGTCTTCAAAATGCTTAATTTCTTCTTTCGTTGTTTCGGAAGTTTCTTTGATAAATCGTATCCTCATAGGCCTTGAAAATCTCTGGTCTGGTGGTCTGGGTGAAGATGGAGAGTTGTTACGCCAAATGACATTTGCATTTGTCATAACAGAACTAGGGTTATTGTTGCGCTTGCAAACTAATTGAACAGTAACCAAACTTTACTGAAATATATTAGCATCAGTATTGCTTGAGTTTTCAAACTTTTGCTTATATTCAGCTTGTTGTGATCTATCACATCCCCACTTGTATATAAGTTCAAGTGATGACAACTCCTCTACTGATAAAGTAGAAATAACTTCCTCTAAATATAGTAACAATCGCTTAGCTGTGTGGTCCAGCAATCCTTGCAGTTTTATTTCAGCACAGGTCTCAGATATGGTAATGCTTTCAGGATCTGGATAGCATTGCTGTTTTTCTTTTTGGAGGATGGTGTAGCAAGGATAGAACTTTTTATTTGTCTCACGCACTATAATTATCGTACTATCTCCTTGTTAAATTAGCTTCGACAAATATGGATAACGCTGCAGTTGGTGTTATTTGTGTTGCTGGTAATGATGATGTGTCACTTTTGCGCAAGGCGATGCGGTACTCATGTCCACGGCCACGAGTCGGTGATTCTGTAATTTCCTTCACAACATTTGCTCCATCAGTATCTCCACGCTCTCGAAGTGCCATTTGACCGGCATATAATAGCTCTCGAGCTTCGTGGCTTTCACGAAGATTCTCAGTTTTTCTGCGTTTGCTTCGTTCAGACAAATCGTCAAAGTTTTTTTTCTGGGCGCCCTGCATTACCGCTAGAAAGTCTTCTCCAAGGTATTTCAAGAGTGCCTTGAAGCCATTGTTTTTTGTTATTTAAAAAATTATGTTTAGTCCTGTTTACTGCTTGCCATCTTGACTTAAAATCATGCTTGAATGTCGCAAATTTACGACGAAAAACTTCTTTTTTTTTCGTCATCAAAAGAAGAGTCATTAGTTAACTCTCCTTCAACTTCATCAAGTTTTTCAATCGTAAATCCATCAGAATGGTTATGGATCATGTTGTAAATATCCATTCGCGTCAACACTCGAGCTCCTGACGTTCCTAGAACAATTAAAATCCAAAAATATAATCACAACCGCAAAACAAAGTTTGTTTTATGGAGATCTTAAAACATAAAAATAAAGGAAATCCATATAAGAGGCAAAAAGTGGCAATTTTTCTTTCTATATAATATAGCACAAATATATGTCCTACCAAACCTTATACTAGATATAATCCGATAATGCCCGATTATCTTACTTTTAGCCTTTTCTAAATTTGATTGCGAGAATGATTAGTGAAAAATAATTCAGTTATCCAAAAATACTATAACTCTATATAAAAACAAATTATTTTAGAAATAACAATATTTTTTTAATAATACATACCTGGTTCTGCAATATCCATGTTGAAAATTTTCGGTGGAAACAGAATTTATCAATTAATGAAAACTAGAAACTTTTCAAACACTCACTACAAAAATAAGCGTTCAACCAACAGCGCAGTCGAAACTCGTCTGACTAGGTGTGTTCTGACAAGGATCAAGTAAAAAAGATGGCCGCCCATTGTTCCTTAATCCCTTGGGTATAGGCAGGTAAGGCTAATTTCTAGGAAGCGGGACCTTTTTGAAATGGAATTTTGGCCGCGTTTTAGGGTCAAATACCCGTCTGTGCGGCGCCCCCGCGCCTTCAGGGTCGTCTTGCGCTCATTGTTATTAATTTGGCAGTAGGTACCTAACCGTACGGTGATTGTATTGTAAGTAATTAAATGGTGATAACATTTTCCATCACACTTAAATATTTTTGGGACAAAATATAACATGGTGTAAAAATTATTGAAATCGATTCAGTTCCTTATTCTGAACAAGCTATATTCAGGTTTCGCATATACTAAAAATAATGTTGTATATATAATATATATATATATATATACAATACAATATACAATTATATATTATAATACTATATAAATATAATAATATTTAGGATTTAGGATATATTAAGACAAACACGTAGGTACTTACCTACCACCACATCCTATCGTAAAATATTTTTAAAACACAACACATCAACTGACAACACAAACTCACTAGTCACTTAATAACTTGCTTATGTAATAACGACAAGAGTCATCTCCAGACTCCACTAGACTCAACCGTCTCATAGTCAACTCATACCTAATCTCGACAAAAGAAGCGAATTTTAATTACTCAGCGACTCAACCCTTCAACGGCCAAGACTAAAAAATAACGTTAAAAAATTTCACACGACAAAACAAACCTGAGCGAAAATATCAAAAGAAATGTTAATAAACTGCGAGAGAGAAAGATTTATTTGTATTTTTACTATTTTTCACAATAGGTATGTTAATTAATAAATTAGGTATGCAAGTAACAGGTGGGGGTCATCTGACTTCGCTAAAGGGGTCATCTTGGACCGTGTTTTTGCTTGTTATTGTCGATCTAATTAGACTTGCAGATGATATAAGATTTCACACGGAGCGATTTGTTAATGTTTTTAGTTTTATCTTTATGCATAGAGTCGGAGTATAGAAATGAGATGTGCATATTTACTGTGTTGTGGGAATCGCTGTAGTTTCTATAAAATGTTGGTCCATTGCATTTGCACTGTGGTCAACGTGAGAGATTCGACTATTTAGATTTGCTTAAAATATAAACATTCGTGAATTAAATTAAGGAAAGCTCAGCAGTGGTTTCGTTTCGCTTTATGTGTAAGTATTTTTTCTTATTACACCTTACCATTAAGATATTTCTAGAACTGTTTGTTTACCAGAACAAAATTAATAAACAATTGCACTTTACAGAACATGTATATAGAATTAACTGGTAATAAGTATTTTAAATGCCCTGAATATCTCGAAATGTTGCTTTTACACACACTTGTACATTGTACATTTTAATTATCAAATTATAGAAGCACCTATAAGTGCTAATTCATATACTTACATTAACTTAAATAAGCCAAAGTAAAAACTCATATCCTGTCCACTACGAGAGAATTGATTTAAAAAAAAATTAAGAAAGAACATTTCAAACTTTGCCTCCACCAAGCCTTAAGTAGTCTTACAAGCTTTTATTAAATATTCATAATCCTTTCCAACTGCCGAGACAGCAAAATCTTCTCATACTTAACCCAAGCTCGCTGCAAGAAATTTAAATTTTTAATTCGCTACAAAAAATTCGCTTTATGCAAATTCGCTTGTCAGGGCTTATTCGACAAAGGGTCATCTGCGATCGCGAGACTAACTGGACCATGCATTGTCATGATCTCAACTGGGACATGGTCCTATTGTGTCAAAATGGTCTATAAAAAGCATCTTTATGTTAATCTGGCACACGTAGGGTCAGAGGTCTCAACTTTTCTGTGGGGTCACTTTTGTCATGCGGACAGGTCAGATTGACCTTTAACCTCGCGTTCTCACGGTTAACCCTCGAAAGATGCTGCACGTTTCTTTTTAAGAATTCTTAATTGGGTTAAGGGTAAGTATTTATAAATCTAGTTCGGCGTTTTAAATTAAAAAGCGATGTTGACAGTTTGCATAATTTTAAGAGCGAGGTCTTCGTAGTTTTGTAGTCTTTTTTGATTGAATACAGATGGTATTGCTGAGGAAGAGAGAAAATGCTGTCTTGATGAGTTACGCCACATTCAAGAAACGAACAACCAACAAAAACCAAACAATATAACTAAATAAATTAATTAATCTTTTATTTGCATAAAACATTATAGACAATGGTGTTAAAATATAATTATAATGGCAAAACATGTTTAGCTAGGATAAAACATATCATGCAAAATTTCACGGTTTAAAAAAATGATACAAACTTACATCAACATTTTTTATCCATAAATTATACTAAAAAATAAATAATAATATAATATACTAAATTACACTCATTCAACCACTTGTATAACTTTATTTGAAATAATCGAGCATTCATTTTTTTTAATTGTCTTGGTATCTTGTTATAAATCCCTACGCACGCACATTGCTAAGGCAATTTTTGTTGTATTTGGCAAATCATGGCATGGGCATGGTGGACGATTTGACCAGCTGTGGGACACTTCACATAAGTAGGTATAGGTTGATAATAGATAAGGTAATGAATGAATGAGTTGTATCATTCTTTCTTTCTTCGTATGGTTATTTACTAACCTGTTGTCAGAGTCTTTATGCCGCCCATGGACCTCTGACTTGGCTTCACATGCGGTCGAGAAAGACCTCGCAGGCAAGCCGGTTTCCTCACGATGTTTTCCTTCACCGTTTTTAAGCAAGTGTTAGCTTTACAATACACATCAAGAGAAAAGTCAGTGGTGCGTGCCTTGAGTTGGAACTCGAGACCTATGACATGGCAGTCCGACGGTTAAACCGCTAGGCTATCACTGCTTTCTTTATCTATTTTAGTATGCTTTTCATCAAGTAGATATTCAAGTAGGTATTAAGTAGACACCAAATTTTTATTATTATGTATTAATATTACTAGTTTCTCCAACCTGGGATTTTCCTGTTTCCATTCATATAGTATTATAGTACCCACTACAATTTACTGAATATCGGGTATCGAGGCGAATACCGAAACCGTTCAGTTTTTAAATGTTTTCATTCGGATATTTTCTTCCGGAACTTTTAAATTGTATTCGTTTCTGTATTGATAGCTTGAATTCCGATATTCCGTTTTTAATTTAAGGTTTTTTGAAACATTAACTTAACGTTTATGAAATTATGTTGTTGTTTGTTTTAATACTTTTCTGATTAACTTTTTAGGCACAATGATTAGGAAGACAATACAAAATATTGAATATAAATAATATTATGATGCAAATAAATAAAATCAAAATAAATAAATGATGGAAAATGAGTTCTTAATTAATATTTACAATTAAACAACGACAAAAGACGTACAATATATTTATATTCTGAAATAGCATGTTCATTTAAGAAGTGACCATAGATATTCTGCTACAACGGGTAGATATTCTTCATTTTATTATTCTATTTCGATGTTATTACTTAGTTTGTATGTTGTTGGCCGCAGGTGGCTTTTACTGCCTAGAATGCCTATGATACTATATCATATTCTTTTACTGCCTAGAATGCCTATGATACTATATCATATTCTTTTACTGCCTAGAATGCCTATGATACTATATCATATTCTTTTACTGCCTAGAATGCCTATGATACGAGTACTATATCATATTGTTTTACTGCCTAGAATGCCTATGATACTATATCATATTCTTTTACTGCCTAGAATGCCTATGATACGAGTACTATATCATATTCTTTTACTGCCTAGAATGCCTATGATACTATATCATATTCTTTTGCTGCCTAGAATGCCTATGATACGAGTACTATATCATATTCTTTTACTGCCTAGAATGCCTATGATACTATATCATATTCTTTTACTGCCTAGAATGCCTATGATACTATATCATATTCTTTTACTGCCTAGAATGCCTATGATACTATATCATATTCTTTTACTGCCTAGAATGCCTATGATACGAGTACTATATCATATTCTTTTACTGCCTAGAATGCCTATGATACTATATCATATTCTTTAATATATCTAAATATTATATTTTTGGACGGTTTTAAACTGAAGACCAGGTTGTGGTGTAGTAGGTACATACCTACACCCGAAGCGCAACACACTAACAATTGCAATGTCATCCATTTTGACAATTCGACAACATTCATTGCGATATTTACGTCATCGAGCAGACATATCTTTCAAACATTCAGAAGCAATGGTTTAGAAGAATTTCCTTCAAAATCCTTCTGCAAAAAATCAATCTACCTAGCCTTTTCCCAACTATGTGGATGCAGCTGAATACCAGTGTTTTACATGGAGCGACTGCCTATCCGACCTCCACAACCCAATAACTGGGCAATACGATACCCCTTGGTAAGACTGGTTGTCAGACTTTTGGGCTTCTGCCGACCCGTAACGACTGTCAAAGATTCACGAATGACAGCTGGTACCAACGCAACGGTTTAACGTGCTTTCTGGGGCACGGAGCAGTCTCGGTATGTAAAGATGGTCACCCATCCACGGACTAAGCGTACATAACGTAGCTTATGCTGATGGATGGACCCGTGCGGCTTTTGTATTACTTATAGCCACAAGCTCCTCCGACAATTCGACAACATGCATTCCGTAATTTACCTACGTTGTCGAACAGACGAATTTTTCAAACATAATTTAGGAAGCAATAGTTTAGGAATTTCCTTCAAAATCCTTCGAGTTGGGAAAGAATGTGTGTTGTACATGTCTGTACATAAACATAAACATAATCTAACTCTTCAAAAATATTTAATTACTTCCATTATTATTTGCAAATCACCACAACGAAATCATAAACCAATTTTAATACATTTCCGGTCGGTACATCGACCAAATTATTTTCATAAAACTAGACGTGAAGTAAAATTTCCAGCTAATTAATTAGGCATCAAGCCGCCATCCACCAATCAGAGCGCTCATCATTTCCATCAACGTAATCGAAAATCATTTTTGTCAGTAATTATCTCATATTTCTACAGCGCGCAAACTAAGTACTCCAAAAACCGTGATTAAATATACTACACCACTATTCATTATCTATAGAATAGCACGGGTATAAACCACCCCTAAAACATTACACGCACGGTCGTTACACCCCAACTCACCCCGTACACCCCCAAACGCAACGTTTTTCTCCCCGGCAAGATAAAGACCAAATAAAAAAAGAAAACGCGAAAAATCCCTCTGTCTCTTTTTAGCGCCCGCATAACACGGTGGTGCGAACAGTGCGACATCTAAGCTACGAATGACTCACGAAAACTTGGGCCCCGCCCGAGACGGCCGCCTCTATCCGTCTCTCTCACTTTTTCACACTTTTCATCTGATGCCTTTGCTACTGAAATGCAGCAAGTGACGCTAAAACCCTGAACTAATCTCGACTCTATTTTAACTGCGGTAAAGTTAAAACTCATTTGTTGCTAACATCGGTCAGAAAATATTTTAGAATGAAAGCGTTAGGGAGTGGAAGGTCTCTCTCGCTCGCAAAAAAGCTGTACACGGTCCGGGGGGGGGGGGGGGGGGGAGGGTTAGACGGCGCGGGGGGGTGTGCGGATAGTGGCAGCCATGATGGTCGCCCGACGGCGGACCAAGACTGGTATTAATTTCGGCTTAATTCGTTCGTTGATTTCAAGTATTTTATTGCTAATGCTATCCAAATGTAGGTACTATTGAACTGAAATGAAAAACAAAATTGATAAAAATTGTTGTTGTTTTTTTTTTTCCACCAATCTTTTCTTTTTTCTATAATAGGTTGTTTTTTGTTGCAATGAATTAATAAAATTTATGTTTTAACAATTCGAAGTATTGCATGCAGCATCATGATTATTGTGTCTTTGTTTTAGTACCGGGAATGATTGAACAATAGTTATTTGTGCAAAAAACATTCAACTATTTGCACTTCAAATTACCTTCCTATGTATTATTTTCAGGATTCTTGTTACGGACAATAATGTTTATCGTTTTTATAGGGATAATGATTTGTAATTCAATATTATGAAAACTAATTATTTATATGGAACATATTGAACTAGACATTGTAATTATTTAGAAGAAATTACAAATTATTAAATATGGTTTTAGTCTTGCATCCCAGTGCCCAGTGGGTTAATAATGATTTAGTTAAATTGTATTTCACGATTCTGTCTAGTAGTTTTCATAGACACATTTTTTACACTTTTAGTACCTACTCATTAATTCTGACAAATTAAGGATATTTAATTAATCAGACAATAATATGTAATTTATTGTTGAAACAATTATTCGTGGGTAAATAAATCATTACTCCTACCTAGAGACAGATCATCATAATTATTTCGTCATCCTATAAAATACAAAATACAAAAATATTTATTTCAACTTAAATATTTTTGTATTTTATCCTAATACATATTAAATTGATATCATTATATAGGTAGTACTTTTATACAGGTAGATATTACTTCTGGTATGAAATACTCGTAAATGATTGAATCATAAATCATCCATGTTTGTATTTTATTTTAGTTTTTAATGCGTTTGCAGTTTTCTGCTGTTAACACAGTTTTTAATCAGTCTCAATATAATTTCGGTGTTAATTCTTATATGGGTAGCATAAGCATAGGTAATCAGCCTATAATGTTCCCACTGGTGGGACAAAGGCCTCCTCTTGATGAAAGGGAACGGGCCGTAATCCACCACGCGGGCCCAGTGCGTGTTCGTAGATGTCACATGTCCACGATTTTTTTTTGTTCTATCATGCCGGTTTCGTCCCGATATTTTCCTTCACCGTTTCGAGAGCAGTGGTGATGAAATAATTTACACAAATTAAGCGCCTCTCAGGGTTCGAACCTACGACCCACAACTCGTAAGTCATGGCCGTTACCACTGGGCCACCACTGCTCGCTGGGCCACCACTGCTCACTAGCCACCACTGCTCACTAGGTCACCACTGCTCACTAGGCCACCACTGCTCGCTGGGCCACCACTGCTCACTGGGGCACCACTGGTCGCTGGGGCACCACTACTCACTGGACCACCACTGCTCGCTGGGCCACCACTGCTCACTGGGGCACCACTGCTCGCTGGTGCACCACTACTCACTGGACCACCACTGCTCACTGGGCCACCACTGCTTACTGGGCCACCACTGCTCACTGGGCCACCACTACTCACTGGTGCACCACTGCTCACTGGGCCACCGCTGTTCACTGGGCCACGACTGCTCACTGGGCCACCACTGCTCACTGGGCCACCACTGCTCACTGGGCCACCACTGCTCTCTGGGCTACCACTGCTGCAAGTAGCTGCTGGAAGTACAAAAATGGGAGGTTTGTTTTCCGAAGAACGAAAATAGGGATCGAATTAAGTAATGTAATAAAAAAGATTTACGTTATCGTATCTAGGGTTTTTCTATAGGTTTTAAAGTTCTTTATAATATTTATTATTAAATAAAGTAGTTAATTTATGATTTAGAACTTAGAAGACAAAATGTGTGGAACGTTTCTGCGTGGAGTATTAAGCACGTGTTGCCATGAACCTAATATATTCTTACAAAAATAGGTAAATGCCACAAGGTATAACTGTCGTCTATATTTTTCATATAAACCTAAAAAATAAGAATAGTATAATGTGAAAAGTTAGTTGAATAAATACCTACTCATATCATCAACCTCAAAGCATTTACCAAAAGCATAATCTTCAAAAGGAACTTCCACAAATCGTGCCTAATAAATACCCCATGAAATAAGATATTTTCTAGGAATAATCCAATTTCACTATAAAAGGTTAAGCTTTTTTTATACTACCCCGTTGGTCACCATCTGCAAATGGATGGGGGCACAGTTACCTCTCAAAAGACCTAAAACCACCCATGTCCCCAAGATCGCAAAAATAGTTCTTCCCTCTTGAGCTTAATATCGTATTTGAATGCTTGAAATCCAGTCTTACAATGACAAAAGTGCAGCAGATTTTGTACTGAAGAAGAAAAATTCAACATATTAATAAAATCAAAGCATAAAATGATTTTAAAACGAAACTCTTAACTCTAGTGGAAAAACACAATCGGTTTTTGCAAAAAAAAAAGCAATGAAGCACAAGCCTTAAGGTGAATTCGCAGCTGTAGCCCGCGAAATCTGCGACCTGCAAATAGCAATATATCTAAGAAAATTTGAATTTCACGGGCTACAGCTTCGGATCCACCTTAAAATACTTAGTAACTGTTTTTCCGTTGCCTCCTTTAAATAATAATAATACCAGCTTATTATTGTACCACTGCAGGCAAAGACGTGCCTACAGTGGTATGCTCGTGGCTTCTCATACAGAGAAGGCCCGAGCATTGATCACCTCCCTTGCTCAAGACTGGCTGTTTGTGTATGTGAGTTTAAATGTTTGTAAACGCACCCACGTTATAGGAGAAATTCCTAGTGTGGGGCAACGTTTTTAAAAAAACAAAAGACGGGTTGGCGATGGCAGTTTCAAACAAATGGTTAATGAAAAAAAAAATTGGCAGTCATGGGGGTCACTGCCGACAGAAGTGAAAACATTAAACCTTGGGAAAAACACACAACATATCCCAGAATTAACGCACAACCTCTTAAGGGGTCATTGTACACATCATTATGAACAAATTTTACTATGGGACGAAACCTGAAATCGCGAAAAAAAAATCAGCTCTTCCCTACATTTATGTTTGAATAACTCGTCAAAATATAATAATATAATACGTATAGTATAGAGGAGCTTGTGGCTAAATAGTAACTGCCGCACGGGTCGATCGATCATGTTAAGCTACGCTTGCCGCGGTTGGTTCGTGGATGGGTGACCATCTGTTCATACCAAGATCCCTCCGTGCCTCGGAAAGCACGTTAAGCAGTTGGTCCCGGCTGTCATTTGTAGATCTTTGACAGTTGTTACGAGTCGTCAGAAGCCCAAAAGTCTGACAACCAGTCTTACCAAGGGATATCGTGTTACCCAGTAACTGGGTTGTGGAGGTCAGATAGGCAGTCGCTCCATTTAAAATACTGGTATTCAGCTGCATCCGGTTAGACTGGAAGCCGAGCCGTATAGTGTACACAGGCCGCTGCACGTCACCAGCCTGGTGCAACACATCACATTAGTATATCACGGTTAGCATAACGGGGAACCTATAAGTTTTGCCCCTACCAAAAATCAAAGTTTTCACTTCAAACACACCACAACTTTTAGGTATCTGTATTTTTAAAATCGACTAAACTGACATACCTAACGATTATTGAGAATGATTATTTATCTGGCAACACCAAGCGATGAGGTTGACAAGTGGTCAAGGATGGCGCGATGCGGCATTCGATTCATTAATTTGGTTCTGACAAACTTAAGTAACTGTGTCAAGAATTCTAAATAAAATTTTATTTGATCAAAGACATTACCATTATTTATAGTATCTATCTTTTTTAAATCTCTTTGTAGGTGGTTGATTGTAGTTTCAAAGATTGTTGAATTGGAGCAATTAAATAATATTATTATCTACCCATAGGAGTTTTTTACACAACATCAAAGTATTCCGAATTGCAACTCCGCCTACGAAGTCCCTTTTGGCAAGACGAAGCCCAGCTTACTCTCACCTATACACATTTAACAAGGTCTGCAAATCACTGGACATAAAAGACTTTCTTAACCGGTCGCCTAAAAAGTGTACTAAAGAATTGGCTTCTGGAACTAACATACACCGAAACCGAAGCATTTTTCTAACGGTTGTCGACAAGCCAAAGTGCCAGTAACCAACGTCCCTCTCTCACATTTTCACCCTCACAGACACTCACACATAACTACAACATAATACGCGCTTTACTAAACTAGCCTTGTAAACTGACATATTTCTTTCTGCTCATTCGCACTCCGACCCCCATGATACAAGCCCTACTTAGTTTGGGGATCAATGGTCAAACCAAAACACTGTGATGTACAAACTTAATTGTGTTTATGTAAGATCACTGTCTGTCATCACCTTTTCCTTTTGCCAATCTAACTTTTTGTATTTTGTATTCCACAGCACCGCTGGTAACTTTACGACGTCGGATGGCAATACGTATCCTTCAAAGTATCCAGCCTTTGCGTTAGCGGAAGTGTTAACCACCCCTTCTGTCTTATTCCTCTGAATATTCTATAGATAAAAATCATCACTTAAAACAATGCCGATGGTAAAATCAAGTTATAATTCCAGGGAAGCAAGTAACGAAAACCAAATTAACAACGCAATACTTGAATCGAGCTCTGAATGCTGAAGAAATACATTAAAATAAAAGTGGCATTTAAATGAAAATCGACTCGATATTTTGATTTTTGTTGTGAATGATGAATTTATTATTCATTTAATCAGTTCTGTTACTTTTTTTGTAAATTGAATACCTCTTCCCCACGACCACAGCCGATT
Source organism: Tiliacea citrago (assembly GCA_963921375.1). Lineage (NCBI taxonomy): Eukaryota > Metazoa > Arthropoda > Insecta > Lepidoptera > Noctuidae > Tiliacea > Tiliacea citrago. The sequence goes on from OY992798.1 coordinate 18,450,838, forward strand.
TCGATAATTTCTCGAAACTCCTGAAATAAAAAACCAAATCCAGCTTGAATTAACTCGTAAAAATCTGTTAGGTTAATTATACGCTCTTTTACGCTTTTTTACGCTCCTCCAAAATAATTCTGAAAATTGGTTCACTTGTAAATATCTGAGGTCAATAATAGCTACACAATGTAGACAAAGTGACATTTTCGCAACGATAACGATGCTGGAACACTGGGCTTGTGGCTAAGTAATAAACGTCACACAGGTCAATCAATCAGGTTAAGCTACGCTTGCCGCGGTTGTTCCGTGGATGGGTGACTATCTTTACATACCAAGACCCCTCCGTGCCTCGGAAAGCACGTTAAGCCGTTGGTCCCGGCTGTCTTTTGTAGATCTTTGACAGTCGTTAAGGGTCGTGAGAAGTCCGAAAGTCTGATAACCAGTTTTACCAAGAGGTATCGTATTACCCAGTAACTGGGTTATGGAGGTCTGATAGGCAGTCGCTCCATTTAAAATACTGGTATTCAGCTGCATCCGGTTAGACTGGAAGCCGAGCCGTATAGTGTACACAGGCCGCTGCACGTCACCAGCCTGGTGCAACACATCACATTAGTATATCACGGTTAGCATAACGGGGAACCTATAAGTTTTGCCCCTACCAAAAATCAAAGTTTTCACTTCAAACACACCACAACTTTTAGGTATCTGTATTTTTAAAATCGACTAAACTGACATACCTAACGATTATTGAGAATGATTATTTATCTGGCAACACCAAGCGATGAGGTTGACAAGTGGTCAAGGATGGCGCGATGCGGCATTCGATTCATTAATTTGGTTCTGACAAACTTAAGTAACTGTGTCAAGAATTCTAAATAAAATTTTATTTGATCAAAGACATTACCATTATTTATAGTATCTATCTTTTTTAAATCTCTTTGTAGGTGGTTGATTGTAGTTTCAAAGATTGTTGAATTGGAGCAATTAAATAATATTATTATCTACCCATAGGAGTTTTTTACACAACATCAAAGTATTCCGAATTGCAACTCCGCCTACGAAGTCCCTTTTGGCAAGACGAAGCCCAGCTTACTCTCACCTATACACATTTAACAAGGTCTGCAAATCACTGGACATAAAAGACTTTCTTAACCGGTCGCCTAAAAAGTGTACTAAAGAATTGGCTTCTGGAACTAACATACACCGAAACCGAAGCATTTTTCTAACGGTTGTCGACAAGCCAAAGTGCCAGTAACCAACGTCCCTCTCTCACATTTTCACCCTCACAGACACTCACACATAACTACAACATAATACGCGCTTTACTAAACTAGCCTTGTAAACTGACATATTTCTTTCTGCTCATTCGCACTCCGACCCCCATGATACAAGCCCTACTTAGTTTGGGGATCAATGGTCAAACCAAAACACTGTGATGTACAAACTTAATTGTGTTTATGTAAGATCACTGTCTGTCATCACCTTTTCCTTTTGCCAATCTAACTTTTTGTATTTTGTATTCCACAGCACCGCTGGTAACTTTACGACGTCGGATGGCAATACGTATCCTTCAAAGTATCCAGCCTTTGCGTTAGCGGAAGTGTTAACCACCCCTTCTGTCTTATTCCTCTGAATATTCTATAGATAAAAATCATCACTTAAAACAATGCCGATGGTAAAATCAAGTTATAATTCCAGGGAAGCAAGTAACGAAAACCAAATTAACAACGCAATACTTGAATCGAGCTCTGAATGCTGAAGAAATACATTAAAATAAAAGTGGCATTTAAATGAAAATCGACTCGATATTTTGATTTTTGTTGTGAATGATGAATTTATTATTCATTTAATCAGTTCTGTTACTTTTTTTGTAAATTGAATACCTCTTCCCCACGACCACAGCCGATTTCGATAATTTCTCGAAACTCCTGAAATAAAAAACCAAATCCAGCTTGAATTAACTCGTAAAAATCTGTTAGGTTAATTATACGCTCTTTTAAACGGGCAAGGAGCAATCAGTAGGATGATTGCTCCTCCAAAATAATTCTGAAAATTGGTTCACTTGTAAATATCTGAGGTCAATAATAGCTACACAATGTAGACAAAGTGACATTTTCGCAACGATAACGATGCTGGAACACTGGGCTTGTGGCTAAGTAATAAACGTCACACAGGTCAATCAATCAGGTTAAGCTACGCTTGCCGCGGTTGTTCCGTGGATGGGTGACTATCTTTACATACCAAGACCCCTCCGTGCCTCGGAAAGCACGTTAAGCCGTTGGTCCCGGCTGTCTTTTGTAGATCTTTGACAGTCGTTAAGGGTCGTGAGAAGTCCGAAAGTCTGATAACCAGTTTTACCAAGAGGTGTCGTATTACCCAGTAACTGGGTTATGGAGGTCTGATAGGCAGTCGCTCCATGTAAAGTACTGGTATTCAGCTGCATCCGATCAGACTGGAAGCTGACCCCAATATAGTTGGGAATAGGCTAAGCAGATGATGATGATGAACGCTGATGGAAAACTCAAAAGTGTATTAAACTGGCATAATCTATCGAAAAGCTAAGATATTTCAATCTTGTTGAAAGTCCTAGAAATACGAAATGCTTTGAAAGCGAATGCCACTTGTGTTCTAGGACCCAAGGAGTCCTTGAGAGAGCCGATCCCGCTCGTAGAAGAAGGCGTCGAGGAGGCACGTGCCTCGACGCCTAACACGCCGAAACCTGCACCATTTAATGCAGACCGGACTTTGGAATCGCGGGCAATCAGAGTGGGGACACTGATTGCCCACCGAGCGATTTCAGGGAATACGGTGGCACTGTGATAACGTGCTGCCGTGCATAGCGAGGTTCAGGGGAGACCTCTTTATAGTCTCCCCTTAACAGGCGTTGCACTGAGGGGGTTCCGGTCTATTAAGAGGTAACGGAATCCCCTCCATGTGCTGATGGTGATCACCGGGGTGGTTCTAGTGAATAATCCTATACTCCCTGGTTCTTTTTTCCCCAAAGTCGAGGTGCCTTTGGAAGGTTTCCCCCCGAAAACAAAAAAAAAGGAGCCAAGGACTCCAGGATTATTCGTCGATAAAAACTTAACAATTTCGTAATACTTTTCGAACTGCATGTCAATTCTGCCGAAGGACCATGCCGATCATTTTCGTTCATAATTCGTAGGTAGACACTTAAACAGACAAGTATTGTCTGTATTCAATGCCTAAAGGGTAACAAGAAAATAAAACTGGCTAGGAATTTCGGTATTAAACTTTCGGTCTCTAAATCGAATAGCTTTTCTAACCGATAGTCGTGTAAAGATCAAGCCATAAAAAAGACCCTTAAAATAATTTTTTAACGTAAATTTTAGACACATGAGACACCACTACCAGAAGCTACTTAACACAACAATTAGCTATTAATAATCCACTGCTAAATCTACACAAGTCTTAACTTCAACCAAAATCCTTCAATAATAAAATAATCCACCACAAAACCTTAAAACGAATCCCAGCCGCATCCTACACGACGATACAAACACTAGCACACATAATGACATTCACGCCATCTCCCTAAGAAGATGGGTAGAGAGGGAAGCCGACAATATCGCCTTTAATGCAATTTCATCGCCACCCTTCGCCGATTGGTTGGAAACACACTTAAACTGATTACAGGCGACAATAACGTCAGCTGAGGTTCTATTATTACTTGCATTAGTTTTTTTTAAGATGCGGGATAAATCTTTAACAGGATCAAAATAAAAAAGTACCAACTTATATGTCGTAATTAAAGAGAGCATGTATAAAGACAATTATCTTATATTTCAAAAAGGGACCTTAACCCGCAACAATCTAATATTTTTATTGGCATGTATTTAATGCGGCAACTAAGTAAAATGAATATAGGTTTTAAAAAAAATTGAGTGGGTACCATATATAATGGGTTGGCAGCTAATAAGGAGTATCGTAATAAGTAATAGGTAGCATATTAATGTATCAGTTTTTAGCTTTATTTTAATTTAAACTGGCATCGAATTTTTGTTTTGGTAACTGAATTTACCAACAATAGAGGGGATCTGGCGCTCGGCGGCCGCTACCGCGGCACGCTCGCTTCGCTCGCTCGCCTTCGCTTGTTAATGGTTACTGTTCTAACCTAACCTAACCCAAATGATTCAATAACAGTAGATGACTTTGCAGCGATTAAGAAATAATATTTAATCGCTGCCATGTTATTTTTTTTGCAGCAAATAATTAGTCGCCCTTTAAGTTGTAAGTCGCCTCGAAAATTATATTCCATTTTTATTTAACATGAACTTTTTGCGATCAAATAAAGTATATTACAAATGATAAAAATATTACATCATTTTATAAGACTGGGGAGAAACTATTTTCTTTTCACTTTTTCTGAGAGTCGTTTCGATAGTTCACATGACGTAGATACACAACTGGATACAGACCTACCCCTGATTCACTACTTAGCCGGAGAAGCTTAGCTTAGCTTGGAGCGCCGTCAATTCCAATAACAAATTAAAGTGAGTTTTATTGTTGGCTCGATTCCTGAATTGAAGCAGACTACTATTCTTATTAGAATGCTTTCTATTACTCACTAATATTCCTATTATCTCTTATCTATACATATATAACTACTTGTTATATTATATATGATATTACGTAAAAAGCTTAATTTTCTGTTTGATAAAAGCCTAAATAAACCCCCCTTCACAGCAATCTAATATATCTTATAGTAATTGTTGTATGAATTCGTAGATAAAATTCTCGATAAAAAATATTGAATGGCTGCTGAAAACGGTTACTGAACTTAATTTATCCCTGAAACAACTGTTTCTGTTTCACTTAATCATTTTAATAATGTATATAACTTATTTTTATTCAGAATTAAATTGAACTGTTCAGAAATACCAACTTAAACGTAAATAATTAATAAATTAAAAATATTAAAACTATTAAAAAATTAAAATATGGTGTCGAAAAATTCCTCCTAAGTCGTCGACTGGTAATGTACCCACGAATTTTTAATTATTGCAAACATAGTGTTTACTCCACGCTATCACGGTAATCGGTTCACGTTGTTTTCATAGAAATTGTGCTACTAGTATCGCGTCGCGCCTGTCTGCGGGAGCTTTAAAGAAAACTTAACACGGCTTTATGAGAAAAATTAAAATGGTGAGTATCGTAAACCGACATACCTTTTACTGAAATCCGATAGACCGATTCTGGTTCTGTTCAAATTAGGGTCTTTACTGAAAATTTCATTTCAACAAAGCATTCCTATACATAATAAATACTTAAACAATTTGAACGAAACAAATTGTATGAATATAACAGTCCTGGGGGCCGATCGCGCTATTTCTCAACGTAATTACCGTTCGAACGGAACGTTTTTGGTTTTAGTTTAGTTTTGGTTTAGCTGGTGTAAGAAACGGTATCGCGCTTTTTTTTGTGAGAGTGTTGTTCGTTCGATCGTTCCTCCAACGTAACTTCCAAAGTAAAGCTAAATCGTTTCCGTTAAAATGATTAGCGCGATACGAAATGTGTCTAACGTAACGTTTTGGTTGTGGTTTAGTTTTGGTATTAACGTTCAAAATTAGCGCGATCGGCCCCCTGCTCTGCCACTGCAAGAGAAGATTACATAGTTATCTAATCTTTTCTGGAATGCAGTAGTACCCAAAACATTTATAAATTATTTATTATGTAATTAATGGAGTTACAGTACACAAGTAAAACAGTTAGGTGTAGGTACTTGAAAACTTTATTATGCTTTCCCAGCATTTACCTTATACTTACCGAACGGACTGTTATTGGACGTAGCATATAAAGAAACTCAAGTCCAGACTTCTCTATGACTACCTACCTTAATAACACTACACTCGCTTTTGCAAACAATTCTTGATTAAACAAGCCCAATATCAAAGAAAACTTTATTAAGCCATTCATTATCAAAATCAAAAGTCGTTTATTCAAACTAGACTCAGAATCAGCACGTTTCGAACGTCAAAATTACATAAGACAGTCCCCCAAAAACGCCCGCCCTTCACCACTTCCTAGTGCTTTAGCTGGGAAGAAGAAGTGGCGCAACAAACTCCCCAGCAGCACAGCTGGGTATCGTAGGTACCAGTCAACTCCTCACCATCTTCCAATCAAAGAGTAGAAAGCACAATAAACATTGCAAATGTAGATTCTTTGATTCAGACTGCCACTGGCAACGAACTTTTCTGCCTTTTATTTATGTTAGACATAAATAAAAGACAGAAATGTAATACACAAACTTGTAAATATCGATAAAATACACAACTAAAATACGTTCTGTTTGTCGGAAAGAGTTTAGTAACGGACCATCAGTGTGAGACCTTTCTACCTACACGTTTAAATAATAAGTATCCTGTATTTTAGCATATTAAAGCTAAACTACCTATACAATAAATTTAAAAAAATTAACAATGCGTTCATAAAAATAACGTACGTAATGATGTTAAAGAGTGGAAACAGTTTTAGGTGAAAAAAACATTGATAATTTGGTTTATAAGGACGGAAGTCCTTTATTTCCGTAGTTATTCATCAGATCCCATCATAATTATAAAGGCCCAACTAGTTTCTACAATCTTTTAAATAAAATAAAACAATTAGCAATACGGTTAACCAAAGTCGGAGATATAGCTTAATATCTCCGACTTTGGTTAACCGACCATCACTAAAAAAACCTAAGTAATTGAGAACCTCGTCTTTGTTTAAACGGTTAAAACTACCAAGCATGAAAAATAAGTTTAGCTTTTAGCACTAAATTGATACATGCACAGTACAAAATAGTATTTTTAACCTATCTACTTGGTTAGAGTCGAAATGGTAGAAATATTATCACTTCAGGAAGTCCAGTTACACAAAAATCCAAATTATTTGTAGGAAGTTCAACAGAATTAAATAAAATCGTTCAGAAAAACCAAAAGCCTGCGATTTCTAACCAACGCTTTCACAATTTCAAAAACTAACTGAAAATTAAAATAGATACCTTCCTAAAATTTTCGTGAGAAATTGTTACATTTTAACCACTACGATCCCACATTTCAAGCTCTCCACAGTTTTATCCAAACAAAAAATTTCAATAAAACTTCACGTTCTTTCAACGGCAAAGTGCAATGAACCAACTTGTTTTGAAGCGACAGCGCTATCTGTTATTGAGTAGCAGAACTGATAAAAATAAACTACATAACCAAAAGCCTTAAAATTATTGTAAAACTAACATTTAAAAGCTATTTTAATACGCTCAAAATAATGTTTCTGAAGTTTTTTGTTTATTATTTAAGCTATATTTTATAATTGCTAGATTTTCAACTTGGTGGAAATATGTTTCACTTTTTCCATAATACCCACATACGAAATCCTATTTCATGTAAATAAAACAAAGCAAAAACCATTGTTTTGGTGTATTCACGTATTCAAAACTCATTTTACATTTTTTTTAATTCACTCCACAGGTTATTAAAAGTGTTGTAGCTACTCACCGATAGATGGCAGCAGCAGTAGTATTCTTGTATTTCTTATTGGATTTTATCGTGCTCGTAAACAAACCGAGTGCGAACAGATATTGAATCACTCCACTATTTTTCATCTCGTATCGGCGTTGTAAACAAAAATAGGATTATGGTTTCTTAATTTTTGTTAGCTTTAAAACATTTACTGTTAAAAATTAGTGCGAACAATTAGTTTATTCAAATTCGATGTAGATAGTCATAGATGCGTATATAATTATAAAGGTTACTTAAAGCATTATTTTATTGTTCTAATCAGAAATACTATGATAATTTTCTAGCAACTTTTTGTCAAATGTGAAGATTTCTTGTTTAGTAACAAGAAATCTTCACATTTGACAAAAAGTTCAAGAAGATTTTTTTTTTTCTTCTAATTTGCTATCGTATACTTATGTAATATTATCTTTCAAAAGATCGCTCGCAACCTCTTGCATTACATTTATCCCTGTTATGCCCTCCATGGTGCAACGTGTAGGGTTCGATCTCGCGACCCCCTTACTCGACAGCCCGACACCTTAGCCGTCAGCTAGGGAATTTAGGAACAAAAGCCAGTCAATCAATCATAGTCGTATCTTTAAAAAATGTCAATGTTTTTGGCTTAAATATTAATTATTTAGTACTGTTTCACGTTTATTTCCGAAAATTTTTTTACGGGACCGCCCCAGAAGAATGATTATTTTTTTCGAGAGTGTGTATGTACCATTAACTTATGAGGTGTATAAATGTGTGTATGTGTATTTTGTGTACGTCTTAATTGGGGGAGTGACATATGATAATATTTATAATAAATATCGCATCTGCAAATTAGTACAAAATAAAGAAGAGGGGAAGGTTTAAAAAAAAAATTATAACAAAATGGTATTAAATAAAAGCTACTAATGAGTCAATTCTATATAACCAAACAGCTTGAAATAAACAAAATCATTTATGTGTTTACACAGTCGGGTTTTTTGTATTATTTTTATAATTTTCTTTTCACATAAGTTTATTTGATTTTGTGTAGGTAGATGTAAATTTTCCATAAGGAAAAATAATTTATGTTGTAAAATTATTAGATAAAACTAAATCATTTTATAACATAAATTAAAGTAGCATTTTGTTTATGTCTGTGTGACCGCGTTGTTTTTATTAAACAGATTTTCACGCGGTCTTCACCATCATTATAGGGAATTTATTCCGAAAAGTTAATGTGGAAGTCTGAAAGTGGCACTGGTGACTGAAAAGTTGTGCTTGTGCCGAAATCGGTTGTCATGGTATGGGCATGTGATGCGGAGGAATAAGGAAAATGTCGTGAGGAAAGTTTTGAGTATGAATGTCGATGGCTATAAGAGTAGGGGAAGACCAAAGAAACGATTCATGGACTGTGTGAAAGATGATATGGCTAGAAAGGGGTGACTACCGAGATGACGACTAATAGAGAAGTATGGAAGAAAGGGACATGTTGCGCCCACCACAAATAAATTTGGATAGGGCAGGAGAATGATGATGACATTCATATGAAACTTACATAATGTAATAAAAAAAAAATCTATGCGATGAACTACCTCTTTTTTCATGAGGTTCTGGGTTTGATTCCCGGGTCGGGCAAAGCGTATTTGGGTTTTCTATCTGGCATTTCTTAGCAGCCCGGAGTATGGATATGTGCCCGGTTGTGCAGGATCGCCCCTATTACATAGAACTTAAACATAACTGGCGAAATGTAGGTGTACACCTCTGCCCAACCCTTTGGAGAAACAAGGTGTGATGTTATGTTTGTATGTAAATCTCGATGAACCGTGCGAAGAAGGGAAACCACGCTAGTTATTAAATAAAATCATTCTCATACTTCCTTAGATAAGATCGATATTCCACACAAATAACGCAAGTATCTAGAGATAGTCCCCCCCTTCTCCAATAAGTGGCTAGAAACTAGTTTCTCGTGGATATTGGATAAGTTTCCCGGCACCGCTTGTAAGCACGGCAACCCATCACCAATCGGCCGTAGACAGATACTTTACAGTGTTTACTACATGACTGCGGCAAAGCCAAAAAAGAAAGGTTATGTGTTTGACTGAGATGAATGTCCGTCCCTATGTTTTTGATTAATGATATGTCGTTAGATTCGTCTTTATTGTGCGAGTGGTACTTACCCATATTAAACTTATAAAAAATCTAACTGGATTTTTGGCACAAAAAGGGGAACTTACTTATTTAAATAAAATCTATCAAAACCAAGGGTTTTAAAAGGTGATAAAAAAACTATAAACAAATTATAGTTTGTTTAAATGTAATTTGGAATGAGAAATGATAAAAAAACTATTCCGAAGATTTGGAGTGAGTGAGTATGAGGCCGTTGTCACCCGATTATAAGTGGGTAAATAATCTAATTTAGGTACCGTCTAATAATCCTAACTATAAAGTGTAAAATAAAAAAAGTTAATATAAAAATATATAAAAACTCGACTGCGTAAAAACTGAACTTTAAAAAAAATAGAAACAAGATTTATTTAACTTCATACTATAAACAATCTCTTGCAGTCGGAGGCATCTTCTTAAATTTAACATTAAAGAGCTATTATTATTATTTCCTTTATTAATTTAGATACATACTAATTATATTTTTAAATATCAGAATATAAAAAATATATAAAAACATTTAAAAATATAAAAAAATAGTTGTCCACCGGTATCGGGAGCAGGGTCCAAGCTACCGGTGGCTGCAGAGATAGGAACCTCCTCACGATGCGAGCCGTATCGAGGAGTACTGCCTTCTGAATCAGGCCCTTGATCCAACCACCTAACGAAAGCCTCGAAAGCTGTTGCTCGAGACTTTCGGCCATCAGGCCATTGGCCGATACGACAATCGGCACAATGATAGCCGAGCTCACATTCCACATGTCAACAACCTCGTGTGCTAAGTCAAGATATTTTATTTGTTTCTCTTTCTCAGCTTTATTATTATTATTTATGTTTATTAAAAGAAGGTAATTACAACTTATAAACTAAGCCCCACAAAACCGTAGTACTGGTTTGACTGTGGGGTCGGTGAGCCTCTATCCATTACACTCAATAAACTTTTACTTAAAACTAATTATTGTTTATAGGTAAGTAGCACTTTAAAATAATTCTAAATTTTAATTTTAATTTATTCTTAAAACTATTTTTATTAATTTCACTCCTTATGTCAGCTGGCAGACTGTTCAATAAATATGGTATTCGTTTTTTAGGGTTCTGCCACCGTAGTAATTAGTAACTCTGGGTACATTGAATTTGCCAGCAGCCATAGATCGTGTGTTATGGTTGTTGATTACATGAGTTAGGTTATGCTCTTGGGTACCATGGTGGTTAACTGCTAAAAGATACTTATATTTGTAACTGATCGGTAGAATTTTACATATTTTAAATAGTTTCCTATAGTCTCCTTTACAACCGTTTCTGGTTTTTTGTGTAACAAGTAGTTTCAAGAATCGAATTTGAAGAGCTTCTAATTTATCCAAGTTAGTTTGAATGTTAATCCGTAGCTGTCAAGAGCATAACTCATAATGGAATCTACTAATGACATGTATATACATCTTAATATGTTAAAAGGAACCTTAAAGCTTAGGTGGTACATTTTACTTAATAAAATTCACACGGTAGGAGCGCGCGGTGAGGTAATCACGGAACCATGGATTCAGTGGTTACATGGATTACCTTCGACTGCATGAGATTTTGTGCATAGTATTAAGTTCTAGTTATACAATATTAGTTTTAGTATATGCGAAACCCGAAACACGTGTCTAGTATTTTTATGCAAAGAATCTATGTACAAAATTTCAAAACTGTATCATGAAAAATCACAACTAAACACAGTTATAAGGTTGTTATGTTACCGGGTTGTCCGTACAAAAACATGCTAACGGCGCCCCCGCGCCTCCAGGGTCGTCTTGCGCTCATTGATAATAATTTGGCAGTAGGTACCTTACCGTACGACGATTGTATTGTAAGTAATTAAATGGTGATAACATTTTCCATCACACTTCAATATTTTTGGGACAAAATATAACACGGTGTAAAATTTATTGAAATCGATTCAGTTCCTTATTCTGAACAAACTATATTCAGGTTTCGCATATACTAAAAGTAATGTTGTATATTAGTGCATAGTTTAGTTCTGTATGGTGCCACACGTAAAGAATAGCACCACCCTATTTCTTCCCGTGGGTGTCGTAAAAGGCGACTAAGGGACTTACTAGAGAATAGGCAGCAGCGTTCTCTATGTATTTTCACACCATACTGCGATCGCCAACCCGCCAGTCATGCGTGACGATTATGGCAACCCCCCCCCCCTCCTTTGGGGGAGGCCTATGTCCACCAGTGGACGTAATATAAACATAAAAAAAAGTTTAAGTATTTCCACAACAGTAACAGTATCAGCAACCAGCAGTAGCAGTATTTTTTTTTGTTGTTTTAACTTACAATGTCAACATATAATACATAATTGGATTGCATATTTCTATCTTGTATTACTTAGCAAAGTTTCTTGTAAAGTCAGGGAGATTATTTTTTTATCAAATTGACCACCCACAGTACCTACTAACTTAAATTGTTCGTATTAACAATTCAAATCACAACTGTCATGCTTTGACAGTTGTATAAAATGGCAACGACACACTAAATTGACGTAATGTGTCAATATGATAAGCAATTAATATTCCTGACCGTACATTTTAAAGATAGTTTTGTTTTGTTTTGTCCACACTAGAATGTTCTTTCTTATTATTGTATAACCAAGGGATATCGGAGATACTTTATTTTTTTGACCAACTTTATTTTTTAACCCACCTGTAACAACAATAAATTATATCCTACTAGCTTTTGCCCGCGGCTTCACCCGCGTGGAGGTCGGAAATTATCCCACGGGAACGTACCACCGAGATAAAAAGTATATTTTGTCCTAACCCAGGTCATGGTCTACCCATATGCAAAGTTTCATCTAAATCCGTTCAGCCATTTTAGCGTGAAAACGTAACAAACAAACAAACTCACTTATTACATTTATAATATTGGTTAGGATTCTAAAGCGAAACCATGAATCGAAAACTAGTAATCTGTTTTCATTATTGTACAGCTTTAACATAAGCAATTAGCATGTTACAACATGCATCTTCATGAAATGAAGAAATTAGGTATACCCAACTGTCAATTAAAAAAAAATAAGTTATCTGTTGTGATTAGTGGATCAAATTGACTTAAGACTTGACTGATCAAAACAAATAAACATTCTTTAAAAGGGATTAAGATAGATAACAGACAATAATGATTCAAAGTAGTAATTTCTCGGTATGGCTGTCCATACCAAGAACGGAACACGTGGATGCGATATTTAATTCTGCTTATAGTATATACTATAGGCAGAACTAAACAGAATTTAAACAACGCTTCCAAATAAAATAAAATATAGTTCCTCTACATCAATCAAAAAAATAAAACGAAATAAATTAAACGTAGGTACCGTATCAGACACCCACATCAGCTCGCGCGACAATTCCCTTCACACAGCCCAAGTAATTATCCCGAAGCAATCGAATTACTTTAACATCAGAGAAGTATGAAGACATGTGCTCTCTTCAAGCAATTAGCCCCCGGGGGGAGGGTCCATTCCCCCCGTTGCCAAGGGGGGAACCCGCACAATTCCGCCAAATCATCTTCACCCCGGTTTTACTGATGAAGATATGTAAATGCGAGGTATTTTGTCGTCGACTACGACGGTCCAGTTCAACCTTTTAGTTTTAGGTTCTACAATAGATAGTTGAGAATATATCGGTTTTGTTACACGTGTATGGTTAGAATATTTAGTTTATCTTATTTACTTGTAACTATTGACATAAATATATATTTCTGTATATATATATTTCTGTTTAAACAAAAAAATCCAACCTAAAAAAAGGACACTTAAGCGTCGAAGTACTCGTCCGCATCGCTGTCATCCGGAAACGTGCCCAGAAGACTGGCAGCCTTGCCACGTTAAATGGCAGTGCTAATTCTTTGGCCAAAGAAAGAGCCAGCCTTCTGATCATGTGAAGTGTCGATCAGTCGGCGAGAAATTTCCTTAAAAAGGAGACGCGCACTCGGGCCCCGAGTGTTTCGACCACAAATGGCTCAAAACTACTTACCCATAAGATTACAGTATTTGCGCCGCTTGAGGGTCTCAGCAGCCGCAGCAGCGGAGCTAGCACAGCCAGCCGTGCTTAGAACATGAGATGGCGCATGGGTGTCGACTCAAGTTGCGTCCCACACCAGAGGCCTACCCACCTTCCAAGGCATTGTGAAACTTCATGCCGTCTGGTCTCTTCCCATCGTCACATACCAAGCCGTTTGGTTCTACACCGCTTTTTTTGTTTATCTCGTTAGTACCTAGTGTAAATAGTTAGAAAGAAAAAGAAAGAAAGAAAATACATTTATTTAGCACATACTAAAAGGCACACAATTTAATATACAGCAGATAAAAAGAATTATAATAAAAAATACACGTGATGCATTGTATACACGGTGATTTTTAATTCACTGTTAACCGTTCAGGGCGTGAAAGTACTCATGATTATGAGCAACTTTCATTATGAGAACAACTCTGAAATATCGAAAAAAATATCAGCTGTTTGATACAAAAATGCAATATTACCAGATGAAAAAGTATGAAACAGATTTTATTTTTTTGCTATTTCGTAGTTGGTCCCATAGTGAAAGTTGTTTATAATCATGAGTACTTTCACCTGCTGAGCATAAAGTCCTGGATTCGATTCCCAGGTCGGGCAAAGTGTTATTGGGATTTTCTATTAGGAATTTCTCAGTATCAGCCCGGAGTCTGGATTTGTGCCCGTTTGATGGCAATAGGCTCGCCCCCTATCACGTGGGACTTAAACACGACTCGTAAATTTTTATATGTGAATGTATACGTAAATCTAAGTAGGAGCGGTGTGTCCTAATACATTTATTTGCTTAAAAGGACACTTTTTCACTAGCTATGATACAAAGCTTGTTAAGGGGATGAGATAATGTACCCGCAAAATTAAAATTTTCTTAAGTTTTTTTTTGCAATTTGCAGGTCTGTGTCAGGTTGTAATATAAATGTTGATTTAAATATGACTCGCGGCCGTAACACTTAAGGCTTTACAGAATTATAATCATTAGAATCAGCAATACAACTCTCTAAGTTCATAGAATCCTATAGAATTACTATTTCATGAAAACAATCACCGCGAATCATATTTAGATCAACATACAACCTGATGACATGCAACCTGTTTTTAATTCTTTTTACATATTATGGTATAGTAATTTTATTCTAGGTGCATCGTCTTCACATATAATCATATTTATAACTAATGTACTCAAACAAAATTTTGTAAAACATTTTTAAAAGAGTAACGGTGGAGTTTCTTGCCCATTCTTCTCCATACGAAACTACCTTTTGGAACGGGCAACTAGAATCAATTCTATTTTTTTGTAAATTTTGACGTTCATAAGTGCCTCTTATGTGCCTATTTGAAATAAATAATTTAACTTTGATACTGACCTGCAAATTGGAAAAAACGTAAGAAAATTTGAATTTCGCGAGCTACCGTGACGCTTTGCCTTAAAGAAAATAAACTATTTGTATTGGTTTACATAATGTCGTCTATAAATTCTTCCGTAGTAGGCCTGTTCAGTAACTGTGTGTTTCACTGTCTCTTTCTCTTTGTAATTGTTACTTCTTAGTCTACATAACATAACATCACACCTGTATCCCCCGCAGGTGTAGGCAGACGGTGTAATAGTATTCAGGGTTACTGGTAACTCGACGTATTCCTTGCACGACGTCATAGTAGGGTTAAAATGCAACAAATTAAACCACCAAATGTTCTACCGAAAGTCAGTAGTTTTGAGTATTTTTTTTAAAAAGCAATGATACAAATTACGAAAAATAAAATGTTTAATTAGGGATCTCTGGCAAAGTTTTAGACATTTTTGAGCTTTTAATTATTAACAAAGATCTGCTACGTGTATAGTCGCGCCGTAAATCATTATAAAATTGGATTTTTCATAAAACAACTAAAAACTTAATTAACTCAAAAACTACTGAATTTCGATAGAACATTTGGTGGCATAATTTGTTGTATTTTAATTCTATTATGACGTCCTGCAAGAAATACGTCGAGTTGCCAGTCACCCTGTATAGTTATGTTATGCCTGCGGCTTCGGTTATGTTTATGACTGAGTGGCTTGTGGTTACGTAATAACAGCAGCACGGCTCGATCGATCAGGTTAAGCTGCGCTTTCCGTGGTTGGTCTATGGATGGGTCACCATCTTTACATACCAACACCCTACCGTGCCTCGGAAAGCACGTTAAGCCGTTGGTCACGGCTGTCATTTATAAATCTGTCACAGTTGTTACTGGTCGTCAGAAGCCCAAAAGTCTGACAACCAGTCTTACCAAGGGATATCGTGTTACCCAGTAACTGGGTTGTGGAGGTCAGATAGGCAGTCGCTCCATGTAAAATACTGGTATTCAGCTGCATCCAGTTAGACTGGAAGCCGATCCCAACATAGTTTGGAAAAGGCTAGGCTGATGATGAGTTATGTTTATGTCCCAAGTAATAGGGGACGACCCTTTTGCCATCAACTAGACACGAACCCCGACTCAAGGTTAAGGGAAATTCAATTTTATTTTTTCTAGTCGTTAATAATTCAATTAACTTAAGTTTTATCAATCCAAGTCTTAGCCACGACATAACCATGCCCTAGTAAACGCAACAAGATATTCTATTATTACCTGCCAAGAACATTCACTTAATTATGTTCACTACAAAACAAGGTTAGCCGGTACGACTACAGTTTGTAACAAGTGTGCGCTTCTATTAATCATGTCGGCGGGTCGTTTCTCGCTAAGACAGCCCTGTGGGGTAACCTGAGAATGTATGTTTGTGTTTATGCTCTTTTTGCATTTGGGACCGTTTGCGACCGGTTGGAACCGTGCACCTAGCTTCTGACGTTTCATAAGTGCCCATGTAGGTTTATGTGAAATAAAATATTTTTATTTTGATTTTTGAAATTTAAACCATAAAGCTACAAACAAAATAATTGTCATGGAAAATTCAAATATTCACAAAACCAGTACCTATAATTTCCTTATGTCACAGAAATCTTAGTATTGGTCAAGAGGCTATGTTTCAGTAGTAATTGACACACTAAACTGTTGTTAAACCTACAAATGACCGTTCTCCTCAAACAATTTAGTCGATGCTCGGCGTAGCCGCCTACGCTTTGTCTACGGTGCTATGGAGCTACGGATTCTCGTAGCAAGTGTCCTGGGGGTTTACTCCGAAGACAAATCCGAAGTGTCCGCCGAACGAAACGGGTGAACGGATTCTGATAAAATTTGGCAAATGGGTAGAACATAACCTGGGTTAGGATTTTTATCCCGATATTCCCACGGGATCGAGACTTATGTGGGTGATACCGTGGAGCGCAACTAGTAGTTAATATTTCTTAAATTCTGGACAATATAAAAAATTGACGATCAAAGTGGAATGGCTCCTGCGGAACAACCATGTTGACAGGGTGAACATTTTGTTCTTAAGTCAAACGTGTACTATCGCGGGCATGCAAATGGGACCACTTTCAAAACAAAATCCCATGCTCATGATGACCACATCTGTTTACCGTTTTTGCGTCGACCAATAAAATAAAATAAATCTTAGGCTCTGTTGCAATGATCACAGATGTCTGACGTCACACGTTTTCACGGTTTTTTTAGGGTTCCGTACCCAAAGGGTAAAACGGGAACCCTATTACTAAGGCTCCGCCGTCTGTCTGTCTGTCTGTCCGTCTGTCACCAGGCTGTATCTCATGATCCGTGATAGCTAGACAGTTGAAATTTACACAGATGATGTATTTCTGTTGCCGCTATAACAACAAATACTAAAAAATAGAATAAAATAAATATTTAAGGGGCTCCCATACAAGAAACGTGATTTTTTTGCAATTTTAATAGATAATGGTACGGAACATTTCGTGCGCGAGTCCGACTCGCACTTTTTTTTAATTTACAAAAACAAGAGGCGCAGCAAAAATCTGCTGCGGCGATGCTATTGGTTGATGACCGTAGGTACGCGTTACTGTAGCGGCCGAGAACTGTAAGCAGGAATAGTCCTGACGATGGTCCGATTTGCATGCCCGCGATAATACATTAACTGCACAGTTATCAACCCCATCCCAATTTCACACATAAAGAAGAAGAAAGAAATAGTAGATTGTGTCATAAGGGACCAAAATAATGTATTGAGGGCGAGAGCAATTTTTGAATCCAGAGCGAAGCGAAGGAGTAGAATCCTAAGCGTAGCGAGGGATTCAAAGGACGTCGCTCGAGGTTAAATAATTTTGGTACCGTGTGGCACACTCTGCTTTTCATCCCCCTTTATGAGAAAAATAAATAAGAGATGCATTTAGTAGTGACGAATATTTATATTTACATAACCAAATTACAAGTTTATATTAATATTAGATACGTTTTCGCAATTTTGGAAGTATAATGTAACTGTTTTGTTGGGAACAGAAAATGTGTTTACTTATTTTTATCTCTAGGGTTTCGTAATAACTTCAGACTGCGGATTTTTTTTAAGCGGCCAGGACTTTATTGAAGCAAATTGCGTTCAAACTTTGTAATTAAATAGTGTTCCAAATTCAAACGTCATTTCGTCACTGTTATTAAGTGCGCCAGAATGACCCATTTTGCTCGCACTTATCGAGGAACCCTTCGGCTATTTTCGAATAGATGGGATGAAAACTCTAAAAACTATTGGATATTTGTTTAAAGAAATACAATAAAAATAATACATACATGCCATTTTTTTACAGAGACAATCGCTGCATCTCCAGTTCAGACGGGCGTCTCAACCGCAGCGTGCGCCCGCCAGCCTGCCACCACCACGCTCGCACCCACGTACCGAAGATCATTATCTGCCACGAGAAAGTTGGGAGGAATCTAGTTAGAACACATCCCTCCCCCCCGCCACCCGCCACCCTAGAAGCCTTAACTTGTTATAACCAGTTTAAGCCAGTTCAGTTTAGTTGGGCACCTGCGATACAAGGCAAACTCCATGGTTTGTCTTGTGTTGTTGTCCAGGAGGTTGTTTTGACTGGTTCGTATGTATTAGTATGTTTTGTTTTTAGTTGTTGTTCTGTTTTGTGGTGTATGCAAGCTGTAGGATGGAAGGTGCATAATAATCTTGGGTAATCATTAACCAAGCGTATCAAAACAGCGGTCAATCATTTGAGCAACGGTATTCCAGGGTCTTATTAGGGCCCCTTAAGGGGTCGTGGCCGTGGCACATAGGCATCTGAAGGAACCCGGGTGGGTTTTAGTCAGTAAAAGTCTGATACTTCTCCCGCTCGGCCCAGAGCCGGAGAAGTTATTTGATAATTTACCACCCAAAAAAAAGGTCTTTTGGTACTCGGGTTTTTTTGTTTTTTTAATATTTTATTTCTATATGTTAATCACACATCAATTATTTATTTTATTTTATTTATTATTTACTTCTGTATCTATCCGAGACATCACAGCGGAATACCAGCGCTGCGGCACTTATTTTTAATCGTCGCAGCATCATGCTGAGATCCCTAGTAGCCTTTTGGCCTCGTACAGGATTTTGTTTTTATTTTCATTTTCATTTTACTTTGTTTTTTTTTTGTTTTTGTTTTTTATGTTTCTAAGAGTGTGTTTTTTTGGTCTTAGTTGTTTTAGTGTGTCTTAGTGTAGTGGTCTTAGTGTTTTTTTTCTCTCTTTAGATTATTTTTTGGTCATCACTCATCATCATCATCTGCCTAGCCTTTTCCCAACTATGTTGGGGTCGGCTTCCAGTCTAACCAGATGCAGCTGAATACCAGTATTTTACATGAAGCGACTGCCTATCTGACCTCCACAACCCAGTTACTGGGTAACACGATATCCCTTTGTAAGACTGGTTGTCAGACTTTTGGGCTTCTGACGACCCGTAACAACTGTCAAAGATCTACAAATGACAGCCGGGCCAACGGCTTAACGTGCTTTTTGGTCATCAGTAAACTAGTCAATTAAGTTTTCAATTATGTTGATTTTTTTCAGGCTTCGATAGGCCAGGTTGGTTTGATAAAACTTAGTAAATTATTTCGTCGGTATGTATCACGGAGACATAAGTAGACGCTTATTAATTCCATAAACAATTTGCTCGCCATTGTTCTTTATTTATTAGTTATTTATTTGAACTTCTCGCATACAATGAGGTACAAAGGCGGACTTAATGCCTTATGCATGCTCTACCAGTCAACCAACCAATTTACGGATAAATCGTAAAGAAATTTAGAAAGAACCACCCGTTCTTTCTAAATTTCTTTACGATTTATCCGTAAATTGTAAAATTATATTTATTGTAACAGAATTTTTTAAACAAATTTAATTATTATTCCTTTATTCAATTAAATAGGTACATATAAATTATATTTTTAAATATTAGAAAATAAAAAAATATAAATTAAAAAAAAAATAGTGGTTCGCCGGTATCGGGAGCAGGGTCCAACCTACCGGTGGTTAGGGTTCCAGAGATAGGGACCTCCTCACGATGCGAGTCGTTTCGAGGAAAAAAGGATTAAAAAAAAAACATTTTCATTCATTTTTTTTTTCATATGACGATTAATAAAATTATTATTTCCTTTATTAATTTAGATACATACAAATTATATTTTTAAATATCAGAATATAAAAAATATATAAAAACATTTAAAAATATAAAAAATAGTTGTTTTTGTTTTAGTTAATTATTATTATTATTATAACCAATGAACGAAGAAGAAGAACCACTCATTTATATACTATCTGCGAAACTACTATGAAGCTGTTAGCCACCTCAAGATGCGTTCAAGTTAACTCATCTGGTTGATAATGTAAAACACATTCTGTTTTATTGTTTGCTACAAGATACTGCCTATCCCTACACTATGAAATGGGGCTGACCTAAGTATCATTACTATAAAACAGTTAGCCCAAAATATGCCCAAAAATTCTTCCCACCTACAACATGTTCTGACCCTAGCTCCCCAAGGTCGCCAGTCTGGAGCTCGTAAAATCTTATTTTCCACACAATCCGTCTGCCGCCTTATCTCTCGGATTAGCCCCACAACCTAGCTTGAATTATTAACATAATCTGATTAAAGCCTTTCGTTTATCTTTAAGCTATGTTACGAAGGAGGCTAGTAGTTATACTTTCCAGTTTAATGTGGGTAGGGTTTTAGTTTATTTTAAGTGACTTAATGGTGTGTAGGGTTCCGTAGTCAACAAGGAACCCTTATAGTTTCGCCATGTCCGTCTGTCTGTCTGGCCCCAGCTTAGCTCAGAGACTATTATTACTAGAAAGCTGTAATTTAGCGTGGGGATGTTAATCATGCCGATAAATATAGATAATATAAAGCGGTTAAATAAAATCTTGAAATTTTTTAAGGTACACGTAAAGAGGATATAATATTTTTTTTTCTAGTGTATCCCATGGTGTGGCGTATCATTGGATAGGCCGTTCAAAAGTATCACGGGTCTGTGAAAAACATTTTTCGATTCAGGAATCCGTTTGCGTAGATTTAAGCTTTAAAATTAATTTTAAAAAAAATTATGTTACAAAAATCATGGCAGTAGTAAATATAAAGAAATTAAAACGAAAACTATCACAACTAAGTAGGCTTTACAAATTAACGAGTAATAGTCGACCAACTTATATTTGCAGTTGGAGAATCGATCTATACATTTAACGATGTATGGGAGAACATGTTTTTGAACTACAATATTACGTTTGTTTTTGGGATAAATTCATCACAACTACGGAACCCTTCATTGTGCGACCCGACACGCACTTGGCTTGTTTATCATACTATTCTGGGATATAGATGCCACTTTATTTCAATATTAGGCTTAACTATTCCACGGGGATTTTGGGTGACTTAAATTTCTACCTACACGATGCATCTTGGTGATAAAATGAGCATTGAAAACCATGCTTTCTAAATGCGTTTACAAATCAGATTAACTTTAAAAGTACATACATACTCTGTGTATTATGTAATTGAAAAGTCAAATTCGTTCACGTCAAGTCGAACAAGTCCATAAAACACAAAATTATATAATTATTTATAAGTGGGTTCTAAAATAAAATATCCAGGTAAGATTTATCCCATTCTAAAATTATATCATTATTTATAAGTGGGTTGTAAAATAAACTATCACTGGGGTAACATTTACCCCATTCTAAAATCGCACCTATGAAAACGAACTCGTAAATGAATGGCTGAAATTCCTTATTTTTCCTTTACCCGAATAATTTGAAAGTGAATGGGAGCCGGTTCAATACTGCGGCTCATTCGTAGTACAGTACGCCACACAACAACGCGGCAACGTAAAGAAAAAGAACTACGCGCTACGTCGTAGCTCTGACGTCACGCCTACGCTGGCTACGCTCGTAGCATATCACTGTTTTGAACAAAATATCACTTGCTTTTTATCTTTGACTGACGGGTATTGTCCGTATTTTTATTAACTATATATTTTAACGGAGTTTCTTGTCAATTTTTATCCACAGAACTTTCTATATTATAGCACTAGAGTGGTTAATTAAACCACGTGATTGCCATCCAATCTAAGAAGGATCCAATCTGTGGAGTTTTTTGCCCGTTCTTCTCCATAGGAACCTACTACGCTTTGGAATGGGCAACTAGCTTCATATTTCTAAATGACCGACTCCTTGACAATTCAAAAGTGCCTGTAAATGGTTTAATTGCAATAAATGCTTTGAGTTTGAAAATAAATAAACAATTAAAGTAGAAAACCAAACTACAACTAAGTAATGAAAAGTAAATGTAACTTTCTGAGACTGCAGTTTCTGAAACATGGATTTACAACGGTTCAATTTATATTGATTCACTAACTTAGGGAAAGGTACACCCTGCCAGGGTTGCGAGGAAGAAACACGGGTGGGTAAACAAAAAAAAAAATATTGTAAGATGTAAAAACTTATTCTTTTTATTATCTGTCTGCTCTGATTATTATGTAGGTAGTCGTCCATAAAGCTCGTTAGCAAAATACCACACTATAACAACAGTCCATAATAATAAAATTCCTTTCCATCAGTGCAGGCCAGTTTTCATTAAGTCCATCTGCAGATTCCTTGAGAACCGTGCCAGGAATACGTCTCCTATATTACAAGGCTATGCATTCTACCGACCAGTTCCATTTGGCACCTGGAACATTTTACACAGTTTGGAAACAATGGGTCTTCTTAAAATGGACGGAGGTACGCGATGCTTAAGGTATGTTCAGATTAATGAATAATTTAACTGAAATACAACACCACAGTCTTGGGTATTAGTCGAGCTGGGTAGTGGTTTGGGTTCTAGGCGCATCACGTAGGCACGTAAACACGAATTTTACGCAATCATGCGAAAGCGCCTCCCATGCGGCGGGTAGCACCATCAGCCTCTTGGTCACCGTGGCCGATTGGGTCTAATAAGGTCTAATCCTCGGGCACTGGACCAGTTCAAAGTATTGCCTTTTGTTTCTTGTACCTATTCCATATTTGATTATTGATGTTGTATTGTATTTGATTACAAATTGTATTATTTTGACATTATTATTAATTATTACCAAAATTTGCCAAATGTATGTACTAACACTAGTGTTTAAGATATATGTGTATGTAAATTACTAACAAATTGGATTTCATGATCTGGAAAAAATAATAATTTGATTTGATTAGTTAAGGTTTTATGGCGATTGCTTGTTTGGAACTTTGGAAAATTCTACGTAAAGATAACATCACGCATGTCATCACCATCATCATTTCAGCCGAAAGACGTCCACTGCTGGACATAGGCCTCTCCCAAAGAGGGGGGGGGGGGGATTTGGGAGGAATACTCCGAATAGACCCAATAACTTGGCCCGGAAATCCGAATAGACCCAATAACTTGGCCGGGAATCCGAATAGACCCAATAAGTTGGCCCGGGAATGCGAATAGACCCAATAACTTGGCCCGGGAATCCGAATAGACCCAATAACTTTGCCCGGGAATCCGAATAGACCCAATAACTTGGCCCGGGAATCCGAACAGACCCAATAACTTGGCCCGGGAATCCGAATAGACCCAATAACTTTACCCGGGAATCCGAATAGACCCAATAACTTGGCCCGGGAATCCGAATAGACCAAATAACTTGGCCCGGGAATCGAACCGACCATTACATCGAAGCAATGTGTTAGTAACAATATTTCTTAATAACTAAGTTAGTAAACTTAACCTAACACTGCCCCATAGTTATGAGAATCCCTACTACAAGCTCAACACCGATGTGGAAAGCTAGCAGCAGCGATTCACACACAAACAGTCCAGTTTGCTCGCGACACACTGCAGTATAATGTTGGGGCTGGCCCGCACCCGGCGCACCAGGGAGGCGCATCTTTTTCGCATCGTAGCGTAGAAGTAATCGACACCAGCTTCAGCAAACATACCCTATGCGCTACAGAAGCGAAACAGCCCCATCAATACCCGGAACGCATTATTATATTGAATGCGATGGGCTCTGTACGACTTTTGAGTGTAATCTATATAGCTACCAAACGAAAAAAACTTGAAAAGATTTAAGGAGTATTTTTTTACTGTTGTAAATAAAATGCAGTCTTAGTAGGTACGTAAACTACACGACCACGATATTGTGCACAGCCACTTACACCTCTCACGCCCGACTCACCACGGCTGCGTACGATGCGTGCGACCCTGTTGCGTACCGAGCGTGAACGCATGGGGTTGTCTTAGCTTGCTGCGTATTTTTAACCGACGCCGACGGGTAGAAATAACGGACGATCGGCGACTGTTCGTTACGTGTGCTCGACAAGGCGTGAAGTGCGTGGGTGCGTCTGAGGAGTATGTTGAATAAGCTGCATTGTAGGGTTATACAACGTGCCCCTACAATGGTGACATTAATTTAACAACAATTATTTAACTGTAATGTCTTACCAGTTCATTTACAAAATGTTTTTGAAAGAACAATTTTTCAATGAATCTTTAAGAAACAAAATCGCGCATTCTGTATTCACTCGGGTAGTTTCTGAGAAAAGGGTTTGTACACAGCGTGCCAACAATACGTATGGCGAGCGAAGTACCGGTAATATTATACCGAAACTTATTAATAGTCTATACCCTCAGAACTAAAAAAAATGTATTATATTACACATAAATATATCAAATGTAAGCTTAAGCAATATTACTTAAGTATTATGTAGGACTGATTGTAACTATTTAATACCTAAAGATGTTATTAATTGTATCAACAATAAGGCGTACATATAAAATATTTCATTGTATAGTTTGATATTGAGATAGACTCATGATAGCATAAGTTTAAACCTTAGTGGTCTTTGGTTGCTATTTAATACGTAATCCTGTGTTCCTTTGTATAAATGATAATAAAATACACGGGTAGGGCTAGTGACCAGTAATCATAAAAAATATAATAAGATAAAATATTATAATTCGTACAATGATACGTACAAAAATAATAAAACTCTCTATTTCCTTCAATTCGTCTACTCTTTGCATCTGATCCCCGGAAAATGACCTCTCCGCTACAGTTCTTTAAGTAAAAGTGGCTCCAAAATGCTATTTAAGAAATTTTTTAATAAATCAATAAATAATAATGTTTAATAAAATTAAAATATCTTCATAAAAAGAAAACGCGAAACCGTGTATGTGTATTAAATTAATGTCGCCACGAAAGCGGCACGTTGTATTGGTTTATTTAAGAATTATGAATACCTATTCTGGTTTTGAGCAGGTTATTCTTTTGAGGAGTTCTTCATGAAAGACAAAATAACGTTTAAACGTTAAAAACGTATGGACTTAATTTTAAGCAAACTTATAAATAAAAGTGGTAGGTATTGTCCTATGAAATAAACAACAATTGGTAACGTAATGGGAATCCTTTTCATTAAGCATAAGCAGCCTATAATGTCCCCTCCCTCTGCTGGGACACAGGCCTCCTCTCCGTGAGAGGGAGTGGGCCGTAATCCACCAGACGGGTCCTTTGCGGGTTGGTAGATGTCACATGACTTGGGTTTTTGGTTCTAGGACATGCCGGTTTCCTCACAATGTTTTCCTTCACCGTTCCGTTTTGAAGTAAAACTTCTTTACGCACGCTTGACTTGGGGAGTAAGCTGGTGAATACGTGACGAGAGCGTTACGGAAGCGAGCGAATGGAAGTTGAGAGGGAGATATAAGTTAGTGAAGATAGAAAGAGAGAGAGTTACATTTCGTATATTATTGTTACTGCAGGCCTATTGTTGTAAGTAAATATAATTAGTATTACTATTTGTAAGTTTTACTTCAGTCGTGTGGTCTAAAGCACACTCGTTTTTTTTTTTTGTGAAATTTTACATTTGTGATGAAATAATTTACACAAAGCAAAGCGCCGGGTTTGAACCTACGATAATACAACTCGTAACTCGCAGCCGTTATCACTGGGCCACCACTGCTATTTCATAACAAAAAATCATAATTCAGAATTAATTTCGCTCTACTCTTCCTCTGTTTCAAAGTAATTGGTAAATCAATTCGTTACGGAACTCAGTGGAACTCTATTCATAAAGTTATCCTCCATCATTAGACTTTCACCAATCCCTTTGTCTAACATTATTCTACGTTGGATATGCAATACACATAAAATCGGCAACAAAACAATCTTGGAATTAACAGAGCAAGCCACACAATGTCAAATCGACACAACAGGTTGTTCCGACAAACCAATAACTTACATCCATATTGTAGTCAGTAAACGAAATGCAATATAACTTTAAACTCACTTTAAGCGCTGGCAATAAAATCAAGCGTATACTTATACCTGTAAGCTGAGCGTCGCTTATCGCTCGATCAACGTAAGCGATAGTCAAACTACGCACATAAAGGACGTCGCACGCACATAAAGTGGTTATCTGTACACAGCCTTAGGCGCCTAGCCGGAATGTGGGTGGTAATTGGCAGAAGAGGAAGCGATTTACTAGTTAGGTGCATTTTCTTTACTTCCTTAGTATCACTCAAGACACAATAAATAGTTTAGCTTATTGCAGTCTACTGCTGGATATAAGCTACTCTTGAGTTGTACAATAACCGGTTCTCCAGCTTCTATTTTCCAGTCTTTCCCAGCCAAATAAAATCAAACTCAAACTCAAACTGAAATAAATGTTTCAATTAAACAAATTATAGGTACCTTTGAATTGTCAAAAGGTCGGTCAGTCACATTCACAACAGATTAAGCTAGACTTTTTTTTTGTATTTTAAAAATGTATGAACAGTTCCAAATTTTACCTATTATTAATATTTTAACTTTGTCAGCTTAGTTGGTAACTTTATTTTGCATACAGAGAGTACACCAACTTAATACCTTATGTTGCCCTCTATTAAGTGTCATATATTGTGTAGGTACATCTTTTGTTGGAAATCCTAAATCAATCCCGCCGTTAAGCGTGAATGTGACGCATATTTTCCCTCAACTTGTTCTTTCGTGTTTGTGTTTTTATTTCTTTGCGTTATGTTTACCGCAAATAAACGTATTTTCTTTCTTTTAATCAATAAATAAATTACGTATCTTCGTTCCCCAAATCGCTCTCCGCTCATAACTCACAAACACAAGAAGTAATTTGCACGAGGCGATTGTAAAGTATCGTTATGGTGATTACATTGTTACTAATCCCGCTCCGTTGTATCTAAGTCATTTGGAGTTAGTGCTGGCGCCTCAGGCAGCAAAGTAACTAAATAGATTGTGTTAGGTGCTGTTCTGAGGTACAGTTTATGTGTAAGCTATTAATTTTGTATGTAATTTTTCGTATCTTCTCTGTAGAAGACAATCCTTTTTCCAGTAGATGTATGTACCTATTTATGGATCAAATCACGTAGTCAATTATTGTGGTTTTTTTGCGTTAATGTATGTATTTTCTTAGAGATGGGGGCTAAAATAAAAAAGCTTAAGGCTCAGTGTTGCTTCTCCTGTAAAATACCTGCAAAAAAAGTTATTCGGTTACACTTTTATAAGGTATTTTTCATAATCAATTAGCATAAATGACAGCAATAAGAAAATACAAACATCTTTCGTTTAATTAAATGGTTAAAATATAAAACCAAAAAGTTAACATAACTCATAATTATAAGTTATCTGCTGTCTGGTGCAAAACCAATTTACCTACTTTATTGTATTTATTTATTGCAATCACTCTATAAAAAAACATTCCTTGACTCCAAATAAAACAACATTTTCACATAGAAGCATAACTCCAAAGTATAGTTCACATAATCCCATACACCGTACCATTTGAAGAGCGGGTGCAAGACGATTTGCAGCAGGAAATGAACCCGAACAGAGGGGGGAGTGGCACTGGCTTCACGTAGATATCTATGTGGAAATGCTTTGATATATATCAGAAATACGCGACCGAAACGACTTGATGCGATGTCAAAGGGATGTTAGAAAATGATAATATATTATATTATATAGGATATTATGTTTCTGGAGAAACTTTGAATAAATGAAGAAATAAAAATAAATTAACATTTATTTCTCTTCCACAAAGGCGCCTTAAAAATATGAATATTATAACATCCAATAGATCCTTAGTGGCTGACTGGTATCTGCACTAGGAAACCCTGTCACACAGATTACCAGGTCCCCCCAAAAACTGTATGAGTATTAAATCTCTCTTTTTAAAAGAGTAGCCGTAGAGTTTCTTGCCGGCTCTTCTCCATAGAAAACGACCAATTGGTACCGTGCACCTAGCTTCTGACGTTTCATAAGTGCCCATGCAGGTTTATGTGAAATAAAATATTTTGATTTTGAAAGATAATATTATTATTAACAAATTATTTTAACCTTTGGTAGACAAATGATCTTTAACTTAACATATTATAAATTAAAATCCATCCGGAGTTTCCAAAAAAGTGCTTTACATTTCCTTATTGTCTAGGAGTACCTACATTTAAAAAAGTATATCGATTTATTTATTTAATACTTTAACACGTTAACTGCCATGTCAGTCACCGGTGCCTGACAGACTCACTACCTGTTCAGGCCATGTCAGTCACCGGTGACTGACACCGAAGTATCAAATTCAAAAGACCGTTGTGTGCCGTCCGGCACGTCTACAGTGTTCTTTTCTGTTAGAAATGACTGACATGGCCCCAAGCAAGACATATTCAACATGGCCTTCGACTTTTATCTCTAGAACAAAAGTTATCAAGTATTATTTTGGAAAATGAAATAAAACACAATGATATTTTAAACTTATATTATTTACTGAGGTAATCACATATTTTGGGGAATTATTACGTTAAACAAACAAATGATATAATAAAAATTATTGTTTATGTTCAATATTATAACATTCTAGACAAAAATGAGGTTCATTTGGGCATTGAGGGCAGTAAGTTACAACTTGCTTGGTCTTTTTTCTGGCCAATATCCTGTCAACTGTTTGTACATTTATCTTATAACATCTAGAGCAGTATTTCCGAATTTTCTTCACAGCCAATTTTTACCTACGTGCCGGACAAAATGCCTGACACGGCGCACGGACGCATGGCGCTTGAGGATAAGGAGGAGGTCCTGGAGGTCGCCTCCAAGTCATCAAATTTGAAGGGGACCTTCCAGAAGGCCCTCAAATGCCGGGCTGCCAGCATGCACGGCATTGTGTTGGAGCTGGTGAAGAGGACGGCCACGGACGAGACGCGGCAGCTGCAGGCGAAAGTGGATCGCCTGCCGGAGGTCAGCCAGCTACACCAGAAGGTGGCTGAGGTCACGGCGAGGCCTGCCCAATCTGCCCCGGGTCCGGTGGCGACAGGCTCCTCCTCCTCCCCTGCCAGCCTTGAGGAAATGTTCCGCAGGGTTGTCATGGAGGAGAGGGCCTTAACCAGGGCCTGCTTCGCAGGCATCGAGGACCGGCTCTTGCCAGAAAAGCGGCTCCACCCGCCGCTAGCGGCGGACAAGAATCCACCGCCGAGGGAGCCGGAACCTGCGCCTCTAGCAGGCCCGGTATCGGGTGCGAAGCCCTCCAAGCAGCCTCGCAGAACTCGCAGGAGGAAGACGCCCTTGTTCCCTCCACCACCCCGTCCAACCAGTCGTGGACGGAAGTGGTCAAGAGAGGGAAGAAAAAGGGGAAAAAGTCGGCCCCCAAGCCCGCTGCGACTGCTCCTGCAGCCAAACGGGCTCCAGGAGGTTCCTCCCAAAACCGCGGCTGTCGTTGTGACCATCACCCCGGAGGCCGCGGAGCGGGGTGAAACTTACGAGTCCGTCTTAAAACGGGCTCGTCCCAATGCTGATCCCACCCAGCTGGGGATCAGCAATATCACGTGCTGCCGAACCCTAACCGGGGCTCGAATTTTCGAGTTCTCGGAGGAACGGCGCGGCACGAACGCAACAAAGTTGCAAGAGGTCATCGCGGATGCGGCAACGGTCGTCAGGCCTGTTAAGACCGCAGCCTTGGAGGTGGCCGATCTAGATGATTCGGTCACCAAAGAGGATGTGGTGGCCATCAGGCTCGGTCGCCGCGGCATGGGCATCATCCGCGTCGAGTGCCCAGTCGCCGCGGCTGGGGCCGTCCTTGCCACGACCAAGGGACGGCTGCTTGTGGGCTTCAGCTCGGCTGTGGTCCGGGCACTCGAAGAACAGCCCGTGCGCTGCTTCAAGTGCTACGCGTTCGGCCACACTCGAGCCACGTGTCCCTCCAAATTCGACTGGGGAGGCGCCTGCTTCCAATGCGGGCAGGAGGGACACAGGAGTGCCGCTTGCCGCTCCGCCGCTGCGCCACACTGCGCGGCGTGTGCTGCCAGTGGCCGCCCCGCGGCCCACAAGATGGCGGGCAGGAGCTGCAAGCCCCCCGCGAGGAAGGGCGTGGTGCCGGCGCAGGTTCGCCCTGTTGCTACCGCCGCCGCCGTCGACGCCGCTGTAGTTCCAGCGGCGGCAGCTGAGGAGACTGGTGCGATGTCGGAATAATGGTTTTCGACTATCGCATTCTCCAGGCGAACATAAACCACTGCAGAGCGGCCCAGGACCTGGTAGTGCAGGTCATGGCCGAGTGGTTGGTGAATGTGGCGGTGGTCGCCGAGCCCTACTCGATCGGTCGGTCGGGGCCCGGAGCTGTCTTCTTGGCGCGGATATGGAGAATCGCCGCGCCAAGTTCCGACTCCGTGACAGGAGGGACCTCCTCTTCTTCCTCAGCTGGCGGAGCTATCCCCCGCGGTGGGCCCATCACTGGTGGGGTGAAGTTGTCGTCCCTGCACGGGAACAGGGACTGAACCACCCCATCCAGAAAGGAGGGCTCCAGGTTCGGGAACTCTTCAGCGCATGCCTTGCGTCTGGAAGGTTCCCGAAACCGTGGAAGGAGGGACAGTGGTGCCTCCTTCGCAAGGAGGGCCGCCCAGCAGACTCCCCCTCGGCATACCGGCCCATCGTTCTGCTCGATGAGGTCGGCAAAATGTTCGAGGGGATTGTCGCTGCCCGCCTAAAGGGCCATCTGCGGAGTATCGGGCCGGACTTGTCGGACGCTCAGTTTGGTTTTCGGGCTGAGCGTTCCACGGTGGACGCGCTGGCCTGCCTTAAGGGCCAGGTCAAGGAGGCGATGGAAGCGAGGGACGGATTGTTGGCTGTGTCATTCGACATAGCCAACGCCTTCAACTCCGTTCCCCACTCCACCATCCTAGAGGCGCTCCGATTCCACGGAGTGCCTCGACACATGCGCAGTCTGCTGGCCAGCTACCTGGAGGATCGGGCGATCCTCCTGGTGGATAGGACTGGCCAAGTCCGGCGGTACGCCGTTGAGGCCGGCGTTCCGCAGGGGTCAGTCTTGGGACCTCTCCTTTGGAACGTCGGCTACGATTGGCTCTTGCGGGGAACTCTCCTCCGAGGTACGAGTGTTGTCTGCTATGCGGACGACACTGGTCGCAGGGAGGATCCACCGTCTAGGCTTAACGGTGGCGCTGCACAAGACCGAGGCCGTGTACTTCCATGGCCCTCGGCAGCGCCCCCCACCTGACGCCCACATATTTGTGGAGGGCGCCAGAATTGAGGTGAAGGCCCAGATGAAATATCTGGGCCTTGTACTCGACAGCAGGTGGCGCTTCGGTCCGCATTTTAGCGGGCTGTCGTCGCGCCTGCTGAAGGCCGCGGGCGCCCTCTCGTGGCTGCTTCCCAACTTGGAGGGGCCTAGCGCGCGATGCCGGCAACTCTACGCGAATATCTATCCTCTACTCTATCTTGAGGAGTATGGCCCTCTACGGAGCTCCCATCTGGGAGGACTCCCTCCACAGGAGGGAGAACGCCGCGGCCTTGCGGGCACCTCAACGGGCCATAGCCCAGCGTGTGGTGCGGGCCCATCGCACGGTGGGCTTTGCGGCAGCATGCGCTCTGGCCAGCACCCCTCCTTGGGAACTCGAGGCGTGGGTGCTCGCCAGAGTGTATGAATAGACGGTGGGGCGGAGGGCGAGAGGAGAACGCCCAGCCCCGGAAGAGCGGGCTGCAGTCCGGCGGGAGGCGAAAGACGCCATCGTCGTCCATTGGACGGGGGAACTCGCCACTGCAGCCTTCGGCCGCCGAACCCTCGACGCGATTGGGCCAGTCCTGCGAGACTGGCTCGAGCGGTCGCACGGGTTCCTCTCGTTCCGTATTGTGCAGGTGCTGTCCGGACACGGTTGTTTCGGATCGTACCTGCATCGAATCGGACGGGAGGAGACGCCGTCGTGCCACCACTGTGGCGCGGCGGAGGACACGGCGCAGCACACCCTCGAGGTGTGCCCGTCGTGGTCCGAGCCGCGCCACAGTCTGAACGCGGTGATTGGATCGGACCTCTCACTCCCCGGCTTGGTTAACGCCATGCTGAGGGATGAGGGCAACGGGTGCGGGGGCACCCTTACCTGTATTGCACAGGCCTCCACCAGTGTCGGACGGGAATGGCCCGGCGTTCCCGGCCATTCCCGTAGCCCCACAGTAACGGGGGGGGGCCCGCCGGCTATGTTAATATCTTTTTTTTTACTTTTATGAATGATTAGCAGTCATTGGATACATGAAGTTGCCGTTGTAAGACGATTTAAATGCCAAAGTGTATATAATATACGATAGATATACGTAAACCTATTAAAAACTTAACATTTAATATACAATATTAGTTTTAGTATATGCGAAACCCGACACACGTGCGTTTTTATGTAAAGAATCTATGTACAAAATTTCAAAACTGTATCATGAAAAATCACAAAGTTATAAGGTTGTTATGTTACCTGGTTGTCCGTACAAAACATGCTAACGGCGCCCCCGCGCCTCCAGGGTCGTCTTGCGCTCATTGATAATAAGTTGGCAGTAGGTACCTAACCGTACGGCGATTGTATTGTAAGTAATTAAATGGTGATAACATTTTCCATCACATTTAAATATTTTAGGACAAAATATAACATGGTGTAAAAATTATTGAAATCGATTCAGATCCTTATTCTGAACAAACTATATTCAGGTTTCCCATATACTAAAAATAATGTTGTATATACCTAATTATACATAAATATAAGACCAAATAAATACATATAAATGCACAATTCGCATTGATAAATACCTTACTAAGTTGATATTTATATACATATATGTTAGTGTGTCATTATTCCGATTGGAATACAGAATATCTAGGTTTCCAAATAAATATTTTGAATGGACACAGATTTAAACAAGAGTTATGAGAAAAATAAGTTTTCTATAGAAATTTTAAATTCTTTCAAAGTAAAGTGCCTAACTGGGTTCGAACCTTACGACCTACAACTCGTAAGTCGCGGCTGTTGCCACTGAGCCACCACTGCTCTCACATGTAATTGATTTCACCGTAAATTAAATACAATAATGTTTCAGCCGCTCTTTTCTATAAAAATCTTACCATAAAAACTTAGGTCAAGTGAGATTTAAATAAATAAATTCATTTATTTCAGGTAAATAACACCAAACATAAATTAATAGAAATCATTAGATAATACCAAATAAGATCAGGTAAAATAAAATAAAGTCAAATTAAGTGGAAGCAAAATAAATGAAATCAAAATAAATTAAGTCAAATCCAAATACATAAATAAATCATCGAAACAATAAAATTAATACCTTCTCTTAAGGTGATGCGTATAAAGATAATCATAGCGTAAGCTGATACGGATTTGTGAGTCCTATGCGGAGGCTCATGGGCTCATTGCAGATACAACGCGAAGAAAAGTGAACTCCTAGTATTTAAGGGGCGGGGCAAGAATTACGTGACTGTACCTAAAGTCACCTTAGCTGGTACCCCCTTATATAGAGTCGCTCAGTTCAAGTATCTGGGCCACTGGGTTTCCGAGGACCTAAGGGATAACGCGGATGTGGAAAGGGCACGTAGGGCGTTGGCTGTCCGATCTAATACCCACAGGTTCGCGCGTAGCAGTAATCAAGTGAAAGTGACTCTTTTTAAGTCTTACTGCCAAACACTTTACACGTGCAGCCTATGGGTTAACTACACACTCGGGTCATACAATGTTCTACGTATTCAATACAACAACGCGTTTAAGGTGCTGCTGGGGCTACCACGCTTCTGCAGTGCTTCGACTATGTTCGCAGAAGCGCACACTGATGGGTTTCATGCTCTTGTAAGGAAGCAGTGTGCACCGCTGCTGAGTCGTGTTAGGTCCAGTAGCAACAGTCTTTTTTGGGTGGGAAATTATCAAATAACTTCTCCCGCTATGGGCGGAGCGGGAGGGCGTGTCAGACTTTTACTGACTAAGACCCACCCGTGTTCCTTCCGTTGCCTGTGTGCCAGGGCCACGATATCCCTTTCGGACAAACTCGCAACCCTGGCAGGCATTGGTCCTACTGGACCCCGTCAGTTGGTGCTGACATCTCTTTGAGGCGCGCGTGGAACACAACGCGCCGTCGACCCGGGCCTGGTCCTTGTCGGACGGCGAGCTACCCATCGCTCACCGTCCGCAGGCCCGCGCCTATGGTGGCCGGAAATCGGCTAGCGACTCCCGACGCCCGGGGCGTCTCCTGCGGCGACATAGGGCGCGAGGGCAACGTCAACAGTCTAATAAGCGTGTGCGTGGACAGGTGGGACTCTCCACTGCTGTGCCACTGGATACGTTTGCATACTGCACTGTGAGCAGTGGACAGTTCCTCCCGGTTCTAATGTGTGTAACTGTGTCCTTGACTGCTTTTATTTTTTGTGTGTTGTTTGTTGTGTATTAGTTGTTTTTAAAATATGTGTCATGAAATATGGATGTTATCTGAAATAAATGTTTATATTATTATTATTATTATAGCGAATTGGGCGGCCATAAGAAAGTGACTTACTTCCACATGCGAAAAAAGAGAACGCAATAATGCGCTGGAACCAAAATACAACAACGTTATGGCGCCAAACCAAATAAAAATTGTTTAAAAATACATTAAGCTACGTATCAAAAATATTTTCAGCGAGAGTTTTCAACTACCTACTAATACGCGCATTTTGAGTGCTATTTTACAACAAAATTACTTAGGATTTTAGAGACAGAAAAAAATAAAGAAAAGTGGAGGTATTTTCGGAATTAAATTCTAACGAGGAAATTTATCCCAATTAAGTTTTCCTTCACACAGAGTATTAATCAAATAGTCAATAAAAATATATCCAAAAATGAAATCCATACATGCTGCAACATTGAAATAAATGGTTACGAAAAAGCCCCCAATTTATTTTGGTATCGTTTTAAACTGAGCTGATGATCCATTCCAACTAATTCTAACTAATCGCGAAGGTTGGACACTATTGTACAGACTGCTCTACTGGGCAAACACTCCTCTTTTCCAGTATAACCACACAAATATATTCCCCTCTCTAACAACACTATTTGCCTAATTTCGTAATATATCGTCTAGCTATCTCTAATATTCAAGTACCGCTTTTCATGTATTTTCACTAACATCCACCAAACGCTATTTGTCCTCGATTCAAAGACGTACTTAACGTTAACGCAAATGTTTGCGTTACGTTCTGGTTCACTCAAACATACCTTTGATTTGTAATTTACTAAAATTGGAATTTGGGTTGTTTGTGTTCACTTTGTATCGGTGTTACATAAGTTTATCTATTATAAAATTAACTCTCACTTACACATCTATTCTCTAAACAAGGACCCAGTGTAAAAATAAGGTGAAAGAGTAATTTTTGATACTATCTTATGGAGAGACAGAAAAAAAATTAATCGTACCAACTCTGGTCGGATTTTTTTTTCTGTCTTTTATTGAAAGATTTCACTGCACTTTTTCATCTTCTCAACATACACACGCACATATACACTCACTCTCACATACCCACACACAGCGACTTACTCACTGCCGTCCACACTCTAAAACTCATTTAAGTGTAATCAATTTATATTTTAATCACAAAAATACTGTATAATGATAAATTTTCTGTAAGATTTAACAAAACTGTAAATGTTGGCTAAGATTTTTCCAGTCTATCAGAGAGGTATGGCGCTGTATAGATGCAGGTTTTTCACCTAGTTCGGATGCAGAATGATGTTCCCATGTTATATGGAAACTATGATTTAATTTTCATTTTTTTCTGCGCTTTGCTTTCGCCAGGTTGAAGGAGAAGCAAAGGTATAAAGCTGATAAACAGCCTAATATGAAAAAAAGAAAATTAAAATATTTTTGAGTTTAGAACACAAATAAATGTTAATATTTAGTTATATATTAAATTAAAAAACTAATTATTTACACTAACTAGGTACTAACTACAAAAAAAATACAACATAAAAAAATAAAAATAAAACACTTAAGCGTCGAAGTACTCGTCCGCATCGCTGTCATCCGGAAACGTGCCCAGAAGACTGGCAGCATTACCATGTTGAATGGCAATGCTAATTCTTTGGGCAAAGAACGAGCCAGCCCTCTGGTCTCGTGAAATGTCGATCAGTCGGCGAGAAATTTCCTTATAAAGGAGACGCGCACTCGGGCCCCATGACCCGAGCGTTTCTACCCCAAACGGCTCAAAACTGTAGTTACCCATAAGATTCCCATCGTCACGTACCAATCCGTTTGGTTCTAGTACCGCTGGTACGCCGGCGGTGACAAGAGCTCGACGAATAATATTATATTATCTTTGCTTTTTTTTGTGTTTCGTACCCAAAGAGTAAAACGGGAACCCTATTACTAAGGCTCCTCCGTCTGTCTGTCTGTCCGTCTGTCATCAGGCTGTATCTCATGAACCGTGATAGTTAGACAGTTGAAATTTTCATAGATGATGTATTTCTGTTGACGCTATAACAAAAAATACTAAAAAACAGAATAAATTAAATATTTTGAGGCTCCCATACAACAAACCTAATTTTTTTGCTCGATATTGATAACGGCAACAGGTAGACGCTTGAAATATTCACAGAATATTTAGATATATTTTCACTTTTTGTAAATAATTAAATTAAAATAAAACAAATATTTAAGGGGGGGCTCCCATACAACAAACGTGATTTTTTTTGGCCGTTTTTATAGATGATGGTACGGTACCCTTCGTGCGCGAGTCCGACTCGCACTTGGCCGGTTTTTTTATTAGATGTGTTTTATGTAATGTTTACCTAGACGAGTTTATGTTTTCGTAGGCACGTGTTTCTGCGACAAATAAAATTATTATTCAATCTTTCAATATGGTTGTTATAATGTTAATATTTTTGGTGTGATTAATTATTTTTATTGTTTTTCTTTTTAATTATTACTTATTTAGCCTAATCAGGCTATAATGTTCACGATCTTTTCCTTCACAGTTTTGAGAGCAGTGGTGATGAATAATTTACACAAGGTAAAGCACCTGTCAGGGTTCGAACCTACGACCTACACTCGTAAGTCGCGGTCGTTACCACTTTGCCACGATTGCTCGTCTTTTTATTATTTATTTATTATTACAGAAAAATAACTTTTACTTTAGTACTTACTTAGATATCAGTGAGTTATCGAAAACCATAAATTCAAGTAATGATACACTATAACACGTTCAAAAGATACTTACTTAATAAAATATTTTATTTTATTTGCTATAGACCTCTGTGAACCAAAAACAAATCGTCTATTCAACTTTTACAAGATGACCGAGGCAAGACATTAAAATATTGATCCCTCCATCATTCCAGATGTTTAGAACTCAATTCCCACAGAATCTGATCTCCATACGAATCCCACGACACTGGTATCAAACACTAAAATGGCTCAGGGTCAAAAAGAGCACGAGTTCAAATCTCGTATACTCTAACAACGGGATGCTGCATCGAACTTAATGTATGCACACACCTTTCTGTTCAAACCAACTTTACTTCACTTATACAAAACTAAAAAACACCCAACTCTCAACCTTACTGGGTTGTTTTATAGTTGAGGTAACTTTTCAAGGGTTGTCAATAATTATCTTGGTCGCTTGCTCAGCACCCTTAATTTGTCCGGTAATAACCGGTTTCTGCACAATAGTAAGGCCTATTAACATAACTCCTTGACCGGACACAACCGGACACTTATTAATATTTATAATAATGTGTGTCTGTTAGATTTTTAAGTTTATCTCTTAGTTGTTTGAGTGAAGCGGGAGCGGTGACATCAGTTTTAGTGATTTCAAAAATGTTTGCGACATCTGACGTGACGCGGTTCTGTAACCCATTTGACGGGTAAGTCAAAAAAATTCTTTCTTTCGACAATTCCATTGAGTTGTTACGTTTTTCCCTCCTGATATCTACTTATTTGAAATAAATGAATATAATATAATATAATATAATATAATATAATATAATATAATATAATATAATATAATATAATATAATATAATATAATATAATATAATATAATATAATATAATATAATATAATATAATATAATATAATATTATTATTATTTTACTAAGTCCAGTAAGCTGGAAGGTTTTTGAAGTGTAGAGGTGCAATAAATATTCCTGCTATTACAGGTTTAACGATAATGTCAACAAAACTTTTCGATTTTTCCGGTCCGATTCATATTCAAACACCCTAACATCTAAAATTAAAACAAATTTATGCTCTTACAAGTGAACACGCCCCTTATGACAAACACATCCATCCACACAACCTAATTTTATCCCTAGAGATGAAACACAGCCATTCCTTCCTATTAAACATTACCAAACCTGACCAATAGACAGTACTATCTTGCCCATCAAATTCTTCGATACGTTTCCCAACACTAAAGTACCGATAAATCGATATGCGTCGCGCGGCTGACCGGCTCATCACTAATTTACAATTTTATGGCTTGTGGGATCGAGTGGGGGAGCGGAGGGGTAAGAGGGGGGCAGGTCGCCACTCCATTAGTGGAGTTTGAACCCCCCGCGCGGACCGGTTAACCCTACGGGACGGTGGACAGAAAAAATAAGTTTTGTCGCAAAATTTTCTTGGTTTTACTTAGGTTGTTTTCTCTAAAGATTTTTCATACCTTGTTTTCAATTATTGAAGATAGCTGGAAACTTCATAATCCTCATTTTATTAACGCGTAGGCAATCTAGTTTTTGTAATAACTAGGTACACAGAAAATAAAGAATTTATGCAATATATTATAATCTATAATTACAATATATAATTTTCTTTAATCGGCATCGTTTTCATATAGCCATGTAATTATTACCTATTAAAAAAACATGAAAACAGTTGAGAAAAACTATAGTCAACTCTGTTTATAAGTAATGAATATAGTGACAACATTCCAAAAACACAAAATCAAAACTTACAATCAGACCTTTATTTGCCGACCGTACAAATTCACGCCACCCGACAAGAAACGCGTGCAAAGGAGAAAGGACAAAACTGAGACGGGGCAGAGAGGGAGATCTTAAAGATACGTTGCCATGGCAACCGGTAAACACCCACACATTCACACCTACCCGGTTTAACGATAGTTGCCACCCACACACCGCTGGTCGTAGGTATTAGGAGAATTCGACCCTACCCCCAAAGTTTCAGTTATTAAGCAAATGCTTTGTAAACATTCTGGGTGGGCACCTTTACTTTTGGCTACTATAAATAGGTTGGGTAGGGCTTACAGCCTCAATTAAGTAAATGTACGTAAAGTTGTTTTGTTCAAATCTAGACGGGACATTGAAATTTTATGGTATTGAAGGTGGGATTCGTAATATTGTATTGTGTTTTTATTATTATTATTTCGTTTATTTCAGGCATTAAACCCATACTAAAATTACAAAAATACAATCTATTATAAATTTAAATTAAATTACATGCATCAAAATTAAATTAAATTACAATAGAAATTAAAAATTAAATTAATTACATTAAATTAAATAACAAGAAAGGTTTTATTTTTGATATGTCTAGATAGTGTCGCGCTGCAAGAGAACTATGACAAAGAGGTCAACTTTGATAGGCTGCTGTGCAGCTTGAAACCGGTTAATTTTCATTTCCGAACATTCAAATTATTTTTGATACAATTGATATTAGCTCCAAAGACTGCTTCATCGCATTAAGTTCAGCATTGAATTTGTAACAAAATATTAAATAATTAACGAAATATATTCGAAAACATTTATAATAACGGTTACAAGAAAATTAACTGGTTTCCAAGCCCTGCTGGTGTGCATGACCGCTACGTCTTACGCTCGCGCCACTCCATTGTGATATTCTAGTGTATGTGCATGTAGCGGCCAAAAGTTGGACGCAATTTTTTTCGAAGAGTTCACAGCTTTGACTGTCTATCTTAATAATAGTCTGTGATGGGAACTGTGTTACAGCTGAAATATTTGGCACAATCTTTATACTAAAGTGTTCAGTTGTTTTACTCATTTTTAGGGTTCCGTACCCAAAGGGTAAAACGGGAACCCTATTACTAAGGCTCCGCCGTCTGTCTGTCTGTCTGTCCGTCTGTCACTAGGCTGTATCTCATGAACCGTGATAGTTAGACAGTTGAAATTTTCACAGATGATGTATTTCTGTTGCCGCTATAACAACAAATACTAAAAAAACAGAATAAAATAAATATTTAGGGGGGCTCCCATACAACAAACGTGATTTTTTTGCTCGATATTGATAACAGCAACAGGTAGACGCTTGAAATATTCACAGAATATTTAGTTATATATTCAATTTAAAAATAAATAATTAAATTAAAATAAAACAAATATTTAAGGGGGGCTCCCATACAACAAACGTGATTTTTTGCCGTTTTTATGATAGATA
The DNA here is from genome assembly GCA_963921375.1 of Tiliacea citrago. Classification (NCBI taxonomy): domain Eukaryota; kingdom Metazoa; phylum Arthropoda; class Insecta; order Lepidoptera; family Noctuidae; genus Tiliacea; species Tiliacea citrago. Next base: position 18,491,626 of record OY992798.1, read on the forward strand.
ATGGTACGGAACCCTTCGTACGCAAGCCCGACTCGCACTTGGCCGGTTTTTTAAGAATATGCCATTACCTAAGCTCAAATTGTTCAAAATCTTGTAAAAATCCTAATGTTTTTATATTAGGATTTTTACAAGATTTTGAACAATCTTTCTCGTCTTTTCTTGAACTTTTAGAACACTTAATTCAATTCTCAATTCTTTATTGCGTACCATAATGTATAATTATAGTTGGTAGGAAATAATTATATTAGACAGAATTATGGACCCTGTTGGGGACAGCATGGATCAACTAGGAGAGAGGAGGAAGAATCTGCTAAAGCACTAGGAAGTTGTGAAGGGCGGGCGTTTTAGGGAACTGTCTCGTGTAATTTTGACATTCAATAAGTGCAGATTCGCAGCCTAATTTCAATAAATGATTTTTGATTTGACTTAATTTGGAAGACCACCGATAACGGGAAAGAAATGAACATAACCGTTAAGGCAAGACATTGATTTCGTTAAATATGTGCCTGTATCAATGTATCAACATCGCCACATGCGAACTAAGCGTCACACTGACGTCACGCAAAATGCTGCATCGCGCAAGCAGAGTTTACCGCGCGACTAGCATATATCACAACGTCCCGACATCAACCGTCGGGCACTTGCCCACCAGACACGACACCCATCTGGTCGGAAGACCCTCCTTTTTCTATGGAGGATGAGTGAACTTCACACCCTATTCCTCACAACACACCTCTAAATATAAAATCAATAAATTGCACCATTTATGTTAAAGAAAAACTAATAAGAAACGAAACATAACACTGTAATTAAAAACTTGCATCTCAACGGGCTTGTGAGCTTGGTTCGAACTACCGACAAATTGCCAGGCGGGCGCTAACGACCTCGCCAGCTTCCACGAAACGGTGTAAGAACTAATAATGAGTAGTCCACTCAATTATTCTAGTACACTCTAGTATACTCTCAAATAATCTGTGAGACTCTAGAATAATGTTCAGTGTATTGCACTCAGGTGAACAAAGATGAACTATTTGTACTTAGGTACGTGCTCATTTTGTAATCCTTACATTATACAGAAACAGAAAGGAAGAGATATGTTTATTTGGCACATCCTAACTAATATTATAAATGCGAAAGTGAGTTTGTTTGTTTGTAGGTTTGTTACGCTTTAACGCTAAAACGGCTGAACGGTTTGTGATAAAATTTGGCACCTGGGGGCTATGTCTGCTAACGCAGTTGTGTCCGAATGGCCGATCATTGGCACCGTAATTGTAGAGTTTGACAGTTTTGCTAATCTCCTAATTGAACGGCTTCTTTATGATTTTCCAATGACGTGCCCCATTGGAAAATTATCTGTATTTGATAATCTCGTACTGTCAAGCTCCTATTATTTTTACTTCCCTATGGACCACTGTCACGCCATTATAAATTTAGGAGGTTACAAACTATTGGCACAATGGTCATGGCGTTGCCTTGGAATGGTCGTCATAATGACCAACGATGATCAAACGATGAACGATGGCCGATGATGTGGCGGGTGACCACTGAAAATCACCGCTGTGCTGTGGGTCCCCCATAGCACAGCATCATGCTGAGTGCAAGCCGGAGTGTCACAGTCATGACGTGCAGCTGCCGACTACTTGTTTTACCAGTTTATGTTTTCATATATCTTGCACGTGTTTCTGTGACATATAAAATTATTTTTCTTTCTTTCAATAATTGAAAATAGCAGATGTGACCCCCTGGAGAAGAACATAGGCTACTTTCCACCCTGAATTGCAAGTGAAGTCACGGGCAACAGCTAGTAGGTGATATAAACAATAAAATTGTTATATATGTATGAAGTGGCATCTTAGATATTAACACACGCGTCTTTCTGTCCGTCTATGTATCAGTGTCTATGAATCGATAACCACTTCTCGTGATTTATTAAATGTCGCGAGTTGCTGTTAATAAATAGTTACGTGAAGATGGTACAATTACCACCCCAAAAAGAAAACAAAGAAAAGAACCCTCGGATAAAAAATGATCTTATAGGGGTTTACCTTTTTTAACCGACTTCAAGAAAGGAGGAGGTTCTATGTTCGTCTGTATGTATTTTTATCTTTTAAGGTCGGAACACTAAAAAGCGAAATATTTCAAAAGCAAAGTATGATTTAAGGATGTAGAAGACTATGTGTCTAAAACATTAAAAAACATAGGCAGCTGAAGATGGGGACTGCCGACAGAAGGGAAAACTTAACCGGTCGGTTAACATTTAAAGTGAAGGCACAGGAATATATTCGTAAGAAGTTGGCAGACTGCACTAATCGTTATTTCTCCTGACACTTTTAATTTTGTTTAGAAGCATGTATTATCTATGTATTAGTATATATTTTTGATTTTCAAGTTATCTATCCCCTTTGTTGCACCTACCATGTTTTGTCTCTGCATCACCCTAAGGTTGACTGGTAGAAAATGCCTGAGGCATTAAGTCCGCCTTTGTACAGTATTTTTTACTTGTGCAGTTTTAATAAATAATAAATAAATAAAACTTATCGCTCAACGCGCCGTTTTCACTTCAATTAAATAATGATAATCTAAAACACAATTTAAACAATGCAGAGTATACACAAATTACACTTTTCACATGGTCGATTTAACTTGACTTACTTCTACTACAGCAAGTCGGCGCGGGCGTGTCGGTGACGCGAACCCAAAAGTTTCTCACCTACCAAAAATCGCTCACACACCTAAAAGAAGTTTTCACTTATAAAGTGTTGGTGATTGGACATTTATTGGGTAGTGTCTCGGTTGCTGATCAACAAATTACCGCAGTCACTAACCACTCTACTTAGAACGCTAGCTTCCTCCTGCACAGCTAATAATGATAAGGTAACAGTGTGGAAATCATATTTTTGTGGAAGATAAAGTTGAATATCATATTTCACATTGTTCAACGTTACCTTTGGACATTGACTCAGCACTCGGCCCGGCTAACGCGCGGCCCAGTTAAAAATAATGATCTGGTTGCATCTTACACGCATAGGACACAAAGATTTAGTATAATAGTCTGTGTTAAGAAAAAAAATCATATTAGAATTTTATATTCTTGTCTCATTACCCCTCACTGTGGCCAAGACACCTTTAGCCATCTCTGATCAGTCTAGTGAGTCTGCGGGACTGGCTGTGAGTGTACCCTTCCCAAACCTGGAAATCTTGTCTACTATCCGTCTGTAACCTTAGGTCGTATGGTGCAGACATCCTGAACATATTTATATATTTATTTATGTACATGATAGATTAGGGCTGTAGGGCTTGTAGGTCTTTGTAGGTTCCTTTAACTTATCATATATTTTCATGTACTGTCACACCTTTACGACTATTGCGGCCTTACGTGACGTAATACTGGTACACATCGAGCGATGTTAGTGATCCAAGAACTGAAGAGAGTTTTCTATAAAAAGTAGAGAATCCTGGGATAATTTTATGGATTTAGAATGCATTTTCATCGAGTTGTGAGCTACCCTGAAAGTTTCAGCCGGATAGCTAATCGGGAAGTACTCAAAATTCGAGTTGCAAGATTCAACCCGGAACGAGAGACAGACAGACAAACAGACACGCAGGAAAGTGACTAAATAAAAACGTGTTAAAAATATGACCTATTAGGAAAACATTTTTTTACGAGGTTTGTAAATATGTGAGCACTATGTATCTATCTCATTAATAAATTATCAGTCATTGCTTCATTTTTTTTTTTACCTTTTGTGGTAAGTCATTTTATTCTAGATGCATCGTCCTCACCTATAATTAAACAAAATATAGTAAAACTTTTTTTTTCTTTTTATTCTTCTCCATACGAAACTACCTTTTGGAAGGGGTTACTACTACAACTAGATTTAATTCTATTTTTTTTGTAAATTTTACCGTTCAAAAGTGCCTCGTGCCTATTTGAAATAAATAATTTGACTTTGACCAAATTAGCCCGGAATTTGATTTGTACAGTTTTATCCCAGACTTATCATGATAATACTTACTTACACATTTGCAGCGAAACTGCAGGTAATTCTCCTTTCTATTATTCTAATAATACCATGTAGAAATTACCTTTCTAACCATACCATTTTCGTGATCATACAAAACATTAAAACCATAGAAAATTGCATCTGAATTTCTGAGGTGATATACATGGCTTGATTTCGTTCATCACCAGTGTAGACTGCCTCGTTCATCTAGTGGGCGCAAGCGCTACTGCTGAGCACGAGGTCCTGGATTCGATTCCCAGGTCGGGCAAAATGTTATTGGGTTTTTCCACCAGGAATTTCTCAGTAGCAGCCCGGAGTCTGGATTTGTGCCCGGTTGATGGCAATAGGCTCGCCCCCTATTTTAAGGAGCTTAAACATAAGTGGCGAAATGGGGGTGTACTATAGGTACAACTCTGCCTAACCATTCAGGGATTACAGTCGTAATGTTATTTGACCAATGTAGTTTAGAGCTATCGGTCTGACGAGTACCGCGCATCACAGCATGAAAATATGCGTACAAAGAAAATAAATAAACATTACTACAGGAATTGTAACACGAAGCGTTCTCCAGTAAGCGGTATCTCCATTTAAACCCCCTCAACATTAAATCTAAAAACCTCAACCTACCGAAACCTAGTATATAATAATCATCAAAACACGTTCCAACTTCTAGCACTCAACCCAAACTACGACTCAACCCTCTCCCGCCCCTTTAATAAGTTCCTATCGACCTGAGGCTGGCTTAAGGCTGCGTCCTTAACCCCCCCGTGCCACCCCAAGACATATTTCATCGAAACTCTTAACTGCCGGCCGAACTTTAGCTAATATTTCACGTAGTACATATACAAGTTACGTGAGCAAATATAAGTACAGGGTGACTTGTTAAACGAGGGACATATTGAAGACGGGTATTTAATGTTCAATTCTCGTTTTAAATAATAAATATGTAAAAATAACGACCTTTTAATAGTTTTAACCTTATTAAAAGCATGATTAATAATTTAAATTGTGTTTGTAAATTTAGTTTAGAATAGTTTTAAGTTATGATGTGGCTGACATGACACTGTGGATAAAAGCTTCTTACAAAACAAAGGAATAAAAAAAACCGGCCAAGTGCGAGTCGGACTCGCGCACGAAGGGTTCCGTACCATTATCTATAAAAACGGCAAAAAAATCACGTTTGTTGTATGGGAGCCCCCCTTAAATAAATGTTTTAATTATTTTAAGATTTAATTATTGATTTTTAAAGTGCATATATAACTAAATATTCTGTGAATATTTCAAGTGTCTACCTGTTACCGTTATCAATATCGAGCAAAAACGACCAAAAAAATCACGTTTGTTGTATAGGGGAGCCCCCTTAAATATTTATGTTATTCTGGTTTTTAGTATTTGTTGCTATAGCGGCAACAGAAATACATCATTTGTGAAATTTTCAACTGTCTAGCTATCACGGATCATGATATACAGCCTGGTGACAGACGGACAGACAGACAGACGGCGGAGCCTTAGTAATAGGGTTCCCGTTTTACCCTTTGGTTACGGAACCCTAAAAACATGTTTTTTAAGTAAGGAGAAAAAGCGAATGTTTTATTCAGGTGTGCGTTCGCCCGCGTTAATGTACACTTTGGGTAATTTCCTTTTCTTTAGCCCGATGACATTGAGAAGTTACCTACTCATCTATTTAAGAAGAAATTATACACATTCCTAATTAAAAAGTGTTATTATAATGTAAAAGACTACTTCGAAGATAAAGATATTGTATTTTGATTATAGCAAATATTTGTACATTAATTTTACATGATAATAATTACAATAGGTTCTATATGACATTATTAATTTGCTTGACATTACTGTTTTATTTTATTAGTTCAGATTTAATTTAATGTACAGTAACGAAAATGACTATGTATGTATATTTTCAATAACAATTTAATTTAATAAGAAAACCAATTAAGAATAAATGTGTCATAATGTTAATAATATATTAAATTTGCAGACCTCGTATGGATGTAATACGGTGTACCTTATGAACCTTTTGTAACATCCTCTGAACCTGTGTTGTGCAAATAAATGATTTGATTTGATTTGTCGAAGCATAAATTTAGCCTATATAATGTTCCGATTGCTGGTACACATGCCTCCTCACTATGAGAAAGACATACGTGTTTTCTATAACAACATCTGCCTAGCCTTTTTCCAACTATGTTGGGGTCAGCTTCCAGTCTAACCGGATACAGCTAAATACCAGTATTGTACATGGAGCGACTGCCTATCTGACCTCCACAACCCAATTACTGGGTAATACGATACCCCTTGGTAAGACTGGTTGTCAGACTTTTAGGGTTCTGACGACCCGTTACGTCTGTCAAAGATCCACAATGAGAGCCGGGACCAATGGCTTAACGTGCTTTCCAAGGCACGGAGGGTTCTTGTATGTAAAGATGGTCACCCATCCTCGGACCAACCGCGGCAAGTGTAGCTTAACCTGATCGATCGACCCTTACAGCTGTTATTACTTAACCACAAGCCCCTCGAATGTCTCGTCTCATGTGATAACAAACTATTATGTTCTTGAGTAGGCCCCTCGTTTAACTAGTCACAATATGTAGAAGATAATGTACGTGGGAGTGGTACTACGTGTTTTAAGCGATTATGTGCTGTTTTGTGTACAAATGTTAGTTCGTCTTTAGTTTTTCCTATATAATATTCTAATATATATTTTTTAAGAGGAAGTCTGAAAGTGGCACCGGTGACTGGAAAGTTGTGCGGAAATCGGCTGTCATGGTGAGTTGTCTTGTTATCCGGAAGAATGAGAAAATGTCAAGAGGAAAGTTTTGATTATCAATGTCACTGACTATAAAAGTAGGGGAAGACCAAAGAAACGATGGATGGACTGTGTGAAAGATGATATGGCTAGAAAGGGAGTGACTACCGAGATGACGACTAATAGAGAAGTATGGAAGAAAGGGACATGTTGCGCCGACTCCAAAACAAATTGGGATACTAGTAACTGTAACAGTACTTGATATATTATGACGTCAGCGTGCACTGATGAACAGGTCCACTCAAATCTGTGTGGTTCTTAACTCAAAATACCATCTCAGACACTAATTTACATGGTCCTCAAATGATCTCACCAAGATTATGTCTGGACTTTAAAAGAGACTGTGACCTCTGAGTTTGTTTCGGTCTTTCTTGTTAGAGTAGTCAGATAGGAAACGCCGACCTCATCTAGTTTTTAAAATATGTTTGACGTGTAAAAGTGTTTGTACAAACCTACTTACAGAAATAAAATCATTTATCATTTAATACTCATGTGACCATTGCATTGGTAAACTTCGTAAGTCAATACTGAACATCGGCACCCTTCACACTTTCTTAATTAAGATTCACCCTAAAGTAAAATAGTTTAAATAGGAGCCACGCAACGGCCGTGGGTCGAATCCTTGCAAGTTTTAATAAAACACCGGCTTTTCCTTCTGCTACGTATTTTCAAAATATACTTATATATAATAAGAAATTTCCATCATGCGTTACTCTCGCATCAAACTCGAAAATGGCTCGACCGATTTGAATAACTTTTATTTGTTTTGTTGGCCTCAATACTAGGTTTAGGAAAAAATAGCATTAGGAAAATCCCAAAGCAACAGCCGAAACTCCGAAAAAATCTAAATTTGATACGAGACGTTTCAAACGTGGTATGAAGTTCACCAGGGGGCCGATCGCGCTAATTTTGAACGTTAATACCAAAACTAAACCACAACCAAAAACGTTACGTTAGACACATTTCGTATCGCGCTAATCATTTCAACGGAAACCATTTAACTTTACTTTGGAAGTTACGTTGGAGGAACGATCGATTGAACTTTCAGTATTGGGTAACGTCAATGATTTTGTCGCTCGGTAAAAATAGCGCGATACCGTTCCTTACAGCAGCTAAACCAAAACGAAAAACGTTCCGTTCGAACTACTGAACCGGTGTTGAACTTTTAGGACATGTTTATAATGCATGGGAGGATAAATGCGATGCTTTGGGCATCTTTTGCGATTTGTCCAAGGCATTCGATTGCGTTCTTCATAAAACATTAATCAGGAAACTGCACCACTACGGAATCCGAAATGCCTCTCTGGATCTTCTTACTTCATATTTAAGTGATAGGATTCAGAGAGTTGATGTTAACGGAAAAAGATCTCCCGGATCTGTAGTAAGAATGGGGGTACCCCAGGGCTCAATTCTTGGCCCATTTTTGTTTCTTATTTATATAAATGACTTGCCTTACATCATAAAGGATAAACATGATATAGTGTTGTTTGCAGACGACACTTCACTTTTATTTAAACTCAAACGTCAGCAGTTGGTTACTGACAATGTAAATAGTGCCCTCGAAAAAGTAGTTAACTGGTTTAATATTAATAACCTACTTCTTAACGAGAAAAAAACTAAATGTATTAAGTTTACAATACCTCATGTTAGACAAGTAAAAACTAGTGTGCTCATAAAGGGTGAAGAGTTGAAACCCGAAGATTCTACAGTGTTCTTAGGCATAACTTTGGATGCCAAGCTTCAATGGGGCCCCCATATAGATAAATTGTCGAAAAAGCTTAGCTCTGCAGCATACGCCGTTAGAAAAATTCGTGATTTAACTGATTTAGAGACAGCCCGCTTAGTATACTTTAGTTATTTTCATAGTGTAATGTCGTACGGTATTCTGTTGTGGGGAAATGCCGCCGACATTCAGACAATTTTTGTTTTACAAAAAAGAGCAATTCGTGCAATTTATAAATTAAGTCCCAGACACTCCCTCAGAGACAAATTTAAAGAGATTAATATACTGACTGTAGCTTCTCAGTATATTTATGAAAATCTATTGTATGCACATAAAAATATTAATCTGTTTAAAAAATACAGTGATATCCATAATGTAAATACTAGGAACAAGCACAAATTTGTTGTTCCTAAAACCAGGCTTAAAAAAATAGGTGGCTCGTTTAGATGCCAGTGTATACGTTTTTATAATAAACTTCCTAGCCATATTCAAGAATTAAGCCTTAATAAATTCAAATGTTTTATAAAACGGAAACTGTGCCAGAAAGCATTTTATACTGTTAAAGACTTTATTGAGGACAAAAAGGCTTGGGATTGAGCTGCTCCAATTTACAGTGAATCTTGATTTGATTTTTTTTGCCAACTATTTATACTATTTTTTGATTGAAATTTTTAAATACCTAAACTATGACATGAATATTTACTTTGTAAAGTATTATATTATTTTAATTATTATGAATGTGAGGACTATGTGAATTGTTTTTTTATTTTTATTCTCAATCAAAAAAAAATTTAATGCAGGTCTGGCAGTTTGAGTACTTTATGCGGCCTAACCAATTGTCCTTTCTTTGGTATTGTTCGTCGAATCGCTGAGCTCCTTAAGTTTTGAGTTGAGCTGCACGATAACTGACAAATGCGTGCACTGACTGGACAGGTCCACTCAAATCTGTGTGGTTCTTTCGTCAAAAGACCATGTCAGACACCAATCTACATGGTTCTCAAATGATCTGACCAAGATTATATCCGTATTTTATATACACATTGACAGTGATTAATTTTATATATACAATGACATGAATATTTACTTTGTTAAGTATTATATTGTTTTAAGTATTGTAAATGTGAAGACTATGTGGGTTTTTGTTCATTTTCCTTTTTTTTCTCATTTAGTTTTTATCATAGTCTGGCAGTTTGAGTGATTTTATGCGGCCTACCCAAATGTCCTTTCTTTGGTATTGTTCGTTGAATCGTTGAGCTCCTTAAGTTCTTAGTTGAGCTGCACGACTACTGACAAATGCGTGCACTGACTGGACAGGTCCCCTCAACCTGTGTGGTTCTTTCGTCAAAAGATCATTTCAGGCACCAATCTACATGGTCTTCACATGATCTGACCAAGATTATGTCTGGACTTTAAAAAGAGACTGTGACCTCTGAGTTTGTTTCGGCCTTTCTTCTCAGAGTAGTCGGATACGAAACGCCGACCTCATCTAGTTTTTTTTAATATGATTGACGTGTAAAAGTGTTTGTACAAACCTACTTACAGAAATAAATCATTTATCATTTATTTATCATTTAACGGTAATTACGTTGAGAAATAGTGTGATCGGCCCCCAAGTCATCTAGTGGTACGATATATAATATATGTCACTGTAAGATTGTGAGAACCTTTCGTTTATAATCAATCGGTAATATATCCGTTAGATTATAAACTGTCGAAAAATTGTGAACTGGGTGAAATGGGTTAGGTTAGGTTAGAACTGAGACGAACCGCGCGTGAGCCGACCGAGCGAAGCGAGCGGTGCCGCGGCAGCGAGCGGCTACTTCCAAGTTGCTCGTAGCTAGGCACGAAAGCAAGTTTGATACCTGATCACAATTGTCGGTTTCCTATGGATAAATTATAAAGTATCGTAAAATTATGCGTTAAATTGTAAATAGTTTGTTGCACTTCACGATTTTTCGCAGTTTATAATATAACGGAAATAATACCTATAGAATATAAACTAACAAAGTTGATAATTATAGGGTGCTATCTAAAATACATTTACAACCTTAGAGTTCGTATAACTAAGTATATTATGCCTTTGAAAAAACTTCATGTCTTAGAATATCCCTCAAGTTGCTGTGACAATGAAAACATTACCTATCTAGATACATGACGTAACATCACGCCTATTTTCCCTGAAGGGCTAGACAGAGGTGTACATAGTAAGTACACCCACATTTCGCCAGTTCGCCTTTCATGAGACAGTTTCGCCTGTCAATTTTTTTTTGTCTGTCTGTCCGTCTGTCACCAGGCTGTATCTCATGAACCGTGATAGTTAGACAGTTGAAATTTTCACAGATGTTGTATTTCGGTTGCCGCTATAGCAACAAATACTAAAAACCAGAATAACATAAATATTTAAGGGGGCTCCCCCATACAACAAACGTGATTTTTTTGCTCGTTTTTGCTCGTTTTTGCTCGATATTGATAACGGCAACAGGTACACGAAAAAACCAGAATGTTTAGTTATATATTCACTTTAAAAATAAATAATTAAATTAAAATAAAACAAATATTTAAGGGGGGCTCCCATACAACAAACGTAATTTTTTTTGGCGTTTTTTATAGATAATGGTACAGCATTTTTCGTGCGCGAGTCCGACTCGCACTTGGCCGGTTTTTTTATGTCTTATCAGTGGTGCACTGCACTCACTCTTCCTTATCTTTTTAAATCTTGTTTTGAACACATCCATCATCACTATACATCTATCTACAAACTACTTACACCTTTTGCCTCCACTTCATAGAATCAATACACTGATAAATATAAATAGGTAGGCAGCGCGTATCGAAGCCATGCAAGTTTTAATGAGAGCGCTCTCCTTTGCAAACGCCCTGTATATACGCTTACTACACGCTCGTACATTACGTACGCACTATCGTTTGATGTGGGTTTACTTACGTTATTATTAGGGAACAGAATTTCTAGCACTTTTAGAAAATGATACCAAACTAGCTGCTACTAAAGTTATATATTTTTTTGGCTTTTTCTAAAATAACATCAGCTATCATCCAGCGAAAGTCCCGTCAAAATCGGTCCTGCCGTTTCGGAAATTAATCGGAACACGCAGACAGACAGATAATTCTTTTTTTTTTTTGAGATACTTACTGTATCTAATTTCACAATTATGCATTTAGTAAAAAAAGCTATCATTTTGACATTACTCGTACAAACAAACATTTCAAATTTATTTGTTTAGATGGATTAATTCACAAAACCATGCGAGCGCCCTGAGTAACGGTATCAAAAGATGGTATCAAAAGATAATAATTAATTATGTCTCATTAGTCGATACTTGACAGGTTAACTACCTATGGATGGATTTTTTATTTACCTTGTGTACAATGTGCACTTAATACTTTTCTCCTGATTACACACTACGAAAGCACAGCGTCCCTACAGCCTTCTAAAATATCATCAAACCAAACCCCTCAAACTTCATCGTATCACAATCATCTCCTTCACAACAAAGCCCGATCTCAAATTTAAATAAACACATACATACACACGTACCTATATATACACTAGCTATACATATATACACAGACAAAGAGTACATAAAAGCGATAGTTTGTAGGCATCCCGGCCGGGTAGAATTACCACAAGATTGCTACCATTCTTTAGGGCTCCCGAGACCCTTAACCCTTAGAAGGCAACGGGCTGTATTTGAAACCTTGCGTGAAATAATTTAATTAATTATTTTGATTTCAAGTAGGTTGTGTTGCTGTTCAAAGTTTTGGTTAACGAAATCTGACTAGATGAAGTGGACAGGAATGTGAATTATATTCTTGTTAAAAGCTTGTATTTTCCATTATGTTTCAAAAATCGAAATCAAATTATTTTATTTCATATAAACCTACATAGGCACTTATGAAACGTCAAATGCTAGGCGCACGGTTCGTACCAGATACTAAACAAAATAGAAAATGGTCTACAAATCTATAGTCTATTAAGCTTACAATGTTCTCACATTCACAAAATATAAAATAATCTATTTAAAATATCAATAAAATAATTAAAAAAAAAATCTATTTAAACCAAATGACATGATTGCCATTACAATTCTAACAAATCTTAATTAATATCCTGTCTACAAAAACCAATAATAAATAGTTCAAATTAAAATTGCAGGTATATAATGTCAAATAATTAAAGATTGTGACAAGGACGTATGAAAAAAAAATATAAATATTATAATAATTTATATATAATTTTTTTTAAAAGTAACTTGATTTAGCACACGAGGTTGTCGACATGTAGGATGTGAACTCTGTAATCATGGTATCGATAATCAATACGGTCAATGGCCTGATAGCGAAGAGCCTCGACCAACACCTCAGGAGGCTCTCATTACGCGGCTGGGTCAAGGGCTTGATTCAGAAAGCAGTACTCCTCGACGCGGCACGCATAGTGAGGAGGTTCCTCTCTCTAGACCCCTGACCACCGGCAGCTTGGACTTTGTTCTTGATGCCGATGGATTACTATTTTTTATATTTTTAAATGTTTTTTTTATTTTTATTTACATTTTGTAAAAATATTAAAATTAATATTTATATAATATATTATAATAATTAAAAATATATTATAATTAATATTTATATAATAAATATTTAATGTTGAATTTAAAATATCTTGAGAGGTGTTACCTTAATTATTAATAAGAATATAGCTGTGTTTTTGTAGGCTGCTCTTAAAGTATTTAAAAGAGCCGTGGCCTGAATTTACGATGTCAAGAAACGCTCTCTATGAAAACACACACTTACCTTCATATCTAACGTTTCAGTGACGTCATTCGCCGGTAAATTGCGGACGCTATGTGGCGGCCACCGCAGTCGCTTAACCAAGATATATAGGTAACACAAAAATGGTTCATAATACAAACCTCTTTAAAACGCCGCGGTGACACTTGGCACACTCCTTGGTGTTTAACAAACTACACTAAATAACAACAAATGCAATACACAGACACACAATAATATCTTAAGTCAAAATCAATACACGTGTCTCCGTAACAACTGAACTTAATCAACCCAGGAAAGCAACGCAACCATAAAAATATAACAAACATTTCACTTCACATAAAATTTTCTTTCAAACAATCCGAAGTACAAACTAATGTTCATAAGGAGATTTTCCGCGTTTTTTCACAAGTAGGCCAACGAAAGTTGTAGCGGGAGGGGGTTGGTTGTACCGTTCACGCGCGGTTGACGGTTGAACGCGAACACTCAAGGAAATTGGGTCATTTGTCCTTTCTCCCTTTGAACACTTTGTTTATGCAGGATTGGGTTCGGTCGTGAGGGCAGTATGAATGTGATTTGGAAACTGAAAATGGCCTTGAATGTGTGTGATAAGGAAAGGGTCCTGTTTGTAGGTGAAGCTAGGATGTTTCTTTGCTTCTTGTTTTGGCTTGGATGAATAATCCAAGAGATAATAATAATAAATAATACATTTTTTTTTTCATAAAAGCACATTAATAAGGTTCACAAAAACAAATTTTCATTACAAAAAAAGTGTATCGTTGTTGTCTGTACTAATGAACAAAATCATTGTATCACAGACACCAGTAAAGCTCTTTGTGAAAGACTTCATCCGATTCGACTTACCTAGGCTAAAACTTTATAATGCCAATCAGCATTGCTATTTGTTTCCTTCTGACAGGAACGTTTCGATCGATGTAGCGACATACCATGAGGTGAACCATTGATATAGTTATAGTTAAACCATTTCACGAAGTCCGTTTGGTTATTGCAATTTGAACCTTATGTTTACCGCCATTAAAGCGACAAGAGAGGACTTCGTGAAATAGTTTAACTATACAAACCTATTAAAATCATGCCAACAACGACCTTGTAGATATAGAACCAATGGTATTGCCGTATTATGAACTAAGAAACCGTTTTCGCGCATTTATATAAAGTGAAGACACGAAAGCTATTAAATACATACCAAAAAACTAGCCAAGTGCGAGTCGGACTCGCGCACGAAGGGTTCCGTACCATTATCTATAAAAATGGCAAGAAAGTCACATTTGTTGTATGGGAGCCCCCCTTAAATATTTGTTTTAATTTAATTATTTATTTTTAAAGTGAATATATAATTAAATATTCTGTGAATATTTCAAGCGTCTACCTGTTGCCGTTATCAATATCGAGCAAAAACGAGCAAAAAAATTACGTTTGTTGTATGGGCCCTTAAATATTTATTTTATTCTGTTTTTTAGTATTTGTTATAGCGGCAACAGAAATACATCATCTGTGAAAATTTCAACTGTCTAACTATCACGGTTCATGAGATACAGCCTGGTAACAGACGGACAGACAGACAGACAGATGGCGGAGTCTTAGTAATAGGGTTCCCGTATTACCCTTTGGGTACGGAACCCTAAAAAACAACCAAATTGTCTTCTTAAACTAAGTATTGTATCATTTGTACACGACCGTACATGTATGATAGTTTCAATACAAACAACAAACTGTCACATACTTCCATCGCAAAAGTATCGATCGAAATATGGTAGACCCATCTTAACACAAAACTACACACACACACACACAAAATACATACTCATCATCCAATTTAATAATGTTCTTAGCACCCCCCAAGTGGGGCCCAAGTTTCTGGGCCCCCCGCGATCAGTTCTTATCCCGGGGGGTGGGCCCCGCCTTCAATTTGAACCCTGGGGGTGCACCCCTGATATTAGTTCCCACCGTCAATGTAATCTTAGGGCCCATCTGCGAGGTTGCTTATTTTAATGGTCCAAGGAATTTTGCGGTGTTTTGCGTCTCACGTGCTATGGGGGATAGAATTTTGGGAAGTGTTTCTCCCGAAGTGGATTTATTATGAGTATTCTTATAGATGTTTTGTATTAACTTAAAAAAACAAGGCTTGCCTGCGGTTCCACTCGTGTGGCCTAATAAATACTAAAGCTTAGCCATTCTCTAACTAGATTTTATATCTTTGAAGTTAAAAATCCCAAGTTGGGTGAGAGATTCCCGATTTTAATCACACTTTCAGTATTAATAAAGAAATGCGCATTTTCTTATGGTAATGCACCCAAGAACTCCACGAGGCAGGCCCGACCCAGTGTGGAGTTAATTAGCAAAACAAAACGCTCCCTTTGCGTCTTATTAAAAAAAAACGGCCAAGTGCGAGTCGGACTCGCGCACGAAGGGTCCCTACCATTATCCATAAAAACAGCAAAAAAATCACTTTTGTTGTATGGGAGCCACCTTAAATATTTATTTTATTCTGTTTTTTTTTTGTATTTTTTGTTATAGCGGCAACAGAAATACATCATCTGTGAAAATTTCAACTGTCTAACTATCTCGGTTCATCAGAAACAGCCTGGTGACAGACGGACAGACAGACAGATAGACTGTGGAGCCTTATTAATAGGATTCTCGTTTTACCCTTTGGGTACAGAACCCTAAAAAAGAAAACGAATTGGCGCGAACTTTATGATCTTAACAGCTGAAAAATCTACTATTACTTCACATAACCTACATGGGCACTTATGAAACGTCAGAAGCTAGGTGCACGGTCCAATTGGTCGTTTCCTAAGGAGAAGAGCCGGCAAGAAACTCCTTTAAATTACATGTCTATAAGTAAGGTTAAAGATAAGGTTATGCTGTTAATTACATCCTCAACTACGTAATAAGGGATCTGAATGAATTCCAAGATTAGCTTGTAGGAGCTTCTGAAATCTAAAAGCTTTGTAATCGGACGAGTTGCTTTCACAGCTGTCAGCTGTTATTTTAACTTCATTATATTCCTGTGTGTTCCATTATGTTCCTACTATCCTTGACATTTCCAGGTTAATTTATTTCACACGTGTAGGTAGTTATTTAAGAAGTAGCTCTTACCTTAATACTTAAATCAAAATGATTCAATTTGTGAATTTTCCTAAGTGTATCGTGTATCCTCAAACTGTGTCAGCAACGGAACCCTTTTGGAAAACGAAATAATTGACGGAGCCCTAAAATAATCTAAAATGGTTTTATGTGTATTCTTTAATCATGTTACTTGACATTAACATTTGCATATTTTTTTACTTTATGTTGGAATATTTGGATCGATTATATTTTTATACTCAGGCTGCAAAATAAAATATAGTACCCTTTTTGTATTTTTTTTTTAATTCTGACCAGTATTTCGAGTAGGTTTTGCGGAGCTCCGAGAAGCACACTTTAAGTATGGCTGAAGAAGAGTTTTAATCATTTATTAGATCAAGTTTTTTTGTTGATAAACTTTATTACAACATATCATAAAGCCTGTATTCACCAAAGGGTGAAACGTTATTATAAACATAAACATGATAAATTAT
This sequence comes from Tiliacea citrago, assembly GCA_963921375.1. Taxonomy (NCBI): domain Eukaryota; kingdom Metazoa; phylum Arthropoda; class Insecta; order Lepidoptera; family Noctuidae; genus Tiliacea; species Tiliacea citrago. The sequence continues at coordinate 18,508,546 of OY992798.1, forward strand.
AATAATTCACAAAATATAAATGTTATAAGATGATCTCATTTTGATACCTTTCGTTCTTGAAAATTTGCTTTTAAGGCTTCAACAGACAGGCGCGACGCGACAGTGCGACGCGATTTTGGTAGAACAATTTCCATGTATATAATAATAATTTGTGACCTGTAGTCACATCCTAACGCATAAATAAATCCTTGACGCTGCCAGTACAATTGAACTACTGCGGTTTCGCTTCTATGGTTTTGCAGCGGAGGTGTGCTATCAGCGTGCATTAATTTTTTGGTGGACGGTCGTCTTAGTACACACAACGTGCGTTGTGAGTCTTGATGGCGCTTCGTAAATACTTTCAAACGTTTTGGATTTTGGAGGGGCGGGCCATGTCATCGTAGTTTCTCTCTACTACTGTCGCAAGATTCGAAAGAGGATATATCATTATGTCACAAACAGAGAAGCTTTGATAGGGAGGTGACGCTACCTCTTAAATAAACAAAGGGAATCGGTCAAGAGGGGCGATGTCATTGCTCTTAATTTCCTGTATTCATTCTGCCAGTAGCAAATCTGAAACAGAAAGCACATTATTATAGGTAGTAGGTACTTGCTTGTATGTACTGTACGAGTGGCGATATTTCAGTATATTCTATGCAAGGGAATACGGGCAAGTTACAGTCCTTTCACAGTTCCTTTACCTCCGATTTCGAATCAGTGTCAAAATCACAATGATCTTTATTCTTCTTGTAATAAGGTTGATGTTGGGTTGCTGCCACTGACAAGTCTTGCAAAATCACAATGATCTTTATTCTTCTTGTAATAAAGTTGCTGTTGGGTTGCTGCCACTGAAAATTAAGTCTATCAAAATCACAATGATCCTTACTCTTTTTTAAATAAAGTTGCTGTAGGGATGCTTCCACTGACAAGTCTATCAAACTCACAATGATATTTATTATTCTTGTAATAAAGTTTCTGTTCGGTTGCTGCCACGGACAAGTCTATCAAAATCACAATGATTATTATTCTTCTTGTAAAAAAGTTGCTGTTGGGTTGCTGCCACTGACAAGTCTATCAAAATCACAATGATCCTTATTCTCGTTACTTTTACAATTACTTTTATCTTTCTCAATTTACGTAACGTCGAGCCAACACGAGGTAAGATAAAGGAACGGATGATATCTTTTGACCTTTAAACATATTCCCAATATGACTACTGGTAATTTTCCATCAAATCATAAGAGTTACACAGCCTAAAATAACAGCCTTTTGAATAGAAACTAATCTAGACATTGTTTTAATGTTTAGCTTTAGTTCAGAAATTGATAGCTTTACTCTTGTAGTATTTAAAAAGCCTTTGATTCTAGGGCCACTTGTACCATAGATCACTAAATGCGTTCACCACTAAACAATTTTTTTTATTATTCTGTTTCTAGCATCTTCAAATTTTCTTTGATTTTCAGAAACAGAACGATGTTTTAAATACATTTATCTCTTGTTCTGTAAGTCTTTGAATTGCTTTTTTATTTAAATTAGTTCATGCAAATTACCTCAGACGCCATTTCCCTTGATATAATTCAACAAGTCAAGGTAGTTGAGTCTTCATGTACTCACAATAACTAACTTGCTTCATACAAGCTATTATATTCTCTCTCGCGGTTAACTTATAGCCAACTATTACTTCACAACTTTTGCAAAGGGTAGGGACGTAGGAGGGAATAATGTTCATGAGATTTATGGGAAAATGTAAAGAAAAAATAATGAGAAAATTGGGAAATAGAGAAATATGTTGATTTAGTATGTTCAAATTAAATTAACAAAACAAAAAGGTTTCAAGAAGGAGTTTCAATTCCAAACAAAATTAGGGGCTGGCCGGCAACGCCCGAAACTTCCAAATTCAAAACATACGAAACACACTTCAATTTAGAGTTGAAAAGAGGCATCTCATCAGCAACGGAGAAGGTTACGGACAAAAGGCGGGCCGAGTGCGAAATTTAAATCCTACCCACAGCTGCGGAATAGAACGGACCTTAGAAACAAACAAATCCCTTACCCCTCCCCCAACCCCCGGGAACGAAACAGGAATGGCCGCCTTATACGACCACATCTTACAGGCCCCAATTCCTACTTCCTTTCCATTACACAGCCAGCGCTGACTAAACATAATCGCCGAACTTCCTTACGACTCTACCCTTCCGGCCAACTGCTCACATAAGTAACACAAGCCAAATCAAACTTTACAGCACAACAAACAGAGTTGATTATATTTCGGACCGTTTAAAATTCGACTATCGATACCGATCGTGCGAATGTAAACTTCAGTAAGTGCGTCAAAAAGTCTATTTTCGAGCGCTCGTCTTCCCATTTCCAATTTTCCTCGAACGACCGCTGAAGCACCCGAGTTAAGAACATCCCCGAACAAGTTGTGCTGTTAGCTGGGAACGTTTGAATAGTTTTCGTTGTCGAAACTTGTTCTCTCGGTTGTTTGGGGTGTATTTCTTACACAAAAGATGGGGGCGAGGGGGGGAGGGTCATGATAAATGGCACAATATTAATACTCGGGCCGGGCGTTGTATAGTTTTATGATCTTAGTTGGGTAGTAATATAAATCTGCTTTTCCGGGCCGGTACTCTTTGCTAATGTTTTAGTTTAGTACTAGTCATCCCTACTGGAATATTTAAGTACCTAACAGTTAATAGTTTCTATTATCGTAACGAGTACATGCTGGGTCGCTTTATGTTACCTACTATGATAATGAAGTAGTTTATTATTTTGGTGTGATTATAATGTATTCATTATCTTTCTACAACCTTCGCATTAGGATTCAGCCAGGTTGACATAAGCAGTGCTTACGCTACGAAAATATTCTGATTCCCAACGCCAATCTTTAAGAGCTGCCAACCCGATATACTTTTCATACAAACGCTCGTACGTGATTATGGCGTTGTAACACATCTTTCCTTGAAATTTTTGAACCGATAGGTATCTTGTGCACTATATCTTGGTTTCAATGCAAGCAACAAATTAAAATTTTGAAAAACAAATTCAGTATAAGCCTGCAACAATCTGCTTTTTTGCAGAAATTTTACCAGAACTTTGGCCATTCATAATGTACTTACAAATTGTAAGACATTACGATAGAAACCTTGCTAATGTAATGGAGATTCTAAATGACCTACATGTATTTCACAACCTGGTAAGGCTTACTCAAAAACACGTATTTCCTGGAACAAGTTTTATGAAAATTCCGCACATTATTTTTCTTTTAATGTTATCGCGTTCTCACTCGTTTGTTAATAGTTTTCACTTGCGCTGGATGAAACAACATACTTTTCGACCATGTTCGCGTTGACGATAGACGGACCGGGAAGGGCCCTCTTAACCACACGATTTGAAAAAAAATAGGGTCTATTGTATTCGTAAGTACTTACTATATGAAGTATATAAATACACCATGTTTATATACATATAATAATAATTATATCTATATTTTATCTATCTTTTTTATATCCTCCTATTTTTCATTGAAATATCATACATATCTCAAAGAAAAACCGTCCACAAGTACACTTTAGTTAGAAAATAAAGATTACGCCCATTACCATCCCAATCTGACCTCCACTAGAACGATCACTTTTCCAATCCGCTAATCATATCGCGTTTAGCCTCGTCTGCTCGTCCTCAGCTAAGCTTAGTACGCATAATTTGAAAAGCCACACTGATTAGATTAAGACTTCGCTTATTCATATTTTCCTCATCTTGTTCTCACACACTATTGTCTACATTTCTTTTTCATTTATCGTTTCGCAGATCTGCTGTATGAAATTTCGTAAAACATAAGCAGTAACTTTGTACCAAAATTATAATTATATCGTATCTCTGTGTATTTTACTGTGTGTACATAAAAAGGGTAAAAGACTACACACGAACAGTTGCAATTTTAAAACCTCTTCTCCAACATAAACTATGTAATTCGCAAATCATATCGTATCTAACTTTGTCTTCTCGATCTCAGAAAGACTATGCATCATTTAAAAATAGAAATCACAAGCATGAACACCTTATTACACTTAATGCAAAATTCAAATGCAGTTTTCTCATGATATAACAATTACAACTTTGAGGAAAGAACTCTTTCATAATAGATATATACGTGAAGTTTCGAGAATACCATGTTTGGAACATTATAAAATATTTCTACCAATACTTGTAGAGAAAATTGATTTTAAATCTTGTAAGTAGTTATGCTCCTGACTGCACTACTTATACAGATAAAAGAAAACAAACATAGGATACCGAAAGTTTCAATTTCAAAACCAGTTCTCCAAGATTAATGCTCCACCAATCATATTGCCTAACCTCGTCTGCTCGCCCTCAGATAAACTACGCATCAGTATTTAAAAAACAAACACTACAAAGTTAAAAATTACTTTATTTGCGGAAGTCGCTAGCAAAAAACTAAAATACAGATCCAAAGACACCGACTTCCGAAATTAAAGTAATTTTTCTTTTTTTAGCTATGGTACCCACCCCACGTCAAGACGAACACTACTACTTGCTATGTAAACAACAGTGACAAGAAGTTCTAAAATATCATCAAGAAACTCAAAGTGGATTAATATCGAAGCTAACTCAAAAACTGGGAGTACTGCGTAAGCTTCCTCTACCAAATGAAATAATAATTTTCAAGATCAGTCCATAATTGACAAAAATATCGATGAACATACATTAAAAAAAAATTGATACAGACGAACATATTATCATCCTCCTTTTTTAAGTCGTTTTTTTTTTGTTATACTATTTTAATGGCCTGGTTACTGGGACCTTTTAGACAAGTCTTTATTTAGTTACAAACTATGTTTACTTATTGATGAAATTAAATATTCAATGCATGATGATGATATCCCGCCCGCTCCCCCTGAGTTTCAGTAAAGATGTGGAACTTTACTGAGACCTCACGCGGACTTCTTCAGAGAACTTGAAGTGATGTTGCACTGTTATGTTTCATTTGCCTACACTAATGCACCTTCACGAACACTTATTGGTTAATAATCCACCATTATTACGTCGTTTAAAAAGAGAATAGCTATAAAAGAAAACATAGAATAAAGAAAGTTCCAATTTCAAAACCTCTTCTCCAAGATCAACGTTCCAATCCGCCAATCATATCGCGTCTAACCTAGTCTGCTACCCTCAGATAGCTGTGCAGTTAAACTGATTGATTGTGCCGGCTCGTCTGACCCACTCTGTGGCACTTGATGCTCTCTTGTTGCGAATGATTTGAACATCGCTTGATTGACGAGTTGAATCTTTAGATTTGATAGTGATGTATGAGCTTGCTTTTGATACTCAAATGTAATTATCGGATAAAAACTGTCAGATTTTAGCACATTCAATAAAATCAATACAAGTTTACCATAATAAGGCTGGTTTTATTTTTACTCGTTTCGGCAGCGCCGTTGGAACGCGGGCGTTCGGAGGTGTATGGGGTAGTAGTTGCAAATCAAAGTCGCGCGCTTGAGCAGCGCCGCGCGCCGTTCAGAAAACGCGCCCTGCTCGCCGGCGCTGCCGAAGCGCGCGCCGCTCGTGCGCCTCTACGGTCAGTATGCGTTTTAGGGTAACGCCGTTGAGACGCGCCGTAAGCCGCCTGTAACCACATTAACGTTCATAATGTACACGACTGTTTCACAGCAGCGGAACGCGCGGTACTAATCTCGTTTCACAGTGCACAGCTGTTCAAGCGCGCGCTGTTAACAGCACGCTGCCCAGCGGCGCGTCTAGCGGCGTGACTATATAACCAGCCAATGATGAAAATCAGTAAATAATTTGAAATAAAATACATAATGTCAAGTTTAGGTTTTGGTTGTGGTTTAGTTTTGGTATTAACGTTAAAAATTAGCGCGATCGGCCCCCTGCCCACTGCCACTTAAGCTCTTTATGTCGGTTACGTAGTACGGTACCTAGCTGATAAATATCCACTACTATTTCATAAATAATTCTTACAACCGACCAACACTAAAACTAAAAGCAATCATAGAAAACTTAGTTCAGTTAGTCTCGCCTTATCGTACTCGAGTATAGAACAATATTCATAAAGCGTGCCGCGTCGTCGACAAGATTTTATTACAGGCGCTTCGAGCGAGTGGACCGCCGTAAACCATGTAATATAGTGAGAATAAACCACTGGACAGACGTTACCAACCTTCGGTTGAAGATGGCGGAAGCATAAGTTGCTTGCCCAATTTATTACTAGTGCTTCGAGCGAGTGGACAACCGTAAACCAAGTAATATAGTGAGAATAAACCACTGGAAAGACGTTACCAACCTTCGGTTGAAGATGGCGGAAGTATAAGTTGCTTGACTATTTTAGTACTGGCGCATCGAGCGAGTACTAAAATGGTCAAGTTACTTGGGTAATATAGTGAGAATAAACCACTGCTCAGTCGTCACCAGCATTCGGTTGAAGGTGGTAGGAGTATAAGTAGCTTTACCATTGTATTACAGGCACTTCGAGCGAGTGGACCATGTAATATAGTGAGAATAAACCACTGGGCAGACGTCAGCAACCTTCGGTTGAATATGGCGGAAGTGTAAGTTGCTTGACCATATTATTACTAGCGCTTCGAGCGAGTGGACATCCGTAAACCAAGTACTATAGTGAGAAAGAACACAGTAGTCCGTTACCTTTGGTTGTAGACATTAGCTGTGTTAGTAAAACCGCTTTATTTTGTTGTGTTTTCCCATACATAGGTATAACTCAAAAAATGTTACACGTGTTAGTTTGTGTAAACACTGTAAAAAGTTTATAATAATCATGGCCAATGCCCAAAAAATATTAGCAGTCAGTTTAAAAAGTGCTGATAATTATAACAGCCTAGCAAATAAATTAACTATGAGCTTATCAATGATATTCTGCTAGTCTAAGAACCCGGGTAGAATTTGGTAACTTCTTCTTCTTCTAATTTTATAATCTCCATTATGTCTCTAAGGACCATAATTACAGGACACATACCTACACACTTGGCCATTATAATCCTTACTTATCACACTAATATTATAGAGGCGAAAGTTTTTGAGTGCGGTTGTTACTTCTTCACGCTCAAACGGACGGAGACGGAGACCCATTTTGATAAAATTTTGTATGGAGGTAGCTGACACCCTGGATTAACATATAGGCTTTTTATCCCGATATCCCCACGTGATCGAGACTTACGCAGGTGAAACCGTGGGGCGCAGCTAGTAATATTATAAACGCGAAACTGAGTTTTAGGTTTGGTAAAAGAAAGATTTTTTTTTTAATTCTGCACAAACAAGACACACTTTACAAAAATTAAAATAAAAATTGATAAAAATACACACTCTTATACAAAGTAGCCAATAGTACACTTTAACAGGATAAACAATGTACTTCAAAGTACTTGGTACGCTTTCACGCTAAAAAGGCTGAACGGATTTGTATGAAAGGCACAGATATACCAAGACTTGGGTAAGGATATAGGCTTCTTTTCATGCTGGGTTGCAGACGGAATTGTGGGCAACAGCTAGTTAACAAAATTCTTAGCTGAAGAGCACACTGAATACCAACACAGAAAAATGCAAAGATCGTTTATAATTTCTTTCTTAAAATGATAACTAACGATAGTACCTTCAAAAGCCATGTGTAACCGGTTTGACAAAATGAATTCATACAACATTTTTTAAAGTAAACCCAACTAAAGGTTTTTTTTTAATTAGGGACTTTTATTACCGCAATGCGTGTGACAGTCCCATCATACCCAAAATCATAAAATACATGCTGCTATGGATTACATTTGGGCCATGAACCTGCGGGGTAATTGATAACACACTATCAGTAGCAATGCGATTAATTTTGACAGTTCAAAAACATTCATTGCGTTATTTACGTTGTTGAGCAGACAAATTTTTCGAACATATGAAGCAACTAGCTGCGCCCCGCGGTTTCACCCACGTAAGTCTCGATTCCGTGGGAATATCGGGATAAAAAGTAGCCTATGTCTTAATCCAGGGTGTCAGCTACATTCATACAAAATTTTATCAAAATTGGTCCAGCCATTTGAGCGTGAAGAAGTAACAAACATAAACACACACATCACTCAGAAACTTTCGCCTTTATAATATTCGTGTGATGGATTAGCAATATACTTCTACCAAATCATTCAGATTGTGATTCAAACTGTGTTTCGCAATTAGGGTGTTGAGCAGAGTCTTCGCATCATCACCACTTTGAGACAGAAGTCTATGAAATGTGCCTAAATTGAACCAAAGGTTGTGAACGCCTGCTATTGATCGTATTCTCCCCGGAAGATTCTCGCACGCTTTCTATTCAACGATTAAGTCTAATTGTCCCTAAATTTATCGCCTACACTCTGCTATTATAGTATGATATCTCTTATTTATAGCACACAATTTGTGAACTACAAATATTAAGATTATTTATTGGATAAGGTAGTATGTGCGGATGCTGGGTAGCTGGTTTCTGGATTAGTTAAGTAGCTATCTACTCGACAGTTTGTTATTATGAAGTTCAGATGTTATTTTAGGTTTAAGAGATTATCTGATATCTTGTTTTTTTTTTTTTAATTAAGCCATGCTTGATGGCACATATATTGTTTATCTACACCCATGCTATAAATCCTCTATAGAAGTTTCAGAGACAGTTAGCTTATTGCCAACATTAAACAACCAGTGTCATAGTAACCATAATATCATACAAACGAGTGTTATAATGTTGTACTAAATTGCATTATGCAACTCCTTTGCTTATTCAATCCCTTCCTTTCTCATCAAAGAGCCACATTCTCACTGTTCAATGAATTGAACAGTGAGAAATTTCAAATGAGTTGAAATTAATTTTAAAAAAAGAACATTGTCATGCACGTGCGTTTCACTACCACAGCGCCGTAATTCAAAAAATATATATATATATTATTACCTATACATAGTTTGTTTGTATTAGAGTTCTTACACCACTGTCCAGTCACGAGCACCAATAAGTATACACTCAACAACTTTTAAAAAATGTTTTTTCCAACTACATATTGATTTAAATTTTATTTTACTACTAACATAGTATTTTGGAACCCTAAATATTATGAAATAGATCTTTTCTCAAAGTTTCAATCGTTATTCCACGAGAAAATCGGTTTTGAATTCTGCTAAGCGTTTACATATTAGTGCTCATGACAGTACAACACCCTATGGTTTCAGAACCTTAAATAGAGGATTTATATCATGGGTGTAGATAAAGTCTTGTCTGCAACTGTACATAATTAGGTATTCACACGCACACTCATGTGCTATTATTAAAACTCACATTCATGTTTTAATTTCCCCTTATTATACAACAGTTGCTTAAATATATATATTTATGTTTTCTCTATAAGTGAATTTGTAATTCTTTTGAGAAAAAAAATATCTTTAACCGTATATTATATTTATAAAAGATATTCTTTTTAATTAGTCTTATAAATAAGGAACACAAAGTTTTCGTTTCAATTCATAAAAACTGTGGTAGACTATGCGGAATCGTTTAAAAAAATAATTTCATAGTTTATCTTCTTGTGTTTTGCGAATACTATGACCACAGCATAATTGGGATAAGGGTATAATTCACTAATTACGGCTCAATATCTATTCAAACGGGAATTGGTGCGCACATAAATAGCATGATTACAAAAAAAATACGGACTCCGAAAGAGACAGATGAAGATGTGAGACGTTTTTTATCCCACGATACTAATAACAATAGAGTACAGGTTTTTTTAACCCTTCAGAACGCACCGGTTGCGATGATCCGCGGGTCAAAACTGTCACCCCGAGGTCAGGTTTTATGTAACGGTAAAAAACCCATCTATTGCATCATCACAGCCCTGAAAATACTTAAACTATATAAAATAATTTAGTTTCATCAAATCATGAAAAATTATATCTTACTCGTATCTAAACTAATATTATAAAGAGAAAAGATTTGTTTTTTTTTTTGTATGGTTGTTTGTAAGGATAAACTTAAAAAATACTTAACGGAATTATAAAATTATTTCACCATTTATTATTTTGTTTTTTTATTTAGTTACATTATCAGCGAATAACATGGGGTGTATTTTTTTTTCATTCAGATCCCTACGAAAATTACAATAATGTACCCCAAGGTATGAAAAATTTGCCTATAAAAGTCATTATTTGACGTGTGCTGCGAAAACAATTGATGACACATAAAACAATTTACTACATGTTTATAGTACTCATTATTACCCACAAAAAGTCCGTAAAGATATATGTCTAACCATTATAGTTAAGTTATAATAACCGTTTTTTGTTAAAAAAAAATCAATCAAAACACGGCTAGAATCGAAAGAACTAACAAAATTACTTCAATTCGTCTTTAAATTACTCGAATCGGACCTTTCGTTTAGAAGTTACGACGGGTATAAAAATTCCGTGTTGTGAGCGAACAGCCCTACGCTTGGTCTATTAGTTACCTACACATTTTCTTTTTTGTTAACTAGAAACAATTGAATAGTAGTTTGTAATAATATAATAAATAAAAAGATCGCAATCATTAGTTTTCGGAAACTATCTTTTAGACGGGGTGGAGAGTGTTGAACTTTGTAGGCAAAGATACGAAATCCACGCGGACGAGGGTCGCGGGCGAAGTGCTAGTGGATAATAACCAATGAGATTTTATACCAATTCTCCTCAAATATCTGACTAAGCGTTTTTAACCCTTCACAAGGCTACCGGTTGCTATGACCCAGGGGTCACGGTGGTGACCCGCGGTCGTGGTCAGCCTGCCTTGTTCGTGAACTATCACGACTAACGACTATATTGTCATACCATAGCTGCAAATAGAAAATCAATGTGACGTCCTCAATGTCTTTCAAAATCCTTCAGATTTTTTCATAGTAGGTAAACCAACGCCATAATCTGCAAACAAACTCCGATCTCTAATGGAGAAGTGGTGCCAATTCAGAAAATCAACATTATGAAAATATCTTCTTTCTTTTCTTCGTTTTTATGTTCAGTTATTTGAACAGTCATAGAACTGTGTTTTATACTGCATGATTTCCTATGCTCATTTTCTTTCATTTCTATCTATACATTTTTTAACCCTTCATACAGCTACCGGTTTCCTGTGACCCGTGGGTCATGACTATGACCTGGATCAGCTAGCCTTGATCGTTAACAGACATCACAGTTGTATCTTGGCCAAGTGACAGAATGATGATATTAATTTCTCAAAAAACAAATGAATAATATCTTGATGATATGCATATTTGTCTATGCAAATTTTGATTACGATCATGATGATATACAAATAAATAAACTGAAGTGTTTGTTTGTAATGTTAAAATAACAGGTTTTTACTAAATGCATATGGAAGTATTTATGGTACTTATAACATTTTTTTTTACAGTTTTTGTCTACCTGTATGTCTGTTTATTCCGGCTAATCTCCGAAACGGCTGGACTGATTTTGACGGGTCCTTCACTTGCAGATAACTGATGTTATAAGGAATAACTTAGCTACTTTTTAGCATACTTATTTACTATAGAAAAAAAAAATATTTTTGAAAAATCCATGCTGGCGAAGCCGCGGGCAGTAGCTACTAGTAAATAAGTATGTTTTTCTTAAAGAAAGAAAGAAAGAAAAAATATTTATCGGGACTCGCGCAGTAGATCACACATTAAACTAAAACACACACCTAGAAAGATAAAAAAAAAACAAGTAAAATTCAAATAAAAAAAAGAAAGTCTTATGTGTTTAGGAACAACTTTGACAACACTATTAGATAACTTCGATACTTTTTTAATAATAAAAGAGACCACATGCTATAATTAGCCTGTCCAAACTCAGTATCTACGTTAAAACTACTCTGAAAACCGCATGCAACATCAATTTCAATTAACTACAAAATCCATACCCAACCGTTCTCAAATGAGAACAGTCTAAAGAAAACACGTTTTAACACAAAACTATCTTGCTCCAAACTCATCCCGTTGTACTAAAATCCAATCTGACGTGATGCGCGGCCAGTAGTGACCCGGGGTCGCGGAGACCCTTCATCTCTGCATTTCTCACGACGCCGCAGCATTCAAAGGGTTGATTCTCATGTAACTCGTTCTTTTAGCTTTTTAGAGATACAATTTACGGTTCTCATTCTTTATTCGGACTTAAATCTTCATATTTTTACTCTCACGTACGGGATTAAAAAAAGGAATGAATTCAATTACATAAAATAACATTGCAGTCATAATATCACGCCTGTATCCCCTAAAGGGATAGGCAGAGGTGTACCTATAGTACACCCACATTTGGCCAGTTATGTTTAAGTCCCATGTAATAAGGGGCAAGCCTATAGCCATCAACCGGGCTGCTACTGAGAAATTCCAGATGGAAAAACCCAATAACACTTTGTCCGACCCGGGAATCGAACCCAGGACGTCATGCTCAGCAGTAGCACTTGACCACTAGACCAACGAGGCAGTCATCTCAGTTTCAGTCTTTGCCAATTTTTTCTTTTACTAAAAACTAATTCGGACTATTATGAACATTATGAACATTTTAAAACAAAACATTGCCAAATCGGTCCAGCCGTTCTCAAGTGATGCGCTCACCAAACCAACAAACAGCATTTAATTTTTAGGGTTCCGTAGTCAACAAGGAACCCTTATAGTTTCGCCATTATCCATCCGTCTGCCCCTGGCTTAGCTCCGAGACGCTAGTTTTTAGGGTTCCGTATCCAAAGGGTAAAACGGGAATCCTATTACTAAGGCTCCGCCGTCTGTCTGTCTGTCTGTCCGTCTGTCACCACGCTGTATCTCATGAACCGTGATAGTTAGACAGTTGAAATTTTCACAGATGATGTATTTCTGTTGCTGCTATGACAACAAATACTAAAAAATAGAATAAAATAAATATTTAAGGGGGCTCCCATACAACAAACGTGATATTTTTGCTCGTTTTTGCTCGATATTGATAACGGCAACAGGTAGACGCTTGAAATATTCACAGAATATTTAGTTATATGTTCTGTGAAAATAAATAATTAAATAAAAATAAAACAAATATTTAAGGGGGGGCTCCCATACAAAAAACGTGATTTTTTTGCCGTTTTTATAGATAATGGTACGGAACCCTTCGTGCGCGAGTCCGACTCGCACTTGGCCGGTTTTTTTTATTACATAGAATACAAGAGGGCAAATATTTGTAAGCTTGTTGATAATGTTAGTCACTGACAACATGTTCACAAAAGGGCTCTCAAAACGGTGAAGGAAAACATCGTGAGGAAACCGGCATGTCCTAGAACTAAAAATTCGAAGACATGTGACATCCATCAACCCGCACTGGGCCCGCGTGGTGGATTACGGCCCACTCCCTCTCACAGAAAGAGGAGGCCTGTGTCCCAGCAGTGGGAACATTATAGGCTGATTATATGTTATGTTATGTGACAACATGTTTCAAGTTAGCTACAGCTAGCTCAGAGTAAAACTTACAAAGTTGCTTATTTACTTTTTGCTTTTCTACAGTTTAACGACTTAGCTCGCTTTTCCTATAGGTATGTAAGTATAGATACCTACATCTAGTATGTTTCAACAATGTTTGGATACCGTGGCACAAATATATTGCCGAAAAATTCTGCTCTCGTAGCAAGCGGGAGCAAACGGTTGATTTAGAGAAAACCTGCTAAATTAATTTGGCCTTCAACAACACTCTTCTTCCGAAAAACAACTTCTTCCACTTTTTCACAACAGAAAAAGTCAACATAAGCCACAATTCTAACTAAATTACCTAAAATAACATCTTCATTCACATTGTCCTTAATAATTATTAGAGTGTTATCTTTAAATCCAGCGGGCAAGGCCAGTATGTAGGTATATATAATTAAATTATACGTGGGTCCGCACTAAGGCCGATAAGACCGGGGGCGGCGCGAGGGGGGTTGAAACGAAATGTTCGCGCAGGGGGTGGGCGTACGTGAAGACAGCGAGCTGAAGACGTGCTTGGAAATGTATAGAGTTACTTGTGCGATTGTTTTAGTGTTGTGATGAATACGCACAGGTAAACTGACGTGTAAGGGAGATAGTTCATTTTCATAAATCGATAATCACTACCACAATGTGCCTCTACAGTTTTTTCTTCCCCTACTTAATCACTATGATTGCAGTTTTTTATAATGTTAGATAGGCTTTTTAGCGAAGATTTTAGCTATGTAAAATTTCTACATTTATATTTGTTATTTTTATGTTGTATATAATAAAGAGTATTAGAATACTCTTTTTAGGGTTCCGTACCCAAAGGGTAAAACCGGAACCCTATTACTAAGGTTCTGCCGTCTGTCTGTCTGTCTGTTTAAGGGGGCTCCCATACCACAAACGTGATTTTTTTGCTCGTTTTTGCTCGATATTGATAACGTCAACAGGTAGACGTTTAAAATATTCACAGAATATTTAGTTATATATTTACTTTAAAAATAAATAATTATATTAAATTAAACCAAATATTTAACTCCTCCGGCTCCCATACAAAAATCGTGATTTTTTTTGCCGTTTTTATAGATAATGGTACGGAACACTTCGTGCGTGAGTCCGACTCGCACTTGGCGGGTTTTTTATGTACACCATAAAATCTATCTATCTATCTTTTTACAACTCTTAAAAAAAGTTCTACTTAAGAATAATAAAAATTAAGTTAAGAAATCTAGTGGTATTCTCACCTGTAAAGGACTTTCGAGCTTAAATTAAGCTTTGTAGTCTGTCATGGTTCATAAGCATAACCTCCGAAAAAAATACAGGACCTGCAACAAAGACCGAAAATTTTAAAAACATATAAAAAAAAATACTCACTTAATCTTTTTTATTGTTCCAGGTATCATGTACCAAGTACATAATCCATTATACATTACCCAAATCTACACCATCTAATTACATCAAGATGCTATCGCTTGACGTCACACAATTATGAACATGTTACCTACAGATCACACAGCTATGAAAACAAACATGTCAACAAGACTTTCACAAAATCAAGAAGTCACCGTTCTGGATGTTTGGGTGAATTTAATAAAGGTGGATTAGATATAAGGCGGAATAGTTGTAAAAAAACATTTATCAGTTACATCTTCATGGCAGAATCACCTAAAATCAAACCAATTTCAAACTAAATTAAAGTTGCTGAAGTAACTGTTGAAGTATACAAAAACTTGGATTAGATGTAAGTAGAATGCTGAATTGTTCAAGACCTTAAATCATATTTATCACATTCTGAAAGACCAAGTGTTGAAATTAGGCACGAAAGTTGCCTAAAAGAACTTTTAAAACTTCGTACAAAAACATCTTCAGCTCAAGTACTAAAACGAAATAATTACAAAACAAACATTTTCCTCGGGTGGTGTCATCAACTCTATAAATTTCCCCCGTGGTCCGGTCGAGCAGAGTCCGGGCGACTTTCGTTAGGGTGAAAGCAGTTTGAAAGTCGGGTCGGGGTATTGATCGAGTGTCTTGCCCCCCTCTACCCTCACCCCCCGCGACCCGCGCTCACCCCCGCCCGCGTCCATAAGGAGCGCCCAATTCTGAGGATGGTCGTCTTTAATGTAGAATTAAGGTTAGCTTTAGTTATATTGTATGTATGTCTGTGGCGTGGGTTTTAGGTATTTGTACTGTGTGAGTTCTTTGGTGAACCAAGCTTTGGTTGGACAAAGAAATTCAAATATAGTAAGTACTCACGTATTTGAATTAGGCTTTTTGGAAATAATAGTGAGTAGCGATCATAAAATACTGGCTGTTAACAATATCGTTTGAAATCATTCGGAGTTTATCGAAACATATGCATTGAAAACCGGAAGCCAAAAAGGAAACGGTTGAATTTACGACTACGATTGTTTAAGAGCCACAAAGTCTTATTTTTTTTAAATGTATTTTGTGAATCCCTGATTACTTATAAACACTATCTTAAAACTACTAAGGCGCTATGTACCTACACGGGTGAGTATCGTGGCGATAGTCACGTGGTGACATTAAATTCTATAGAAACTGTATGGAGCAATCTCCACACGGCGATGTCATCGCGGCGAGAATTTGATGTCACGGCGAGACTATCGCCGAGATTCTCTCGCCCATGGAAATGACGCGCTACAAAATTTTATTTGATTTGGGCTTAAACTTTAAAACAAATGTTTTTGAAAATTTTACGTAAAGCCGGGTCCGCCATGTTTTCGTGTTATAAAAACATCTAACATCATTATCTAACTGATTTGGCCAATAGGCGCCCCCAAATCGGTTATATCACGCGGTTATATAACACGGTTAGTCACGATATTTATGAAACTTAGGAAGTAAATTATAGTCTTTTTATATTGTAATTAAAGCCATAACTTCATCTCTTGTCGAGAAACCCTAATATTAGCTACTGGCAACATAATGTGTTAAATATTTTCTTTAGGCTCATTATTTAAAAAATACTTTCTGGGATTATATCAATGTATTATATTATATGGCTAGATTATCGACTCCAAATCTGACGTTGTTTCCTTTTTTAGGGTTCACCTTGCACGTAAAGTGGTGATGATAATTTTTCTTGTCTATACCATGATGTGGGGTTTCGTTGGATAGGCTGTTCAAAACTGTTGCGTTTTTCCGATTCAGGGATCCGTTTGCAAAATATTCAACTACAATGTCAAGTTTGTTTTTGGGATAAATTCATCCCAACTACGGAACCTCTTAGTGTGCGTGGTCCGACATGTAAATAGCCGGTTTATTTTTTAATGTTATATTTTATACAATTTTTCTACTGCATAAGATTATGTTAATGATTTGAAAAACTATAAACTCATAAAAGACCATGTCATTTAAAATTATCAGTGCATTTTTAATCAGCAAACGATTAACC
Organism: Tiliacea citrago; assembly: GCA_963921375.1. Taxonomy (NCBI): domain Eukaryota; kingdom Metazoa; phylum Arthropoda; class Insecta; order Lepidoptera; family Noctuidae; genus Tiliacea; species Tiliacea citrago. Next base: position 18,525,430 of record OY992798.1, read on the forward strand.
AGTCTGAAAAACTAACAAAAAAATTCTACTAACAAAATATAGTCTGTACTCAAAGACTACTTATCATAAATAATGATGATGGCAACATGGCAACACACAACGATCTTACATTACGGGCAACCCTATTAACTGCGACACCTGAGAGGCAGCCCTAGCGAGATCGAGGGATGACACCCAATACGCGTGCCTATTCTGATGTTTGAGTTAACTTTTTTTAATAATGAATATTTTATTAAGGACCTACAAAAGTAAAGCAAAAAATATAGCACCTACCATTACGTAAGTGTTTTGACAAACGTCGTTAGTTACAAAAAAAAGGTTTGTATAGTTTGCACGGTATAGATAACATTAAAAATGCAATCCTCATAATGATCATCGCTGGTATGCAAAACTTAACTATATCTAATAATAGGTATGTTTAATTTGAGCAATATTTCTATAATTTGAAACAATGAGGGCCATGGGGTCCGAGTGCCCACTTGTTTTTTCAAGACATCGCTAAGCAGTTGATCGACTCTTCACGGGCTGGCCTATTTTTCGCCCAAAGAATCAGCAACGCTAAACGTGGCAATGCTGCCAGCCTTTTGGGCACTTTTCTTGTTTACAACGATGCGGACGAAATTTTTGATGTCCTATGATTCTTTTCCTCCTTTTTTTATACATGTACATTTTAAGTCTGTTTATACGTGCCAAATTGAAAAAAATATATATTTCAAACGACAAATTTGTAAGTTGTGAGTAGATTTGAATAATAAATCCTGTCATCATTAGCATCAAAAAGATTAACGACAACTTGAATTTATACTGAAGCAGTGGAAACTCAGAGAAAAGTCTTTCACGAAATCCGAGTACTTAAGCAAAGAATTATCTTCATGAACTCTAGTTACTTTCGGTCCTGAGCTAATGAGTTCCATTGCTTGTTTGGTATGTTTGCCCAGCCAAGAATAATAATATGTCTAACTTTTTCCCAACTATGTTGGGGTCGAGGTCCAGTCTAATCAGATGCAGCTGAATACCAGCATTTTACATGGAGCGACTGCCTATAATAATAATTTCAAAAATAGAACGCAACCACCAACATCCCTCAATATTAAAAAGACAACTCGTAATCGATAAAGCTAACGAGAATACAACCGCAGGCTAGCCACGGTACACTTCTGTCCGCTCTCGCCTTACATTCTCGACTTGATTAATGTGTGTACCGACCGAGTTAATCACCCACTCGAGATGCCGATGATAACCGCTCATTTGTGCCATCGCCTGTGCTTAAAAAAAAGTATAAGATTTTATCTATGGTTCGGATTTCGATTGCTGTTCAAATATTGTGGAACACTTGATTTTGGTACAATATTGAATGTGTGCCTTGATGGATTTGATTTTCAACACCCGTGCACTCTTGAAGACTTCAATAAAACCTTTCACTGAAATTCAACTCACAACCGTGTGGAAATCGAATATGGTCAGTATTGGACATACGTGTACTTTTCACCAAGTTCAGATAGGTACTTATCGGTTCTCGATATGAATAATTAACATGTTATGAAGCATATTCTTAAATACTTATCGGGTTGTAAAAGGACGAAAGAATGTCTTAAAGAAAAGTAGAACTTTTTCCAGAAAGACATATCTCACATAATCGAATCTCTTTCACACATTATGTGACACTTGTCACAACCTAACTTCGTCCTAACTCTAGCCACCTATAACATGTCCTCAGCAACTCGTTTTACGTCGTCCCGTCCTGTCCGCCATAATTAATGGTACCACGAACTGCCACTAAGAAGTGGCCGGTGGGCGGCGATCGATAGAACCCACACTTTAAGGATGCTTCCTTCTGGAGAAATGTGGCTTTATTGTGCAACTGCGATTGATAGCAATGTGTTACTAATTGCTACTTAAAATTATTCTATCGGATTTTACTTAGTAGAAGATCAGCTCCCAACACAAAAATTTGGGCCCATGTTAACAACAACGCAAGAGTTTTCTATTTTCCTTCTTTTCGTTGTGACAAAATCCTTTTCGGCTACGTATAAAGTACACCATCTCTGATAATTCGTAAATGCATAGAAAAAGCTTAAGTTTGAAAGAGTCAATTCAAAAGTAACTCATAGTCATTACTATTAGTCGCAGCATGACTTCCTCACTCATACATCCATATCAGCTGTTATCTCAGTAACATTTTCTAGTGACATTAGTAATTCTCAGCTTCAGCTATGTCAAACAAAAGACAACTGCGACAGTCGTACAACAATCGCAAAACGATCGCAGTTTCTCTATACACTTGCCCCACAGTTTCGGCTGCGTTACCCCGCGGCCCGCCGCCGGGCGTTTCTTCTCACGTTCCTTACGTATACCTCCTACCTCCCGGCCAGTGTAACAGGAACTCCCAAACTCCGTCCAAAGTTACCATGTTTGCCCAACGTTCTCATTAGGCTGATTGTAGACGAGAGAATCGTTCCTTATCTTCGTTCAAGTGGACCTTTTTAGGATTCAGTCGTTTTTTCTCTCGATCGGCAAGAACTATATGAGAAAAGCTTATCTATTTCGTGATTAAACATTCGCCAATCATCATGATTGTAGCGGAGCTAACTGCCCCAGTTTACTACAGTTAGTAAATATCTTTACCAAACATATCGTACCATTTACGATTACAAAACATGATTATTGATCCATGTAATCTCTGAATCCTTCAGCCCTGCAACCTTGTGGACTGCGGGGCAATTTGTTGTCCCGACTCAAGATAAGGTGAAATCTCCGTTGTTACCTGGGTTTATAACAGTCGTCAAGAAATCATTTTAAAAGTCGTCGTTTTAGCGCCAAAAATTCGGCCATCTTGTCGATCGTCTGTAATCAGCCTAACCCAGTATAGGCCAAGCTACACTGGTAGTTTGTATGTTCCTTAGTGGGTTGGGTTGTGTGTATGTGTGCTAACTTTAAGACAGTTAGTGGGGTCGCAATCAGTACTAGCAGTGGTTTTCATTAGTACAAACGTTATCTCCATAGTCGTACGTGTTTTGTTACAAGGTTTTGCGATTATTTGATCACTGATACTGGCTGTTTTTTTTTTCAGTTGGATGGCATTCGAGAATTATTTTAAATATGGAATGAATTTATAATCATTTAAATGATAAATATAGAAAGGAGACTGGGCAAAATTATTCTATGAACCAAAAGTCTACATTGTGTACTCAAAATACTTAAATTAACTAATTGAGATGTGATACTAACTCACATCTGAATTAGTTAATTTAAGTTCTGAATAGTTCACTATGCAGCATAATTTTAATCAGTTAAAGAATTATTAAATTATTGATGAGTAGGTAGTTAGGCACATCAATTTAATCTAATTTTAAACTTCACCACATTATTACTGCGACACGATATTCCTTTCAAATCACAAAAAAAAACCAAAACAGCTCCATTTTTAGCACTTACCAAAGACTCTTTCATTGACATATTTTTTCTAATAAAGGCAGTAATGGTGGGTCGATTAAGGCCCGTTCACATTAGCATTCAACCCTCCACCGCTGCACTTCTTTAATTCTCGCGCGGAGCATATAAACGGGTTCTACGGCACGTGAGCGGAAAGCTTAGCTCAAGACGGTTATTTAAATGTTTTGTATTTTATTTAAAAAGGATAATATGCTTGCATCTGTACTACATGCCAGTATTTTATGTATTTTTGTAAAAGAAAGAGGATTGTGCTTGTTTATGACAACACAAACTTAATTATTTTTAGTCTGTGTTAGAAGAAACGCCAAGATCTCATGTCAAATTGTAAAAATAAGGATTTTTGCTCTCGCTACACGTACGTTGTATGTATAGGTATCTGTATCAGTGAATAATAAAAGGAGTTATTAACAGCAAGTTGTTTCAATCAAGCTACCAGCGATTGTACAGTCCACATCAAGAAATATAAGAACTAAACAGTACTTATTGTTTGGATAAATATAATATGTCAGATGAGATGACGACAATATCAATCCTAAAACAAATAAATGGCCCGGAATTAAACAAAAATCAATATTTGGACATTTCTAAACTCGCATAATTTAAAAATTGAATGTACACAGCAGTTATTTTTTTTACTTTGGTAAATTAAATTAATAGGTCTACTACTAAATCTACCAAGTCAGATCCTAGAGCATTTTTATCCACAAAAAAAAATTGGCAAAGTGCGTGTCGGACCATGCACAGTGAAGGGTTCCGTAGTTGGGATCAATTTATCTTAATAACAAACTTAATATTGTACACACGCACAATATTGAACGATTTGCCATCTTATTTTAAGACACTATAGACTTCTTATAGGTTTTCTTGTAATCTAATAAGGGAATTGTCAATTTTCATCTATTTTCTTAAATAACATTCAATAGCTTGAATGTTATTTAAGAAAATTGATTTTTCAATTTATTATATAATTATAAAAAAAACCGCAAACTTTTAACTTTACGTTACACGTTTTTGATTGAGTAACAGAATTTCATAATTATGCGTACCAAATTTCAACTTAATCGGACCATTACATTCGGAGAAAATTGGCTGTGACAGACGGACAAACACACGAGTGATCCTATAAGGGTTCAGTTTTTTCAATCGGACACGACGTACGGAACTCTAAATAATAAAAATTGTTGGCAAAAGGCTCAAGCAAAGAGATTCTTTACAATAAAAGAATCTGTATAAGAATGAGCGGACGTTTGTTGAAAATTCTTTACAAAGGAACATGAGAAAATTATTTTCATGACAAAAGACATTCCATTCCTTCTTTGTTTCTTAACTAACGCTGCAGGATGTTGTTTTGTACGTTTGCTTCAGACAGAGAAATAATAAAGGAATTACCTACTAATTACTACTAATTTACAAAAAAAAACATTTATGTGTTCAGCAGATTAATTCAGTAATTACCTAATTTTAGATGTAACGTACCTGTCTATTTTGTATGCCTTAGTAAAGGACTATTATATGCTTATCCCTAAAATACTAGTTTGTTTCCAAAAGCAACAAATGTGTATCGATTAGAATCCTGTACCAAGTCACACAAAATTACTAAAAACAAAAATGCGCGAGGAATTAGGATAGAAGCTGCCACTTGCTCACTTCAGATGTCGCTACTATCCATAGATTTTTTTGTAAACAAGCGACTTTTTTTACTTTTTTACGTTGCGGAGCTGTTGACTGCAAAAATACGGGGACCCATGTATTTGCCAAAGATGTTAAAAGACGAAAACTGTGGAAGAAAGCTCTCGGAAAAAAACAGAAACCCGATATTTCGTCGAGACTAAAAGATATCCTTTTGAAACCTGAAGACTTTTAAGGAAGAAATTCGTATACAGGTCCCAAGAGAACTAAGTCTGTTTTCTTTACCTACAGGCACTTGTGATTTGATATAATGTAAATTAAAGTAAAGGTATTTTCTATTATCATATTAGATCAGTGCTAGAATTAACATCTCTGAAGTTTTTCAGTCAGGAAGATCATCCTCGAGTTGGTCGGTTCAACTCTGATCACCATCAGGTTATATTTATGTCGTACGCCTCCAGTCTTCAACAAAAAAGAACTTAAAGTCAACAAACACAAAATAACACTACAGCTGCTTTTTTACCAGTAGCAGACGATTCCCCTGTCCTTAGCTCGTTTTTTAATAGTGGTACACTCCGAGTCGCCTACATATTTATCTAGCTTTCGTTTAATTTGTGATCAAAACAAAAGTAAACATAAACAAAACAATGGTGGTTTGTAGACGGACTACTGTGGTGCCACCTATGACGAGCTTTCCGATTTTAACCCCATTGAAAACTTCCTCCTACGGAATAAAAATACTTACCTGAAACAGCAAAAACAAAAAAGATCCACTTCAACTAAGACGTCAATCCAAACAAAAACAACTGGTCACTAAAAAAGTAAGAATTTTAAAGAACGAACCGCAAATGTCTTTTAAAAATAAAAGAACCGCTTACACTGTGAGTCGCTTCACACTACAGAAAAATTATTTTCAACACATTCAAGCTCAGGGCTGGCGCTCACCGAGAATTTTTTTTTGATGAAGTATTATTTTCCGAGTACTTAAATGTTTTCGTTTATTTTTAACGCAGTCTCATAGATTTTTCATGGAAAGCGTTTTTTCATGGAACGGTACGATTGAGGTTTCAGTTTATCTCTCGATTAAGTACTTTGATGTTTTAAGCCAATATCCAAAATCCTACAGATTGACATTGTATGATGCTGCAATTAATGCCAATCAGTTGCGTTCCGCTAAATATCAAAATAACGATTTCGATGTCTATCAAAATTACATTCAGAGCCCCAAAATAAAAGCTAAATAGAAGCCAGTTTTCTGTGAAGAATAAAATTTACCTTTCAATACTATAAACCCCAGACATTTAATTACTCGAATTTGTACTTAGTCTACATCGCTGCGTTAGAGCCCAAAATCTAAAGTAATTCAACAAAATTACTTTGCTGTTTTGCACAAGCTTTAAATATCAATTAAGTGCTTCAGCAGACCTTTTAATTAACATAGGTATTCGGCTAAGCTTTTAATTTTGTTAAAAGACGGGACGATCCCCAATTGTAACTTTAATTACGAATTGTGTTTCTAGAAGTTTGTGGCGTATTAGCATGTTTATTTAAATTCATGCTTGATCTTCGCAATTATGTTAGTGGTAGTAATAAGTAAAAAAAAAAAGTTATTTGAAAAAACAACAAAATCTCTATAAAATTAGAAATGCCTTCACTAACCTGTGATAATCTTAAATAAAGAAGTCTTGACCTACGTTATGTTCTTTCTGAATTAAACTACGTAATAAAAAGAAAAAATCAGAAGTCAACCCTAAAGCCAGCACGGCGTTTGTTCCTCGAATGCTAAAGTAGCGGAAAAAGATTTGCATAAAATTGTCTTCTTATAAGGTCCAGTCCGACGGTAATGCTTCCTCAGTTTTTATTTTTTTATTATTTTCATCCACATTTTTATCTCGGCCTTCGTTTTTTCAAATTAGTCTTATATTTACGACGGCTTTAGCCGCTCTTTTATTGGATTGGGTTTTTAATTTGTTCCTTTTTTGAATTGATCATAACGTGTGTGTTTATTGGTTAATAATGTGCTTCTGATTCTGAATCGTCTTTTGTGTTGTATTATCTTTCTTTTTAAAGTACTTATTTATTTAAAATGGGAACATTTCAAAAATTTGTTAGAACAAAATTTAAATGTTGCTAGATTTGAAAATGCTTTTACATTAGACGCAATAAAACGCTTTCACTTAAGGGAACCTTCAGTTAAACTGATACTGTGCAGATCCTAAGTGACTTGCTTGCCTACTTTAGTTAGTCTAGTAATAAAATCTTTAACATTATCTGGTCTTATTACGAACTCAGCATAATAACTATAATAAGAGCCATTCAGTACCAAGGATTAACTCTGTAGAACTAAATGTCTCCCCCGACAACAAAGCGGACCAGCCACAATTCTAATAAAGAAATACCGAATTGTCGCGTTGTGACGCAACGCAATAGAAATCTCCAAGTGTCCCGCGCGAAATCGTAAACGGACGACCGGGCTGAATACAAAACAGGCCGGGGTGGGGCTACCCCGACCCCACCCCGCCCCACCGCGCCCCCCGCGCCCCGTCTTCATGCCCTTCTTCCTTAATGTGTAACAAAGACACCCCTCTTACGCTTCAATGTATTTGTGTAGTTTTTACGTCTGTGTTAGTGTAGTTTTACGTTCCTTTATACTATGTACGCGCGTCCATGTGTGCGTTCGTTGTTAGTGTTGCTAGTTTGAAATATTTCATATTAAATTTCAGGCCTCTATCAATATAGGGCGTGTTTGGGTTATCTTTTGTGAGGTATCCGTTATTGTATAGTTTGGAATAACTGTAGATGGAGCGTTAAATGTTACTAGTGTTCCTGGTATACGGAATTAGTTATCCATTATTTGATTTTATTATACCTAAGTACGTGATTACTTTCGATGTTAACATAGGAAAATCGTTTTGGACAAGCTGTAATACAAGTTATTGGGTGAAATTTTAGAAATAATATACTAAAATACAAGGTTAAGCGTCCAGCAAACTCAAGTACCTATTTTTTGCTGTTTTTTTTAATATTATTTCCTACAAAAAGTTAATTGGAAAGAGCACATTCAAATTCCATTTATGTAGTTGTCAAAATGTATGGGAAAAGTTTTTTGCGTTTTATGACTTTTCTAGTACTCAAACCTCAATTGGTCCAATAGAGGTTTTTGATCCTTATAAGAAAGAGGATCGATTGGCATAAAAAAAAGTTTTTGTGAAAATTGCCCATTTTCCTGCTGACTGTACATTCTTTTCAAAATCTGTGAATGGGGATCAAAATTCCATAAAAAATTATGTATAGTCTCTTAAGACTATTTTCGCGTAGCTGCAACGGATAAGGCACTTCCCCTTACTGCCCCGCTGAAAGTTTTCCACCTTGTATTTATTAGTACACAAAACCCATCTAAAGGGCATTAAAAATAAATAAGTCAATTCTAACAAGAGTTCCCGCGCAAATTGCCTCTCGTTAGAACTTAACGATGGCAAAGGAAATGACCGACACAGCCTGCACCGACTAATGTGGGAAAAAAGTTTGAAGGAAAGTGTGAAAACTTCGCGCCACCAGCGACCCCTACACAGTAGGTAAATAAACGCTTGACTAATAATGTTGGCAAATGCTAATTCAGGAAAGCAAATATCTTAAAACTTTACAGCCTGTGTTACTACAGCCTGTGTTAATTTATATGCCTAATTATTTTGACAGTCGACGCCAAGGTAACATCTGTTCAGCCTATTTTTCTTGAGACTACACCGAAGGGATTTTTATTTCACACTTCCATTCTTTTTGTTTGAAACTTTTTAAATTTCAAATGTCAGACAGTGTTCTATTATTCAAAAGTGTTCCTCATGGAAAGATTGTGTTTTTTGTTGAACGTCTGTTTCTAATTGGTAGAGACGTTCCATTTTAAATTTGAAAATAGAATAAAGTTCTGCGTCGGGTATTTTGAAATTGTTGAGCAGGTGAGTTGCTCTTTGGAGTGTGAATTAAAAATATCAAGAGAAAGGTCTGTTTTTTAATCTCGGAGGCTAATTTGACAGGTGTAATTTTTCTTTCTTTGTTTTTTAATCGTAGCTTGAATAAGATTGGATATTCTCCTTCAATAAAAAAACTACCAAACTGACATTGTGATATTTGAAAAATCTTTGATAGATTTTTCAAATATCACAATGTCAGTTTGGTCTCTGAGATTTAAAAATTGATTGATATTCTCTTCGGTATCGAAGATAGACAGGAATGCTTTCTATAGAGAATCCAATAACGATAATAATGGAGTAGTACAATAATATAACTAATTTAATTAAATTAGAAAAAAAAACGGATAGGTAATGTTGAAAAGAACACAGATGTTACTTTAATAATCAAAGATGTCCATTTAATTCTTTAGAATCATTTGAGTCACTATTTCAGCCGAATAAAAGTACCTAAACGAGGATTTTTAATTAGCTTAAATAAAAGCAGTAAAATTACACTTCTTATTGTCACTTCGCCAATGCTTGACGCTAACTTGCATGCTTGGGCCTAAGTAATAACAGCTGCACGGGTCGATCGATCAGGTTAAGCTACGCTTGCCGCGGTTGGTCCGTGGATGGGTTGAAATCTTTCCATACCGACCCCTCCATACCTCGGAAAGCGCGTTAAGCCGTTGGTTCCTGCTGTCATTTCGTGGACCTTTAAAAGTCGTTACGATTCGTCCGAAGCCCGAAAGTTTGACAACCAGTGTGACAGTAGATTGTGGAGGTCAGATATGCAGTCGTTCCATGTAAAATACTGGTTAGCTGCATCCGGTTAAACTGGAAGCCGACCCCAACATTTGGGAAAAGGCTAGGCAGATTGACTATCACTTCGTCAATAACTTAGAACAGAAGAAAAAAGTGTAATTTTACTGCAGCTAATTAAAAGTCCGACTAGTGTGTTATGTCTAGAGATTGAATATTCGGATGCATATTCACCTAAAGTTTGAGAGTTGACTAGTATGGAGTGCGCTTCGGTACGGGAAAAGGTGTCGGTTTCCAGGACTGAAAAGTTTTTAAGAACTACTCTTTTGTACTGTGTATGTTATCCCCGAATAAATATATTTCATTTTAGAATAAAAGATTTTGAAGAAATATTAATAGTGTTTTTTAAACGTGTTATATTTTCCACAAAATTCTTGCCTAGTTCTAAATAGATAAGAAATATTTGTTATACTTAGGAATACAAAATTGTATACCTTCATGAAATCCCGGAATAAAAATATATTTTAAGAAGCCGTTTCCATAGCACTTTGTATCCTTTGCCGGGAAAAAAACGTACTTTAGGTAAATATGCATCCGAATATCCGATCTCTAGTTATGTCATAAGGACATTAAGTATTTGTGTCAGTAATAGAAGTGGGTCTAAAGCTTTGAGATGTAAATCTATTGAAACAATTCATAGGCTGCTCCACAGGTCCTAACAGTTTTCTAATTTACTGCTAACAGTCAAGGGTCAGGAAGAGGTGTACCTTTAGTACACCCATATTTACTACCTAGCAGGAAATACATTGCAGGCTCGGCATTCAAAATTCAAAATCAAAATATTTTATTTCACATAAATCTCTAATACTCTTTTAAAAATAATTAGCTTTTACAATGTTTTCATTTTACAGTGTTAATAGCTATGGGAGGACAGTGTAGGCCCGTCAACAAGTACCAAGTACTAAACAAAATTGAAAATGTATTAAACATTTTATTAGTACCTAACACAAAAATCTCAAACATGGCTATATTCCAAATCAATACCTACTCCAAAATAATCAAAATCAAGTTTTGTAATTTTTTACGATTTTTTCCTCGTGCATTATCAATGATTTCTTCCGGTATTTCTTTTCAGTTCATAAAACTTTCAAATTCATTAATCTATCCTCATAAAATTATGACATCTTTAATACTTTATACATATTTTAAGGAAATCAAACCATTTATTTCAAACAGGCACATAAAAGGCACATTCTAACGTTAATTATTTACAAAAATATCAAATTTATTCTACTCCCCCCTTCCAAAAGGTAGTTTCGTATGGAGAAGAATGGGTTAGAAACTCCACGGTTTCTCAAGAAAGAAATATAATAATATAGATAGATAATAATGTTTAAGGAGAGAGATAGTGTGTTTTTACCATATTTTAAAACTAGACAAAGATTGAGCACGCAGTCTATCGACACGGGCAAGGCTTGAACTGTAAAACTTTTACGGTTCAAGCCGAAGGATTTTGAAGGAAATTCCATTGCTTCAACAATGGAATTTCCTTCAAAATCCTTCAGATTGTTATTACAAGGGCGTTACGCAATTCGGTTGGTAGTAAACTCTGCCCAATCGAGTCTACCACTAAGTCATTTTATAACATAATGTTTTCCAGCTTAAAGCTCATCTCACACACGTAATTTATTTGACAAAACATACATGTAACTTATCTTCTTATAAATGAACACCATCCAAATTCACCCTTCGTTAGTAACGCGTCTCAAGTCATCCACGGTGTGCGACCACCCCCCTGGCTCCCCTTGTCCCCCTGACCCCCTGATTAATGTCGGTGTCTTCCGACATCGTTGTCATTATGCTAATAAGATCCAGCGTTATTTAGAAAGGGTTATGGTAATTTTTCATGTGTTATGTACCCTTCCTTATTCGCGAATAGATTGCAAGATATGAACTGGTAGCATACCTCCGCCGCGTAACCATAGCAGCGAAACCACAGTAGTTCAATTGTACTGGTTCGCGTCATGTTCCACTACTCGAATCGGGATGCGAGTAGCGGAACATTACGCGAACCAGTACAATTGAACTACTGCGGTTTCGCTGCTATGGTTTCGCGGCGCAGGTGTGCTATCAGCGTTAAAGTGTTAAGTATATAATCTATACATATTTTAAATTAAAGTCACTTATCTCGTCTGTCAGGTGTGACACTGTTGTTCTTTAAAACTACGTAACGGATTTTAATTCAGTTTTCACCATCATTTAGAGAATATTTATTCCGGAAGGTTACGCGTTTATTATAAATTTATATATAATATAATGGGAGTTAGGGCTGTGTTGCTAGTGAATGATAAAAAATGACTGTTTAAATAGGTATCCAATAAAAAATGGCCCTTCGTAGCGCTCAATTTAAGGGGCCGTGCACGAAATCGGCTGATTTTGATTAATTTTGTTAATTGGTTGGGAGAAAGGGAAAAATAATTTAAACAAAATTATTTGTATTTTGAAAAGTCCAGTTCTTTTTTTTGCATGTGGCTGGAATGGATTCAAATAAATTAAGTATTCATGTAAAATCTCTAATATTCACAACAAGTTTTACGAAAAATTACGCGAGACTAACGTTCGATCATCTTTTTACAAGAAACTACTTTTGATTTTGAACATTAAAAAATATCATCAACATTATTACCTATATTGTAACAACTGATTAAACACACGGTTTATAATAAATGAAATTCAAACAACCTTAGCAAATTATTTTAATTAGTTATTTATAGAAATCAAAGCAACTTATTTTTACTAAAATCCGTAATAATTTAGTCACACGAAAAGCAAACTAACAATCAATAATTACTACTTATACATAAATATTGAACTACCATCATTTTATTAGGTAAAATATAAGTCAAGGGATTAGGTATAGGTACCTACTTATCGGATTTTAATCATCAGCACAAACAGCGACTTAAAGTAGAATCAAGTAGTAAGTTGACGGAGGTTCGACCTGGTCAGTTGTCCTTGTGAAAAGAGAGCGAGAATGAGATGAACAAGCTTATTTATGCACCCGTCATGGCATCTTGAAGTGCAAGTGCTTGACAGGGGTCCTCACCCCTGTCGCCCGCCGACAGTTATGCCAGCGTCTTAGCGGGCCAGTATATATGTAACAATATGGCCTACTTGGATGTGGCTGAAGCACTTTTTTGAACTTCGATACAAAATATAGCTGAAAAATAATGTTGAAAAAATCTTTTTTTTTTAAACCCATTCGGTAATGTATGTTTTCCTATTATTTAGCAAACCATATCAAGAAATTTAAAAACCTTGAGATAAAATCAAAATGTTATTTTATGTTTTAACAATATCTTCATTAAGTAAATCAAAGGCGAAATAAACAATATTTTCGAGTGCGCAAAAGCGATGAAACTGTTTACAAGTGCTGAGACTGACACGAATGGTTTAGCACCACGAAAACTGTACTTTTATAGTTACCCAGACTTAATGTTTCAATTATTTTAAACTTTCTCGCAATTAGATAAGACATTGACGAAAAGGGGTTTTTTGCGTGCACGGAGCCTTAACATTAGATTAATCAGCAGTGATAGCCTAGTGATGTGACCGTCGAACTGCCAAGTCATAGCTCTCCAGTTCGAACCCATGACAAGCAACTCTGACGGTTCGGATTCATTAGCGTATTGTGTAATTATCACTTGCTTAAAAAACGGTAAAGGAAAACATCGTGAGGAAACCGGTATGCCTGACAGAAGTTCCTCGACAACATGTGAAGCCAAGTTACAGGCCCATAACATAAAAACTCTGACACCAGGTTTGTCACTAACCACACTAAAAAGAAGAAGATTGGAATTTAAAAAAAAAATGAGAATCAGTAATTTTAGGTGGTTAACGATCTTCTACGCATCTGGTTTTCTATTTGCATATTCAACAACAGCCGTCTTCCCATTTTATTTGGGGTCGTCGCAGAAGACATCACTTTCTTCCATACATCGACATTTTCTTCTTCACTACATCATCATTCATCATAATTATTATGTATCACATCAATAACATAACTTAAATACAAATTCATTTAAAGCTTTAATAAATAATTCTCATATTATTAATTCTCATGTTTTGAATATCTATTTATTTAAGTAATTTTAACTTGTTCATAGAATTGTTGTGTATATCTGAAATGAACTCCATTATCAGTAAAATTACTCGAAAGTTACATTTTCAGTGATTCATCTGTTTTAAAATTATTATCATCGATAAAATCATTGGTTACTAGGTAAGATAAGATAAGATAAGATAAGTCTTTATTTGCCTTAAACATGGTATAAAGTTGTTACAGTCTAGAATGTCCACATGTTTAGCTATACATAATCTTGTATCAATTGCATGCAAATAATTAATAAAATGGAAATTAATTGGTTATACAATAATAGTCATTCGGATCATACTTCACAAACATTTTCATTAATACGAGTACCTTTACATACATATTTTATATTTTCAAGTTAAGGAAATCTTTAATGTCATAAAAGTTATGTCCATTCAGCCATTTATATAATTTGTTTTTAAAAGAGTTAGTACTTATTATTTAATAATTTGAGTTCATTTGGTATTTTATTTTATATACGTACACACATCACAAGGCAGCTTTTCGCATACTTGGCTGACTTAGGATTATCCTTTAATAAAAGTCTGTGAGGATCCCTTGTTGGTCGAGAGATTACTTCATATGCTTTTTTGAACAATCCCTTATTACTATACACAAATTTACAGATTTCATAAATGTAAAGTGAGGGAAGTGGTAATAAGCCTAGGTTTTTAAAAAACGGTTTGCAGGACTAGGTAGGCCCGCGGCTACACTTGTATTCTTCATGTAAATAATATAATAAATAAAATGGCCAAAATGTGTTCACCGACATAAATACATATTATTTAAAGTATACTTCGTATTAAAATGAATTAAAGGGAAGAGATTCCAAATATTCTGTTTGTAAATTATTATCACACTAGACAATCTACATAAATCTTCCTTTTCTTAATCCTGACACTTTCCTGGCTTGGTTCCAGAAACCTCTTTGCACCAAGAAATTTATTGCGCATGAAGGATAACTTGTAGACCGATTTCACATGAATTCCTTGTATTGTTATAAAAGTAAATGTTGAATTGTATATATTTTGTTCTACCCATCAGACCCGAATCTAAATCGATGCCCAAGCAAACTCAAATACTCGATTTGAAAATAGATTTGAATAGAGAGTTGTAGTTTTAAAGGCACAACAAATTACTTTTGATATACATCTCTAAAAGCATTCTGTCTCTTTCATATTCCTCGATTGACGGAAACAGAACGATGTGTTAAACGTTTAGATTTTCGAGATGCTTGCATTAATTTAGTTCTAGAATACGTGCCTGTATGGTCGTAACAGTGAGCTATTGACACTACAGTATTAGTTTTTATCAGCCCACCGCCACTAAAGGCTAACTGAAAATTACCGTTAATAAGGGACCGGTAACCACGTTAGTGTATACCAGGTCACGGCTGTCCAGATAAAGCCTATAAACTACAAATTAATTATACAGTCACAAAAATTACTTTCAAATGATAATATACCCTAAGACTTAGGGTGAAGGGTCAGGGTGATGTTTGGGAGCGGTAAAAATAAGTGTGTCGAGGTATTTTGGACAGGCCCGTTCGGTAATTTTCTTTAGAACGCTCCGTTGGCGCGAAAAATTGTGTTTTTCAAAGGAAGAGCAGCTGCCAACACTGTGGAAGATTGACTGCCGTTTGCTTGAAATAGGCTGAAAATTGTGGCTGGTCAGTTTAACTAGGCTTTAAGCATATTAACGTAATTACTTGACTGTAGCTGAACAAGTGAATGAGTGTGTTGGAGTTCGTATTTTTACCTAATAAGAATCTGGATTTAAGATTCTGGTATGAAAAGTTCTGATTGGAGTTAAATTTCTCGGCCTTTACCAAGACCTCAAACATTTTTACATTGAGAAATGAATTCCATTTAAAAAGGTGACACATCTAGTTTTACTTGTTTGTAAAAATTCGATACGTATTTAATTTGATATTTTCATCTATTTGATGTAATGGTTGTTTATAAATTTTAAGGCTTTAAACCAAAAACTGTTTATTTTTCGTTTTTAAATAGAACTGCTAGTGCTATCTGGTATCGAGTAGCTAAAACTAGATAGTATTTGCTACTCAGCCACAGATGTCACTACTGTCGCTAATGAACTTCTGCAAATCACCGCGTGGGTCGCTGCTGTCGTTTAACGCCATCTAGCGTCGAATAGATGTGCAAAACTAAACGAAAAGTTTTAATTAAATAAATCATATTGACATCGTTTTCATTTTTGAAAATGTAAGAAGCAACTATAAAAACAAAAACAATATTCAAACGAAAGCCAAATAGAGATAAGTCATTTTTAATTAACCGTATGGTGACATTTTCTGTATCGTGTATCTGATTGGTTTCCGCCACTCTACATCCAAGCGCGTATTTCATTTATCTAATTTTAAAATAAAAAGAGACCTTTTGTCAGCTTTTTGAATTAAGTTAGTGTTGTCAACTTGTCAAAAGTGCTATTTGTAGCACAAGCCTCCCGACCTAGGTAAGTAGGTACTCGTACCTGCTAATGAGAACAAAACTCTCTAGGACCGAATTGTACCTACTAACAAACTGACAAAATAACCGTAATTTCCAGTCACTAATATCTATTGAAACTGGCCACTGAAATATGGAGAGTGTACACAATGGCTTATTAGAATAACAAACAAACAGACATCGCTCGCAGCTGCCGGACCGGTCTCGGACACCGGCGCCATATAATACTCTGAATAATTTGTAATTAATATTATTTTATCAATCTATACAATGTTTGAAAGAGGTTGGCTGAGATTAAAAACTCTAACGTGAAAAGTTGACCATAGATTTGCATGACAGTCGAGAACATTTGAATTTCGAATGCATAATTCTAAAATAGCCAGCTGTAGGAATATTTAGTTGGGGTTCTTGAAAACTTTTACCTTGTTTATTCCTAGGTTTCCATTTTTTTTGTATTGGTGCTACAAGATTATTTTCTTGTTTTTAACCCCCGACAGAAACAGAGGGGTGTTATAAGTTTAACGTGTATATCTTTCTGTGGCATCGTAGCTCCCAAACGGCTGAAGCGATTTTTTTTTTGTTTTGTTTGAAAGGTGACTTGATCGAGAGTGTTCTTAGCTATGATTCAAGAAAATGTATTCAGTCGTTTGAAGATTATCAGAGCTTTTCTAGTTGATGAATGAATCTGAGCATCTTCCACATGTCTGATCAAGTCGAAGTTTGGTGGTATTCTGTTACTTCAATGATATTAGCATTACCTATAGAATTTGCAGGATACCCAACTCCCTCACCAACTTCCCGCAGAGCTATCGTGTTTTGGCTTATTGGAATGGTGTCAATGAATAGTTTGTAGTTAAGTATAAGTTGTAGGTAATAATCTGTTTGATCCAAGCGTCGTCGCGTCGGCAGACGGCTAATGAAAACACCAAACAGACGAGGCTTATACCTAGCAATAATGAATGTATGCTATTGTAGAAAGAAAGCTGCATAACTTCCTATTTTCATTAGCCGTCCCCCGACGCGACGATGCTTGAATCAAAATATTACCTACAACTTATATAAAACATAAAGGGCCCATACAATACGTACCGACATCCCTGTAAATGTCATACAAGCGCCGACAGATCCTTGAACCTAATAGAAGTGTAACAAGATTTTCAGGGTTTACCTATAGAAAATAATTTCCCAAATGTGTACAATCACTGCCAAAATACATTTAAACTATTTACTTTAATAGTCTACATTTATTTTATTCAAAAAAATTACGTAAGTTAGTCAATACAAAAAGACGAGAATAAACGGGCCCACACCTTCGTCACTTCAGCCTTATTGCCTTTCGGTGACACATTTTCCTTTTACCTGATTGCCCATTATAGAAACAATTGCTATCGTATAATTTTATTGTCACTGACACGAGTTATTTCTACTTTGTCGTTGTTATCCAACGACATCTTTTTAACCTGCTTGACCTTTTTATAGATAAATCGGTTCATTATAAGAAATTGACAAAAAATCTATGTTACCAAGGGATAATTTTGGAATGTGAGCTAAGCTAGGTTTTTAAGAATAGGTCCTAGCCTGCAGTGCAAAAGATAGACATCTAATTCGTCAGAATAGTCATCATAGATTAATTTAAACACAGATTTTAAACTAATCTTTGTGTGAAAAGTGCTAGGCCAAAATTTAAAATCTAAGTTTTGAATCTTACGAAAGCTGTAATCACATTTTGTTCTACAGATTATTATGTTAATTATTTTAAGTTACATTTATTAGTAAACATTTTTGTCATAATTTCCCAAATAAAGAGAAAATTTCGAAATCATCAATCAAATTTTGAAATAAAAATTTGTAAAATACAGAAACATGATGACGATACATTTTACAGAAAATAATCTAAAAAAAACTGATCGACGATTGATAATATCTTATAAACAGCTAAGTGTTAACGATAATCAATAGGGCTAAGATTCAGATTAATTAAAAAATAAAGTTATCTGAATCTGAATCTAATCCGAAGGATGAAAGAAAAATATAGAAGAAGATTTAGATTAATCCATTGTGTGTGACGACAAACTTCCCAAAAGACACACTTCCCAACGGAAAGCACTACACGTAATTGTTTAATTACATTTTTTGTTATATATATCAAACCACCACTTTTATACCACTATATAAAAATATAATAAACTTATAATGTCAAGTCTCTAGTTTTTAAAACTTCCTTGCTAACAGGAATTACATGTATAAAAAATATTATTATTCCGATTTTATTTGATATAAATTTTGACAAGACGACATATCGAAGGTAGCACACTCAGACGCTGAAGTGTTGTGAGGCGTGCAATACTGTGCGTACAGTAATGGAGTTTGGAAACTCCATTCTAATTTTCTAACCGCCATTTATCTAAACGTTTCCAGGAACTGTTTTGTAGTAACTAGTTGACATGGCCATCGTTTTAAACGTAAATCAAAATACGATAATTTGTTGATATCAATATATTTACCACCGATTAATTTAGAGGCTCATCTAATCAAGGCTAATAACATAATAGCATTGATGTTGTTATTAATTTACCGTGTTAGATTTTACTTAATTGTTTGTCGGAATTAAATCCGTACGGTACCTACATTATGTAGTTTGGAAACGGCTAATAGCTTTATTCAAAATATATAGAACAAAGATTGTCTAATTAGTTTTTCAAGTTTCTAAAAGGTATTGGACATGTCAGTGTATTTTCTTGTATATTAGACACTTGTATATGATCGATGTAACTCACTACTACTATTTTTTTTATATCCAAATTTTAGGTTTTAGGCATAAAGTTGGGAACATTTCCAACTGAAAACTGCACGTTATAATAATAAAACAAAAGTAGATTTAACACACACATATTTTTATTTGGCACTTAAACATAACTGGTGAAATGTAGTTCTACTAAAAGATACACCTCTGGCTAACCATTCGGGGACTACAGACATGATGTTATATTATTTTAAGTAGATTTAAATTGTTTCTTTTGAAAATTCATCCTCCATTTATAAAATTATTTGTACCTATATTAGTTACCTATAGTACTTGTATGCAGTAATCATAAATGTAAAATCTCTAACACTCAGTATGCAGTGTAAGCCAACAAAACACCGAATAACATGAAATCGATACATAAATTACGAATTCAATCGGTACAAATCACTAAAACACACTTGGAACAGTAAACTTGAGTGTCACAGATAAAATATTGTCATTTATATAACGTTTTGTAGAAGCACAAACAGCGAGACTGACCCCCGCCAAAGAATAAAAATCGTGTTTCAATACAATCCAATACAAAACTGTTAAGTTACTTTTATTTAACTTTTTACGTTTTTTTTTTTTCATGCTTGATTTTCGAGCACCTGATTTTGAGTACAAATGTTTAAGTGAAACAGTTCTTGATAACATTTTGTTTATTTTATTTATAAGATTATGTAAGCTACTTTCATACTTAAGTTTCAAGTTTGTAATATGTAAAACAGGGTATTTCTTGCATTCTTTCCAGATTCATAGCAAAATGTGGTACTCGGCACTGTATTTTTTATTAAATTAGTTTTATGTAAAACAATTTTGTTTCTTTGTTTAAACCTGATTTTGCTTTCTTTATTCCATACTATAACTTACTTTAATTAATACAAAATATCCAACACCACATAAGTTTGAACACAGAGCATGAATAAATCCGTCCAGTCATAGGGACTATCAGACAGATCTAAGCACACATGACAAAGATGCCCAAAACTCTTCAATCCGGAGGAATAGAACCGTTTTAATCCGTGTAACTCGCTAACACTTTTCCCCACGCCAGTACCTGTTGAACGTGCATCTTCTTTTTATTTCCCATACACCGCTCGCGTACTAAAAATCGAATAAATCAAAATAACCGATCACGGGACAAAAGCTCATTCACAATTTTAAAACCAGTTTTTTTTATTCTCCTTTTTTAAATACGCATGAAAACCGCGACGGACGCAGCATCCGCGGCCTCTGTATAGATCTTTTGTGAACACAAAAGACAAAGTACTCGATAGACCGGTTTTATTGTATTATAATGTTTTCTGAATCGCTATTTAGGTCACCAACGGCTAGTTTGCGTGGATCCGAATCAGTTTAGAGTGAATCCCGATGCGGGACGTTGTTTTTTATTGAAAAAGAAACTAATTCGGTTTTTAAATTAGTCGCATGTGCGAACTTTTTGGAGCGATCAACTTTTGTCTGTGGCTGTACATTGTTTTAAATTTTGAGAGAACTTTTTTTGTTTTTAAATGTGATCAATAATTCAGCTAAAGTAAAGAAGTTTTAGTGCTCATTTGTAAACAACAATTAAAAGGGATAATGCAAATTAATTGCAAGATCTAAATCGCAAACAACAGCGCATCACAATGGTCTCGTAAGTAACTTTTCGGATCTTTTTTATTCGAACTTATTACGTAGAACTATAAATTGGTCAGTCCACTTCTTAACTTTGTGGGTTAGTCCATCTGCCCCATGTATCTTATAGGGGGACACGACAATCAATTTAGACTTACCATGAGGACCATAAAACATGGAACGTGTACAATTGAATAGATTATTTTGTCATAGCCAATAATACGGGCAAAAATCATCGTTCCCAGAAGATTGGATAAAACAGTATAGAAAAATAGCAAGCAAATCACATTCTAGATAATGGAATAGAATATTAATTGAATAGATTTAGGCCATCTCTTCAAATCAAAAGAAAACCGCTACGAGATTTGCTACGGCGGCGTAGCGTAGAAAGTCTTAATAAAGTAAATCATAAGCACTAACCACCAACTTAACTTGCTTAACTTTGTTTAACTTGCTCAAGTGTCAACAGATTTTGTATACTTAAGTTTTTACTACCTTTTAAATACGACGTTAGGTCCTCGGAAAAAGTTGAAGAAAGTTATTAAAATAAAATCGCCCGCCATGTTACAAATCGAACAAAAAAACAAACTTAACAATAAACCGATTCAATAATGAGTACATACCGCCATTCGGGTATCGATTTTAAGATCCCCTTTCTCCTATTTTTTTTTTCTACATAACTAAGCAAGAAAATATAAAGGAGGAGTTTTGCAAGGGCGCGCGCCCCCTAGGCCGCGGGTGTGCGTCAGTGTGTGTGTGCGAATAGTGCGCGCTGTGTGTGTGTGCAACTTTGAGACGATCGGCAGAGTCGAGTGAAATAAGGGGAGTGATTTGTTGTGCGAATCTACGATTTTGATCGTTTTCGTGCGGAAAAACAAGGCTTTTTAGAAGGAGTTCCCTGGACGAGATTTTTGAATAGAGGTTCTGAGGGCCTAGACAAAGTAACATTCGATTAGCGATAACGCTAGTAGAAAAGCCACAAAATGTATGGTTTTGACATAAGCTATCGATATGTCACGTGACCATAGGTCAACGAATAGAAATTAGCTAGACAATGTTATCAACATTTGATTCTATGAAACGATTCGAGAGCGTTGAACGATAACTTCCATAGAGATGCGTAGCCAAGTGGCACTTTTTGACAAGCGTTATTGCTAGTTTTCGATTCGTATGAAGGAATTCAAATCGATAACGAGCGACAACGCTTGTCAAAAAGTGAAGTAACGATAGCGATTGTAGAAATAGAATCGCTCAGTAGCGAATGACATTTGTTTACGCCCTCAGGTACGGTCCCTGCAGTTATGGCAGCTGGTTTTCGGCCAGCCTTAAGACTGTTCTGAACTACAATCGCGTAATCGTATTAGTTTGCACTCTGGGGCAGTCTGGTAGGTTGTGGAGAAACACCGAGTCGTATATACAATTCTGTTATTCGACCGTATCTTAGTAGATCGTCAT
This sequence comes from Tiliacea citrago, assembly GCA_963921375.1. Taxonomy (NCBI): domain Eukaryota; kingdom Metazoa; phylum Arthropoda; class Insecta; order Lepidoptera; family Noctuidae; genus Tiliacea; species Tiliacea citrago. The sequence continues at coordinate 18,547,702 of OY992798.1, forward strand.
AACAGAGTAGAACTTAAAGTTAAAAAAGATAGAAGTAAGATTTGTGTTATCTATCGTTCTAATAAAACTTTAAAACACAGTTAACAATATAAGTTACAGCATAGTTAACAAAGTCTGTAACTTTTTATATCATTAAGTAGAAACTTGCTCACAGATTTTTTCATAATATCTGTTTTCTGGTGTTCTAATCGGAGTACACTTAATCAAATTTATATCAAAGCAAACCTTAATTAGATAATAAAACTAAACTTCTCCAATCTTAAACGACTTGTAAAATTACGAAAAAATTGCACCATGCAAATATCAAATCCAACAAGCACTCCTATAAGAAATGAGGGTCCGAAGAAAGCATCTCTTAACATCTCCCCTCCTTGCACACACACAAACCCACTACGTTTGTGTTTAAAAAAATACGCAACACACACATAACTAGAGTTATCAATAGATTCATTAGACGTATTTCTTTGATACCAGCGTGCTTTTAGCAAGCACTTAAACCACGATACTGATGCTTATGAAAAAACGACTTTTAAACAATTATGGCCCTTATTGCGTAACAATTTTGGAGTTTTTAAAGTTTTGGAGTGGTATGAAAAAGTTTGCGTAGAAGTAATTGCGTCTTTGCTAGGCCGATTTTTTTCTTCAACCCTTTCTGGAAGGGTCGAAGTGGGCTGCGTTGAGTTTGTTTGATGTCTTTTAAGAATGGCAGTTTATTATAAATGCATGGTTTTTGTACGTTTATGAGGCAAACAGAGGGCTTAGGGATCGATAATGTATAAAATCTAAGGTCAAATCGCGTGGAGATTACAGCATTATTTACGCGAAAGCGTACATTTGTGCGTGCTACACACATACTATTTCGGGTGGATATTCAATTCGGCAGTACAACGTGAGGGAGGCTCGTGGCTAAAGAATAAAGGTTAAGCTATGCTTGCCGCGGTCGGTTCGTGGATGGGTGACCATCCATAACATATTGAGACCCCTCCGTGCCTCGGAAAGTACGGAAAACGTTGGTCCCGGCTGTCATTCGTAGATCTTTGACAGTCGTTACGAATAGTCAGAAGCCCAAAAGTCGTACCTAGGGGTTGTGCAGGTCAGATAGGCAGTCGCTCCATGTAAAATACTTCAGCTGCATCCGGTTAGACTGGAAGCCGACCCCAACATAGTTGGGAAAAGACTTGGCAGGTTGATTTGATAAAAACACAGCAGTCAATCACTTGCTGCCTAAATATTTTGAGATAATAGATCGACGCGTACCGCAAGGGTTGGATTGAGGTGGCAAAGGATGCATGGAAGGATTTGGGGGAGGCGTTTTCTCAGCAGTAGAACAGTGCAGGCCAACATAAAAAATAAGGCAGTCATGGGGACTGCCGACAAAAGTGAAAACTTAAAACTTTAGAATGACATATATATGTCGAAGTTGAGACAGGGCAGTTATTTTTAAAAATACGCAGAACCGCTGACCTTATTCTGGCCTTCGGTTCTGCTATAGCTACAGTGGATTTCACATTTAATCTATCAGGAAATCTTATGGATGTCCGTAAAATAAACACAAGCAAACTATTTAAGCAATATTTTAATCAAACCGACATAGATTCTACTCACAATGTTTCTCCTTCAAAATCTGCAGCAAAAGTGAGCTCCGCACTCAAGCCGCGCCTTTTATTAACTCGTTTGCCCCACCAGAGGCAAACGTCAATCACAAAGTATTTTACCGCCAATTATGCAGGTGGCGTTTAAACGTTGCATTTTTTAAAAGTAAATAAGTTTTAGGTATTACTATTAACAAAACAATGTTCCAAAATTACAAGCTATTTAAAAATAATCAGAATTGAATTTTAGTAGCATTACTAGATTTAATCAGTCATGATCTTGACATTAACTTAATATCAAAATCATTACCAACCAAATCCGAGGTTAGTTATTAACAAACATAAAACTTCTCTTAATATTGGTACGTAATGTACTAACACACATATAACACAAAATCAACTTAATTAATTAACGGCCGAATGATCTCCGCGGCGACACGGCCATACTGATCCGCGATGCGTGCTCTGCATCGCTCTTGGTATTTCCTGTAATAGAAAAATAAATATTGTGAGGCCAGGCACTTCCACAGTACACATAAGCCTATTTGTAAAGGTTACAGCGGAAATGTATTTACTGTTCACTCCACGTGACTACAGATGAAGTAAATAATTATTATTTATGTTATGATGACACATAATAGATATTTACTGCTCATTTCACATGAAAATAGTAAACTTAGCTATCTATAGTTATCATTAGTATTATTGGTCAGTTCGAATGTTATCAGTAGATTTCTTAACATTGTGTCTGCTCATTCCACATGACAACAGTAACATAATTCCATTTATTTGTAAAAGGAAAGGATAGGTGGATGAAAGATCGATGCTGTATAGAACAGAGGCTCTAAGGATGATGGGTTAGGTCGATGCTGTGCTCTGGGCGGTCTCGTACGCCGTGGTACACAGGGGACTTTTAATTCTTTTAGGATAGGCTTATTAGTGGCTTATTGGACGGCTCCACACGCCAATAGCATCTTTTTGTTTTCGTTAAAATAACGTTAGCTTATTGGACGGCTCCACACGCCAATATTATCTTTTTGTTATTTGTGGTAGAATAGACAACAATAAGAGTAGTTATTAGGAATTAATATGGAATACTCTCACCGTTATTATTTGTCATCGTTGTTCGTCTGCGGGCGGCAACGCATTTGAGGTGGTTGGCGGTTGCAAGGCTGCCCCGATGCTGGAAGGCCCGGCTTGCTGATCATCTGGAGGCGACACGGCCACCTGGGTGGGCCCTCCAGACAGTGGGGCGCGCCGCAGTTGATCGTGTGCGACCTTGCGTGGTCGCCCATGGTGTCCCATTACCTTCTTCACAAGGTAGCGGTCGTTTTCTAGAACCCTGTGAACTTCGTAAGGAGCGCTAAACTTAAGGTCAAGAGAAGTCTGGTTTCTGGGGTTGTTTTTTATCAAAACAAAATCACCTCTTTGAAACCGTTGAATTTTAGCTCGGCCTTTATCAAACCTTGCTTTATCTTTATTTGCTACCTGCGTCATTTTTTGTTGCACATGGCGTTCAAGGGCTTCGATGTTGATTGAGGCGTTGTCCAGGTTAACTAAGTTTAGTAACTCTGGTGGGACACAGTTTTGACGTCGAGTCAGTAGTGCGAGTGGAGCTATGCCTGTGGTTCTATGGACAGTGCAGTTGAGGGCAAGCTGAAAGCTTTCCAGCGCTGTATGCCAGTCCGGAGTCTCATAGTTTTTTATCATTATAAGACCATTCTTCAGTGTTGCCATCACCCGCTCTACTTGTCCGTTGGCTCTGCTAACGCCCGGTGCTATGCAGTGTATTTCTATATTAAACATATCACAGTAGTTTTTGTATTCTCCTAGAAACTCGCGACCGCCGTCAACGATTATTTGCCTTGGAGCTCCGAAAAGGTGGATGACCTGTTTCAGAGCCGCCAAAGTGCTGTGTTGACTTTTGTCGTTAGTGTAGCGCAGTAACACATATTTAGTATAAGCGTCTACCGTAACCACGACGTACTTTTGCTCATTAGGGGTTCCCAATTTACCCGTGATGTCCATGTGTATTACTTCAAATGGAACTACTGGCTTGGCAATAGGATGCAATTGTACCTGCGTAGCTCCAGACGTTTGCTTTGAAGTTCTGCACACAATACAGTTATCGACAAAGTCTCGGACAGTGGTGCTCATTTTATCAAAATGATAAGTTTCCCTTATTTTGTGAAGGGTCTTCTCCCACCCTGGGTGTTTCAGAGAACTATGGAATGTATTGATTAGGCTCCACTGGAAAGACTTTGGTACCACAATAAGTTTTTGTAAGCCTAAGATAGCGTCTAGCCTCTCAAATTTAAGAACGTTGTCTTCGAGGAGGTATCCGGGGACATTTTCACCATTATGCAGAGCATCTATGATGGACCGCAAGTGGTTATCACGTCTTTGTTCAATATTTACCCAATCCAGATTATTGGTCAAGACGTTGACAGTTAAAGGATCCGGATTTCTACTTAGGTAATCTGCATGCTGCATCCGCTCGCCCTTCCTGTATTCAATCTCAAAGTTGAAATTTTGGAGATAGGCCCACCATCTATGAATGCGGGGTAGTAAGTCCTTTTTGTGCTTTGAGGCTTTGAGTGCATTGCAGTCGGTAATTACCTTAAACAGGCGTCCATAAAGAAAGTGCCGGAAATGTTTGATTGCTCGGACTACGGCCAGTGTCTCAAGCTCGTACGAGTGGTACCTACTTTCTATGTCCGTCGTACGCATACTGAAGTACGCTACCACGTGCTGCCGTGAGTTAATAATCTGAACGAGTATCGCTCCAAAACCAAGGCTACTAGCGTCGGTAAATAGTTCAATAGGTTCCCCTTCTTGAAATATTGTTAGGACCGGTGTAGAAGTTAGGTGTTGAATTATCTTTTGACGTGCCTCTTCATGAAAATGAGTCCATTGCCACCTAGCACCCTGTTTAGTCAATTCGTAAAGGGGAGCCATAGTTCGAGCGAAATCGGGTATAAAACGACGGAAATAACCCGCAAGACCGTTAAATTGGCGAACTTGTTTAACATTAGTCGGTACTGGGGCCTTCAGTAAAGCTTCGACCTTTTTAGGACTGGGACGAACCTGGCCGTTTTCTATCACGTTACCTAGATATTCTATAGACTGTTTAAAGAACAGACACTTATCAATGTTAATCGAAAATCCTGATTCGCGTAAGGCTATAAAGACTCTTTCTAAGTATCTGAGACCAGCTGAAAAATCACGACATTTACAGATGACGTCATCTATATAAACCTGAGCTACGCTATCGTTATGGGCTTCGTCTGCACTACCTGGACTCAAAAGAGGACCTAAGGCACGGTTAATGCATCTCTGATACACTGAAGGTGCGTTACACAACCCGAATGGCATGGTTTTGTACTCGAATAGACCATCGGGGGTTACAAAAGCTGTTTTCTCTATAGAATCAGTAGCAACAGGAATTTGATGAAATCCAGATGCCATATCAAGGGTTGTGTAATACTGACCACCAGCCAACTGATCAATTTGGTCTGCGATTAAAGGGAGCGGATAATGATCACGGATAGTGTTCGAGTTTAACTCCCTGTAGTCTACGCACATGCGGTCGTCCCCGTTTTTCTTTTTAACTAGAATAATTGGGCTGGAATATGGGGACTTGCTCTCTTGCACAATGTTATTATCTATTAACTCCCTGACAATTTCTTTCACCTTTTCACGCTCGACCGGGCTTAACCTATAAGGTCTTCGTTCTACAAATTTATTTGGATTTTTTAAACGAATCTCTAATTGACCTGTATTTACACGAGTTTGTGAAAAACCCCGAGTGAAAATAGAAGAATATTTATTGAGAAGAGTTAGTAGTTGGTCAACCTCGGATGTATTGCTCAAATCATGATTAATATCATCAAATAAAACGGCTGTCGATCGCATGTGCAAGATGCTAGGCGGGGAGCACAAAGTCGCGCTATTTTGGGTTACGATTACTGTTAATCCAGTTTCGCTTAAAAGGTTTGCACCTATCAACACGTCTGACGTCATTTCGTAATCGGGCAGGGTATGAAATTCGATTTCTACGTTTATATTGTCAATAACACACACCGTCGTTAATATACTCGTGGAAACCACAGGAAACGGGCCTATTCCTCGTAAATAATTAACTACTTGTCGGCGTTTCCCGGGCAACTTATTTGAAATAGATTCGCGCATCACAGAGCACTCCGCACCACTATCGAATACCGTATCAATAATTATATCACCTACTTGCATACGCATAGTATTTAAACTCTGTTTATTCTTTATAAATGAATTCACATTAGAGGTTATCTGTTTCTCCCGACGGTAACACGTATCAAATGTATGACCGGTTTTTGAGCAAAATGAACAAAGCCTATTGTCACTCTGTTTAGGTAACGATGTCACTGAGGAACTAGGGGTCTTCTCAGTTGTTTGTTTCTCTACAACTGCTGGCGTATTTTTATAACGACAATCACGAGAAGCATGCCCAGACTTCTTACAAAAACTACAATAAGGGACGTTCCGATTATCAACAGCGTATTTTAAACGTTTAGATGGTGTTTGGTTGATATTTTCACGATTGGGACGCTTAACGCGAATAGATGAGGCAACGGAAATTAACTCTGGCACTGAGGTAGCTCTGGCATTCATGAGTTCAATCCGAAGGCGTTCGTCACTAATTGTTCCTATCACCGCTTCCACCGCGTCATTATCGTCAAGTTTATCTTTAGTAACCCGTCTCCACAAAATCCACGATCGGGATAGGAACTCGGCAATGTCTTTGGTAGGATCGTAATTGTGTTCCTTAAACCTTAGCACGTCCCTTGAATAGCGATTTTCGGGTTCAAAGGTAGTAATAATACTTTGACGCAGTTCATCCCACGTGGACGTTGTGACGAGCCAGTTATCAGCCCACATCTTAGCCCGACCTTTCAGTAAGCTAGTCACTTTCATACGAATATCATAGTCACTGAGCTCATAATTAGTCTTAGCCGAAGAAATATGATTACACCACTCACGGACCCCTACGTTGCCATCCGGGTCATATGAAGGCAAAAATACATCAGTAATTTTAACTTTATCGCGTTGGTTCGACAGCCTTTCACTCATAGTTTGCATCATCGTTATCATATGTAAGTAAAAATCAGGAGGTACATTACTGCCCTGTTGTTGTAGCGGCGCCACGTTGGCAGATGTAGTTGATCCACCATCGCCGACGTCTGGTCCCGACACGGTGCATGCTGGGACGCTCGGTGCCGTTGATCCGTTCTGGTCTGGTGTATCCATCGTGACACGCAGGGTAATTTGTTCAATGTAGGTAGACACAATCTGAAAAATTAAATAAAACGAAACAGAAAGAGTAGGTAAGTATCCCACTTCTGATGTCGAAGTTGAGACAGGGCAGTTATTTTTAAAAATACGCAGAACCGCTGACCTTATTCTGGCCTTCGGTTCTGCTATAGCTACAGTGGATTTCACATTTAATCTATCAGGAAATCTTATGGATGTCCGTAAAATAAACACAAGCAAACTATTTAAGCAATATTTTAATCAAACCGACATAGATTCTACTCACAATGTTTCTCCTTCAAAATCTGCAGCAAAAGTGAGCTCCGCACTCAAGCCGCGCCTTTTATTAACTCGTTTGCCCCACCAGAGGCAAACGTCAATCACAAAGTATTTTACCGCCAATTATGCAGGTGGCGTTTAAACGTTGCATTTTTTAAAAGTAAATAAGTTTTAGGTATTACTATTAACAAAACAATGTTCCAAAATTACAAGCTATTTAAAAATAATCAGAATTGAATTTTAGTAGCATTACTAGATTTAATCAGTCATGATCTTGACATTAACTTAATATCAAAATCATTACCAACCAAATCCGAGGTTAGTTATTAACAAACATAAAACTTCTCTTAATATTGGTACGTAATGTACTAACACACATATAACACAAAATCAACTTAATTAATTAACGGCCGAATGATCTCCGCGGCGACATATACAATATTAGTTTTAGTATATGCGAAACCTAAAACACGTGTCTCGTATTTTATGTAAATAATCTATGTACAAAATTACAAAACTGTGTCATGAAAAATCACAAAGTTATAATGTTGTTATGTTACCGGATTGTCCGTACAAAAACATGCTAACGGCGCCCCCGCGCCTCCAGGATCGTCTTGCGATCATTGATAATAATTTGGCAGTAGGTACCTAACCGTACGACGATTGTATTGTAAGTAATTAAATGGTGATAACATTTACCATCACACTTAAATATTTTTAGGACAAAATATATCATGGTGTAAAAAATATTGAAATCGATTCAGTTCCTTATTCTGAACAAACTATATTCAGGTTTCGCATATACTAAAAATAATGTTGTATATGCGTATACATGAACACAGAGCGTTGCGCGTCGCCTATCTGGCGCAACACATCACGTGACCCGTTTAGAATGTCGGTGACGCGAACCTATAAGTTTTTCCCCTACTAAAGATCGCTCAACGAGGCTATAGAAAGAAGCTTTCACTTAAAAAAAAAAATCGCTGACACTAAAAGTCTGAGCACCCCTGACCGATGATACAGGGTACTCAAAAAGTTCAATCAAGATTCACTTACCGTCAGATAAATCACAATATTCTCCACATATCGCATGAGTGCCACCGACATATTATAAATACATTGAAATAGGATAATAATAAAGGGTGATGCCCATAACTGATCGATTTCAATAAGAGAGACCGCAACGACGCAGTTACCGGCATTCAGGGGAGGGTAAGATTAACGGTATTGCTGAACACACATAAACCTCAATATTTACATGTTTATGCTATATTAAGTTTTTGTATATACATGTTCATGTATATGTTACAGTCTGTAGATATCAAAAGGGTGGCTTATAAGATAAATATAGATATAGATATAAAATATAGATATTTCTAGGTTCACGTAGCTGATAAGTGAAGGGCTAACTGTGAAATAATTTTGTTGTGAACTAGTTATAAACTGGACGTTGTAGTTCAACCGCTTGTTTGGAATACTGATCAAGAAATGATGCCTGCCAAAATATGCCAAAATTAAATGAATAAGCATAATCTGCCTATAATGTTCCCACGCACTGCTGGGACAAGGCCTCCTCTTTCTGTGAGAGAGAGTGAGCCGTAATTTCCACCACGCGGGCCCAATGCGGGTTGGTGGATGTCACATGTCTTCGAATTTTTAGTCCTAGCACATACCGTGCTTTGCTTCACCGTTTTGAGAGCAGTGGTGGCGACCTCGAAAAAAATTAAATTAAATGGTCTAACATCAATTACTACTTGAAGTTTGGGATTGTACTCGATAAAAGTTATATCCCTCTCTACGTTTTTACATTTGTTGATTCTTAAGATAAGATAAGATATTTTATTTGCATTAAACACGGTATACAAGGTGTTATAAAAAAAAATATTATTAGATCGAACATGTTTTGCTTAAAACTGAAACATGCAAACTTACTCGCTAAAAATACATTATGACATTGAAATTCATATAAAAAAATCATTAATACTATAGAAATTATTATTATTGCGCCATTTATATAATTGAATTTTAAATAATTTACAATTTAACGTTTTAAATATATATGGTAATTTATTATAAAGACGTACACACATAGCCAGAGAGTTTTTATTATATTTCGCTGATCTAGGCAGCACATCCAGCACAAGTCTATATTGGTCACTTAAAAGAAACATATTTCAAGAAATTCACGATTGACATCGAGTTAGGCTATACTTGTTGGACTAAACTGTCACCTGGAATTCAACTGATATGATCATCCTAATTATTACCGACACTCTCATTCGTTTCATTCACAAAGTCTTTCTTCTCGACATAACAAGAAAAACTAGTTCCAGCTCCGATTTACACCGTGTCTAATAATAACAAATCGCTCCTATAATCATAATCCTGTATCTAACAACGCACGGGGCAGGTTGTCCCCAGTGTATCGATGCATGTGATGTCCGTCCAGCGCAGGCTGCCGCCGACGACACGCTGAGACGACTTACTTGAGCCCCCTGATCTGGTGGTGGTACAAGGGTTTAGTTATAAGCGAGTACTCATGAAACATTAGGCGCCTTTTATGACAGAGACTAGCTGCGCCCTGCGGTTTCACCCGCGTAAGTCTCGATCCCGTAGGAATATCGGAATAAAAAATAGCCTATGTCTCAATCCAGGGTGTCAGCTACCTCCATACAAAATTTTATCAAAATTGGTCCAGCCGTTTGAGTGTGCAGAAGTAACAAACATACACACACACACACACACACTCACAAACTTTCGCCTTTATAATATTAGTGTAATACAAGGTGGGGCGAGGGATGTGTGTGAAAACGACCAATAAAAATAAGAATTCGCTACATTTCATAAAAATAAGAAGCTAAAAAATAAATAAGATGGTGGAAAACAATCTAATAGTTAGCTTAGTAGGTAAGTAGTTAACTTACAATACACTAGAGAGAGAAAAAAAAGACGCAAATTAAAAAAAAAAAAAACAAAATAACCCGACTGACTGAAACATGCTTTATAAAATTATAATCTATAGAATTTTAGTATCGCAAGCTTGACAAACGCCATGTTTCAGTTGTCCCGACTGCAATACAAAATTCTATAAATTATAATGCTGGTTTTTCTCTATTCAGTTGTGTGTTTTTGCAGTCGGACGTTTTGTTTTTTTTTTTTAACACAGTCGGTAATGTATTGTTTCTATTTATTCAGCAAACCATATCAAGAAAAAAATCACACACTGGTCTTCACAACTATCCTTGGGACGTTTTTTTTTTTTTTTTAATGTTTATACAATACCTGGATTAGGTAAACCAAAGTAATACATTTTCGAGAGAGCAAAAGTGATGAAACTAAACAGGTGCTATGACTGACACGAATGGTTTATCACCACGAAAACTGTACTTTTATAGATACACAGACTTAATGTTTGAATTATTTCTCGCTTTCTCACAATTAGATAAGAAATTGACGTTTTTTCGTGCACGGAGCCTTAATAAATAAATATATTTCCGCTTTTCACTTGCACTGCATCAGAAAATATATGTAGTCCACCTACTTGGGAACTGATAAGTGGACGACAGTCCGTGTGGGTGCAGGAAACATGTAATGTACCTATCTACTATGTTCATAAATAATATTATAGTTATGTGGAAACTATGAAGGCACCCAGCGCGGCGGGGTTATTACGTAACAGAATCCGTCTTATTACAAAACAAGATTTATTATTATATGATTTATTATTTGTATGCAGAACTTGGTTGTTTTTAGGGTTCCGTACCCAAAGGGTAAAACGGGAACCCTATTAAGGCTCCGCCATCTGTCTGTCTGTCTGTCCGTCTGTCACCAGGCTGTATCTCATGAACCGTGATAGTTAGACAGTTGAAATTTTCACAGATGATGTATTTCTGCTGCCGCTATAACAACAAATACTAAAAAACAGAATAAAATAAATATTTAAGGGGGCTCCCATACAACAAACGTGATTTTGTTGCTCGTTTTTGCTCGATATTGATAACGCTTGAGATGTTCACAGAATATTTATTTATATTTTCTCTTTAACAATAAATAATTTAATTAAAATAAAACAAATATTCAGGGGGGGCTCCCATACAACAAAAGTGATTTTTTTTGCCATTTTTATAGATAATGGTACGGAACCCTTCGTGCGCGAGTCCGACTCGCACTTGGCCGGTTTTTTTTATTTTCGATTACTCAACTCATTTTTGAGTAAATAGATAATTGCTTCATATTTTGCAATAAATTACAAGCGTTGGGTCATCGCGCTTCTCTTTCTTTTGTATGCAGTCTGACAGTGACCGCAGACAGTTGTCTAGTCTAATTAGGAATTTAGGCTTTTAGATTAATTATTTATAAACATTACTTAAAGTTACGCAATGAGGCTAAGTAATAACAGCCGCACGGGTTGATCGATCAGGTTAAGTTACGCTTCCCATGGTTGGTCCATGGATGGGTGACCATATTTACATACCAAGACCCCTCCGTGCCTCGGAAAGCACGTTAAGCCGTTGGTCCCGGCGGTCATTCGTGGATCTTTGACAGTCGTTACGGGTCGTCAGAAGCCCGAAAGTCTGACAGCCAGTCTTAACAGGTATCGTATTACCCAGTAACTGGGTTGTGTAGGTCAGATAGGCAGTCGCTCCATGTAAAATACTGGTATTCAGCTGCATCCGGTTAGACTGGAAGCCGACCCCAACATAGTTGGGAAAAGCCTAAGCAGATGGTGTTGGTGACTTAAAGATACGTAATGATTAACGTTTCCTTAGTTGTGTATCGGTCGCGACTTACGAGTTGGAGGAGGTCTTAGGTTCGAACCCCGACAGGCGCTTTAATTTTTGTAAATTATTTCATCATTATTCATTTGTGCCGCCGGCACAATCTGTTTGCGCAGCCTTCATCCAAAACTGTCGCCAGAGCTGAATCCCCAGTGTCGTACTTTTCTATTTTTTTTTTTTTTTTTTCTTTGAAGATGCTCAACGCCCTTCTGCTTCGTTTGCGGATGAATGGAGAAAAATTATGTGAGAGGAAGTATGCAAGGGAGAGTCCACTGTTCCATATTAGTTTTAACAATGCAGAGTTAAATTAAATTGATTCTGTATTTTTTTTTTATACAATAATATTATTCTTATGTTAATATTATTCTTTTTTTTTATGTCTCCATGTTAATTATTGTAATTGGTGTTGTACCGTTTTAATTTACTATAAATAAATAAATCACCTGCTCTCAAGACGGTGAAGGAAAACATCGTGAGGAAACCGGCATGTCCTAGAACCAAAAATTCGAAGACGTGTGACATACGCCAACCCGCACTGGGCCCGCGTGGTGGATTACAGCCCACTCCCTCTCACAGACAGGAGACCTGTGTCCCAGCAGTGGGAATTTAGATTATAGGCTGATTATGTTTTGTTATGTAGGTATTCATGAGGTCAAATACGAAGTCGGGTTCTATGTTTTTTTTTTCCTTTTTTTTTTTGTTTTCCTTTTAGTTAGGATTATAAGACGGTAAATTAGGTCATTTACTCACATAATAATCGGTTGATAACGGCCTCTTACTCACTCACTCCCAAAAGTTCAGGATAGTTTTTTTATCATTTCTCATTTAAATTACATTTAATCATATCATTTGATATTTTTGTAATCACCTTTTAAAATTCTTCATTTTGATACCACACTCGATAGGCTTGGGAGATATTTTTTTTTTCAAAAACACCTTTTGACACCTAAAATCCGCCATTTTGATTTTTAATCATTTTAATATACCCAGTAATACTTGCACAATAAAGACAAATCTAATGACATATCATTCATCAAAATCGGTTGAGCCGTTTAGTAGTTAGGAGGGAACATAGGGATGGACATATATACATTCATATACACATACAGGTCAAACACATACTCCTCCTTTTTTGCCATCGCCGCAGTCGGGTAAAAATTACTTAAACAGTTAAATCTAATCGGTTTTTCTGTTAAAAATACAAATTTTCATCACCATACGTAATTCAGCGATTATGGGCAGTCTCTTATTTCGACTGAAAAAGAGATTTACAGCGAGAATCCAAATGACAAAATTCCATAAAAGACTCGTATGTTTTTATTTAATCAGTGGATCATCAGTATAAACACTCGCTTACAGTTATGATGACACTGTAATATGATATTTTTCTATGGAAAAGCTCTCCCAAATCCATGTTTTCAAAGTCCACCTACATCCTAAAGCAATCGACACACCGTAATCACATTAGATCGTAAGTGGAATTGCAATTAGCGCCGTGAAGGTGGTAGCGAGCAGCATTTCCGGCGGAAGTGACGCCCGCCCTTCAGCCGCGGGGATCACGCCCGACTAAGACGGTCCGCCCGCCCTGATAACCTGACGAATGTTGATATTATATTGATGAAAAATATTAATTTTGGGTCTAGGAAGGTTTTCTTATTCTTTCGTATCCACAAGAACTATTCGAGAATAACTAAAGCGGTGGTAAAACGATTTGCAAGTCAGCGAGTATAATTGGCAGGAGGTGCCAGACGTACATTTTATACAATTAATATTTTTCATTTCTCATACTCAGAAAGTAGTGTTTGTTTGATCAGAGTAGCCGGTGAAAGACGCTGCTCGCCACCCTTGGGCGGGAAAGACTCATAATAATTGCTTCTCTAGGGCGGGAATGAATTTTAAAAATAGAACTAAGTTTGGTTAGGTAGTCGGCTACGAAAAATTTTACATAAATAAAAATAATACCGTTTTTTTTTTAAAAAATACTGTGGTCTTGTGAGTATTTAAACAGCCAATGTGAATTTAAAAAAATACCTATAAAGTTGAACGGACCGCGGCGGTCACGCCATGTTTAAAATTTAAAAAAGACTATATAATTTGGCGGGATACTAACTCTGTAAGCTGCACCGAAATTCAATATCTCGGTTTTATAAACTAATATTTGATTAATTAATAAAAATGAGTTCAAGCGATTCTGATATTTTAACCCCAGATTCGGTTAAAGACGAGGCAATACGAGACGAGACGGGCGGGGAGGTAGTTTTCCCGGGTCTGGCTGTTTGTGTATGTGAGTTTAAATGTTTGTAAACGCACCCACGATACAGGAGAAATTTATTATTTATTTTATTTATTAAAACTTTATGCACAAGTAAAAGCTACACTGTACTAAGGCGGACTTAATGCCTGAGGCATTTTTTACCAGTCAACCTTTAGAAATTCCTAACGTTCCCAACGTTTTTTTTAAAAAGAAAGAAAGATAAAGATAATACAGTAATCGAAAATCTTTTTCCAGAAATTTCGATATTAAAATTGCATTTCACTACAATTATTTTAATTTTTACTGGCTTTTTCCCAAGTTTTGAAGTATTTTCTGTTTTACTTTACAATTCAGCATTCTTACAATAAACCTCTACTGAAATTAATTTGTTAAACTCAAACTCAAAGCATTTATGTCAATTAAATCATTTTGCAGGCACTTTTGAATTGTCAAGGAGTCAGTCAGATAGAAATATGAAGCTATTTGCCAATTCCAAAGCGTGGTAGGCTTAAATAATAAATAAAACAAACAAACAAAAGTAGTATAATTCAAAATGGACACTCTCCATGGGGAGAGTGACCATTTTAAATGAAATTGTTACAAAAATATTAGGTACATCTTGAATGTTGAATTTATAACTATATGTGAGGACGATGTAAAAACAACACGTCCAGAGTACAGCAATAGAAACCAAAAAAAAAAACAATTAAAAAATAAAATAATTAAAATAGTTAATAAATACAAAACCAAATCCTAAATACCCATCCAGACCTATGACAACCATCTATCTCTCCCAGAGACCGTTCACAGACTAGGTACTTGTACTTTCAAAGCGGCTGGATACGTAACGTACAGCAAGCGAACGTGTAAGACAAATTAGTTTGTGTCCACGGCACGGCTACATAATGGACTTGTGTGGGGTAGGGAAATATGTGGAGCGGCTTGAGTTTACAGCTTTTTATTGTAGGTTCTTTCGTTCGTGATTTAATTTAGTTTGAGCATTAAGCTGGAGACTGACTTGTACCGTTTGTTTGTCATGTACCATTCGAGGCGATCTTGTTACAATACGGCGACACGTATGACTTAGGTATAGCGACTGAGACTGTGACTTTAAGCGTGTGTTTGTAATGTATCATTGGAGCTCTTGGCTCAAGTGTGCTCCATTTTTACTAAAAATAGCAGATGTAGAGGTGACGTTAGGTTAGAATTGTGACCAAAAGCGCGCGAGCCGAGCGAGCGAAGCGAGTGGTGCCGCGGCAGCGGCCAGCTAGTGCTTTAAGGTTCGTTCTTTTATATTGCCAATAAACTTCTTTTTTTTAAGAAATATAACTAAATACTTCAATTTGCCGCGGCATTTTGTAAACGGCGTTTGAATTGTCCATCAAATGTTGTGGCATATTAAATAGTGACAAGGCAATTCACATTTTTCCTTCGGCATATTTTATAACTGCGAGCGTTTTTATACTGACGACGCCGTTTGTAAAAAGCGGAATCATACAAATTACCTGCGATATTTTTAAACATTACACCAAAATGTTACAAGTCAGTCTCCAGCTCAAGGCTGCGTTTTTACCAATGTCACATTCCGACATTACTTTGACATTGAAGGGAAATATCGTTAGAAAACCTGAGGCAAGTAGCAATGTGCACTTTTATAATTTTTAACGAGAGGATGCCCATAAAATGTATAGAAATACGTGTACGTTATAACGTTATCAATTAATCTGCCTAGCCTTTTCCCATGTTAGGGTCGTCTTCCAGTCTAACCGGCTGCAGCTGAATACCAGTTTGTTACATGGAGCGAGTGCCTATCTGACCTCCACAACCCAGTAACTGGATGACACTACCTATCGTGTTACCCAAGGGGTAACCCCTAGGCAGGACTGGTTGTCAGACACGACAACGAGTAACGACTGTCAAAGATCTACAAATTTCACCCGGGACTAACGGCTTAACGTGTTTTCCGAGGCACGGAGGGTCTGTAATGGATGGTCACCCATCCACGAACCGAGCAAGCGTAGCTTAACCTTCGATTGACCATGATGAAACATGCTTAGTTTGAGCATTATTTTGACAACCTTCTATCGAAAACTTTAAAATCCATATCTGTCGTGGTTAATGGTAAATAAATTACAGAGTAAACTCATATTTATCGTGTAATTTAAAAATGGAGCGATATTTTACTCCGAAACCAAGGAGGTAACTCATCAAAGGATTTATTTAAATTTCGAACTGACTTGCAAATAGAAAGAACTGAACTGTTTATTGAAAACCGGCCAAGTGCGAGTCGGACTCGCGCACGAAGGATTCCGTACCATTAACTATAAAAACGGCAAAAAAATCACGGTTTTTATATGGGATTTATATTTATATTTGTTTTATTTTAATTTAATTATTTATTTTTAAAGTAAATATATAACTAAATATTCTGTGAATATTTCAAGCGTCTGCCTGTTGCCGTTATCAATATAGAGCAAAAAGGAGCAAAATCATCACGTTTGTTGTATGCAAATACTAAAATACAACGCGCGGCAACAGAAATACATCATCTGCGAAAATTTCAACTGTCTAACTACAACGGTTCATGAGATACAGCCTGGTGACAGACGGACAGACAGACAGACAGACAGACGGCGGAGCCTTAGTAATAGGGTTCCCGTTTTACCCTTTGGGTACGGAACCCTAAAAATGAACATAAATTGGCGCCTGAAAAATGATCGTTGTTCGTCATGGAATCTGGAATTTATAAATAATTTACTTATTTTGAATTTCCACGCATTATTTGAGAAAATCACTATACAAGCCTTGGCCGCAACCAGGCATTGATGGACTCACGTATGTGTGCCTCGGCACACATACGTGTGCTTCGCGTCGGCCCACATGTACACGTTCGTCCATCAATGCCTCTTTTGCTGGCCGCTGCAGTAATGAAAAAAAAAAAAAAATGAAATTTAAAAGCGTCATCATTATACTTTCATTAATTTTATTTCTCTGTGTCATCGTGATGCCGTGACGTAGACGTAGGTGTCCACGATAATTATCACCATGTTAGAAATTTTAAAAGCGCACAATCGTTTTAAAAATTTCTACGACTTCCAACAAGATTGACATTAACTTTTGGGTAGCATAATGATGTCAGTCTAAAACATTTTTATTTTTGTATTATATTTCTTCTCGAGAACTCGTTCGTTCTCTATGTGAAGAGGCGTTTCTTTCAATGAAAATAAATTGTTGAGAAGTATGGGTAAATTGAAACGTATTTTCGGCATCTAAGTCTAGCCGGCTGCGAGTTAATTCCCTTAATGACCTCTCCCATTATTTAATATACGATTCATTTGGAGTTGTGTTGTCGTTCAGAACAGACAAAAACACAACTCCAACTATCGCTGTGCAGCTCAATAACTTTTTCAAATAAAATATTTCGATATCCTCGGGCACTCCACCCCATTTCCTATTTGCAGTCCACGCTAATTATCATCAGAGGATCGCTGTAGGGTAAAATGCCAGCCGGACCACGTGACCGGACCTTTTATTAATCCATAAATTATTTATAGACTGAATTGTCACCCGCCATCTGCACGCCTTACAACTAACATACGGATACACACGGTCTTATAACTCCCCAATAAGGTATAATTTCACATGATTTAAATGCAAAAGAAGCTGTTTTTCGAGTTCGTTCGAAACCTGCCATCGATGGGTAAATATTTTCAATGTTTGTTTACTTTCAGTGGATTTTTATACGGATGTCGCCGGTTACCGAACCGTGTAGTATTTATACCGTTGCCAAGGTTAGCTGGCTCTGAAAAAAATATAAGGATGTAGTCCACTTGGGTGAAATATTTTTAGAAACAATTTGTTGCTGAACTCGGACACGTGACCAAAACTTTAAATAAGTTGTTACCTATATTTTGTGTTTTAAAGTAGTGACTTAAAATCGTACTAATACTACACATATAAATAATATTTATTCTTCTGCAATCAATAAAACAAATCCATAACGAATCCGACTCCAATAAATCAGATTTTTATTATCTTCAGAACATTAACTTTATAATAATTTCATTTCTAAAACGCCACCGCAGCAACTTACGCAACGCAACTTAGGGGGAAGAATCGGTAAAAAATACAGCCCTATTCGAAATTACGCAATGAAACGTTCGCTGAGCGCGCGCCTATTCGCAAATCGTTGGCCCGCGCACCCCTAGTCTCCCCTTCGATATTTGAAAAATCAAAATGGCGTCTCCCCGCGTCTTGTCTTTATCTTTTCCTTATGTAAATGACTTGGATTATTCGATGTTTAAATGAGGTTAAGAACTTTCTAGACAGCCATGGCGCCAAGCTCGAGGCGCTCGCTCGTTATGCGATGCTACCCGCTTCCTGGCTCGCGGATTTTTTCCTCTTTTTATTTGTGACAAGTCTTGAGCTCAAAACAATCGTGGAAAAGTCTTTGCGATTTTTTTTTTGGGACTTATTTCGATATATTTCGTGAATAACTTGGGCTGTGTTGAGGAATTTTCTCCGGAAAGCTGCAATGAAAACGTCCAAACTGCAATGAAAAAGAGAGCATTAAATAGCCTAAATAAGTGGTATATGTATGTGCCTCACTGGTTATTCACGATTTATTTAGGATAAGACTACTTACTTACATTAAATATTTTACGTTTCTTGAAAACTGCTCTCTTTTTCAGTTTCAACCTTATCCGATGGTGTAAAGTACTAAATTATTATTTTACACCGTTTTCTTACAGTTTTATATAAGTACAGTACAAAGGAGTACATTCATTTTGGGGTAAATTATGAAAGTGCGGGCAAAACAAAAAACTGTTATATTCCGTGAAAACGTGTTATTCTCTTCAGTTTTCACTATGGGACCAAATCTGTAGGACCATTCCCTGCGCTGTTATACTCGTACGAGTTTAAAAAATAATAAAAAGTTAAAAGAATAATAGTATTAATAATTATAGCTTATGATAGCAATAGCTTTTCTGAATAAAAATCAAAGCCCGTATCAAATACATAAGTATGAAAAGGTTATTTTTCGAACTCATGTAACTTGACGAAGAATAATCCTACAGATTTATTCCCATTGTGAAAAATTATGAGAAAAATGTATTCTTTCGGAATATAGTATGTTTTTGTTTGGCCGGTACTTTCACATTTAGCCTAAAAACGTACGGACGGTGAATGATCTCTTTTAAGGTGATACGTAAAAAAAAAAAAACATAGCAAACTGGGCGGCCGTGAGAAAGTGACAGAGTCAATTACTTCCACATGCGAAAAAAGAGACCGCAATAATGCGCTGGAACCAAAATACAACAACGTAAGAGCGCCAAACCAAATAAAAATTGTTTAAAAATAAATTAAGCTATCTATCAAAAATATTTTCAGTCAGAGTTTTCAGTTACCTAATGCGCACATTTCGAATGCAATTTTGCAATTAAATTACTTAGGATTTTAGTATTACAGGAAAAAAAATAAAAAAATTGAGGTCTTTTCTGAATTAAATTTTGAAGGGGAAATTCAACCCAATTGCGTTTTCCTTCAGTCAGAGCATTAATCAAATAGTCAATAAACATAATATCAAAAAATTAAATCCATACATGCTGTAATACTGAAATAAATGATTACGAAAAAGCCCCCAATTTACTTTTGTATCGCCTTAACACAGCACCACGCCTGTGTTTCCCCGAAGGCAGCTCCGCAGAGGAGTTTTTATCTCACAAACTAGAATTTTCACCAAGACTAGTTTCCAGTTTCCTTTCAATTTAAACCTTACAAATGATGAACTAACGTAGATAATAACTTAACACCAGTACCTACAATAATGTGTCTTACGGACTTACCCCTCGCACCCACTCCTGAGTAGAAACCATTGCCAAAACACCCGCGAATTTATTGCCGAGCGGAAGTCTTCGCTACTTCCTCGACGTCACAATGGCTCATCCGTTTCCGTTGCACACTTGAGTCAAATGTATTATTATTAGTTTCCTTATTATTATTAATTCGAACTACGTGTGGTGCGTGTTAGGTAAATTATATTTCAATGTCTTATCTTATCTACCAACCCTCACTGGGCCCGCGTGGTTGATTACAACCCACTTCCTCTCGAAGAGAGGAGGCCTGTGTCCCGTGGGAACATTTTTTTTTAATAATTATTATTATAGGCTGTTTATGATTATGAAAGTTTTGATAGCAATTAATATTAACTGTAATAAGAGGGTTATTTGGATGGAACACATTTATTAACAGCACAATTAATTAAATACACATCGACTTTATCTGATTGATTCCTTTTTCGGCACATTCCTTTTTGGACATATATTCCGTTTCGGCATATTTTTGTTTCGGGAAAGTTTAGTAAATAAATTATACGATGAAATACTTGTGACTTTGCTGGCGTAATAAAATAAAATAATATTTATTAGTAAAATATTGTATTTTAATCAATAAAAATAAAAAAAAACAAAACTTAAACAGTACTTACACTGATTACTTAAAATAATGTGCCGAAAACGGAATATGTCCAAGAAGGGATGTGCCGAAAAAGGAATCAATCCCTTTTCTTCTTGACAGAACAGCTTGTAGTGACAGATTCTATGCAATTTTACTCGAATCTTAAAACAATGTCATGTAGTTTTTTTTTTTTTTTACAAAAACGTTGCCCACACTAGGCATTTCTCCTGTATCGTGGGTGCGTTTACAAACATTTAAACTCACATACACAAATATGTTGCTGTTCTTATTAATATATTTCATAATGAAACAGTTCCCCAGTAACTGGGTTGTGGAGGTCAGATAGGTAGTCGCTCCATGTTAAATACTGGAATTCAGCTGCGTCCGGTTAGACTGGAAGCCGACGCCAACATAGTTGGAAAAAAGCAGGCAGATTGAATGACTATTATCCTGTAGAAACATTAATTTACTTATCATTAAATTAATACGAGAAGCGAAATTTTTGTACTCCTCTTTCAGAAAACTACGCGGACGGAGGAGTATGAAATTTAGCACAGTTAAAGTTTATATGGAGGAGGAGTGCAGAAAGCTAATATTTTTATATAATATGCATTAGAAATAAATTAAATGAATAAAAATAACATAACACACACTACCATGCGTTTGACATACACACACACATAGTACCAGGGCCTCATGACTTGAAGACAGGTGACAGAAGTGACAGCTTGACCGACAGAGTGGAGTAGTACTACTCATGGAATTAGTAAGTACTATATAGATTGTAAGTAGAGGGAGTCGAATTCCGACCAGTGGGCGACCACTAGGTATAGTTCGCGTCAAACTTTATATCGGCTCTGAAGTGCGCTACTGGCTGCGCAGTACCGCACCCCTCACCCCCGCTGACACATGAATTCGTTACTGCGCAGTGACTCGCCTCATATTCCGAACCGCCATAAAGTTTGAATCGTACTGTACATTAATTGTTCGTCTGTATTACCTATATAGTTAATCACCCCAAAAGGATTTTTATTTGAATGTGTGAAAAAATAACGACTGAAATTGATTCTATTGCTAATTCTTAAATATCCTAAAAATAACTTTTTAAAGTGTATGATATCCACCCAGTCACATACCTCGTTTCAACCCAATTATAGGCCGAATATAAACTGTTCTTAAATCCGTTCGGCATATAATGTAGATAATAATAGAACAAGGGTAAGCAGAATCTAAAAAAGTTAACTGACCGAAAAGGTTCCGAAATAAAAATACATAATGTGTTGCTGGAATTTGGGATCATGAAATATTATACTTTTTACGATCTTACATGAAAAGTTGAACAGCCAGGAAGCTGAAGACAAATTAGAAATTAATTACTTACTTATGGAACTTGATTAATAATAATAACAGGTATTGAACAAAGTATTTCAGACTTTGGCTAAAGGTAGGTGTAAAAAAAAATCAACTTATTGACGTACGTATATTTGACCTACCTACCAATCTCTTTACAATCGACATATTTTGTTAAAACATGAATGTTCTAAACCTTTCAGACGACTTAAACCATTAAAAAAATTTGAGTTAGTAACATCACCCACCAATTAAAGGTCAGATAATCGCCGTTGACCTTGGCCATAAAATGCGCGTCGCGCTCACGCCGCGTCGCCATTAACTTTCATAGAGAATATTTATTTTTAGTAACGAAAATATGAATATTTGAAAAAAATCACATATAGAATTATAGATAGTCTATTCATAATATACAAAAAAAAGCATGGAAATATCTTACGTAGTTAAAAAGTAATAACGTT
Organism: Tiliacea citrago; assembly: GCA_963921375.1. Lineage (NCBI taxonomy): Eukaryota > Metazoa > Arthropoda > Insecta > Lepidoptera > Noctuidae > Tiliacea > Tiliacea citrago. The sequence goes on from OY992798.1 coordinate 18,570,161, forward strand.
TTTTATGCTTTGGGTAGACATTGCTTCCTCAATTTATTTAATAAAGTATTTTACTACAATGATTAAATATTCACTTATAGAATTGATGTGTATGCGTTCTAGTTTAATATATATATTTTTTGCATAAGTTACTTGCATTATATGAAAGCGTAATAACAGATTTAAAAGTCACTAAAATCATAAATCTGCGCCTTAAAACTGCGCACCCAAGTCTTTACTTGATAAATGATAAATGATTTTTATTTCTGTAAGTAGGTTTGCACAAACACTTTTACACGTCAATCATATTTTTAAAACTAGATGAGGTCGGCGTTTCCTATCTGACTACTCTGAGAAGAAAGGCCGAAACAAACTCAGAGGTCACAGTCTCTTTTAAAGTCCAGACATAATCTTGGTCAGATCATGTGAAGGCCATGTAGATTGGTGTCTGAAATGGTGTTTTGAGGAAAGAACCACACAGATTGAGTGGACCTGACCAGTCAGTGCACGCATTTGTCAGTAATCGTGCAGCTCTACTCAGAACTTACGGAGCTCAACGATTGGATGTGCATTTTTTGTTAGTTAGTTATCAGAAAGAGTATTGAACTCATATCGTAGCACTAGTAACACAACCCTTCATCCTCCGTCAATCTAAAGGTCAATCTTAGGTGCTTTGCAATTAAATTTTCTTTTACATTACACGTGACTCGTCACTGCTGGTTGTCCTCCCACTGTATCAATATATCCCACGTTAATGTAGAATGTTTCATTTGACACATAAATCACGTGTTTGTTAGGTAAATAAAATAAAACCATCGTACACACAATGTAAGAACCCCACAGAAGAAAATGAAACCCGGAACGATTATTTTTATACACCCACTTTTGTCTAGCTATAGTATCGTTTAAAGCCGATTCCAGACGATTAATTTTTTTTTTCATTTTTGCCTTTCATCTCATCTTTCAGCATCATCATCATTCGGCATCTTTTACGCGAAGTGAAAACTTCTAAACACAAAATGAATCAAAAGTGAAAAATGGAATCATAGTGGACCGATCCAACGATAATGGATTTCGGTAATCGACCACGCACAATCAAGGGTTCCGCAGTTGCGATGAATTTATCACAAGAACAAATTTAACATTATAGTTCAAAAACATGTTCTCCCATACATTCCAACTGCAAATGTAAGTTTGTACGCACAATATTGGGAAATTTACCATGTTATTTTAAGACAATAGAGTTCTCATAAGTTTTCCTGTAATCTATAAGCATAGAACTATTGTTTTTTTTTTCGAAATTTAGGGGAGATTAGGGGGTCATGGACAAAATTCATCTATTTTCTTTTATATTGTCATATTTTAAACTACCTATTTATTTTAAATTTATAAAAAACCGGTACAGTGCGCAAAACAATTTTATAATTTACTTATTTACCTCCCAAAATTTACCCCCATATTCAAAGTTCATTTATTTACGTAACACCGTGTTTGGGTCAGAAAAATTGATACCTGTAGGTACCCAACTATTCGGTTAGATTCGGAGCAAATTGGCGGTGACAGACGGACAGATACACGAGTGTTCCTATAAAGGTTCCGTTTTTTCAATCGGACATACGGAACCCTAGAAATTAACCTTCACTTGAGTGAAGCGTCTGATATCGGCTTAAGGTGGGAGAGATCACTCCAGGCGATAATAATAATAAAACATTTATTTCTGGCTACAATGGCATATAGACATATACCTTACAAATTAACATATTATATAAAGTATAAAACAAAACTTGTGTTAATAAATATAGCTTAAAACTAAGTTAGTTGCACTACACTTCACTAGCTTGTCTGCCGATCTATTCTGAAAAAATCTCACCGTGTAAACGTAGGTGAAGTGAGCTTGAAGTGACTTGTTAATACGAGTAGTGTCAATCCCTCACTGACAGTTCACTCCACGCTCACTTCACCTAAGTTTACACGGTGAGGTGTTTACAGAATAGCTCTGCTGGCTCTGCATGTCAATTCTGTAAAAATCTCACCGTGAATTTTTGCGTGGAGTGAGCTGTCAGGGTCATTCCACTGATGCTAGGGATTGACCAAGGATTACATTTACATTAAACATTACTATGTTTAGACACAAATAGGTACTAGCTTTGAAAAAATATAAAATGATCAATAGAATTAGCATAAAATATTCAAATTTCGTTTATGATTGTAAATGTAATCCTTGGTCCATCCCTAGCATCAGGTGGGATGACACTGACAGTTCACTCCACGCTCACTTCACCTAAGTTTTCACGGTGAGATGGTTACAGAATAGCACTGCTGGTACTTGATAATACCGGGCCGCCCGTTGTCCTACCTCCTGTTTATAATTCGTGCTATTACCAAATATAAAATGATTGTATCTATCTATTTTGTACAGTCCCAAAGTACAATAATCGATTCTCACAGAATTTTCAAGTAACATCGAAGTCAAATACTTGAAGTTGTAATTTATATCAGTACAAACAGTTTGTTTAGACAATGGCGCATTGTCCCTCCAAGACAAACTATAAATCTATCGGGCTGTGGGGTGAGCAGTGAGCAGTGTTCAATAATTCGACAAGTTGCTAACGCTAACTTCCCGAACACCGGACTTACGGACCAAGAAAATATACAACTCGCTTACTGACCAGTTTTTTAAGTGATGCGTACAGGAAACTATAGATATCGATATTAATTCGGCATTAATATACTGCATGACTAACGATACCTCTTAAATGTGCGGCTGGCATAACATAGGCAGCCAGCCCACAATCACTTTGCTGACTACTGATAATATACACACACACAGCATATGATGTTCTCACATAATTCTTGCAAGCAAAAGAAGAAAAATGGTAAATTATTATAGAACTGTCGTAAGGAAAATCATCAGGCGATAATTTTAGCTTTTGTTCAAAATTTATAAAGATAACTACAGTACTGTTAATAGTTAGTTGAAACACAGTTCATAAATGCCAAAAGCTGATTGAGGGTCACAAAAATCATGTTACCCTTTTTTTATAGTTAACTTCACTCATATTTGTAGCCTTCCTTTATAATTTATCGACAACCACACCGTTCCTCATCGTCACATCACTAAAATATCGGGTGCGGTGTTTGCGAGCGGCAAGTCTGAGCATTTAAGCTGAAACAGTAGCTTACTTATTACCTGAGATCGCACAACTTGCTCTAACAGAACCGCGCTCTATTCTCATAGAGACGCTCATGAATATTTTAAAGGAATTGCTGTTAGATTTAAGTTGCTTCGCAGAACTTTGTTCTACTTAGATTCCAGTAAAGGAGAGCTAGCTGACATAAGTAGTGGTTTTTCTTTTGAAAATATTATAATTCGATAGATTCATAAACAGTAAGTCTAAGTAGAATTATGATATATTCATAAACTTATTTAAAAAGTCAGTTGCTGTTTGCTGTTCAAATTATCCAGTAATTTGTATTTTTTTAACGAACACAGTAAATACACTATTTTACTTATATTCAGACATTGACATCAGTCTGACTGACAGGCTAAATGAATATCGAAGAGGTACCTAAGTAAAAACAATACCTCCTTGGGCACGAAATATTTTGATTCACTTATATTCAAACATAGTACTATGTATTACAGTAATAATAATTCATATTCAAATTCATATTCATATATTTATTTTCATTAGGTACATAATGTAGGTAATATAGGTAGGTATAGTATAGGTAAAGGTGTTACAATGGCTTAAAGCTAAGATGCAAAAGGTATAATAAAATTAATTCTTAAAATAAAATAAAAATAAAATTAGGAAACATTTAGCAATCAACAATTTTTTAATAGATTATTTACATTAATTAAATAAATATAAACTTTATTTTTTTTAGATCAGTCATAGGTTGTTCAATAATTATTTCTAAAGGTCAATCAAACATTTAACATATTATAATATTTATCTATTTATGTATGCATGAATCTGACGACTAACTGTTTGTGTTGTCAGTTTGTGTTAAATATTTTTTGTATTTGTTTATTGTGTAGTATGCTTTTTGAGTTAATATTTACTTGAGCTTATTTATAAATGTCGTATCGCTGGTTAATATAAAAAAATTGTCGTATCATATCGTATCTGCAGGTTATTCATTTGATTAATAGCCCGTAAAAATTCATGGGTATCTAATTGATCAAAAGTCCACTTTTCACAGAACTAAATCACAGTTGCCTCTTTCTGTCTAGCGACCGTATCGCACTTAGTAAGCCTGGCTCGCGCGGCTCTATCTCCGAAACAATACATCGAAGTATTAATAACTTAAGACTTCGCAACTTAACTAACAGCTGACGCTCTTTCCTTCGTTCTACCTAAATTATATTACATTTTGCTGGTACTGGGACTAGGCCATTTTGTGTGATAAATTGAGGGGTTTTTTTTAGTAATACATTTTTGGACTAATTGGTAAATTACATCTTCTTCTTAATGTGTCAATGGTCTAAATTGAGGTGGCCCTGAATTGGACTACCAGTACCAGTTTTGCGCCCTCAATAGTGTCCATCAGTTCTTGTAACGAGCCAGGACACAATATTATGTTTCCCATCGTTAGTGGAATATCACCACATTTGCACTCTAGGGCGAAGTCATCTATAAATCTCCACCAGAGCAGGTTTTCGTTGCTTCGGAAAAAATTAAGCACTTCCTGGTTCCCAGGTTTACATAATATTATAGGTAGGTAATCTCAGCCTATAGTCCACGCACCTAGACCAGTGGGGGGGTAATTACTTAACACACTATCGACAGTTCTACAACTTTCATTGCGTTATTTACGTTGTTGAGTAGACATTTTTTGAACATAAGTATGAAGGAATGGTTTAGCAATATACTTCAAAAATTTTCAGATTGTATTAACCCTATTTGACTATTTCTTTTTATTTTTCAAAACCGGCAAAAAAATTAGATGGCAGTAAAAAAAAATGTTTTTATTTCTTAAAAAATGCCGAAGTTGTATGCGTTTTAAAGTCTATTGTAGACAGAGACAGCACTGTTGTGATCTGACGTTACAACATAGGAGCACCATAGTAACTTCGCGCCATTCAGTACAATGATCGTTTTGCGTGACAAAGATAGTAGAATAATTTATTTAAACTCAGTAACCAAAACAAAAACTCTTCATGGTGAGTACATGAAATTAAAGCGTTCATTGACCATTACTTGATGACAATAATAAGATAATTTTATGTTCAATTATAGGAGATTCACTCATCAGTTACTTATGCTAACGCATAAAAATATAGGTGACTATTTATCAAATTAGAGTACGTTGAAATCATTTTATAGATGCAGTAGTGCTTATTAGAGGCTGGCAATGCGCAGACATAACACAAATTCAGTTGCTGGTGATACAACTAACTCTCTTCGTAAAATCCTATTGAATGACTATTTCTGAAATAATCATTCAGTAGGATTTTATGAACTTAGAGAGTTGTAATGCTGATTCTAATGATTATAATTCTGTATAGCCATATTTGTTACGGCCGCGAATCATATTTAGATCAACATACAACCTGTTACTGACCTGCAAATTGGAAAAAACGTAATAAAATTTGAATTTCGCGGGCTACCTTAGCGCATCCCCCTTAAGTATCATCACCATGCTGCGTCATATTAACAGTAGCTTGTTTTACAACATATGGTCGCTTGAAAAGCATTTATTAGACGTTAAATGTTCGTCGCTGACCTATTAATTCATTAGACAACTAAATATATTTGAAAACGAGAATGACATTTTAAAGAGTCTGCCTTAAGACGATGATAACAGCTAAACCGCGGTCACTGTCAGACTGCATACAAAAGAAAGAGAAGCGCGATGACACAATGCTTGTAATTTATCGCAAAATATGAAGCAATTATCTATTTACTCAAAAATGAAAAAGAGAGCAAGTGAGTAATCGAAAATAAAAAAACCGGCCAAGTGCGAGTCGGACTCGCGCACGAAGGGTTCCGTACCATTATCTATAAAAACGGCAAAAAAATCAAGTTTGTTGTATGGGAGCCCCCCTTAAATATTTGTTTTATTTTAATTTAATTATTTATTTTTAAAGTGAATATATAACTAAATATTCTGTGAATATTTCAAGCGTCTACTTGTTGCCGTTATCAATATCGAGCAAATACCAACAGTACGCTGATATTTAATAGAGATATTTTGGATTGAAACTCAAAGTAAAGGGTTAGTTTACCGTTAATTTGCATCGAGATTTTTTTTCTAAACGTGTTTTGTAACAACCCAGTTCTGATAAATATGTTCAAGAATAACATATATAATTTTTTCCGCTACCACAAACTATAAAGATTTGGCAATTTTTGTGTATAAGGCAAGCCTACTTTTATCATTTGCCTCTTGTCAGCGCCTTAATTAGCACCCATAAAGTATTTGCATTAGCAATAGGTATCTGTGTTCTGTTTTAGTAGTTGTAACATAAGCCTTCTGAACTGTATGGTTCCTGTGGTTCTAGATAAGGAGTTCTCAGTAGAATTCGGTAGAATACTGCATTTATCAACGTTATAAGTGCTGATATACTAGCATTTAGGCCTAATTACTATTTTTCTTCGAAAGTACTTAACACATAGGTAAGCCTTCAACTTCTCCTCCTTCATCTTTATCTTCGTATCGATAATCCCACATATCTATATCTTAAATATACAGGGTGGAAGGGACATTGACGCGAAACCTGTTACCATGGATTCAGTACATCATACTTGACCCCCATGCGTTGAAATTTCTCTTTTTAAAATAGCTGTTTCCTACTGAAGTGCAATACTTACTCGGTCAAAATTTATGGAATAGCCACTTTTTTTTTAACAACCGACGAAAAATTTTAACACAGGGGGGGTCAAGAATGATGTACTGAATCCATGGTAACAGGATGCACGTCGATGTCCCTTCCACCCTGTATATAGTATAGTCAACTAGATTTCAGTCACGTCGACAGCATTATATCATTGGCCTCGCAAAGGGGTTTCATAGTACAGGTGGTTGTCGCGCTCAGAGAGCACCAAAAGATGAGGCATCGTTTGAGATGCAGCTCCCTCGTCTTGTGCATTATTGGAGTAGGTATGGGTAGGTACATCCTTGCAACATTGAGCAGTTAATGCAGATATTACAAACCCCACACGACTATAGATCCAGTTAAAACCATGTAAAACCATTGAAGCAAGTCGTTCAAAGCATACGCAATCAGTATTAGGTATTCATGAACAATGCGTAGATAAATGGGCAGTCGATAGTTTGAGCGGGTCGCAGAGATTCGTAATCAAAGATGCGGGCTGCTCGAATCTTAGCAAATTGGTGAGGGAGACACCCTTGTTCGGGTTAGGGCTGTCGCAAGGAAAATACAACTTAAATTAATTAAGCATACTTTTTATTGAGTTCAACAGAAGTGAAGCTCTGCAACGTGTTTGTAAAGTCTGCGTTACGAAAATGAAGTCCTTTTTTATCATCGGCTGATTCAGGAATACATCCAATATATTACTATAATTATGTAGCTTATCAAGACCTTGGCTTAATGCTACATTTATAAAAAGGATTCACAGCAGTTGACGAGAGCTTGACCAATTGTTAAATGGTCACTCAATCACTGATCAGCTAATCACTTAACGACGACGCACCACCTAGACTGCTGGTTCACGGAGCAATTTTAGCGCAATAGTTCCATAAATAATAGAGATGAAACTAAGGAAGGATTTGAAAATTCATACATAAAGTGATGAAAGTTTGTATGGAAGTAGGGAAATCTTATCGGGCTTGCAAAACCTTTGACCCTTGCTTAAAGTTCAGTAATGATTAACGTCTGCTTAAACATACCTTTTGTGATATTAAAACGTCTCTTAGCTTAGTTCCTAGCAACGTTTATAAATAAACCCTTTTTGGGGTTCCGTATGTTCGAATGAAAAACAGTCTTATTTCTGTCCGTCTGTCACAGCCAATTTGCTTCGAATCTAATAGACGTGAATAAATGAATTTTGAATATCCCCTACTTTTGGGAGTCAAATACAAAAAAAAAAATAATTGCACCCTGTACCGTAACCATGTCAAATGTAAGGGCTTAAATACTGTGAGGGTCTCAAGTACATATTTTTTTTATAATTTTAAAATAAATAGTTTTAAAGTTATTTAATTTCAGAAAATAGATGAAAATTTACCATTCCCCTTATCACCGAAACAACAGAGCCTACAATATTGAAGATAACAATTGATACAATATTTACGGGAAATTGTTCTATACTTATTAAATTACAGGAATAGTAGATTGGTATACAAGGGTCGAAAGAAATCGATTTCCATACGAGGTATTTAGACGCCTGACCGTAGCGAGGGCTATAGTCCGAGTAGGAATTGGTGACTCATCCGTGTTAAACACTTTCTCACTCCTTAAACATCATCATTACATAATACAGTTCCTTGCTCTTGTTTCATGTTTATTATTGTATACATATATTTATATATATAAGTGTTTTGCGGTATGTATGTATGTATTTATTATATAATTGATGTACCAATACAAAATATTGTAAAACATTTTAAAAGAGTAACGGTGGAGTTTCTTGCCCATTCTTCTCCATACGAAGCTACCTTTTGGAAGGGGCGACTAGAATCAATTTCTATTTTATTTGTAAATTTTGACGTTCAAAAGTGCCATCTATGTGCATATTTGAAATAAATAATTTGACTTTGACTTTGACTTTATATGTAAATGGTACACCACTGACTACCTGCAGTATTGTCTCTCCTTCTCCCTTTAATCCATCCAAAGGTTGTCTGTAAAAGATCGCTTTTAGCGATAAGACCGCCCATTGTGTTACCCAAAATTTCAACATTTATATCTGTAATTTTTATGGTGTACATAATAAAGAGTATTCTATTCTATTCTACTTTTCATTTCAAATAGAAGGAAAGTAAAAAAAATATATTTTATTGTTTGCTCGCCACTTCATAAAATCATTTTATGTATTTAAATATCTTTCCTTTGTTTCTGGCAAAAGATTTTCAATTACTGTATTTTCCTCGTCTTTAACCGAATCTGGGGTCAACATTTCAGAATCGCTTGAACTCGAAACGTTTTTTATTAATTAATCAAAAATAGTCTATAAAACCGAGATTTTGAATTTCGATGCAGCTTACATAGTTAGTATCCCGCCAAATTATATAGTCTTTTTAAAACTTTAAACATGGAATACGCCGCGTCACCGCCGCGGGCCGTCCCGCTTAATAAGTAGTTTTTTTTTTAAATACACACTGACTGTTTATACACTCACAAGACCGCAGCATTTTATTTTTATTTTAATCGATATTTTTTTAATTATGTAAAATTTTTCGTAGCAGATTAACCTAACCTAACCAAATTTAGTTCTATTTTTAAAATTCATTCCCGCCCTAGAGAGGGAAGCAATTACTATGTCTTTCCTGCCCTAGGGTGCAGCGTCTTCCACCCGCTACTCGGATCAATACTACTTTCCGAGTATGACAAATGAAAAATCTATAAACAGTCTATGGTCTTAAAATAACATGGTAAACCTCCCAATATTGAGCGTACAAAGTTACATTTGCAGTTGGAATGTATGGGAGAACATGTTTTTCAACTACAATGTTAAGTCTGTTCTTGGGATAAATTCATCCCAACTATGGAACCTTTCAATGCGCGCTGTCCGACACGCACTTGACTGATTTTTATGTAAATATTAATGTCAACTAGGGAATACAATCTCGATCTCGAATCTCTCGTGATCTCAAGTCTTTTTTCGAGATTCAATCTCGTAAGCAGATAATCTCGTTCTTGCAACTTGAACGTTAATCCTGGCACTGAGCGCGTACGTCTTAGCAAACTATCCTTTTTAAAGCCATTTTCAGAATTTGCGTTTCCTATTTGTTGCGTTATGTAACACAATTACACAGTGCAGATGATTATTACTTAAATAAACGTTGCGAGATTCGATTAACGTTTTTTTTTTATTTACATAATAAAACACGATTAGGTATCTGAAGTAGGTGTAGTTTTCATTTTAATTCAGTTTAAGAATTTTTCCCAAACGCATTGTTTTAAAAAGTAGGAAATCTCGATCTCGAAAATCTCGAAAACGAGATCTCAACTGTTTGCTGGTCCAGATCTCGAGATTGCATTCCCTAATGTCAACTATTTGTGTATTAATATATTATTTTAATATCTTCCAGGCCCTTTAACGTGCCAACCCTGCATCACCCAAGGAGTCCGGCATAGCGTCGTCTTGAGTGGTCACCGGTACCGCTAATGTTACTCAAAGAGCTTTCAGACGGTACATCACTATACATTCATATCGTCCCCTCCCTACGCGGTAATTAATTAATTTAACTACGACTTGTTACTGATCGGCGATGGGGAATTGTTTAATTTTAGTTTAATTCATTTGATATATAATCGTTATTAAAGCTGTTGTTTTTTTTTTTAATAAAATCGCAAATAAATAAAAAAGTAAGTAAATAAACATTAAATTATTTACTTAACAATAGACGGGACATAGCGAACAAAATCGTAATCCGATACATTTGTCCTAGTGGGCAAAAGTCGCTCAGTCTAATGTGGTACGACTGCATGTCAAGAATTAAAATCATACATCAGGGCTAACATGACACACGCGACAATTACTCACTCTCGCACGAGTAATTCTTGTCTATTTCTGTAACATATCTCGTTTTCTGACAGCGCTCCCATACAAAATACTCGACTCGTTCTGTCAAACTTGATGTTTTCTCGACAAACCCTAACATGGCACGTATTTTATCTCGAATTTTGACATTTCAACACGAGATATCTCTGATTTTTCTGTCATTTACTCGTCCTCGATTTTGACGACGAGAAGAGTAGACAAAATTATGATACAAAAAAAAAAGGCATTAACTGGCGACAGACGTGAAAAATTAAAACTTTGGAATAACATAATAAATACGTATACATGTACACAGGCCGCTGTGGGACGCCAGTCTGCTGCAACACGTCACATTAGCATTTCGGTAACGCGGCTAACATGTTGGCGAATCGGTAAGCATGTCGGTGAAGCAGTTAGCATGTCGGTGACGCGGTTAGTCAGTCAGTCTCGGTTAGCATGTCGGTGACGCAGTTAGCAAGTCAGACTTGGTTAGCATGTCGGTGATGCAGGTAGTATGACGGGAACGCAGTTAGCATATCGGCACGTTTTTAACATGTCGGGATACTATTAGCATGTCGGTGACGCAGGTAGCATCACGGGGACGCTGAAAGCATGTCGGAACTCTGTGAGCAAGTAGGTGACGCAGCTAGTATGTCGGGACGGATTTAGCATGTCGATGACGTGGTTGGCAAGTCGTGAATTTGTTTCCATGTCGGAGACACTGATAGCATGTCGGTGACGCTGTTGACATATCAGTGACGCGTTTAGCATGTTGATGACTCGGCCCCTACCAAAAATGTCTCACTCATTTTCATTTGCGTGATTTTGTTTTGTATTTTAATTTCGGCATGCCAAAGAAAAACATTTAATTTTAATCAAAAAGTCTGTTACACAAAAAAACTAAACATAAATTAAAAAAGGTGGATGAAAATCATTATAGTACAAACTAATTCCATGCGTAAAATCGAATGAATGAGCTGATGTGGCTATCATAAAAATTATTTGTTTTTAATCATTTAGCTACATCGGTCTCTCGTTGCGAGATAAAGAACTGTCAAAGTGCCTTTTTCGAGATATCTCGAGCTTAGCGGTCATGTTAGTGTTTAGAATGACGTCAGAATCGTCGACAAATCGAGAACGAGAGCGTTCTCGCGAGTGTCATGTTAGCCCTGCAGGTATTGCGAATTTCGTAGTGATAAAACGACTAGACGACTTAACCACGGTTTATTTTCGCTGACACATGGATCACAATTCTTAGGGTTCCGTACCCAAAGGGTAAAACGGGAACCCTATTACTAAGGCTCGCCGTCTGTCTGTCTGTCTGTCCGTCTGTCACCAGGCTGTATCTCATGAACCGTGATAGTTAGACAATTGAAATTTTCACAGATGATGTATTTCTGTTGCCGCTATAACAACAAATACTAAAAAAAAACAGAATAAAATAAATATTTAAGGGGCTCCCATACAACAAACGTGATTTTCTTGCTCGTTTTTGCTCGATATTGATAACGGCAACAGGTACACGCTTGAAATATTCACAGAATATTTAGTTATATGTTGACTTTAAAAATAAATAATTAAATTAAAATAAAACAAATATTTAAGGGGGGCTCCCATACAACAAACGTGATTTTTTTGCTATTTTTTCGGTACGGAACCCTTCGTGCGCGAGTCCGACTCGCGCTTGGCCGGTTTTTCTATGTCATTACTTACTTCATTATGGCCTCTATAGTATGTATCTTAAATCTCTTTACACCGTATGTAAAATTTCTACATTTATATCTGTAATTGTTATGGTGTACATAATAAAGAGTACTCTATTCTATCTGAACTTAATATTAATAAATGCAAAAGTGAGTATATATGATTGTTTGTTAGTTTATTTCTTTGTTTAACGCTTTAACGATAACACTGTTGAACGGATTTGGATGAAATTTGGCACATACGAAGACCATGACTTAGGACATAGGATACTTTGTATCGGTAGTATGTACCCGTGGGATAATACAATAACAAACGGCCTACAGTATTCTTACGAACGCGTTTTTTGTACTCAACTGTTCTATTTTTCAATGTATTTGTTATAAAATGCTCATGCACATCAGACATACATCTAACTAAAATTAAGTACGTAAGTAAATGCTGTAATGCTGTAAATAATAAAAAAAACTAACTTAAGTAGTTTATTTTATAATGTGCTGCTGCCTGCACCTGAATAAACTTTTTTCTTTGCATTAAACCAAGAAACAGATGCAAGTAAATAAGCCTGTCAATGAAAAGGACATTCTTCTTCCACAAAAGTTTAACTGCAGATGTTAGGTTGCTAGGTACCTAAAAATATGGGAAAATTACTATTTAGTTAGCTTTCAGCATTTTTATTGTAGACGTAGATAATCTAGTATCACCGTTATAATTTTTGTTAATTGGTGATGGTGAGCAATATAATCATAGTCATTTCAGCCAAAAGACGTCCACTGCTGGACATAGGCCTCAAGCACCACCACTTCGACCGGTTCTGTGCTTCCCGCATCCAGCGGATTGAGGCAGCCTTCGCAAGGCTATCGGTCCACCTTGTGGGAGGCCTTCGAACGCTACATCTTCCGGTACGCGGTCGCCACTCCAGAACCTTTCGGCCCCATCGGCCATCTGTTCTGCGAGCAAAGTGCTCTGCCCACTGCCACTTAAGATTGGTAATTCTTCAGCCTATGTCAGCTACCTTGGTTCTCCTGTGGATCTCTTCATTTCTGATTCTATCATGTAGGGAAATGATAAATGATAAATTATTTTTATTTCTGTAAGTAGGTTTGTACAAACACTTTTACACGTCAGTCATATTTTTAAAACTACATGAGGTCGGCGTTTCCTATCTGACTACTCTGAGAAGAAAGGCCGAAACATACTCAGAGGTCACAGTCTCTTTTAAAGTCCAGACATAATCTTGGTCAGATCATGTGAAGGCCATGTAGATTGGTGTCTGAAATTGTCTTTTGAGGAAAGAACCACACAGATTGAGTGGACCTGACCAGTCAGTGCACGCATTTGTCAGTAATCGTGCAGGTCTACTCAGAACTTAAGGAGCTCAACGATGCGACGATTAACACCAAAGAAACGACATTTGGGTAGGCCGCTTAAATGACTCAAACTGCCAGACCATGATTAACAATAACTGAGAATAAAAGACAAAGTGAAAAATAAAAGAGCAATAACCCACATAGTCTTCACATTCACAATAATTAAAATAATATAATACTTTACAAGTAAATAATCATGTCATTACGTTACATTACGTATATATTACGTTACGTATATAAAATAATAAAAGTTAGCAAAAAAAAACATCAAACAATAAAAATAAACCACTTCAAAAAGTACAAATTAGAGCAGCTCAATCCCAAGCCTTTTTGTCCTCAATATAATCTTTAACGGTATAAAAGGCTTTCTGACACAACTTACGTTTAATGAATGATTTGAATTTATTAAGGCTTAGATCTTGAACGTGGCTTGGAAGTTTATTATAAAAGCGTATACATTGACATCGGAACGAGCCACCTATTTTCTGGAGCCTTGTTGTAGGTACAACAAAATGTTTGTTTCTAGTATTTATATTATGGATATCACTGTATTTTTTTAAAAAAAATATATTTTTATGGGCATAAAAAAGATTTTCAAAAATATACTGAGAAGGTACAGTCATTACATTAATCTCCTTAAATTTCTCTCGGAGAGAGTGTCTTGGACTTAATTTATAAACTGATCGTACAGCTCTTTTCTGCAAAACAAAGATAGTCTGAATGTCGGCGGCATTTCCCCACAACAGAATACCGTACGACATTACTCTATGAAAATAGGCAAAGTACACTAAACGGGCTGTCTCTATGTCAGTTAAATTACGAATTTTTCACATCAGTGACAGTGCAGTGAAAAAATTGTGTTATTTTTGAACGCAGATTACGGTAATAATTTCACGTTTTTTAATAACAGCATATGCTGCAGAGCTTAGCTTTTTTGACAGTTTATCTATATGTGGGCCCCACTGAAGCTTAGCATCCAAAGTTAAGCCCAAGAATACTGTGCTATCTTCAGGATTCAATTCTTGGCCTTTTATCAACAGTCAACATCAGTTTTTACCTGCCTAACGTGAGGTAGCGTAAACTTAATGCATTTGGTTTTTTTTTCATTTAGAAGTAAATTATTAACATTGAACCAGTGAACTACTTTTGAGATCGCGCTATTTACATCGTCAGTAACCAGCTGCTGACGTTTAAGTTTAAACAAAAGTGAAGTGTCATCTGCAAACAACACTATATCATGATTATCCTTTATGAGGTAAGGCAAGTCAGTAATATAAATAAGAAACAAGAAAGGAAACAAGAATTGAGCCCTGTGGAACTCCCATTGTTACTATAGATCCGGGAGATCTTTTTCCATTGACGTCAACGCTCTGAATCCTATTACTCAAGAATGAAGTAAGAAGATCCAGAGCGGTGTTCCGGATCCCGTAGTGGCGGAGTTTCCTGATTAACGTTTCATGAAGAACGCAATCGCCTTGGACAAATCACAAAAAATGCCCAAGGCATCGCATTTATCTTCCCATGCATTATAAATATGTCCTAACAGTTCGGCATCAGTAGTCGAACGACCCCTTGTAAAACCGAACTGTTTGCTATGTAGTAATTTATGTTTATTAAAAAATCTTTGCAATTGGTCTAAAATTAATTTCTCAAAAATTTTACTAAAGGTAGGTAGTACTGAAATAGGTCTATAATTTGTGGGGTCTGATGTACTACCTGATTTAAACAACGGTATTATTTTACTATTCTTCATGAGGTCAGGCAACTCCCCACAGTCAATACAATTATTAAAGATAAGAGCTAAAGTAGGTGCTACGATGTCTATAATAGACTTAGCAACTTCTACAGAATTACCCCACAGATCTGCAGTCTTTTTTACATTTAAAGTGTTAAAGGTTTTAATTATATCTCTACAGGTAATATGTTCAAAATGAAATTCCGAATCGCAAACATTTACATTTTCCTTAAGCAAAGAGTCAGCAACAGAAGGTGATGAGTTTAGGGATTTAGTAGTTGGATCGGGAATATCTGAAAAGAAATTTTCAAAGGCCACGGCGACTTGTGAGTCTGATTTTATTATGTTGTCATTAATTGACAGGCTATAGTCAGTATTTCGGTTCCTAGACCTTCCCGTTTCACTATTATATTTTCCAAGTCGATATTCCATGTCGTTTTAATTACATTACTACTGTTTTTAATCCTCGAACTCAAATAACGCGACTTGGCCATACAACAAACTTTTTTAAATAATTTTGAATAATTTCTAACATACAAATTAAATTCATCAGTGTTTACATAATACAGCTCATAAAGCCGTATTCTACTTTTATGAATACCAATGGTAGCCCAATCACTGAAAGATGCGTTACTATTAACCGAGATAGTCTTGGGAATAAACGTGAAATGAAATTGTTGACAGTAAATATTCAAAAAATCATTATAAAGATGATTAAGATCAGCATTAATAGATGGATCTGGTAATTTATCAATGAGTTTACCTTTAAAAGCTTCCAAGCAACGTGCTGTTTTGGGGTTAACAGTGATATTCTTTTTAGCCACTTTGTTGTTTCGGTTTTGGATAGTAATCCACAATGATCAGAATCTAGTAAATTTATAATTTCTTTGTGGCTTGGTATAATATCTGTATAAATATTCTCTAGACATGTGGCACTAGCAGAGGTTATTCCTGTGGGCTCCAAAAATAGGTTTACAAGATTGTATGACTGAAACAGACTTATTATTTTACTACAAGAACCTGAGTTCTCTAACAAATTAACATTAAAATCTCCACAAGTGATAATGGACTTGTTCGAGTTACAAATCTTGTGCAACACTTTATCCATTACCTGCTCAAAGCAGTCATACAATCCTGAAGGGGGTCTGTACACACTTAATACAATAAACTGATCCAATTCTATACAGGCTATTTCAACAGTCCGCTCAACAGATAGGCTCACAATATCCTTACGGTCTTTAAACTTAAGCTGGTTACTTACTAAAATTAATGAGCCACCGTGTATAGCATTTACTCTGCTGAACGAACTACCAACCTGGTGATTATTAAAATTGAACTGGTGGCTTTAAGCCAATGTTCTGTTATACAAATAATATCAATACTGTTAAAATTCATAAATAATTCTACTTCTAAATCTTTGTTCAGAAATCCTTGAATATTTTGATGCACCAGGTTGATACTATTGACTGATTTTAAACTTTTATTTGATTTATTTTTGCAATTCTGTACATTATTGCTAGAGGTTGACTCTATTGTCCTAATTTCTAATTTAAATTATTTTTAATGTCAATTTTTGTTACCAAATTATTGGCTGAATTATTTAACATGTCATTGCATTGCTCAATAGAAGCAAATTGTTTAGCCAAATTCTTGGCTGTAATAGAAAAATAATATGATAGCGACACAGCTATCTGTCTTTTACAGTATTTTGAAAGATAGTACCTATCCATAAAAAAATCTATCCTTTGTCAAATAAAAATGATTACCAACATAATTGTTAGTGTCAATTAATTGGAATAAATTATTATTATAAGTCAAATTATGCAATGTCATATTAATTTCTGATCTAAGTTTGTTTTCTTCCTGTGGCAAACTTTGGCTATATCCCCTGAAGCGTCAACGCAAGCGAAGCGCAAAGGGATAAGGGAAGAAAATCCAAGCACCTCCCTTTGAAGCTCCCTTTGTGTGAATTTTAGCCTTCTAATAAGACCCGTTGTG
This sequence comes from Tiliacea citrago, assembly GCA_963921375.1. NCBI lineage: Eukaryota > Metazoa > Arthropoda > Insecta > Lepidoptera > Noctuidae > Tiliacea > Tiliacea citrago. The sequence continues at coordinate 18,587,620 of OY992798.1, forward strand.
AGCGGCCACGGTTCAGTGCCATAGGTCATCACTTGCAACACAAACTGGTCAAAGACTTTCGTCATAGGACACTGCATAGCTAAATATAAATAGTAAAATACCCCAACTTAGCTGATGCGACATCTATTTGGGAATAGAGGCATCTCACCTAGGTACAAGCGCCATCTGTTGAGGGGTAGCAATCTACGTCAACAGGTGGTGCCACCTAGTAATGAAAAGCATTACTAATCTTAGCAGTGACATCTATAAGCCAACAGAAAAATTATTAAATATATTTTGTCGAGTCATAGGTTACGCTTACGACTGGCTACGACTCGTAGAAATATGCTACGGCTGCGGATGGCAACGAATACTGAAATTCTGTTTACTTGAAATAAATACTAAAATAAATATTAGGTACCTACCTCAAGATACGGACTCGTGACTGTATTTCCAATTACTTAAATCTCATAAAAAGAGTACCTCTTTTATGATTTTGTAAATCACAAGATTAGTCTTGTGAATTTAAAAGTCATCCCCTATTTTGGGATGATTTTACAAAAACGCTGAAACACCTATTTTTATATTTCTTACCAGAAGCATAAATTTGAATTTTACACAAAAATTATAATATTATTAGTGAAATTGTGAAACGATACGAGTATCTAAGATTAGATAATAGAGAAGGATGAGGGGTCGTATTAAAAACTCCTTTAATTTGTTACCTCAAAAGATTGTGATAGAAAGTCAAGAAAAAGAAATAGAATAGTTACCTCAAGAATGACTTTGATAGTAGATTTTCTTTTGTATTGAATTTTAATTATTTCGACAGACGGTGTTTATTCGGACTTTTTATTTAGTAACAATGTTTAGCAGAACTTCGAAGCGAACGGTAACGTAAATTATTCTAGATTTTTAAGACATTGCAAACTTATGGGGAGTGGTATCCTCATAAGCGCTTTGAGGATTCTTCTCCTGTGTGAATCAGAAGCTATGTTCAATCTTGTATTATGGAGGGGCCAGACCTTTATTATGAACAAAAATTCTTAAGAAATAATTATATACAGCATGCAGTTTTTCGTGAAGCTAAGTATCTAGATATACATACACACAAACAATACTGCAACACTGAAACTGAGCTACTTATTTAGCTACTTGTTGGCAGAAATAACTAGGTATTGTTATAAACTGGCTTTTTCAGATCCTTGGATTAAAGAAATATGCATTCAGCACACCTCCACGTAAGACCTACTCATGTAGACCATACCATCAGGCTAACCAATTTCAATATGCAACGTAAGTTCTATCTTCTATTACTAATAATAAAGCTGAAGTTAGATTTTTTATTTTTATTTGAAAGGGTTTTATCACTTAGTGATAATCTCACCCCCGTAACAGAATACATTCAACAACTAAACAATGAGTACCTAGTAAACAGTTATTATTATAATATGACCTACTTATTAGTGTTGCCCCTTTTTATTTTATTTGGTAAATAACCATCAACAGTCGACACAACATCCTAGCCTCCTCCGACAAAGGGGAAGCTAGGATGCTGTTACATGCCCCCACTTCAAATCCCAGACCAAGCGAATATTATCTATCGCGTACATGTTCCGGTCACATTCCATCAGCACGTTTTATTTATCCTCAATCACCCCACAAACTGCGCAGTTTGGTGAGGTAGTTTTACCCTTTATTTATTTAAACTTATTCGATGTGATGTGGCCCGAACGCATCCTCAACAGAGCTACTACATAATATTTCCTATCTCCCTTCCTTCAAACCATGGGTACCGAAGCGATTCAGACTGGATGGTTTTATACCAGATTCCCTTTAACTTTGATCGTTCATCAAAACATTGGTATCATCTTTATCTGCATAAATCTTTAACAGGACCAAGCCAATCTGAGTACATAACGGTGTGCATGGAATGCATCCCAACAAGCATCCAATGAGGGTACTCATTGGATGCTTGTTGGGTGTGAGGGAATCTATTGATTGATCACCGTTTTATTCATAGGCTGCATCTTACAAATTGAGTCTAAAAAAATTATGGCTATCGGGATCCTTCGAAGACTCAAGGTTACTCGAGCCAAATATTGGAGGCTGCTTTTTTAATCCGAAAATATGACAAATTGGTCTTGATCTATACTTAGTAAATACAACAGGGCTTCAGAGATAGCTCTATGAGTTAATATTAACTGTTTGAACGTGCTAATCTCTGGAACTAACAGTCGGATTTAAAAAAATATTTTTGTGTTTGATAGTCCAATTCTTGATAAATGCTATAGGCTATTTAACATCACCCTTAGGAGCCGAGCAAAACGTAAACTAAGCGAAAACGAAGTAATAGCGCGGGCAGGCAATGTGATGCGACGTGGCACACAACGCGCCGTCGACCCAGGCCAGCTAAACTTTGCAAATTAGTAGAATCGGCCCCCTGTTCCAGTGGTCCTTATCGGACGGCGAGCTACCCATCGCTCACCGTCCGCAAGTCCAGTTTAATAATATTAAAAAAAACCTGCTTTTTCAAGTTTTCACAATTATATGGGTCCTGTGTATCTCTTAAATATGTGATAGGAACGCTAAAGTTCAACCTTCTATTTGAATCATCGTTTATATGATTACACATGAAAATAACAAAAAATTACATGACAATCTATGCTCAAGCGCAGTCTCGACCACACTTGGGTGATTACAGATCAAATAACTGCTTGGGTTAGCTCAACGAACTGAGTAACGATCTAAAATAAAGCACAAAGAGATTTGTAAATAATTGAATGTCTTTAATAAAGCCAAACTTTGCTGAACTATGATCACGGTCTCCGGTGAGGCGGCGAGCCTCCTTGCCGGACTGCCGCCATGGGATCTGGAGCCAAAAGTCCTCGCGCACATTTGGGTGTGGCGCGAGGAGGCGAACTCCGCTGCCGCAAGAAATCACGGCACAGCGGACGGAGTTCCGGCGGGATCTCATGGCGACATGGAGAGTGCGATTGTCGCAAGCCAGTGCTGGGCACGCCACAATTGTGGCCAGAGGCGGCTCGTCATAAAGAGCGCTGGTGCAGTGCACTCCCACGAAAATAGCATAATCTATATTTCTTTATTATAATCCTATACATACATTCTTTCTACTATGCCCATACGCATACAATAGCAGTTTACTAGAAAACCATTTCCTACGCGTAGGTACATTTGGCGTCAAGTTGAAACGTGTGGAGCGCCAGCGATTGCGCTCCTATGAAACAAAGTTCAGTACGATTTCTAGTAATGTATTCAATGAGTGCGAAAGGAGTGGCTAGAGAGGCGCCACGGCGTCCTCACCTTCCGCCTGACGCAGGTTCTCACCGGACACGGTTGTTTCGGGAGGTTCCTGTTCAGGATAAAGCGGGAGGAAACGCCCGGGTGTCACCACTGTGTGGATCGCCCGGAGGACACGGTGGAGCATATGGTGGAGGTCTGCCCGGTTTGGACGGAGCACCACCGTGTCCTCACGGAGGCGATCGGAAGCGGCGATCTCTCGCGTCCGGCCCTGGTTCAGGCCGTGGTTCGGAGCGAGAGTGCATGGGAGGCCGTCACCTCCTTCTGCGAAACAGTAATATTTGCGAAGGAGGAGGTGGAACGCGTGAGGGAGAGGCAAAATCCGCGCCCTCGCGCCCCTAGTCACCGCAGAAGACCTTACTCCCACGGAAGTAAAAAAAAAAGGAAGCAAGTAAGTAATATTATAAATACGAAATGTGTTTGCTACGCTTTCACGACTAACCGTCTTACCGATTTTGAGGCCTGGTCCTTATCGGACGGCGAGCTACCCATCGTTCACCGTCCGATAAGGTCCAAAGACGCCACGGGGCGTCTCCTGCGGCGACTAGGGGCGCGGACTCCCAACGGAGTCACAGGCCGATTCCCGGCCACCGTAGGCGCGGGCTTGCGGATGGTGAGCGATGGGTAGCTCGCCGTGCGATAAGAACCAGAGGTTCTACTCCGAAGCGCTAAACCAAAGTATCGGCCGAATGTTCAGCCGTTTTATAACTTCCACAGTTTCCTTTTTTGACTTTGAGTCCTTACCCGACTTCGAGTCACAGTTTTGACTTCGGCTTATTTCTTCGACTGTCTTTTTTTTTTTCGCCGTAGTCAGCGATAGTTAGCCGTAGTAAAGAAACGACCGAACATTCGACCGATACTTCGGTTTAGCACTTCGGAGTAGGCCCCCTGGCCTCAAAATCGGTAAGCCGGTTAATTGTGAAAGCGTAGCAAACTCACTTCGAATTTATAATATTACTTACTTGCTTCCGCCAGCGAATTTGCCCGCTTGATATCTTTATATATTACTAGTTGCGCCCCGCGGTTTTACCCGAGTAAGTTTCGATCCCGTGGGAATATCGGTATAAAAAGTAATCCAGGGTGTCAGCGCTACCTCCATACAAAATTAGTCCAACGGTTTGAGCGTGAAGAAGTAACAAACACACTCACAAACTTCCGCCTTTATAATATTAGTGTGATACTCGTAGCCTATGCCTAGCCAATGTTACTTAGTGATAAAATAACATTCTACTGGTGAAATATTTTTTTTAAATCGGTTCAGTACTTTTTGAGTTTATTCGTTACAAACAAACATACAAATAATAAATATTTTCTCTTTATAATAATTATTACCTAGTGTAGATTAGGATGTGAATTTTAATTTTCAGCTCCAAAAAGAAGAATATGTCGAAAAGAATAACGCAGCAGCAGCTGATCCGGGAAGTGCACACCACGTCTGCTTTCCTTGCGGAAGAGACAGTAAATGCACCTACCTTCCCGGATTCAGTCACTTCCGGCGATGCCAAGTAAGTATAGATAGAACTTCTTCATTTTCTTTAAAATCTCATACATTATCTGCCTTGCCTAGTCCCTCCAGTCTAACCGAACGCAGCTGAATAGGCAATATTTTACATGGAGCGACTGCCCATCTGACGTCCACAATCCAACCGTTGCTGGGTAACACGATACCTCATGGTAAGACTGGTTGTCAGACTTTCGGGCTTCTAACTACCCGTACCGAAATACTGTCAAAGATTAGCGAATGGAGCACTGACCAAACTGAGGCGAATCCCGAGCGTTAATCGGGACGAAATTCGCTCGCGTCGGTTGTTTCAACTAACTTATATGGAAGTGTTCAAATTGGCGCTAATAATCGCGTGACAGCTTGATCATTAATACAATCGACATGCGCAGTCGCATCCCGCATCGCGAGAGTCGATTCACCTCTGACAGACCAGTAGCCGGAGCTTGACAGCTTTGATCAACGGCTTAACGTGCTTTCCAAAGCACGGAAGGGTTTCAGTATGAAATGGCTGGTCAACCATACACCAACCTCCCATAGCGTTGCTTAACCGTCATCAATCGATCCGTTCGACGGTTATATATAAGTAACAATAACCGTACGAATCGATTGTCATGAGCCTCCTCAAAGAGACTCATACATTCATGCCAATAATTTGTCTTGAATCTTTAAAGCTATTTTTAGGGTAGACTTTCCTCTCTAATGAAATGCACGTTGTGCCCTTCATTAGAGACGCTTGTTTCCAAGTTACAGCGGCCATAAAGTAATAGACATAACATCACGCCTATATAATAATCCCCGAAGGGTTAGGCAGAGGCTGACTGGCAAAATGTAGGTACACCTACATTTCGCCAGTAAGTCCCATGTAATACCCCTATACCCGTGCGCCCGTTGCTCTGAGTACAGTGTGTTTATGTTAGTCCGTACAAATAATATTGATTAAGAGGCAATTTCTGCAGAATTCGGCAAATTTTTGTTGTACTCAGAGTACATATACAGTGACTCTAGTGTATTCATAATTTGCACAATTATTGGCAAAAACTCAGTTTAATACCAGTATTATCTATAAAACAGTTTAAAACTTAAACGTTTCTTAGTGTTCAAGGTGACCTCTGTGATTGTGCGAACAAAGGACCTCATTAGTAACGAGCTTAATGCAAGTCATTGAAACCCTAAAACTTTAAATAACGTTCCAAAATTTTGCTCAGCATGTTAAGTCACCGTGGTCGAGTGGAATCAGGAAAGCTTTTTGTATCACTGCGGCCACTCGGGGAGTCGCCGGTTCGGATCTGGCAAAACGCAATTCTTTTTCTATTTTCAAATCAATTTAATTTAATTTAATTTGAACAAAGATTGCTAACTGACCGAAAATGTTCCATTCGCCAGACAAGAAAAACTTCCATTCCGATACCGACTTGACATCAGGGGGTCTACTCCCTAAGTCCGTTAACGAAGCAACGGGCCTGTCCTACAATAGTCCGATACGTCGCAGTGAACTCTACTCCCTAATGATTTCGGATTCATCAGTTTCCAACGGACTCATAGACAATCTTCGTGAACGAATGACGCATGACTATAGAGTTGCGCAATTTTACCGGTCGATTACCGGTTTACTTATTTTGTGGTTTTCAAGTTTAAATAATCAAAAATTAATATTTTTCTCGTTAGAAACGACCGCATTTTTAACAATATACTTTTTATTATGTCTAAATATAGAATTGAATTATTTTTGCCATTTTTGTTCCGAAACCGGCATTATCCTGTTGATACCTTTGCCTATTTTGTTTTTTTGATGTCGTATCAACTGACATAACGAGCCGTTAAAACAAGTGTCAAGTTGAACTTTTCTGACGGGCAAAAACGCATCGGAAGTAGGGACAACTGTCAAATCGTGTTGTCATTCATTCTTCGTTCGGGCCCGGAACGAATCATCCGTCCGAAGTTGATAAGGAGTAGGAAACGCCCGTAACGAAGGCCGACACAACGGACTTCGTGCTTAGGGAGTAGACCCCCAGGTTCGGGAATGATCGGCGACCAAGGGCCCGAACAAAACGCGTCAGGGGGTCTACTCCCTAAGTCCGTTAACGAAGCAACGGGCCCGTCCGACAGTAGTCCGATACGTCGCAGTGAACCATACTCCCTAATGATTTCGGATTCATCAGTTTCCAACAGAATCATAGACAATCTTCGTGAACGAATGACGCATGACTATAGAGTTGCGCAATTTTACCGGTCGATTACTGGTTTTCTTATTTTGTGGTTTCCAGGTTTAAATAATCAAAAATTAATATTTTTCTCGTTAGAAACGACCGCATTTTTAACAATATACTTTTTGTTATGTCTAAATATAGAATTGAATTATTTTTGCCATTTTTGTTCCGATACCGGCATTATCCTGTTGATACCTTTGCCTATTTTGTTTTTGACGGCAATGTTCAAATGAAATTTGAGTCAGAGTTCGTACTAGGCGGGAAGGATTACTTATTTTATTTTAATTTCAATTATATATGTTGTAAAATGGCCCCAACCGCTGCAGCAAAAAGTGTGAAAAACAAGTGTCAGGTTGAACTTTTCGGACGGGCAAAAACGCATCGGGAGTAGGGACAACTGTCAAATCGTGTTGTAATTCATTCTTCGTTCGGGCCCGGAACGAATTATCCGTCCGAAGGTGATAAGGAGTAGGAAACGCCCGTAACGAAGGCCGACACAACGGATTTCGTGCTTAGGGAGTAGACCCCCTGAACGCAAGCGCAAGCAACCGGATTCGGATTGGACGCAGGCTATTAATGATCTGTCCGCTGAGTTCAAGAATACTCTTACGTGACATGGAAACTAGTGTAAACATAATATCGGAGAATGTAGTATCGATGAAAAATGAACTTGCTTCACTCACTCAAGTTACGTCAGAAATTAGAAGCGATATTAGCTCTCTTCGATCAGAGCAATTACTTTTCCGACAACGAATCACAGATTTGGATGTGAAGTATGAAGGTATGACGGAACGCATCGATTCCCTCAAAGATTCGGTCCAATTTCTTTCTGACGAGCACACCGATCTCAGCAAGAAAGTTGACAGCCTGGGCAAACGTATTCAAGAGAGCGTTGATTTAAAGCCTATAGTTGCTGAGCTTGTGGCAAAGATTGACAATCTAGAGCAGAATGCACGGAATTATAACATAGAGATATGCAATGTTCCAGAAAGGCGTAACAAAAACCGTCTACGAGTATCTTTGATGCAAAATATTGGGTCCGCCATAAAGTGCAATGTTCATGTCATGAACGTGCTAATGTTCATGTTCATGCCCATCGATTATCTAAGGGACTTGCATCTGAACAACTTGGCATTTCAGGGACATCGCTGCCAATATATATGCATGAGCACCTTACCTTGAAGAACAAGCAATTATTTCGTGAGTGTCGAGACGCTGCCAAGAATCACAGTTATAAGTTCCTGTGGGTTAAGCACGGGACCATTCTTGCTCGTGAAAAAGAAGGGGCAAGGGCTTTTGCCATTCGAACGTCTCATGATCTCGCTAAAATCAAGCCTGGCTTTGCAGCGCCAATTGACAACCAGGGTGCCGCCCGCGTCGTCCAATAGCTTGTTTAACGGTTTTGTATCTGTACAGCTTTTAAGATTTGCATGTTACTTTGTGATTAGTTCCCTTTATATATGCGCCGATTACTATTCCTTTTGTAAGGCAGAATTTACTGTCGCCAAATGCTGCTTTGCCTGTGTGATTATTGACTGTGTAAACAATTTTATGCAAGCAGTTGCTATGAGTTTTTTGCTAGGCGAAAATATAAATGCATGCGTATTTATTATAATTTTAATTTTAGTCAAACATTGTAGGCGGCTAGTACTCGTATGTTGCATCAAATTTTTTCGAGTCTTTTTTGTTTTTAGTTGGCCTATTGATTGCGATTACGTTATTAACGGATAATGAGCGGTGTGCGGTGTATGACTATTTCATGTAGAATTCTGTTCAACAATGACTGATAACTTAGTTAGATACTCGTATTACCAAAATTGCAGGGGGATCCGCACCAAATTACACATTCTATATATGAATATCTTAGCCAATTGTTACGACATTATAATTCTGACTGAGACCTGGTTAACACCCGAGATATTTAACAAAGAGTTCATTGATGAACGTTATGAGGTATACCGATGCGACCGTGATCGTACGGCCACTAATAAAAAGGATGGAGGTGGTGTTCTCGTGGCGATTTTGAAAGGACTGCGTTCAGTTAGAATGATTCCGCGTTCAACTATGCACACAAACATTGAACATATCCTTGTACAGTTGCCGAGCTCAGCCAGAGGTAAGTTTGAGATAATAGCGGCTGTGTATATTCCACCAAAAACACCTGAGTGCGTATATGTTGAATATTTTGACTTATTGCAGACACTTCTTGAGGACACTGCCATCGAATTTTTTTATTTCTTAGGAGACTATAATTTGCCGGAGGTTGACTGGGTTGCTAGCACAGACAGTAGTATTTCAATTTCTGCACAGATCTGTAGAGGTAATTCTCCCATATGTAGTCACATGAGTGTGTTTATGTCCCTCCTAAATGCTCATCAACTAAATACTATAAAAAATCTGAATGGGAGAATATTAGACTTGGTCATAAGTAATGATGATTGCACAATTTCTGCCCCCAGCGATTATTTATTGCAGCTTGACAACCACCATCCTCCATTTTGTGTGTTCATTTCGCTACGTTTGCCTCATGGTTCAATGGTACGCAAGACGATAAAAAAATACAATTACTTTAAGGCAAGTTATGACGAAATTAATGACGACTTAAAGGAAATTAATTGGACAGACGCCTTAAATTACCAATCCGTTGATGAATCTCTCGACAGTTTCTATAACATTATTTTTGGTATTATTAAGAAGCATGTACCATTGACTACTTGCAGATCTTCTAAGTTTCCCGTGTGGTTCTCAAACCCTCTTATACACATTTATAAAAATAAGGCTAAGGCCTGGGTTAGATGGAAAATGTATCACAATGTTTCAGATTACGAACAGTTCGCACTTTACCGATCTAGATTCCAGGATGAATGCAAAAACTGTTATAAAAAATACATTAATTCGGTTGAAGATGGTATTCGGAACAATGTTAAGCATTTTTGGACGTTCATTTCTAATAGAATGAAATCTACTGGCATTCCATCTACTGTGAGGTATAACAACCAGTCAACTAGCAACCCAGAAATCATTTGTAATCTTTTTTTAGACTTTTTTAATTCAGTTTATGAACCATCCACTTCTACTAATATTCCATCCACGTATAACGACTGCTCTGAAAGCTGCACTCTGTTAAATGACATTCAGTTTACTATTGATGAAGTACTTAGTGCGCTCAAGACATTGGATCCTTCTAAAGGGCCAGAATCGGATGGTATTCCAGTAACTTTCATTAGACAAACAGCTGTTAATCTGTGTGTACCCCTGCATATTGTTTTTAACCAATCTATTTCTCAAGGTTGCTTTCCTCAAGCATGGAAGCTTGCAAATATAACCCCTATTTATAAGTCGGGACCTAAGGATGATGTCATGAATTATCGTCCTATATCAATACTGTCAGCTTTGTCAAAAGTTTTCGAGAGACTAGTTCATGATAAAGTAGGGTATACTTTATCATGAACTAGTCTCTCGAAAACTTTTGACTAATGCACATTACTATCATTCAACAACAACATGGATTCGTCAAAAGAAGGTCAACTGCAACCACATGTTGGTTGCAGTTGAACTTAACTTTTGTGGACTACTTGTTCAACAACATAGACTCTCAACTGGACGTATTCAAGTTGATACTAAATATACCGATTTCCGGAAAGCTTTTGACAAGGTCGATCATCAGCTTCTCTTGTATACGTGGTGATCTTCTGAGATGGTTCTCTTCTTACGTTTTTAATAGGACTCAGAGGTTTGTGATAAATGGTTTCATTTCCAGCACCCTAGATGTTACTTCGGCAGTGCCTCAGGGCTCCATTCTACGACCTCTTTTATTCATCATATTTATTAATGACATACATGTTTTCAAAATTCAAAATTATTGCTATACGCAGACGATCTCAAAATTTTTAGGCCTGTTAAAAATGTACACGATTCTCTACTCTTACAGGAAGACCTGGATAGGTTCTCTGCATACTATTCAATTAATAAACTACAACTTAGCTTATCTAAATATTGCTGTATAAGTTTTACTAAAAACAAAAATATTATCACGCACCCTTATTCTTTAAATAATGTAATTTTAACTAGAGAAACACTAGTCTAGTTTAGATCTTGGAGTTCTATTGGATAATAAATGACATCTTGATGTTCATATTGGTAAAATTATAAATAATGCCTTCCGTATGTACGGATTTGTAATGAGATCAGCCACAGAATTTGTCCGCCCGTATATATATTTATATCTCTACAAATCGTTGATCAGGTCCCAGTTAGAGTACGCTGTTGCGGTATGGAACCCCTTCTATAGTAAATACTCAGATGCGATTGAAAAAGTAAGTTTTTGAAAGCCATGCATTTCCGTTGTTTTCGTACTTATGCATCTTATAGTGATCTTTTGAATAGGTATAAGCTACATAGTCTTAAAGCCAGACGTATTATTTTAGAGACAATGTTTTTATTTGATATATGTAACAACGCAAGTGATTGTATGGATATCGCTAATAAGATTAGCTACGTAGTACCTAGAACAACTATAAGCCGTGGGGTGCGCGCACGACCAGTATTTGCAGTATCTTCTAGTCGTACGAATGCAGGCTTGCGAGCACCCCTACGTCGTCTTACTGGTCAATTTAATAATCTCTTCCAGACTATTGATATCTTCGCTTTTCCAGCTGATAAATTTAGAGGCCTTGTTCGTGGAACTGTTTTGGATATTGCTCCATAATATTTTTAGCTCTTAGTCTGTATTTTTATAATGTCTTGTTTTTATTTTTTATTTTGCATGCCTTTTTAGTGTTTAGTTTTAACAATAACATAATAGTTTAATTGAACTTACCTAATTGTAAGCGACCATCGCATTAGTTTATAAGTTGTTTTTATATTATGTGGAAAATGTCGTGGGTTATACATTTACTCACTCTACAGCTCAAATTTTATGTATTATTGTAAATTTGTAATGTGTAACTGTTTATTTTCCCAAATAAATAAAATAAAATAGGGGGCGAGCTTATTGCCATCAACCGGGCAGAAATCCAGACTCTGGGCTGCTACTGAAAGAATTTCCTGATGGAGTAATCAAGTAACACTTTGCCTAACCAGGGAATTGAACCCAGGACCTCATGCTCCGCAGTAGCTCTTGCGACCATCAGAAGAAGAAGAAGATAGTTTTTTAGGGTTCCGTACCCAAAGGGTAAAACGGGAACTCTATTACTAAGGCCCCGCCGTCTGTCTGTCTGTCTGTCCGTCTGTCACCAGGCTGTATCTCATGATCCTGATAGCTAGACAGTTGAAATTTTCACAGATGATGTATTTCTGTTGCCGATATAGCAACAAATACTAAAAACCAGAATAACATAAATATTTAAGGGGGCTCCCATACAACAAACGTGATTTTTTTGCTCGTTTTTGCTTGATATTGATAACGGTAACAGGTAGACACTTGAAATATTCACAGAATATTTAGTTATATATTCACTTTCAAAATCAATAATTAAATAAAAATAAAACAAGTATTTAAGGGGGGCTCCCATACAACAAACGTGAATTTTCACCCTTCGTGCGCGAGTCCGACTCGCACTTGGCCGGTTTTATTTTTATTATTCCTACGAGGCTATGTAGAGATAGAGCTAGAATATAGTGATCTGTGCGTGTTATTTTCCAGATTGATCAAGAAAGAAGGTGACGCAGTAGCCATGGATGAAGTTGCCATGGAAATAGAGACGGACAAAACGGCTCTGCCGGTCATGTGCCCCGGACACGGCATCATAACAAAGTTCCTCGTCAAGCAGGGCGAAGCGGTCAAGTCGGGGCAAGCACTCTTTCAGGTATTGTTATTTATAATCTATAGCTTAATATACATATTACTTATTTTATATTAAAGTCGCTTTTCGTGTGTGTCAGGTGTGACCGCGTTGAACATATTTACATACAGAAATCTGGATGTTTTGTCAAGTCCGGCCTTGTCATTTATCCAGATTTTACGACTTAAGGCGAAAGCGTCAGGGTAGTCCGCAAAATTCAAATTTACTTAAGTTTTTTGCAATTTGCAGGTCAGTATCAGGTTGATCTAAATATGATTCGCGGCCGTATCAAATATTTATTTATATAACATCATAAAAATCATCAATACAACTCTAAGTTCATCATGACATTTGAGGACAATTCTAGCTTAATGAGGTATATTGCTGCGTCCACATATTTTGATATTAGTTCAATTATAAGTTACTTTTCATACAGAGGCCGCCAGAACAAAACGAAATCTAACTAAGAGACATGTATTAATGATTCTAATGATTATAATTCTGTAAATACATATTTGTTATGGTCTCGAATCAGATTTTGATCAAGATACAACCTGACACTCACCTGCGAATTGCAAAAAACGTGAGAAAATTTGAATTACGCGGGCTACCACTGTGGGTCCTGCCAAAGTAAAGTAAGGTTAATCGATAATCGTCAATTTTACATCAGAACGTGGAAAAACAAACTTTCCTTGCTAAAACAGTGCTAACGGTGTCGTTGAGTACGCTGACCAGGAGACTGGGCATGAAGAGCTTCCGCGTGACACGACTCATTCAGAGATGGCGTTAAGATTAAGGTGGACCTTCGTATCTGGTCCTTCCTTCGTTCCTTTTCCCTATTTAACATACATTAAAAAGTAGCGACCTTAATTCTAATTCATGAAACTTTACAGATTAACATAACTGGAGTAGCTCCGGTGGCAGCTGTAGCTGCGCCGCCGCCGGCAGCAGCGCCAGCAGCCGCACCAGCAGCCGCACCAGCAGCCGCGCCAGCTGCAGCGCCAGCGGCTGCAGTCGCAAGTGCTGCTCCCGCAAAGTCAGCAGCCGCCGTTTTCATTAAAAGCAGAGCTACTGGGCCTACTGTAATTTTACTTGAATACTTAATATTAATCATCATCATTCTCCTGCCCATATCCCAGACTGCCATAGTCCATCCATCGTTTCTTTGGTCTTCCCCTACTCGTATAGCCATCCACATGCATACTCAAAGCGTTTCTGGCGACATTTGCCTCATTCCTCCGCATCACATGCCCATATCATGACAACCTTTTTCCACACAACTTTTCAGTAACCGGTGTTCTTTCAGACTTCCTCGAGATTCTATCCATTCAGGTAACACCACACATCCCTCTCAGCATCTCTCTCTCAGATGCATGCAATTGCCTTTCATTCATCCCTTTTATGGCCCAACATTCTGATCCATACAAGACACCAGGTCTAACCATTGTTTTATAAATCTTCCCCTTATGTTTAAGGGGAATGCCAGAGTCGCAGATTGTTCCCGTGACCTGCCGCCATTTCATCCACCCAGTGCTAATTCTGTGCTTAGCAGTCCAATCTACTTCACCATCGCTTTGCACGAGTGAACCGAGATACCGAAAGTCGGAGCAAACCGAGAGAAGCGCGCCATTAAGCACTATGGCCCCCGAACTGGAGAGACCGCAAAAATCGCAGTACATAAATTTGATTTTGGTTCTGCTGATTTTCAAGCCAACATTCACCAGCTTCTGTTGTCATTCCTCCATTCTGCTCTGGATCTCAGATCCATCTTCACCGACAAGGACAATGTTATCGGCAAACAGCATGCAACTGGTTGCTTCTTCCTGTATGTCCGACGTCAGAGCGTCCATAATCACCAGGAAGAGGAGCCGATCCTTGGTGCTAGTTAACAGCCATACTGAACTCGTCGGTGTTGGCAGCAGCCGACCGGAAGCAAATACGAGATTCACCGTACATAGCACGAATTAACTCTACATACTTCTCGGGCAACCTCTCTTTCAGGGCCCACCACAACTCATCCCGAGTTACACTGTCATACCCTTCCTCCAGATCAATGAACACCATGTGCAAGTTCTTGTGTGCACGTCTGTACTTCTCGCATAATTGGTGGAGCGCAAAAGTAGCGTCCACAGTTCCTCGACCTGGCATAAACTCAAGCTGGTTCTGAGTAATCTCATTGTCCTCTCGCAATCTTTTCTCTATCGCTCTCTCCCATACTTTCATACTATGTGATATGAGCTTTATCCCTCGATAGTTGTTGCAGTACTGTACATCATCTTTTATCTTGAAGATGGGTACTAGCGAACTATTACACCATTCTTGTGGGATCGCTCCATCATACAACAACTTATTGAAAAATAAAGTCAGTCACACACATCCATCTTCTTTTAAACACTTCCATACTTCTACTGGTAATAATAAATAATACTTAATATTAATATCTTAATATTATCCTTCTGTCCGAATCGGTCACGCGGTAACGTAACGTCATGTTCTTGGACTCCAATGAACGTCGTGCAATTAATGAAAAGAGTAGATACGAGTACTTTGATTTTATTATGATGACTAAGAATAAATGTCACTATTTTTTTATTGTCAAAGTTTCACATCTATTTACCCCTCGCTCACATTTTTCGACATCAATCTTACGTTTGTTAATTAAAATAACTGGTGCCAAAATTTTGAATTCATTTGCTACATATATATAAAGAAAAGAAAAAAATTGCAACTAGGTACCTAATTACCTAATTGCATTTTTTTTCTTTTCTTTTGTGGATGCTCAAAACTCCTATGGAACTGAAAACTTCTTTAAGCGCTTTGAGCGATATTTGGTAGGGCAAAACAGGTTCTCGTCACCGACATGCTAATATAATAATATAATATAATATATTTATTCAAAATTACAAAGTATAAAAATGTGTACAGTTTTGCTTAAATGTAAATTATATTCTTATGAATTACGTGCCTGAACTAGGTAATCCTGTGTTTCAGGCGAAAAGTACAAAGTAGAATAGTCTTATAAAATTAATAAATACCAAAAGATGACAATGGACAAATAAATTATAGTTATGTTGTGTAGCTTAAATCTTATTTTCTAAATTTGATAAATACTTATAGTAGGTTAGTATACATATTTACTTTAATACAGTTAATAAATTCTCTGTATCTTCGTAAGACATAGTTTGGAGAGCCTCCTTGAGAAATCTCTTACAATTTGTGTAGTTCAGAGAGTAAATGTTTGCTTTCGAGTTTAGTCTATTATAGAGGAGAGGACCGAGGTACAGGTAAAATTTGGATACAAAAGCATGTTTTGTTGTATTTTGTGGGCAGACTATATCTTTACGTCTTTTATTAGAATGTTCTGTAGGGTAGAGCTGTGTGTTGTTTTAATACAATACCCATTATAAATAGTTGCCGAACTGTTAATACTTCACAAGATTTATATAGGAGGTTGGTAGGAAAAAGGAAAGTAGACACTTTGAGGATCGCCCTCTGAGCTCTCTCGATGGTTAGTAACCTTGTTTTACCCGCTCCACCGCATGTGTTAATACAGTAAGTTAATATCGATTGACATAGAGCAAAGTAAACTTGTCTAACTATTTTTGGGTCAGCAATATAGCGTAACTTTTTAAAAACAAATATCAACTTGCGAATTCTATTATTTAAAGCTTCTATATGTTGTTTGAACGAAAGTGTTTCATCTATTATTTACACCAAGGTATTTTGTCATATTTGCCATTTTAATGTTGGGACAAACACATTGGTTATCTGTGGGAATTGCGCAATAATGAGCAAATAATGTTGTGGTCCTAGTTGATGTTTGCTTGCGCATCGAAAACTTTATGTAATTTGTCTTGTCTGCATTTAATGTTAGTGAATTACGTTGAAGCCATTTATTAACAACATTGAATCCGTGTTGCGCAAGCTTGTAGACATTTTCTTCTTAGTCAGCCGAATAAAGAAGGGCAGTGTCGTCAGCATAAGAAATAATTTGGCCGTGATTTAGATTTAAATTACAAAGATCGTTTATATATATCAAAAATAGTGTAGGCCCTAAAATACTTCCTTGGGGAACACCGAAGGACGTGGTTTTCTCACAATCGCTGAGAACATTACCAATCCTTACACATTGGGTACGGTCCTCTAGATAGCTCTTAAATAGTTTCAACTGGGTGCCTCTGATACCTATGGCTACGCGGGCGGCACTGAAAATTTCGGGAATCAAGGAAGTGACACAACATTACTATTTAAAAATGTATTTATTGCTTTTCGAAGTATTCTCCGCGAAATTTGACACATTTTTCCATACGATGGAACCAATCATTGAAGCAACCATTCCATTCGGAAGTTGGGGTCTCCAAAATGGCCGTTTTGTAGGCGTCCACAGCTTCTTCAGGTGATGAAAATCTCTGTCCACGCAATTTATTCTTTATTTTAGGGAAAGTATAGAAATCATTAGGGCTTAGGTCGGGGCTGTACGGCGGATGGTCTAATAATTCTATGTTTTCTTGCTCTAAAAACTCTTTTGTTCTGTGCGCGGTGTGAGAACTCGCATTTTCGTGATGGAGGATGATGCGGCGGTTGCAGTTCTCTTTACGGAGTTCAGAAACGACCTGTGGCAAACAAATGCTAGCATACCATTTTGCATTAACCGTTCTTTGTCCCTCAAGAGGAATAGTCGTAACATGGCCGGTTTTGGAGACAAACGTGGCCACCATTTTTTTTGCAACACTCCGTGAACGAACAATTTTTGTTGGCTTTAACTCATTTTCGAACACCCAAACTCGTGACTGGTTTTTTGTTTCGGGTTCGTACGCGTATATCCAGGATTCGTCACCTGATACAATGTTGTATACAGCATTTGAGGATCCTGCGTGGAATCTTTCGAGAGTTCTGACGCACCAAGTAACGCGAGCCGCTTTTTGCTCTTCACAGAGCGAATGCGGTATCCATCGAGAAAACAACTTTTTTACACCTAATTGTTCATGCAAGATTATTTGTATTTGACTCATGCCAATGTCTAAAGTTGCCTGAATTTCGCGGTATGTCACATGTCGATCTTCCTCAATCAGCTTACGCACAGCATCAACGTTTTCTTGGGTGACTGCAGTTTTTGGACGACCTTGACGGGGATCATCACTGAGCTTGACACGTCCACGTTGAAATTCAGCAAACCAGCGATAAATTGTGGTTTTGGATGGGGCTTCATCACCAAATGCAGAAATCATCCGGTCAACACACTGTTTTTGTGTTAAACCAGTTCGAAAGTCATAATAAATCATCGCTCTTGAATTTTCTCGAGTCAATTCCATTTTCTCAACGACTAAACAAGTTTGACAAAACCTTGTGACAAGACCGAGAATCTTTTAAAAAAAAAAAAATGGTATTCGATTTTTAAAACCAAGGAGTTTTCAATTAAAAAGATTTTAATATGACAGGAACAGTGGAAATATTCCATTCCCGATACTTTTAGTGCAGCCCTCGTACAAGCTTGTGCAACAGGATAGGAATAGAAACCGTGTCAAAAGCTTTGGCTAGGTCCAGGAAGATTCCTACTGTGTGGTTGCCTTTATCAAGTTCTTGTGCTAGATAGTCATTCAGATGGTGGACGGCATCGTCTGTTGACATTTTAGGCCTAAAACCAAACTGCCGTTTAGATAAAATTAATTTATCCTCCAAGTATTTGTAAAGCCTTTTATTTATAATTTTTTCTAATATTTTAGACATAGAAGGCAGTAAGGAAATAGGTCTATAATTTTTCACTTGATCTTTAGTGCCTGATTTATAAACCGGGACAACAACAGCTTTTTTTAGGCACTCGGGAAAAATACCTGTAGATAAACATTTTTGGAAAATATAAGTTAATGGCGGCACCAAAATGTGCCTGAACTGTTTAACAATTTTATTTGATATGTTATCCCAGCCAACCGCACAGTCGTCCTTTAAACTCATAATTATCGTTTCTACTTCCGACTCGTCAGTGTCTAGCAACGCAAAGGATGATAAAATAGTGCTACACGTAAATGGTGTGCTTGTTAGATATTGTGATTGGCCCTGAACTTTTTCAGCCAAACACTTTCCAACATTAACAAAAAAATGATTAGCAATGTTGGCAGATGTTAACTGTGATGAGTGTGCTTGTAATAAACCTGAAGATGACTGATTTTGTTTCGTGTTATACGTTACACTTTTAATAAAATTCCAGATTTTTTTAATATTAGTACCAGCCTTTTCTAGCGCAATTTTATCGTGGTTGCTTTTTACTTTTTTTAGGAGATCATTACAAAAGTTACGATATCGTTTATACGACTGTTGCAAAATTAAATTATCTGGATTCGATTTGGCTTTCTTATGCAATTTATCTCTATTTTTCATACAGCGAATGAGTCCTGTCGTGACCCATGGTTTTATGTTGTAGTTTTTGTTATTTAGCCGAGATATGACCGTGTTCTTCTGAATTGCACGTTGTACATTTTTGATTAGGTACAACATACAAAACTGCGGATCAGCGGAAAAGTAGACTGGGTCAAAGTCGATATTACGTAAGTCTTCTTCAAGTTTATTTATATTTAGACTAGAAATGGTGCGAGTGACTACTTTTGGTAATTTACAATTTAAAATAAGTAGGGTAGCACTGTGATCGGTTATTGTTGAATTTGTTACAAGGGCTAGTGCAGGGAAATTCGACTTGAGTATTATATGGTCCAAACAGGAGCCACTTTGATGAGTAGGAAGCGTGTGAGCGGGAAGCAAACCATGGAAAGCGTATAGGTTAAGGTATTCTTCAGCGGATGCGTCAGCACTTTCTGGAATAATATTGATATTAATATCTCCAATTAAAATTGTATTTTTGAAAGATGACAGATTCTGCAAGGTGTCGTTTAGAGAGTTTGTGAAATTGTTTATGTTTCTAAAAGAGGGGAGTCGATATAAGGCAAGTATCGCTAAATCTGACCCAATTTTAATTAACAATCTATTGCAGTCGAGCATAGTAGGTTCCTCGACAGATACATTGTGCTGATTTCTTACGTAAACTATCACCCCATCGTTCTGATTGTAGTTTATACTACTTTTATACATATTATATCCCGGAATTAGTGGTATGTTATATTGTTTGGAAAGCCAACATTCGGTTAAGACAATAACGTCACAGTTTATGTCTAGACGTTGTAAAAAAATACTAAAGTTGTCGAAATTCTTAAAAATACTGCGAATATTTTGGTTTAGTATGGTTAGTGGACTAGTGTGGGAGGAGAGATATTGCTTACAGTGCTCAACATCACAAACATGGGATTCAGATACAGAGAAATTATCTATGTCATTAATTAAGTTATTAATCATAATTATAAATATAAAAACAATAACAAGGACCAGAAAAATACGTAATTAGCGGCGCTCTTAGGCGCCTACATAATCAACAGAATTAATGTACCTCTTTTCGGCCATTATTTTAGCTGGACAGTCAGCAGCGCTTGTCTTGTGATTGCTCGGCTTTTTGAAGTGCAAGCAAGTAGCGCATTTAGGTTCCTCAGCCTTCTTTGTGCATTCCTTAATGGAGTGACCCTGATCACCACAGTGGCCACAGGTATAGGTGGTCTCTCGACAAGATTTGGCCGCATGTCCGTACTGCTGGCACTTATAACAGCGTGTGACAAGGGTAAAGTCTCTTACAGGGCATGACGACCAATTTACAAACACTCTGTCTTTAGATATAAGGGCTTTACGTATGTCTGCAGATACTTCTATTATAAAATTGCAAGTTTCAGCGTCCTTCTTACCTGACTTATGACTTAACTTAATGGAGCTCAAAAAGGTCTCGAGGCTGCAATCCTGAAGGGTCTCGGCCAGATTCTGGTGGAACAAACAAGTAAAAACTTCCATCTCTTGCATGGATGAGGGCACTCCGATAACTACTACTCTAGGCTTCCTTTTTGGTGGCTCGTCTACTGTAAGGCCTGAATTTGATTGCTGCATCGACTTTTTCACCTTCTCAATATCATCCTTTGTTTCAGTGCTGATAATGACACCGCCATTTTTCGTCTTACGTAGACCTCTTACCTGAAGTTTCATTTGCTCGGGGCATATAATTTTTTAGCAGTTTTTTCTCCATGTTTAATTTGCCCTCTGATGAAATAGAACACACTTCATTAAGGCACTGCTCAATGGACGACATCCAGTTCTGGATTTCCGGCGTTGGTATAACTTCCATCTTAACCTCTTCTCTTTTGCTGGGCGTTTGAGGGTCAGGTGCGGGTGCGGGCTCAGGTGCAGGTGCAGCACAGGGCACAGGTGTAGAAGGTGGGCTCCGAGCACATCTGCCACCACGGCTGAAGGGACTGGTTTCCATTGTGATAAAAGTTATTTACTTTATATCACTTAGCTACATACATTTTCACTGAACGATTTACACATATCATGCCTATGTATGACACAGTTTCACTACCGGCTATTTGGTAAAACCAGGTCACGATTCAGCGATTATTTATTTATTTTAATAAAATGTTCGACACGTCTGTTCACCACAAAGTCCAATCGAACGAATAGGACGGGTTGCAACAGACTGGCGGTGCGTAGCGGCCTGTGTACAATCGGTGACCAGCATTATCCAACCCCTCTTAAACAGAACAACTGTACATGTATACGCATAATAAGGTGTTTCAAAATCAACCCAACAAACTTTAAGGAGTGCTTTAGATTTAGACCATCCAACTGAATAACTTATGCTATGGGACCTTTGAAATCGAAAAAAAAATCTGCTGTTCCATACTACCGTTTAATCCCTACTGAGGGCTAAATGCGTAAAACACTATCAGTAGGAATCGGTTTCAATTTGACAGTTCAACAACATTCATTGCGTTATTTACGTTGTTGAGCAGACATTTTTTTCTACCATAAGAAGCAATGGATTAGCAATATACTTCAAAATCATTCCGATTCCGATTCAAACTGTGTTACGCAATTAGGGTACAGCACCCTAATTGCGTAATATAGATAAAGTGTTCCGCAATTAGCCCTCTGGTCTAACTATATGAGACAACTGTATTACGATGGTTTAAAGCACCTCATATAGTTTGTTGGGTTAATTTTGAAACACCGTATTACCTATGTGTAAATATAAGTAATACGGGATGAATTTAATGTTTATTCCAAAGTTTTAAGTTTTCCGTTTTGTCGGCACTTAGGCAGTCCCCATGACTGCCAATTTTTTTTTGTTAATATATAAACGAGATAACAAGATAAAAGGTAGGTAGGTAGGTATAGTAGACCGCTCGTCGATGCTGCCGTTGAGCTGGCCTCCCGTGGTACAGAGTCTCAATAGAATACGAGGCCAGCTTATACTGCGTAAAGTACCTATTCTCTTGTTTCATATCCTATATTTTCTTCATAAACAATAAGAGCTCTGTAGGCCTAGCACGAAACTTACTCTATTCATAACTATGGGTAAAGAGAGAAGTCTGAAAGTGGCACCGATGACTGAATGGCTATACCAGTAAGGGAAGACCAAAGAAACGATGTATGATCTGCGTGAAAGATGATATGGCTAGAAAATTACATGTTGCGCCGACCCCAAATAAATTGGGATAAAGGCTAGGGTTATTGATGATGATGATTATGGTGGGTAATACTAAGACTGTGCTTGCCACAAAAATATAAACCAAAATGCTATAGGATTGTGACGGCATTTACATCGCCACATGGGAACTACGCATCACACTGACGTTACGCAAAATCCTGCATCGCGCAAGCAGAGTTTACCGCGCGACTAGCATAATTTTATAGGTACAATCGCACAATCGTAGGGCAGTTGCCCACCAGACACAACATCCGTCTCGGCGGAGGATCCTCCCTTTTCTATAGAGGATGAGTGAACTTTACGCTGTTCCTCATACCTCTATAGCAGCCATACTCAAAGTGTGTTCCGCGGAACCCTAGGGTTCCGCAAAGCCTCTGTGGGGGTTCCGCAAAAATACTGGTCAGAATAAAAAAATAATACTAAAGGAGTGTCTACCTACTATATTTTATTTTAATCTGGTACCTGAGTAACATAATATCAATCTAAATATTTCAACAAAAGTAAAAAAATATGTAAATTTTAATGTCAAGTAATATGATTATTAATGAAGAATACACATAAAACCATTTTTGATTACTTTAGGGCTCCGTCAAATATTTCGTTTTCGACAAGGGTTCCGTCTCCAAAAAAGTTTGAGAACCACTGCTCTATAGGATAGTTGTATGTTTATTTGTACTTAATATAGTTGTATTCGATAAGAAAGCGTTTTAATTAACGTTACGTTTATGTTGCGTGTTCTTCATGCCAAGGCCTCGTTTATCCCCCATCGAGATTAAAAACTAAAACCATTGTTTTTATATTAAGTTGGCAGCCATGAGAATTGCCGACCCGACAAAGACAATTTCGGGCACTCGCACCGAGCACCCGGTGCCCATGAACAAGATGCGCCAGCGCATAGCCGAGCGATTGAAGGACGCACAGAACACGGCCGCAATGCTGACCACCTTCAATGAATGTGATATGAGGTAATACCTACTAACATTTTTTTTACCCAACAGCAAAGACATGGTTACTTACTATGTTTTTCACAGGTATTTTGTGTGTTTTTATGTAGGATTATTTTTACCCTCGAGGTATCCTTAACGCTGGGATGGATTTGGATATATGAGGTGTCTATCGACTCGTCTAGGTCGCATGATGGTACTCGTAATACACTAGGTTTTGTTTTTATAAAATGAAAATGGTGGATTATAGACGTCAATACGTAGGTAATGTATTGAAAAAAAATCATCAAAACCCCGACTGCAATCAAAGTTCACTCTGATGCAGTTGGAACTAAAATAACTACAACCTTTGGCATTCCAACAATATTCTTCTTCGTCTCTCGATTTGGAGACAAGGATTTTAGATCTTCCTGAAGTATGGCGTTGATATGTCTCATCGTGTTTTATACAGGGTCAAATTAAGCTCGCGAAACTAAGCAGATGTCACTTTTTTTAATCTAAACTCCTCATTTTGAGTAGGTACCTAACAACAGCTGACTATACAGGATCAATGGCAGATAACTAGCTGCCATTGATTTATGTGTAGTTACTTGAATAGACCTTAGAATATTTTTTTGTTTTTTGTTTTTCGTCATTAGATGTTGATACAAGTGATACAACAGATAATATAAAACTAGCGTGTGACCCATCAGTTTTCAGAGTTTTGCTAGCTAATTTATTTTGACGCTGTAGAGCAGTCACACAATTTCGGTGACAGACACGACGCTCGACAATACTAACTTTATCTCAAACTCGATTTCCATGTTGGTATTTAAATATTATCCACAGCAAGCTGATGGCGTTCCGGAAGGAGAACTTGCAGGCATTTGTCAAGAAGTACGGGGTGAAGCTGTCCTTCATGTCTCCGTTCCTGAAGGCTGCAGCGAACGCCTTGATAGACCAGCCCGTCGTCAACGGGGTTATCATTGGATCTGACATAATTTACAGGTATTGAGAAAAAGATTTTGGACGACAGTAATGCTAAACAACAAAATAAAATATGAATTCGTTTTCTAATCCCTGGATCTAAGGCCTGTCTAAACTAACTAGCGTAATTCCTCTCTGTGAGAGCGAGAGAGCGAGTGGGCCATTGCAGTGCATAAATTCATCACGCGGCCCCGGGTTCGTGCACGTCGCATCGAATGTCTTCGAAATTTTAGGATATCCGATCTCTTCACGATGAATTTATTTTTTCTTTCTTTTGTAAGAAAAACACTTAGGTACATATTGGAAGGCATTTATCACCCTTAAATTTTATCAGGCCCCATTTCTACAATGGATTTATTATTTAAATTTCTTTTCTTGTTTATAGATTACTAGTTGCGCCCCGCGGTTTCACCCGCGTAAGTCTCGATCCCGTAGGAATATCGGGATAAAAAATAGAATATATATGTTAATCTAGGCTGTCAGCTACGTCCATACAAATTTTTATCAAAATTGGTCCAGCCGTTTGAGCGTGAAGAAGTAACAAAAGCACACACACACACACCCACAGACACACACACTCACTCACTCACTCAGTCACTCACAAACCTTCGCCTTTATAATATTAGTGTGATGTGATGATAGTGTGATTTTCTATTTTGTGGATGTAAGAACGTTGTAGGTCTTGTAAAATATAAAAAAATGCTTCGATTTGTTGACCATTTTTAGGGTCTCATACCCAAAGGGTAAAACGGGAACCTAAGGCTCCGCCATCTGTCTGTCTGTCCGTCTGTCACCAGGCTGTATCTCGTGAACCGTGATAGTTGGACGGTTAAAATTTTCACAGATGATGTATTTCTGTTGCCGCTATTACAACAAATACAAAAAAATGAATGTAGGCGCTTGAAATATTCACAGAATGTTAAAAATAAAGAATTAAATTAAAATAAAACAAATATTGAAGGAGGGTTTTTTGCCGTTTTTATAGATAATAGTCCGACTCGCACTTGGCCGGTTTTTTTTATTTTGTTAAGTAGGTATCTTGTACTAGTTGACAAGCCTACATTGTCCTCCCTCCCATACCTACTAACAGTGTAACTTGCAAAACAATAAGTAAGCCAATTATTTTTAAAAGAGTATCTAACCGTGGAGTTTCTTGCCGGCTCTTGTCAATAAAAACATCCAATTGGAACCGTGCACCTAGCTTCTGACGTTTTATTACCCATGTAGATATTTTGAATGTGAATACGTTTAATTTGACAGGGACTACGTGGACATATCGATCGCAGTGGCGACTCCTCGAGGCCTGGTCGTACCTGTGCTTCGTAATGTAGACTCCATGGACTACCCGCGCCTAGAGCTCGAGATGAACGCGTTAGGGACTAAAGCCAGGGATGGTAATAAACTAATAAACTTACTCACTATCTTTCTACAGAAATTCCTTAAAGCGAAAGCGCCAGGGTAGCCCACGAAATTAAAGTTTTCTTAAGTTTTTGCAATTTTTAGGTCACTCCGAAGCGATAACCCGAAGTATCGAAAGAATGTTCGGCCGTTTCTTGACTTCCAAAGTTTCCTTATTTGACTTCGAATCCTTACCCGACATCAAGTCTCGTTTTTGACTTTGAATTATCTCTTAGACCGTCGTTTTTTTTTTCTTTCGCCGTAGTCAGTCATAGGCAGCCGTAGTCAGGAAATAACCGAACATTCAGCCTATACTTCGCATTTATCTTCAGAGTAGACCCCCAGTATCGTATCAGATTATTATATTAACAGATGTGTATTTACAGAAATAGAATCATTAAAATCTTTACATTATTCCGTGGAGGAGCTCGTATTATCGAGTAATAACAGCCGCACGGGTCGATCCATCAGGTTAAGCTACGCTTGCTGGGGTTGGTCCGTTGATGGGTGACCATCTTTACATACCGAGACTCCTCCGTGCCTCGGAAAGCACGTTATCATTCGTGGATCTTTGACAGTCGTTACGGGTCGTTAGAAGCCCAAAAGTCTGACAACCAGTCTTACCAAGGAGTATCATATCATGTAAAATACTGTTATTCAGCTGCATCCGGTTAGACTGAAAGCCGACCCTAACAACAAAGAAAAATGCGTTTATTGGCATTACAGCAAAAAAGTACACCTCAAAACTATAAAAACAGTAAACAATATTATTATAATACCAAAAGGGCCTCAGCTCAGCATAATGTCAGATGACAACACAAGGTGTACTACCTGACGCTGATTTTCAGCTGCAACCCGCGAGTGCCATACGCTAGAATAATAAACACATAGAGCAGTGTGAGAATAAATTAAAGGTGATAATATAAAAAAAGCTCATACAAAATAAAATGTTGCGACATACATGTATGTGTGTGTTGTGTTATGATTAATGGAAAACTAAAATAAATACCCAATACCTGTGTACTAAAAAAATATATATATAAATAGAAAGTACCTTCAATGCAAAATCGTGTGACTGCGTTGATCTTCTAAATAAAATACTTGGTACCTACTACATAGCTAGGAAAAGGCTAGGTAGATTGACATTATTCCGTGAATTTCAGGTAAATTGGTGCCAGCAGACATGCAAGGCGGTACCTTCACGTTAAGCAATGGAGGAGTGTTTGGATCGCTCTTGTCAATGCCGATCATCAACCTGCCACAGTCAGCCATATTGGGCATGCATGCTATAGTCCAGAGACCAGTCGCAGTGAATGGCAAGGTAATGTATATGACGGATCTTTTGGCACCTGAATCACAGATTACCAGATAAATCACTCCACTCGGCCGCCGGTTCGCACGCGACCCATTTCTCAGTGGGTTGCCGACAGCCGCGAGGCGCCTACGTACGCATATATTTACGCGACGGCACGCAGCTACAAAGCAAAACTCACTTTACGCTTGTAATGTTAGGTACATTTTCGTTCGCAGCGTCTAGCGACTCGAAGGTGTAGGCTATTATAGCAGTAGAAATTTTTATATGGAGTGATTTATCTGGTAATCTGTGCCTGAATGACATTGACAGACGTTGTTGTAAACATTTGTGAAATTTTCTCAAAATTGTAGGTTATGACAACACAAAATGGCGGCGTTAATTCAGATTTTGCCGCCATAGGAACCTCGTTATATTGTTGGAGTCTATTCACTTAATTCATTAACATCCTTCTGCCCTTTTCCCAATGTGTTTTGAGGACTGCGCTGCATTTCTTCTTTCATACAACTTTATCGTCATTATCAGCCATCTTGATAACAATTCCCTTTCAAGTCATTTTATATCATCTTTTACATAAATCTATCCATCGTTTCTCTTTTCCAAGAAAATTAGTCAAATGAGGGCAAGCACTTATCTCGGAATGAGGGCGACTTTCACCAACGAAACTGAACGCGATCAGCACATCTAAACAGAGTTCAAGAGTTGTCAGTGTCAATATTACAAAGAAAATAATTACACTGACAGCTCTTAAACGTAGTTTATGTGTTGATCGCGTTCAGTTTAATTCGTGAAATTGGCACTGAGAGATAGTCAGCTATAAAATTGTATAAACCTACCCTAACCTACTTTCAAGAAAGAAATTTAACAATTTCCCATATTGTCTTTCTTCCATAGAGTAACCATAATAAGCTTAATCATAATAACCTAAATCTTACTCGTAAGATTTTTCTGACATTTTGTTTTTTTTTGTCGGTCATCGGCAACTCTTTCATGCTTCATTTTTTTATTTATAGGTTGAAATCAGGCCTATGATGTACCTCGCCTTGACGTATGATCATAGGTTGATTGACGGCCGCGAAGCAGTGTTATTTCTACGAAAAGTTAAGTCAGGTGTTGAAGACCCGACTTCTATTCTTGCTGGTATTTAACTATGAATTAAATTTAAGTAGGTATCGCATAGCCACAGCTCGGTTAATCCGCGCTTACCTTACACTCAGTGCGATCTGTGTGGCTCTGTGGAGCACGAAGACGCCTCGGTGGCCTCGCGAGTGTCGGACTGCCGGTCGCTCTCTAGTTTGAATTCTTAACGTATATTTCCTGTCTTGTGCCACAGACTACCTAAGAATGGTGAGCAAAGAGATTATTCTAGATTAAACTCTGTTAATTTAAGGATGATTGATACGACACTCATGCTAATATGGAATAAGCATGCAATTTGTTTTTTTCACTAAATCAATAAATAAGACGTTAAATTCAACTACTGCTTGTTGCTCAAAAAAAATATGAAATTCAAACAATTTTCTACTACAGATCAAACTTCCGTTTCGTGGGCCGCCTCCACAAGCGATAGAATCGCGACGGATCCGCGCTTCTACGTCGGGTAATCTCCACGAACGAGCGATTATTCCGCCAGCGTATCGTAGCGACTCGTAACGGAATCGCCACATTTGGGACGTTGGGACGCCTGCGTTAAGACAGTGCACTCGCCGCGCACTCGCTGCGAGAGCGCAACGTTCCGCGGCGAGAGCGCGGCGATACGATGACGTTTCGCACGCCCTCAGCCACTCGTCGCATCGCCGCGATTCTCTCGCTCGTGGAGACGGCCCCTAAGAGAGTGTATAGAAATACGTGCCACGACGATAATATCGCCGCGATTCTCTCGCTCGTGGAGGCAGCCCATTACAAATTACATTATTTTTTGTGCTTTACTCAAGCAGAAATCGCACTTGCTTACTTACCTCAAACACCTTGCAAAGAATAGATTTATATTCACATCGTTTTTTTTGTCTCTTCCGGTCATTCGGCATTGTCGAAGACACGTTTTAAGTTTGCGTTCCGTTCCACCAAATAAACGCAACATAAAAT
The DNA here is from genome assembly GCA_963921375.1 of Tiliacea citrago. NCBI lineage: Eukaryota > Metazoa > Arthropoda > Insecta > Lepidoptera > Noctuidae > Tiliacea > Tiliacea citrago. The sequence continues at coordinate 18,616,693 of OY992798.1, forward strand.
AATGAATTGTAAAATAAGTACTTAATGCATTAAAAAAATTAAATATTTCTTTAGTCCTACACAATGTATACAGGAAAAAAAATTAATCATTGCGTAAATTTTGACAAATTAAACTTAAGCGAGTTTTATTAAACATATCTTTTTAATACAAAACAACAAGTTATCGTTAACGAGTTTACTTTGAAACTGGTTTTATGGTGACTTGCCGGCCGGCGCGTGTGCGCAGTGTAGCGGAACCTAAACAGCTGTGCGCTCGCTCGGTTTGCAATTTGTACTTAGGTTTTTAGGTATTTTATTAATATTTCAAGTCGGGAAAAAAAAATATTGAACAAATATGGAAATGTGTTTGAGTGTTAGGTACTAATACTGAGCCACCAAAAAAAAGTCGTTCAATGAAACAAATCTAACTTAATAAAAACATGTATTACTGATTCTAATGATTATATACTGGAAAAAAAATTAACCATTGCGTAAATTTTGACAAATTAAACTTAAGCGAGTTTTATTAAACATATCTTTTTAATACAAAACAACAAGTTATCGTTAACGAGTTTACTTTGAAACTGGTTTTATGGTGACTTGCCGGCCGGCGCAGTGTAGCGGAACGCGCGAAGGTGCCTAAACAGCTGTGCGCTCGCTCGATTTGCAATTTGTACTTAGGTTTTTAGGTATTTTATTAATATTTCAAGTGGGAAAAAAAAAATATTGAACAAATATGGAAATGTGTTCTAAGTATTAGGTACTACTATACTGAGCCACCAAAAAAAAAGTCAATCAATGAAACGAATCTAAAGACACATGTACCTATTACTGATTCTAATGATTATAATTCTGTAAATACATATTAGTTATACTGTTTTTGATCAAGATAAAACCTGACGCTGACCTGCAAATTGCAAAAAACGTAATAAAATTTGAATTTCGCGGGCTACTAACTAATTATTTTTGTGATGAACAAATCAATGCTGTAGGTATATAGGTACTATAAAAATGTTATGATAGAATAAGTATTTAAATATACTTTTAGGCCACTCGCGTGCAACTTCAGAGAGCTCGATAAAGTTTTGCGCGTACTATGCATACTCGCCTCGTGTTCAGAGCCGCCATAAAGTTTGCATCGGGCTGTAGGAAGTAGGAAGGTGTCTTAACAATCATCATAAAATGAGCAGAGTATTTAATAAAAGTTATTTGAGATTGATGACGAGATTTCAAAATAACAGTGAATTTAAATTGTATCAATGTTGTAAATATTGTCTCTGTCTTGTCTTGGGATAGGACACAATAAGTTCGAAATCAGCCGAATAGGCAATTTATTACGGATATATTTTAATAAAAAAAATATACTTACAATGATGTTTTCTTTCTACCTATATTATACATTATATCTAACTAAAACTGATTGACCATGCAATCGACCAAATTAAAGATTTCGTTTTATGTGTTGAGCTTGAGACAGAGGCGGCGGCGGCGGCGGCGGCGGTGTTGTCGGACAATCTACATGACGGGGACAATCTGGCAATGACATTGTCAGATATCACCAAATAGGACTTCAAATTATCGACAAATATTAACTTCATCTTTTTGACTGACGGTCCGCCACCAACACCTTTTTTTTTTTTTTTGGGTGGGAAATTATCAAATAACTTCTCCCGCTCTGGGTGGAGCGGGAGGGAGTGTCAGACTTTTACTGACTAAAACCCACCCGTGTTCCTTCAGATGCCTGTGTGCAGATAGATCAACTTTGATATCTGTATTGTGGCAACAGGCAACTCGGCAACTAGAATCCCCTTAAGAGTAACACTAAAGGTGGGAACATCACTATAGGAGTACAACAGATAGACAACAGCAAGTTCAAATAAATGGTATTAATTCACTACGTTTAAAAGTACATATGGGTGTTCCCCAAGGCTCGATATTGGGTCCTTTCCACTTTTTAGTGTATATTAATGATCTACTTTATTTATTTAAAATTCACCCGCAAATGATGTTATTTGTTGACGATACTTCCTTAATTTTTAAGGTAGATAGATGTGATATAAATTTTGACGACATAAATAACGCCCTACTGCAAGTCCAAAATTGGTTCACTGCCAATAATTTAGTATTAAATGGAAAAAAAATGTAAATAAAAACTAAAACATTTGGCAGTCGTTACGGGCTTCAGAAGCCTGAAAGTTTGACAACCAGTTTTACCAAGGGATATCGTATAAAGCGCAATACACATTGAGCCCGCCGGGCCGCCGACATATGTCGGCAACTTTTTGTCGGCGGTCTAGTTGGCGGCTTCACTTAATACAAGTCGGAAAATTTGGTCGGCGGCATGTCGGCGGCTTGAGATGAGAAATTTATTTGGCAGTCAGTGATTGCCGCGTGTCGATAAAGGGATATGATGTCGAGCGTCGCCGGGCAACTGAGCGCAGGCGTACCCAAGCCGCCAACATGTCGGCGGGAAACACGCGCGGGCGCATGTTGCCGACATGATTCTTTTCATACAGGCCGCCGGGTTGTGTCGCCGGGCTTTGTCGGCGGCCCGGCGGGCTCAGTGTGTATTGCGCTTTACCCGTAACTGGGTTGTCAGATAGGCAGTAGCTCCATGTAAAATACTGATATTCAGCTGCTTCCGGTTAGACTGGAAACCGACCCCAATATTCTTGGGAAAAGGCTAGGCAGGTGAGAAATGGATAAAAACAAGTGCATATGATTTCTTTACCAAATGTCAAAAGTAGTGATTATCAGATAGTATTGAATCAAGAGAAACTAGAATGCGCCGATAAAACTGTTTTCCTGGGCATCATGCTCCACTCTAGGATACAATGGGGTCCGCATTTAATATCTCTTGCAGGACGGCTAAGTCCAGCAGCATATGCTGTCAGAAAAATACGGGGACCATGTATTTGCCAAAGATATTAAAAGACGAAAACTGTGGGAAAAAAACAGAATCCCGATATTTCGTCGAGAACTCGAGACTATGTGTATCCTTTTGAAACCCCCTGTAGACTTTTATGACAGAAATTCATATACAGGTGATGCTTTACCCATGGTAGACGGCTCCCCTGTCCTTGGCTCGTCTTTTAATAGTGATACCTACACGTATATAAGTCTAAAAAAACAATGGCGTTTATAGACGACGGACAACCGTGCTGCCACCTATGACGAGCTTTCAGTTTTTAACCCCATTGAAATAAATGCTTTGAGTTCAAGTCAAAGATGCGACTTGCAGTCAAAATTGGGACTCGAAAGTCAAAAGTGGGACTCGAAAGTAAGAAATACGGTTATTCCGAATATCCACCCTAAAACAGCTACCCAAGAGTGGATATTCGGAAAAGCGTGTTTATCTACACACCCCAGACGGGGTAGATAATCGGAATTCACTTTTGATTGTTCTTCCGAGTTTTTAAAACCAAATTACAGTCATCATCGTCATACAACAGTAAAAAATATAGTAATACAGTTTTTAATACATTATTAATCATTTTTTAATAACCACAAACTTAAACAAAAATCATATTAGGTACGGTACGTGTTGCATTTAAAATTTAAATCAAGTTAAACTTCCTCTTTTAGATAATATGAATGATGTAATTTATAAATTCTACAAAGACGAACACTAATTTCATTTTTGAGTAGACGTAATTGTGTGTCTTGGATAAATTCGTCTCTTTGAATGTACATTTGCAATCGTTTTCTAAATGTCTATTGTACCTATTTATTTTTATAGATATGCTAATGTCAACTAAGTATTTTGGCCGAGTTTATATCATGTTTCTCTAAATGACTGTACACAGCCGTGAGAGAGAATCGGAAGAAACATAATATACGAGTTCCATTTATCCACCCCATGCGGGGTGGATAGATGAACACGCATTTACTAGTAATGTCCGTTTGTCTACCCTAGAGTGGCTGCTTTAGGGTAGACAAACGGAATAAAACAAAATTGTGAGTTCAATGGCCAAAATAGAGTCAAAGGGAGTCAAAGTCAGGACTCGAAGTCAAAAATGGGTCTTCAGTCAGAATAGGACATCAGACAAAAACTCGGCAAGGGAAAAAAAATCAACCGCGTAACGAGCCAGGCTTTCAGTTAAATTAGCGCTTCTAGTCTGACTGTTCGAACAGGTCGAATCCTTCCAGAGGAGGCGTCTAACCAATAGCACTACTTAACACAGAACGTGTTAAATGATAAAGACACTTGGGACTTTTCTAAACAAGTTGAACTCATAACCCTCTATTTTGCTTCGACGCAGTAGGGTAAAAATGAGATAAAATAGCTGTCGGCCATAGGAACCAATCTATATCTACGCTCTAGGGCGCAAATAACTGTGGGAAATAAAAGAAATATGGGGGGATGCGCTAAGGTAGCCCGCGAAATTCAAATCTTCTTACGTTTTTTGCAATTTTCAGGTAAGTAGCAGGTTGTATGTTGATCTAAATATGATTCGCAGCCATAACAAATATGGCTTTACAGAATTATAATCATTTGAATCAGCATAACCGAGTTGTAATCAGGGACCATATTGGTTACCTATTATTTTATTTATTTTATTTTATTTGGGAAGACAAACAATCGTACACTGTATATTAAATCTAGATACAGAGTATGCTATAAGTAAATGTACAATCCACTACGTTTCCACATGTTACTATTATAAAAGATACAGTTTTGGAAAATTAAAAGGGTTTTCAATAGGGTTTTTCTAAGCGGTTAATCAAAAACCCATACGATATGGGTAACCCTTTTGAACGGCTTTTATAGTTTAAGCCATCCAAAATTACCCACACCGTATGGGTTTATGATTAATGCTTAAAAAACCCATAACGAAAACCCTTTCCATTGAAAGGGTTTTCGATAGGATTTTTCGAAAATGGTAACCAAAATGGCCCCTGGGTAGAATAGAGATAGAATTGGTCGTTGCTCCGCGTGCTGGGCGGATATCGAAATAACATAACATTATGATTTTTCATGTCACTGGGTTTCAAGTAGGTATAGAACCCATTGAATGGGTTATCATATAACCCTTTCCCTGGGTTTCAAGTATAAAACCTATTCAATGGGTTATCAGCACGGCAAAACGTTTGTAACCGAATGAAGACTGAACGCGTCAACGCGAGTGCAAACACCACGCGCGCTTCCCCCCCGCGCCTTTGACGCGTGCCCAAAAACCGCTTCCGACGCGAGCGCTGCGAATGGCGAGACGAACTCCAAGGCGAGCCACGAGCGCACCGATTACATACGCGTCTCGTGGTTCGCCTCGCAGCTCGTCTCAACACTCGCGCGAGAGTGTAAATGAGGTAGAAGACACAGTGCAGGCCTATTGTTTTAAGTAAGTAAGTAAGTATAATTAGTACCTATTACAAGCGTCTCATTCCCACATGTAAAATGATCTGGCATGCTACTACTAGTGTGATGCTCTTTGGGTCAATGACTTATAATAATAATAATGGCTACTATTTTTTATATTTTTAAATGTTTTAATTTTTTTTTTAATATTCTAATATTTAAAAATATAATTTATAAGTATATTTAATGAAATAAAAGAGAATAATAATAATAATGCAACTGATGGAGCTACTGAAAGTAACTGAAACTTTTAGTAGTGCCATCAGGATGGAATTTGGTGTGGACAAATGTGCGGTTATGCATGTAGCGAGGGAAGATTGTGGAATCCGTGGGAACCCAACTCTCGGATTCCATAAACCTTAGAGCCCTCTCCGCATCCGAAACCTATAAGTATTTGGGTATGTCGGAAGCGTTGGGCATCAATGTTACTGACATGAAGCAGTCGTTGAAGGAGCGCTTCTTTGGCCGCCTGAAGAAAGTATTTAATAGTCTTCTATCAGGCGGAAACAAGGTGCGCGCCTTCAACGGTTGGGTCATGCCGGTTTTGATGTACTCTTTCGGCATACTCAAATGGACTCAGACCGAACTCGACGCCCTGGATAGGAAGGTTCGTACGCTGCTGACCGCATATCGAATGCATCACCCACGGTCCTCGGTAATGAGACTGTATATCCCGCGAAAGTGTGGAGGTCGAGGCTTTTTAAACGCTAAGACCCTCCACAATCGCGAGATATGCAGTCTCAGGGAATATTTCCTAGAAGCCGACGTGGGGATGCATTGAGATGTGGTCGTGGTGGACAAGGGCCTCACCCCGCTCTCCTTGGCTACAGAGAACTGGCGCAAACCTGTAGTGCTTGACACTAACGATCGCAGGGAGGTATGGCAAAGTAAGGAGCTTCACGGACGCTTTTTCCGGGCCTTACATGAACCCGATGTAGACTTTTTAGCGTCCGTAGCCTGCCTGCGTTTCGGTGACCTCTTTGGGGAAACCGAAGGTTTTGTCTGTGCAATTATGGACGAAGTTATCATGATGAAGAATTACCGGAGGTTTATTGTGAAGGACGGCACGGTTGACGTGTTCGCAGCGCCTACGCTTCTGTCACGTGGCGTGTTCGTTGAGCTATGTTAGTTCCAAAGCCTGTGCTACGCGGCCTCTACGCCGTAGCACATTGTACTATTTGTAAGTTTTACTTCAGTCGTGTGGTCTAAAGCACACTCGTTTATTTTTTATTTTTACAGAAATTAACAACAAAATTTTAAAAAAGCTTAATACTGAAATATTTATTCGATTATTATTCAATAATAGTGGCTGCCCACTGGTCAAAATCTGTCAAAATCTTTGGGTGTATCAAATTCGACCACCTTTTTTTTTAATAATATTTTAATGGCCTGGTTGCTGGGACCTTTTAGCCACTCGACCACCTCTTACCTCGACTACGTTAAATGCTCGATCGAAGCTCTACTTACAATCTATAGAGTACCTACTTACTAATTCCATGCTTTTGAGTATTTATCCTGTGGAGATGCCAAGTAGCGAATCACCAGGAATCACCGAACAACTTTTTCAGCCACTTTCTGCGGGAGGCGGAGAAAACACATACAGCACACTACGATAATTTGACAATTGCACACTTATACATGCTTCCTTTTGCTATAAACGCACACGAAAAAATAATAACCACACAATTACAAAAACACACACACAGATTGACTTTGAGCGTATTTATGCAGTTGTCCTATGACAACAAACACAAAGGTGCTAGTGATGTGATACAAACAATTAGTGGTATTTAATTTTTATTGCATGAACAAAATGTTCATTCGTTTTATTTTCTTGTGAACTTGCACCACAGACTACGTTATTATATATCTGATAGACTAGGCTTGAAACCGGTTAATTTTTATTCCCGAAGATACAAATTATTTTTGATACAATTGATATTAGCTTCAAAGATTGCTTCATCACATTAAGTTCAGCATTGATTTTGTAACAAAATATTAAATACTAAACTATACTGCTACTACTACTCTACTATTCTTTTTTTATTTATTTAATATTATGGCCAATTGACTTTGGCAAAGGGGTACGCTCAGCTGCTAAGCTCCTGCTAGGTTAAATGCTCTATGATTCCATGAGTACACTTGTTGGGGGTGTAATGCTCAACAGTGAAATTGTTATATAAACTTGTTATGTATGTTATGTTATGTAAATGAGTAGACGAATGATTCCCTTGATGGATTTATTGCTACTGAATATAATTGCACAATTATTACATTTAAATGCTATGTTGGAGAAATGCACATCTAAACAATATTGATGTGCATAAATGAGTGTGACGTACAAACTGACACGAAGGTCAATGTACAGCGTAGCTCGTACAACACTAATTCCATGCTATTATGAAGTACTTACTTATTCTATGCTCAAGCTGTCACTTCCTGCTTCCGAAATCACTCCCACAGAAAGCGAGAGAAAAGATGTTACACATCAAAATCATCCCCACTTTACGTGAAAGGGAGGTATCCTCCAATTTTTAGGGTTCCGTACCCAAAGGGTAAAACGGGAACCCTATTACGTAAGGCTCTGCCGTCTGTCTGTCTGTCTGTCTGTCCGTCTGTCACCAGGCTGTATCTCATGATCCGTGATAGCTGGACAGTTGAAATTTTCACAGATGAAGTATTTCTGTTGCCGCTATAGTAACAAATACTAAAAACCAGAATAACATAAATATTTAAGGGGGCTCCCATACAACAAACATGATTTTTTTGCTCGTTTTTGCTCGATATTGATAACGGTAACAGGTAGACACTTGAAATATTCACAGAATAGAATAGAATAGAACAGAATACTCTTACACAATCAATCAATCTCTCACAGAATATTTAGTTATAAATTCACTTATAAATTAATAATTAAATTAAAATAAAAACAATATTTAAGGGGGGCATACCATACAACAAACGTGATTTTTGTGCTATTTTTATAGATAATGGTACGGAACCCTTCGTGCGCGAGTCTGACTCGCACTTGGCCGGTTTTTTTTTTCTTTTTGTTCGCCCGAAGGTCAGGCTATAGTCTTTCGTCCATACCGCCTGGTCTTCCGTGCAGAATTTCTTACGTGACATTAGTTTTTATAAATAATGGTACGGAACCCTTCGTGCGCGAGTCCGACTCGCACTTGGCCGGTTTTTTTTTTTACAAGACCTTATTTTTCCACTTTGGGCTTGTGGTTAATATGTATACCCATGCCAAATTACAGCCTAGTACTAAGTCTCTGAGCTAAACCGCGGACAGACCGACAGATAAACCGAAACCGTGCGTCCACAGTGAATGCTCGGTAACTAACTCGCAGGTGAGGATTATGAGTTTAATTTAAAAAGTTCCTTGGTAACTAAGGCCTGTGGCGGGCGCGACGACAGGGGCGTGCGGCGGTGGCCACAGTGACGTGCGAGCTGTTGTAGCGCTAAACCCTGAAGCGTAGATAGAGAATAGAATACTCTGTCTAGTGTCTACACCCTGAAGGCTAAACCCTCCCATATTATTATTTTACTCTTTGGCTAAACCGTATTGCAGGGATTGCAAACCATGGACAAGGATTTAGTGTTTTTTCTAGATAGTCTGATCCTGAGATTGGAGGTGTTGAACACAAGAGATGATGTGCACGAAATAAATAAAAACAGGGAAATAGTGAATTTTTTTATTGGTCTGAAGAATTAAAATTGTTCCTTACAATTTTTTTATTTCTCTCCTTAGTTTTCTTTTTATTGTGTTGATTGTGGTGTGGATGTTTACTTTGCCATATAGCTGGTTTAGATTGAATCACACATATAAAAACTTACCAACCCGCACTGGCCCCGCGTGGTGGATTACGGCCCACTCCCTCACACTGAAAGAGGAGGCCTGTGTCCCAGCAGTGGGAACATTATAGGCAGATTATATAAAAACTTCAGTACTTATTTACCACCATTTTACCAAATAAAAATTGCAGATAAGATAAGACTGAACTAGATTGATACCCCCGCCACCCGCGTGACAAACGAAAGCTGCCAAGAAAAAAGGCGGGAATTAAAAAAAATCAAGAGCTGGCTTAGGACTTCCTGGCGGGAAAGTGAAGCGCCATGTTAGCAGAATTGTTTTATTTTCTAAAATTTGTGTTTAGCCGAATATTAATGTGTAATAGTGGTGGATTATTAACCATTAAGTGTTCGTGAACCTGCATTAGTGTAGGCAAATGAAACAAAACAGTGCACAGTTTTTTTTTTGGCATGACCAGCAATTAAAAAAACGCATCAACTCGACCTTCTACCCCGATTTTTCCTAACTATACTATGCCATATAACAATATTCTATTTTTACGAGGACCTGATACTTTTTTTTTCTGTTTTAATTATTATGATACATAAACTATATAATTATTATATATTTTGTATCATATTTTCTTAACCTGTCTTATTTCTTGTAATAACTATTGATCCTACTTTGTAACACTATTCTAAAAACGTTTTCCTTTCTTTTCCTTTCAACAAGTCTGGAAAGTTTTGAGCAACCAGTTTGACGGCAAGTTGCTGGTCCGTCTCAAATCGGATTCTCGCGGTGATCGGGCACTCCAGCAATATATGCAGCACGGTTTCTTCTACGCCAGGCTCGCAGGCGCACTATTCTCTTTACACCTGAAGCGTCAGGTAGGCAGAGAACCCACCGTGCCCAGTTAGTATTTGCGTGGTTATGCTCGTGGGAGCCATTTTGCGCACCACGCCATACACCACCACCGCGTCAGGGAAGAAATGCTTGGTCCCCGAAGCCGTGGCACCCGACTTATATCTCCCGTTGTATTCATCAAGTGTTTCCTACCGGATTCTTCGCTTGATGAATGATACGGGACACAGATCGTAGTCCTGCTTCTTCTTTAGCCCCAGGGCGGCTTCCTTCGCGAGCTGGTAGGCCCTTTCGCTTCCATCCAACCCTGCGTGGGCCTTGATCCAGAACCAGTAGACACTCTTGTTCTGGAGCTTACACCGTCGTATGATGTCCCTGGTTTCCACGGCCAAGGCGTGGGGGGAACTTATGTTAGTCACCGACTGAAGGGCCGCCATAGAGTCGCTGAAGATGCCGAACTTTATTACCCTTGGTATTTACTTGGACCACCATTATTATATTCGTGCAATGATGGGTAAGAAAGTTAGCGTTACAATAATTATTTCGCCTTGAGGATGATCATTATCAGTTCCAAAGTTAAGCGCAAAACGAAACTAGCTTGTTATTTTTTAACTTCTGCACATTGAAGTTCACAACTCAACTTTAATATAAGTTTATTTATTGGAATTTTTCTTATAGCCAAAATATCAAAATTATCCAAATTGGAAACTGACAATTTGGACAGTCCTAAAATATTATTATAAGTTTAGAAAATTATTCGTGGTCAGCTTTCGTTGGCCAAACTCTATTAGGTCGCTTGCTGACGCAGCCCGTAGTGCGGCCACAACTCGCGGATAGGAACATTTGAAAACTATGCGCGCTATCTCGCTCGTGCCTGCTCGTGCCCGTCGAACTCTCGAACCACCGCGCCGTTTGCGTCCATACTGTAGTGACTAAGGCGGGCGCCTTAGTCACTACAGTATGGACGCAAACGGCCCCCAAGGGGTAAAACGGGAACCCTATTACTAAGGCACCGCCGTCTGTCTGTCTGTCTTTCTGTCTGTCCGTCTGTCACCAGGCTGTACCTCATGAACCGTGATAGTTAGACAGTTGAAATTTTCACAGATGATGTATTTCTGTTGCCGCTATAATAAGAAATACTAAAAAACCGAATAAAATAAATATTTAAGGGGCATCCCATACAACAAACGTGATTATTTTGCTCGATATTGATAACGGTAACAGGTAGACGCTTGAAATGTTCACAGAATATTTAGTTATATATTCAATTTAAAAATAAATAATTAAATTAAAATAAAACAAGTATTTAGGGGGGGCTCCCATACAACAAACGTGATTTTTGTGCTATTTTTATAGATAATGGTACGGAACCCTTCGTGCGCGAGTCTGACTCGCACTTGGCCGGTTTTTTTTTTTCTTTTTTGTTCGCCCGAAGGTCAGGCTATAGTCTTTCGTCCATACCGCCTGGTCTTCCGTGCAGAATTTCTTACGTGACATTAGTAATAATGATGAAATGAATAATGATGATGCACTTTCACGAACACTTAATGGTTAATAATCCACCATTATTACACATTAATATTCGGCAAAACACAAATTTTATAAAATAAAACAAAACTACTAATCATGACGCTTCACTTTCCCGCCAAGAAGTCCTTCGTTGCAACCGCGTTACCGCGCTAGGCTGCCAATGTGGATGCACACCTTAGACAGTCAATAAATCTGGTGTCAATCTAAGGATAAATTCGAACAAAGTTAAGTCCTAGACTGCGAATAAATTTTTAATTTTTGGCCGTTTTTTTCAATAGATACAGTTTTTTTTAACTAGTACAGGTAGTACTAGTACTTTGAGTATTTATCCTGGATACAGGTGATCTTTTCCACTAAATTTAAGTTCTGTATGTATTGCATAGTTTTGCTTATCAATTATAGCTGGTGGAAAAATAATTTGTAATAAATAATTATTACCTCATCAATTTATGAGCCAGACATTTTTTTTTAATGAAAGGAGACGTTCACGAAATGTATGGGGCTTGGTACTAAAATAATTGAAAATTTAAACAGCCTTCTGACCTATATAGGCTGAAAGAGGGTAATTATTTTGATGTCTTTGGGCATTTAATTTTTTTTTACAGCCGCCCGTTTTTTTTAAAACAAGTGTTGAAAAATAAAATGGTCTACAAGCATTATTTATATTTTAGGGATGGCAGCCCTGTGGCAAATGATGTGACAATGACAACGTCAGTCAGCAGGACTCTGCTTGACATTTACAGCGGATATTTAGTCCGAGTTTACAGCTTTGACTTTTTTCGATACGTTTTGTTATTGCATTGTCATGATAATCAATATTTTTTGTCTTAATTTCATGGAGCTGAAGCTAAAATTATAATAAAATCTCAAAGTATTTAATAGAAACTGAAACATTAGCCACATAAAATAATTATATTGCATAGAAAGGAGACGTTCACGAAATGTATGGGGCTTGGTACTAAAATAATTGAAAATTTAAACAGCCTTCTGACCTATATAGGCTGAAAGAGGGTAATTATTTTGATGTCTTTGGGCATTTAATTTTTTTTTACAGCCGCCCGTTTTTTTTAAAACAAGTGTTGAAAAATAAAATGGTCTACAAGCATTATTTATATTTTAGGGATGGCAGCCCTGTGGCAAATGATGTGACAATGACAACGTCAGTCAGCAGGACTCTGCTTGACATTTACAGCGGATATTTAGTCCGAGTTTACAGCTTTGACTTTTTTCGATACGTTTTGTTATTGCATTGTCATGATAATCAATATTTTTTGTCTTAATTTCATGGAGCTGAAGCTAAAATTATAATAAAATCTCAAAGTATTTAATAGAAACTGAAACATTAGCCACATAAAATAATTATATTGCATAGAAAGGAGACGTTTACGAAATGTATGGGGCTTGGTACTAAAATAATTGAAAATTTAAACAGCCTTCTGACCTATATAGGCTGAAAGAGGGTAATTATTTTAATGTCTTTGGGCATTTAATTTTTTTTTGACAGCCGCCCGTTTTTTTTAAAACAAGTGTTGAAAAATAAAATGGTCTACAAGCATTATTTATATTTTAGGGATGGCAGCCCTGTGGCAAATGATGTGACAATGACAACGTCAGTCAGCAGGACTCTGCTTGACATTTACAGCGGATATTTAGTCCGAGTTTACAGCTTTGACTTTTTTCGATACGTTTTGTTATTGCATTGTCATGATAATCAATATTTTTTGTCTTAATTTCATGGAGCTGAAGCTAAAATTATAATAAAATCTCAAAGTATTTAATATAAACTGAAACATTAGCCACATAAAATAATTATATTGCATAGAAATTAATAAATAAAGACTATGTGCGTTTTGTTTGTATTGAAACATTTTTCACTTTTTCACAAAAACGGGCGCCTGAAAAAATCAGATTTAACTATAATCGAGTAGCATAATAAATAAGCTTTCTAATAAGGTACATCACATTAGCGTTTAAAAACCTTCGGAATATTATACCAATTTTGACCTCTCCTTTCTATTAACCTTTTAAGCCGCACTCATGTTTTGACGAACAATGACGTAATCAACGATCTCTTGGCAGGTACACTTATACCTGCCAAGTTTCACCACCAGTGGCGCTAGCAGCACAACCATTGTTAAAACCATTACGTTTAATTTTAAAATTAAAACCATAACGTTATAGGGGTTAATTTGCACGTCCGCGAATCATATTTAGATCAACATACAACCTGTTACTGACCTGCAAATTGCAAAAAACGGAAGAAAATTTGAATTTCGCAAGCTACCTTAGCACATCGCCCCTAACGGATGTGACATGATGTAACCAACAGCATAATGCTAAGCGGCATGCCACAGCAGTCTTTCCACGCTAGCAAAATCTTACATCGTCGCACGTTATTACGTATTTTAATATTCCCTTTTCCTCTTTTTTGTTTTGTTTACTGTATGTATACTCAAAAAGCTTATTTTTGTGTATACTTCACGGGTCTATCACGGCTTCATCGCTTCGAATACTTTAATTAGTTATGTTATGCTCTAAGCTTCATCGTGATCGAAAATGAAACATCTTCTGTATTCTGAACGCGTCCTATTGTAAATTTTGATGGCTAGCAATGATGTATAATGAAATGTCAAATGGATTCCATGTCCGTGTTTAGATTTTTGTTCGGCGCGACAATTGATCAAACTTGTTTTTCTCGTGATTACCACCTTTTTTCTTATAACAAAATTCATACTTCGAATACCAAAATTAAGTGAAACGTTCTTTTCGGTATTTAGTGGCGTAATATGTGTTAGTTGTGAAATAATGAGGCGAGGTCATCCAGGCATTGGAGGATGGCGAAGTGAAAATCAAAGGCATTTTAGGCCTAGAGGTAATGGGCCTCCTCGATTTAGACCTCCGAGGATCTATCCATTACTTGAAAGTCCCAGGTAAGACGCTAGTACTAATATAACTTCCAATAGTTGCATTGCATCACTGACGCGCCAACATTTCGTTTAACTTGAAATGTAAAAAAAAACCGTAGGTACATGTATAGGACAATACGTCAATAAAACTATTACATTTTTATTTTGTTATACGTAACATATCAAATTGGATATACTAAGCAATTTAAATTTTAGTGTTTTGGTTTTTCTTAGTTGCTATAATAATCTATTTCAGATTCCCGCCACCTAGCCCACGACTAAATCAAAGAGACCCACCACCTTTCAATGCGCACGGAGGACATCCAGACGACCATGGTCGACAAGATCACCATGACAGACACAGAGAATATCGAGATAGCCATCGCCAAATTGATCAGAGAATGCCGGAGAGACCGCATCATCCACGCTCCAGGCAGATGTACCAATATGTCCATCCTAATATGAGATCCAAAGATAATCAATGCAACTCATACAAAGAGACATCTAATTTTTATGAGGATGTTACACCAGAGACATTTCATGTTAATAGTATGGGAGATATAGATCAGCGGCAGCTTCCTCTCTTACCTCATCCACCAGATTCTTATAGCCAGCCACCAATATCTCCTTGGGCCATTCCACCTCCTGGCTTTAAAAAACATGATTTTGACGATAGAAGTCAAAATTCTTTTAGACATCATGATATTGCAGAAAGAAATAAAACACCTGCTGTAGATTATACTGGTCATAGACCACCTGCATCAGATCATTATGGTGGGACCTCTGGAACAACAACCAATAATAATGACACATCATTTAGTCGATCTGTAGATGACACTGTAGATATTATCAGGAAAAGGTTAATGAATCGTAATGATCCAGAGAGGTTATCACAAGACGCCGCCATCCACCAGAGTATCACTGAGCAGGAAGGAAGTGAGAATGCTAATCAGCACATTCAGCCAGAACAACCAGCCAAGAAGAGAACACCAAGGCAGAGACACAATGTTAAATCAAATTGTGATAAAATGAAATCAAATATTGTCCACCAACTATTTAAGATGGACAAAGATAAGATGCATAAACTAATGGATGATCCGGGTTCTTCATCAAAGTTTGAGTATGCCATTAGTAGTTTAATAACAGAGTCTCAAAATAGTTTGAACCGCCATTTAAGATCAGTGGCAGAGAAATCATTGTACAGTTCCAGCACAGACTTCATTCATAATGACAATAACACAATCTATGAGGATACTTTTATGAAGCAGATGCAATGTCTCTTAGATCCACAAGACACTGTATTACTAGAAGATATAAAGCCCATTGTCATGGCTGAACTTAGTAAGGTTCTGCAGTTAGCTGAATTTGAACAAAGATTTGATGTGTCTGATGAACACAGCGGCCATCATACTGCAGATGGACAGCCTAACAATCCCTATTTTGAACCCTACAATTATGATGAATACTCACAGGATCCATGTTACGAGCAAGATCAACCTTTATCAATAAATTATGAAAATTCAAATAGATTAGATCTAACAGATAATTCCAATAAGAACTCAAATTATAATCATGAAGCACCATATGAAGAATTCAAACCTCTATTTGAGAGGCGTCAATCAAAAAGAAGTGACCCTGTTCAAGAAAGAAAGCTTAGTATAGAAAACCAGAGGAAGAGCCAGAGAAGAACTTTGGAAACCCCTGTTGAAGAGCTATTTAAAGGTAATGAAGAACCACTACCACTATTTGATAGCAATACTGATCAGCTGTCTGAAGACGAGGATACATTTGCTGAACTAGACAGGCAATATCATGTAGCTGTTGACCACAACTTTATTGAAAATGATGATCTCTCAAGGGAACCCCCTAAGTTTCAACCTGTTCAACAAGCAGGACCTCAAATTGTAAACGAAATCAACAGTCAACTGCAAAACGTTGCCCAGTCACCTTTGGATATATTTACCGTGAGCAGTAGAGAGAGCCTCAGAGATATAGCTAAGCAAATCAAGCAAGAAGTGACATTGCTGGATTTTCGTAATGAAAATACTACTAACGAAAATACACCTATAACTTCAGACAATGGTGTTCACAAAATGAAACAAATTAAAATAAAGCAAGAGCATGTGCCTCAACCTAAAGATACTGAAAAACAGACTGAAAAAGCATGTAGCTCAAATATTATTAAAACTCCTCCATCAAACTCACGAAAAAGATCGATTGATCAAAGACCATCTCATCGTAAAGAAAAACGAAAGAAAAGTGAATCTAGCCAATCTGATTCAGGGAAACCAACCTCAGATAAAAATGTCCCAGTCAATGCTGGTTCCATTAAGTCAACAGAAAAGTGCAATGATGCCCCAAAGCCCTATTATAATATATTTTTACCTAAAGATGACAGTACGAACGAAACTAAGGATAGTAAAAAAGTTGACTCAACAGATAAAAATTATTCAGATAAATATGTCAAAAGGAAAGAAACTTCAAAAAGGCCAAAAGAAAAAGAGAGTGAATCAGGCAGAAAAAGACATTCTAGCACATCCAGTCAAACCATTCTAAGTCCAAAAGATAGTATTAATACAAGAAGTCAAACACCCACAAAATCAGATCCTAAAATTAAACTTAAGACTTTTAATATGTTTGTAGAACAGCCCAAGAAGGCGTCATCTCACCACCATGCACACAGAAACACTTCATTACCTTTAAGCCCTACAAAACCCAGTGTAGAGGAAAACATATTGAAACAAGTACCAACACCAACTCCTGCACAAAATAAGACAGTGCAGACTAAACATGTGGGAACTCAAGTCATAAGAAGACTAATTACAAAAGAAACACAGACATTTCAAAGTAAAATTACCAGTACCAGGTTTTGTCAAACAGAAAGGAAGAAGTTAGTCTCCAAATGTGTGCAAACACTTCCTGTGTCGTTTTTAGAGAGCTCAAAACCCAGGTCAGCTGACGCTTTCGAAAGGATGAAAGAAATAGACATGGAAATACAAGTTTTATTACAAGAAAAATTTAAACTGTACAGTTCCTTAGAATCAAAAGACACATGTTCAAGCCGTATGCCTACTCTGGGTATGACTGTTCTAAACGTAACACCTATTGACGAAAGTAAAGACGAAGGTGAAGATGTCACTCACTCATTGCACGAAAATATAAAGAATGCAGATGAAATTGTAGATGATTTCGCGAATATACCTGTGGAAGAACTAGAGCAAATAGCTTTAGAAAGTGTTCAAGAAGATAGTACTGATTCAATAAAAGTTGAAAAAATAAGTTTACGACAAAAAGTACTGCAACAAGAACGAAAGAGTTCTGAGAGTCCCACGTCAAGTAAACGAAGTAATAAAAAAGCGAAACCGCCTAATATATCTCTCATAGAGCAGATAATTACAGATGATAGACCTCTAGAAGATATCATATCACTAGACGACCTAGAGGAGCCGCAAGCGAAAACCAAGAAGAAACCTCGATCTCAACCAAAGAAAAAACCGAATAAGAGAACGAAACCTTCGAAAAATATGAATGCAAGTTCATTTGATTTAAAGGACTGCTCAGTGGTTCTTATTCAGACTGATGTAAGAAAGTTTATAAAGGAAGAATCCATAGAGACTGATGAAAGATCTGTGCTTGTGGAGACTGCTGAACCTTCAAATACTGGCATAGAGGAGGTTGTTCCTTTGGAGCCGGAAGTAAAACCCGAGCCGAGACCGAGGCAAGATGATGAAGAGACTGTTGTCAATGATCTCCAGTTTGACATGTTAGATGTATCAGAAGATATAGTTATAGGGGAGGAGAGTGAGATAAAATGTAATAATAAAGACATGCATGGGACGGAGGCGATAAGTGAGGAGATAATACTGGATAACAGTCAGTCATCTGCGGATGATGCGTCCGCGGCGGAGAGCGGGCAGGCGGAGAATGAGTGCAAGATGTACGACTACTCCACAGACGAGAAGTTGCGCCGGGATTCTATCACCGTCACCGGAAACGCTGATGCCGTACTTGCGATAGAGGTGAGTTTATAATTGTTCTATATTAAATTATCCTTCCCTAAACAGGAAAATAATAATACAGGAAGGTAATTTTTGTTAACAATCATTTATATAAAATCCATCTAAAACGTATAAATGACGAAAATATATGTAATCAGAATTTGCTATTTTAATTTTATTATCTGTACTGCCATTGAAAACCCTTAGTTAAACTATATCTATCAAATATTATAACAAAGTCAAAATGCATATTTTGTTAATGTATGACCTGGCAGACTTCGCTTAAGCTTCAAATTACATACCAGTAATTCCTCAAACTAGTAATTTGAGTAGTATAAGTAACTGCGTAATCCTCAAATTCCCGCCTTTTCATAACAAGATAATGAATACAAATTAACTTTAAATTCCAGTGTATAGAGACTGACTTCATAGCAGCTTGCTTGGACGGCAATGTGTACCACTTCAGTGGTGACGGGCAGCTACTAAACACACTTCGAGGGTCGAACTTGGCCGTCACATGCCTGACCATTGTCAAGGAGAAGTATGGGACCACTGTGTACACGGGATCACTGGATTCTAGGATACGATATTATGATTTGGAGGTAAGATTGTTGGAACTACTGTATTCTCTAGTTTAGACTATTATTTTATTATTCTAGCGAAAGGATACAGCGCGATCGTTGTCTCCGATTTTGCTGCGTCGCTGAATCAAAGGCAAGACTTTCTGAATGCGAAAGATCATGAAATACTCTTCCAATAACTTAAACATTTGGCCCTAGAAAAATAATAGTACAGTTTTTATACATATTATTACAGATTCCAACCTATATGGCGTTAGTATAACTAAACCGAAGTTTACATTAGCCGCAAAGCTTGCAGAAGTTGTAAGGCAAGCAGTTCTTATTTATAAATATTGCGAAAGTGAGCTTGCCTTGCCATTGCTTGCGAAAGTTAAATTTCTGCAAGTTCTGTTCTTAATTTAAACTTCGCTTTAGATGAGTCACTGTTTATCAAAATAATATTGTCATTCTAAATTACTTCGTGTTCTAAATGGTAATCGCATTAATTGCCTGGCAGTTTATAATAATACTAAAATGGGCTATCATTAAAAATAAATAAGTACGTGCTACATCTAATCGATTCGAATCTAAATATACTTTGTAATATTAACTATTGATGTCTAGTTCAAGCCTAGGAATAAGGTCATCTTGAAAAGGCGACGATGAACGGATTTATCAAGTGGGATGACAGCAACATCCGTCGTTATCCGTAGGTGTACATAACATCATAAACACAGAGTTCACTAAATGAGAAGCAAAGGTTTTACAAGAATACATTGTTCGATAAAGAGTGACACTCGCAGGCAGTATTTAGTTACCACTATTATACATAATGGCAACGCTTGGAGGAAGGCCTTTGTCCAGGACTTGACGTCTTTCGGGTGAAATGATTATTGTACTTGATCCCAGAGCCTGTACTCAAATAATCGTTACGATATAAAATAATATATAATTGAGACATGCACAGTTCACGGTAGGCCCTTTCGTTTTATATGTCACATGGCGCAGTTTGCATTTTTTTTTTCTAATTTGCCCCCCAAAAGTGACCCACATTTAATCGGTCCAGTAGATTCGGAGCAAATTAGCTGTGACAGACAGACATGCACACAAGCGATCCTTTATGGGTTCAGATTTTTTTTTTTTGAGGTACGGAAACTTAAAAAAAAAAGGAAAAACAAATAAAACGAAAAAAAGAACTGCTACTTATAGAGAATTCGAAATTGGCGAAGAAGAAAATTATAAAAGAAAACATACTCCAGAATTTAATCCCGCACCTCATACATTATAAATGCTCAAGGAATCAATATAAATGTAAGGAATGACGAAACACGAAATGGCCAAGAAACAGTACAGGAGGACCATCGTACTCCTAAAGAAGGTAGAAGGCCAATAGATAGTTATCAATCACGAAGCTGCAGATAAAGAAGTTAAACATAAATGCTACATACAGTATTTTTAATTCACGAAGCGACGCGCGCTTTAATTGTAGTCACTAAGTGTACAAACGCGCCTGTATGAATGAGTTCGTCAAGACGAGTAGCGTCAGCACATTATACACATAATACTTCCAACTTCGCCAATGTCTCGGACAGTACCGAGATCTGCGCTTACACGCACATTCACAGCGTGTTTGTACACTTGGTAACCACAAGTAAAGCACGCGTCGCTTCGTGATATAAAAATACTGTAACTAAGCGTCAGATAAAGATTGTTATTGGACTTTAACACGTTCAGTGCCGGGAGCACTGGAGGTTTCACTCATGTCACATATGGGATGCCGGGAGCCCTCGCGGAGGTATCCGTTTTTTTAGCGAATACAGCATTATAAATAAACTGTGAAAATAAGATCAGTTGTATATTTTAGCAAGATTTAATAGTATACTCGTTGGTTTTCAAATACAAGCATTTTTAATTTTAGGTATTTATATTTTTATTCATATTTTTTTTTTTTCATTTTAACTTGCTATGTGTATGGCAGCATGGCGTATGAGCACTACCAAAAGTGGGTGGAGTCGAAAGTGTTAAAAAACGTCTAAATGTTAAAATGTTGTAATTGTACATAGAATGTCTAAATGCTGAAGATTGTTATTGGACTTTATAATTAATTAACGCTAAAATCTTAACATACAACATAATTTACATAATAAAAAGGAAGAAATGCGATATACTATTTATATGTAGCGCCTCCAGACAGTCCGCTATATACCCTGTAGCGACTAGATCAGCTATACTCAACCTGAGGCCCGCCGGGCCTTTGTTATTGGCCCTTCTGAAGTTACAAATTTATTGTAAACCATTTTAAATTTCATCAAACATCTTTGTTAAAACTTATTTTTTCATTTTTCATTAATAACGTAACTACATCGTTAACTTGGAATTGCGTTTTAATTAAGACCTAAATAATTTTTGCCTCGACTGAAAAGTGTTTGTGGCCCCTGTAAAAAAAAGTTGGGTATGGCTGGACTAGACGTTCCCTTTGAATAGTTGTGTACTTACTGATAATTTGGTGGTTTTACTCTAAACCCAAATCCCCTAACTAGTGATTCTTAGTGAACACCACACATGTGATAACAAACATAGGTCTTTTAAAACCCCAAAACAATATTTATTTCCCCTATCTCTTACGTTCCAGACGGGTCTGGAGAAGGGTCCTGAGTGCAATGTTCTCAGTCCGATACAGACGATGGACCGGGCGTGGGACACCGTCTTCGTTGGCACCAGGACTGGTTTCGTACTGCAGTTTGAATGCAAGGTAAGCATAGAAAAATAACCCTAAAATATAAAGTTCGATTCCTGGGTCGGGCAGTGTTATAGGGTTTTTCTATCTGGAATTTCTCAATAGCAGCCCGGAATCTGGATTTGATGCCCGGTTGATGGCAATAGGTTCGCCAACGGGCTTAAACATAACTGGCGAAATGTGGGTCTATTATTGGTACACCTCTGCATCGAGGCATGATGTTATGTTATTGTTTCATTATTAATAATTATGTCTGTGAGAAAAGTACAAAGTTTCGTGAGATTTTAGTTTAAACGGTTATGTAATTTATTATACTTTTACCATGAACCTAAAAAAAAAGTCTGACGTAACTCCCGCTAAGATAAAACTGTGTCCCGTAATGGCGGCGACAGTCTTAGGTGTGAATTTAGGGTTGTCATGATAGCCAAAATTACCCACATATTGTTTTATTTTACAAAAATATCGTGTCGTTTTCGTAATTTCAAAATAAATACCATGTTACTAACATGTTCGCTTAGATTGTTAATTTACCTTTTGAGATACTGCATATATGCAGTACCTCAAAAGGTAAATTAACTCCGGCGTGTTGTTACATATATGTGACAAGACGCCGCCGCGCCGCACAGTGGGCCCATACTGAAAATTAGTGGACTTAGGCAACAAAGTTCCTATATCGATGCGATTTTTTTTTATATGACGTGTTATATTATTCCTGACAACTTTTATTCTTATAAAATTTCTTCTAAAGTTGGTAGTTTGTCTTGAAAAAAATTAATTAGATTTTTTTGTATGGAGCGAATCACGTTTAATTTTTTTTCTTCAATTGTACTAATATGTTGAGTGTGTGGCGTGAGTATATGATAGCTAGGGTCATTCTCTATCCACGAAAAAAAAATCAGCGCCGGCCATCTGCGGCAGCGCGAGTAATCATTCGGTAAAAAAATAATAATTTGGAAGATTTTTTTTGTCATTTAAAATAAATTCAAAGCATATTTTTTGTCTCATTTGGCTGTTTTCACCTTCTTTTTAGTTAAATAAATAGTTTTAATAGCGCATACGTACTTAGAACTAGTAATTCTGGTAGAGATTTAGTTATTATTGCATGTTATCGGTACAAATGAGTCATCAATCACAATGCAGGTGCTCTGCATTGTGATTGATGACTCATTTGTTTGTGCGCGCATAACTAATGAGTCATCGAAAAATGCTCGTCTCTGATTGGCTGTGTTATTTTTTAACTGCACGTTATCTATTGTTGAATAAATATATCGCAATGTTTCAGGTTATACTAATTTTGTTAATGATAGGTGAAATAATTTAAATTTGTACGGGCAAGTCGTTGATAATTATCTACATAATCAACTGTATGTATATTATTATAGTATAAGTTATCGTACGTATGATCAATATGAAACTGTGAAGTAATTGTAGCCCTAAAAAGGGCTGTTTGTCATATTCCTAACCCTGATGGGCTTTTGTGGGAATAATTTAGAGCCGGATCACATTATTTCTTGTTCCAGAAGTGCTAGTGGGTCCGGCAAATTTTCGGACTCTGCTATGAGGCATTCTTCTTCCTCCATAATTTCACTGTCACAGGGAGGCTCAGTAGTCTGTAACAACTGAGTTGCTTCAGGCAACAACTCATTATGAACCTGTTTCATTATTTTAGGCCTTATGTAGGATATGTGGGGATCAGAGCTTATTAGAAGTCCATGGAGGATGTCTTCGTTTGTTGCTATTCTCCCCGTTTTCCGAGTGTGCCTCTCCCTGACGTTTCTGAAGTCCTTATTACGGGCTTCCGAAGCATCTTCAGATAAGGTACCTAAAACGAATAAGTACATACATTTTAATTTCAAAACGCAATCGAGTCAAATAATACATCAAACTATATTTATTTTTTACTTACCGATTGGCAAAACACCAAAGTGAATAGTGTTGCACGTACACATCAGCTGTTTCTCTACAGTATCTTCTAAATTTTTCACAGTCAATGTTTTTGCCTGATGATATGGCTTGTAGAATAACGGAAAATCTGAAAATCAGATTTTCGTCAATTCCCGTTATTCTGGAAGATCTTTTGTAATCTTGGAAAAAGCGCCTCGCTGTATTCCCGTCGTTTGTAGTTCCAAAACCCTAAAATGGGAAAACAATACTGTAATATACAATACATAGAGATATAATTCACAAACAACATAAAGAGAGCGAAAATTAAATACATACCTGTTTGACTATATCAATCAGCATTCCAGTTTGCTCACGAAGCTCTTGCTGTGTGGTATTTTTTTTAGCTTGTTTCAAAGCCTTATGTTCGCCGCGAGCAGTCCATCGTTGAAAATCCAGATTATAAGATATATGGAGAAGACATTCCATACACCGAATCTTCATATGCAGTGAAGAAATTCCTTGTTTGTAAATTTCTTCACGAAGTGGTTTAGAAGTCAAAGCGTCTAAATTATTCATCTCACTCGGTTTTGACAAGCAAATGGGACACGTTGCATATGATGGTACTCCAGCAATAATATTGGCCACTTTTCCATCAATCATGGTCATATGCAATTCATGTGATACAATAATATTTCCACACTGTGTAGATATTCGTTCATCAATTTGTTTTTTCATCTCAGACTCTTCAGACTTTATAAAGTCAGCTGTCTCCGAAGTGAAAGTGAACTTCACTGGTCGACAGTACAGAGTTGAGCAAGGTGTGGGGTTCTCCCAAACTAGATTTTCATTCCCAGATGATGGCCTAGTAGACACTAGCCGAAGAGGGACGATGCTTATCATGACTACTGATGAATCATCGAACTCTGTAGCTGTGTTTGACGTTTTCTGTTTATAGTTACTCTGCGACGAAGAACCATCAAGTCCCCATTTCCAGGTCAACTTGAGTTCTTCATTTTGAGACCTATCAACAGTATTTATATCAAGTAATATCCTCTCCACAGTGTGGTCCAATAGCGCTTGCAATTTAATGTGAGCTCCGTTTTCGGTAATCTCCATACTCTCGTGTGGTGGGTAACATCTTTTCTTGGCATTTACAAGCTTTGGATAAGATGGAAAGGCAGCACAGTTTTCTTCTTTCAGAAATTGTCGAAGAGCTAAGTACTTCCATTTCGAGAGCGCAACTGATGTATAAAGAGCTAAACACTTATCTTCAGAGACAGTACTTAAGCTCTGCTTTTTGAATAGTCTCTCTTCTACTTCGGATAGCGCATCTGGATTATCTATCATTAACAAAATTAGTATAACCTGAAACATTACGATATATTTATTCAACAATAGATAACGTGCAGTTAAAAAATAACACAGCCAATCAGAGACGAGCATTTTTCGATGACTCATTAGTTATGCGCGCACAAACAAATGAGTCATCAATCACAATGCAGAGCACCTGCATTGTGATTGATGACTCATTTGTACCGATAACATGCAATAATAACTAAATCTCTACCAGAATTACTAGTTCTAAGTACGTATGCGTTATTAAAACTATTTATTTAACTAAAAAGAAGGTGAAAACAGCCAAATGAGACAAAAAATATGCTTTGAATTTATTTTAAATGACAAAAAAATTCTTCCAAATTATTTTTTTTTTACCGAATGATTACTCGCGCTGCCGCAGATGGCCGGCGCTGATTTTTTTTTCACGGATAGAGAATGACCCTAGCTATCATATACTCACGCCACACACTCAACATATTAGTACAATTGAAGAAAAAAAATTAAACGTGATTCGCTCCATACAAAAAACGCTAATTAATTTTTTTCAAGACAAACTATCAACTTTAGAAGAAATTTTATAAGAATAAAAGTTGTCAGGAATAATATAACACGTCATATAAAAAAAAATCGCATCGATATAGGAACTTTGTTGCCTAAGTCCACTAATTTTCAGTATGGGCCCACTGTGCGCCGCGGCGCCGGAGTTCTCCTTTAGTTGTATAAAAGTCATTCGTTTCAAAATGTAAACTGCAAATGACACTGTATTTGTTTGGAATCCAATCATTTTGACAGTTACAATTTCGATTTTTTTCAATCCAATCATTTCGCCAAACT
The DNA here is from genome assembly GCA_963921375.1 of Tiliacea citrago. Classification (NCBI taxonomy): domain Eukaryota; kingdom Metazoa; phylum Arthropoda; class Insecta; order Lepidoptera; family Noctuidae; genus Tiliacea; species Tiliacea citrago. Next base: position 18,642,472 of record OY992798.1, read on the forward strand.
TCATTTACTTTAGGAAATCTAGTAGAAAGAATATAAAACAACTAGTAATAATTAACCTAAATAAATTGAATTGATTAAAAAATATATTAATTTCCCATATATTTAGGGTAATTTGCACACGTGAATATTGGCAACACTGGCCTTTTCGATGAATTATTTTGTTCTGGTGGATAAATATTGATTTTTTATCTATAAGATCGGGAACTAAGTTGTTGAATTATTCATTTAACTATGAAACGTGATTCCTGTATTTTTTTTCTTCCGATCGCTACGGTTTTTGCAACATTTCACCACACAAGACATGCTGTATTTCAATACTTTTTTGCCGCGTAAACGTGTCGACTGTGTTGACGTTTGCACGGGTAATGGGTGAGTATGCTGTGAACGTGTGCGTGGGGGCCTGTACGTATAGCGAGCTGGCTGACTCTTGAGTGACACAGTTTTCTGTTAGCGAGAATCCGTCGCGAGTTTTTTATACGTCCATGACTTTTACTAAAAAACTTTTTGAAAACCGAATTTCGAAAAAAAACAATAACTTTTTCTAATTTCAATTAATTTCGGCGGAAAACAACCATTTTCGGTTGGACTCTAGTTCCAGGCTACATGACAAGTATGAAATAATGTAATAATAAGCAGTATTCAAAACGGAATTCTGTTAATTGTAACAAGTGTCAAGTTTCATAATCATTCTGCTGGGTCATAATATTATTATTACTGACAAAATAATTACATAGTGCATTGATCAAATTTCAAATGCTGTTTGTGTCACCAAGTGGAGTTTTTACAATACTAGTGATTAACGCGGAGTCAGTTACACAAAATAATAGATTTTCTTAAGGGGGTTGCGCTAAGGTAGCCCGCGAAATTCAAATTTTCTTACGTTTTTTGCAGTTTGCAGGTCAGTAACAGGTTGTATACTGATCTAAATATGATTCGCGGACGTAACAAATATGGATTTACAGAATTATAATAATTAGAATCGGCAATACTACTAACTCCATAAAATCCTATTGAATGACTATTTCTGAAATAATCATTCAGTAGGATTTTATGAACTTAGAGAGTTGTAATGCTGATTCTAATGATTATAACTCTGTAAAGCCATATTTGTTACGGCCGCGAATCATATTTAGATCAACATACAACCTGTTACTGACCTGCAAACTGCAAAAAATGTAAGAAAATTTGAATTTCGCGGGCTACCTTAGCGCAACCCCCTTAAAAGATCTCTCACTTTTTTATGAGCTTTTTGTTTTAACGTTAATAAGAATAATTATAACCTTTAATAGGTGTAACTATGTTGCCAGGTCCAGTTTTCGGTGATTCTGGTAGCCGGATCTCTTCCGGGGATTCTTAGCACACCTTGCCTCACCGTTGCCTTGACCGCTACCGTAGCCAAGGGTAGGCGGGCCGCCGGGTACTAGGGGCCGTTTTTTCTTAGTGCTTGTCATTTAGGGGGGGGGGGGTTACCATAATCGCCACGCTTGGCAGGCGGTTTGGCGATCGCAGTATGGTGTTCAAATGCATTGAGAACGCTGCTGCCCATTCTCTAGTAAGTCCCTTAGTTAGTCGCCTTTTACGACACCCACTGGAAGAAATAGGATGGTGCTATTCTTTACGGCCGACACCGCACGGAGCCTTCTGGTACTTAAATATAACTGGCGAAACGTGGGTGTACAATAAGTACGTACACCTCTGCCTAACCCTTCGGGGAATACAGGCGTGTTGTTATGTTGTGTTATGTCAAAATAAAACCTATTGAATCTGTTCATCATCCATTACAGAACAACATGCTGATACCAGTGAGCACGGTGAAATTCTCCGAGCAATCAATCCTAGCTCTCCGTGCTATGAAGGAGGGTCCTCGCAAAGTGCTGCTAGTTGCCGCCCGTTCAGAGAACGTGACGATAAAGGACGCACAAACTGGTCTGTTGCTCCGAACGCTCGCTGGGCCTAAGATGACAGTGTATACGCTCCTTTTTGAAGATGGCAAGGTGTTCTGTGGAACTAGCAGCCATCAGATACATGTTTTTGAATATGCTGTAAGTATAAAAGATAAAATTTTTCAGAAAAAGTTGACGCCGTAAACTATAGCTATTAAAAGATAATACATAAAAACTTCGTTTACCTATGATGGTGTCTTCTCTCTAAAAATAAGGATGAAGATAATGAAGTATTTGTGGATTCTAAATATATATTTTGCACTTAAATGCGGAATACATGTGTGTATGGAAAAGTATTATCTTGTTACCCTCTTGTCCACATACTCAACATGTACTTCCGCACTCCTCAAGTATCTATGTTGTGATAGTCCTGTACCCTAATTGCGTAACACAGTTTGAATCGGAATCGGAATGATTTTGAAGTATATTGCTAATCCATTGCTTCATAATGACAAATAAATGCATTGATAGTTATAATTATAACTATCAATGCATTTATTTGTCAGAATATTGTACAAAGTTTTTATGTGCATTATTTATTCATCATCATCATTTCTGCCGAAAGACGTCCACTGCTGGACATAGGCCTCCTCCAAAGGGGGGAGTTTGCCATATTTATTATTATTTATTTGCCCATTATTACATTAAAATTAAATTATTAATCATTAGAATTAGAATTACAGATAACAAGACTACTATTACTAGAGGTTAACAAGACTACTATTCTAGTAAACTGCAACATATACAGGGTCAAATTGGAGTTTCGCTAGCTAAATTCGCGTTATTTCGCTAGTTTTTTATCGTGTTTAGATATCGATAAAATAAAAAAGATTTGATGATTTTTTTGGGGTCAACGACCGCTTGTGATGTTACTTGGAAGTATGAGTTGAGAAAATTGATGTTTTTTTTTTGTTGTTTTATCGTGTTTAGTTATCGAAACCCATCTGAGACACAAAAAGAAATTAACTGGTATTTCAAGTGACAGCACTCTCTGCGGTTGATGACCCCAAAATAATCATCAAATTAATTTCTTTTTTGTTTTATTATGTTTAGATATTGATACCCATCATGTCTGCGGAGTTTCTTGCTGATTTTTTTTATTGCGTTTACTAGAAGCTGAATTTTTTTGGAGCTGCACGGCCACGGGACCGTAGACCTACGTATTTGATATTAATTCCAACTGGATACCACAAAGCGTTCCTGAGAAAGTGTCTTGACAGACTGACAGACAGACGGACAACGAAGTGATCCTATTAGGGTTCTGTTTTTTCTTTTGGACGTACCCTAAAAATGGTTAAATTCGGTACAAATATTTCTGTTATTTTTATTTCCAGAGTGGAAGTCACACGGGTTGCCACGAAGGTGGTAAGGGCGCGGTCTGCCTGCGTGCGACGGGCGGGCTTCTGTTCGCGGGCTGTTACGACGGCTGCGTGTACGTGTACCGCGAGGGCGAGACCAGGCCGCTCGCTCAGCTGCGAGGACCCAGCCTTATGCTGCTGTCTCTCGCCGTTGTAGGCAGCAAAGTGAGATACCATCACCTCCTTACATTATAATTCGTTTAAGAGAAAATCACCTTTAACAGTTAAACAGACAATTTTGGCATACAACACAAAATACTGCTTAGTGATTCAGGATATTTTTTTCTAATTAAAATAATCTGATGAGTCGAATTTAATGTAACACTTACATTCACAATCTGAAGGATTTTGAACGAAAATGTAAATCCAACAATTTTTTTTTTTTTCTTGCCTTTGCTGTCCCTAGGCAAAGGCATGCCTCCACTCCTTCCATATTTCGAGAGCCCGCGCGTCCTCCTTCCAATTTGGACAGAGTTCTGCTTCCAGAAAATAATTAATACAATAATATTTAATTTGTTACAGATTATCGCAGGCTATAAAGACAGAAGTTTGTACATATGGAAAATACCATTAAGTATACTACAAGAGATGATTTTATGAATTTCTGCATAGGTGTTGTAGATTAAATCTTACGTTAACCTTTAGTTGAATATATTCCGTGATTTTTTTGGTTAAAGCTAATGTGTAAATAATTAAATAAGTTTTAACTACATCGGGGGTTTAATTTCCTTAAGTCAGAGCAGAAGAATGTTTAAAATAAGTATGCGTCTGATGAACTATCTTCATGTAATTTTTAAACTAACTCACTGTACTATTTAATTATATCTAACACCAAAACGTACTGGAAGATGTTAGTTCCTTAGTCGCCACGTTCTTAGTCTATTTTTTATTTTCCATTTTATTACTACACCTCTAAAAAAATAACTATGCAACCATAACCGTCCGTAAGTATGTAAGTTTTAAGTAATCTGCGTATATCAACGATATTTTTAAGACCAATTTTTCTTTAAGGTGATTGTCCTCTAGGAGAACAAATCTCGATACATAAACGATTTTTGTAGAATAAAAGCAAGTCTATTATGTTTTTATGATTTATTATTTACGCATATCGTCAAAAACTTATACAAAAAAAAACAGTATTTATAAGATATCCAGAGCTGACAAAAAACAAGGCAAAAAAAACGAAAACGCATTTTTGTGAATAAAAATTGAGGCAAAATAGTTAACAGGAAAATTTTGGTTACAAATGTAAAAAATTGGTAAAACCAGTAAATTTTTTCAGAATTAAACATTTCCGTGGACGAAAATGTTTAATTTTCTAACCTACATGTCTCTTCCTCATCTCATCGACAAACACTTAATATTTTTTCTACCAAGTAAAATTGAAATAACATGTTTTCTTTAAAAAAACCTTCACGCGGGGGTGAACTTTTCGCGGTATACATTTTAACATACTCCCTTGTCCATACCCTAGACGTTTAATGGAAAAAATCGCTGTTTTAAATTAAATCAAAGTTAGCCTAAAATTCGGATTAATAATCCATGGTATTACCTACCTACTTCAATTTCACGGGTACCTTAACGGAATTTCAAAATTAACACTCATAGTGTCATTGAAAGACGCGCGAGCCCACGCAAATAGGTCTAGACATGGGCGTACGCAGCTTCTGGCCTAGGGGGGGCAAGTCAGATTTTTTAGAACGGATCGTCTGCGGCTGTTTTGTCATACACACTACACAAATACCTACCTAGTACCTAGTGTATTGTGTAGGGCAAACAGTTTTTTGGCAATTGCATCGTGCATTTTGCCAGTGTCTACTGCGCGGTTTATTTAAAAGTTAGAGCATAGGGTCCTATATAGGCCATAAGTTTACACTTTGATTAGTAATTAGGCGAGTACATACATGTTCTGCGAGATTTCCAGGGAGGGGCAGGTGCCCCCCCCCTGGGTACGCCCATGGATCTAGAAGTTTAGATGGTCTAAGAGCTACATAAACTATATCGTCGATAACGGAGGAGGACCTATGGACCAACGCGGCTGCTAAAACATTCGGTGGCAGTAGGTATATAAGAGGAAGCCTGAAACCACCGGTGACTGAAAACTTATGTGATGCGGAGGAATGAGGAAAAGGTCGTGAGGAGAGTTGTAAGTATGAATGTGGATGGATTTAGAAGTAGGGAAAGACCAAAGAAACTACAGATGGAATATACTGTGTGAAAGATGATATGCCTAGAAAGGGGGTGACTACCATGATGACGACTAATAGAGAAGTATGGAAGAAAAAAACTTATGGCGATAACCACAAATAAATTGGGTTATGGGCATGAGAATGATGAGCGCCGAATCGCTTAGCTGCTATACTGTGTGTAAGGCAAGGTGTTTGCAACGAATTGAATTTACTTTAAAACCATAAAAGAGCTGGATTTAAGACTTACAAGGCTATCGCTCAACGTAACATGGTATTTGTTCATATAATTCTTTGCAAAAAAGCTCCGGTTCGAATCCTGCATATACCTTTAGGTTTTCCTATTTAAGAATTACCTTCTTATATTTTTTCTCGAGTCGACGAAAGTATCTCAATAGTTTATTTTTCACATATCCGTAAAAGATTCGTAAGTACTGATAACAGATTGAAATTTAGTAGATTTTTCGTTTCTGAACGCAATTTAGTTTCTGCCAAGTGGCACTCCTGTTTGAATTTCTGACTTACGTCAGTGGGTGTTTCGGACGGCGGCCATTACTCTACATAAAATAATTAGTTTTTTTGCTGTTTTGTGCTAGAAACAAAGAACTCAACTATTTTCGACATATTCTGTATTATTATAGTTTTGGAAAAAATACATTTATAGTACAAAAATGAATCCAGAATAGTAAGTATTTTTGCTACATGTAACATGGCGATGTAGAAACAAGGATGGTGCAGAAAACCCATCTTTTTTGCATGTTCATTGTCTTTGCGGGGAATTTATACCTTAGAATTCTGTACCTTTAGTTAACGAACAAGTTGTAGTGTCTTTAAAGTAAATTAATTTACTACAAATGTGGTGACTCATTGTGTATTCGTGGTAGGTAGGTATTATCGAAGTATTCGTGAAAACGTAATCGTATGGATCATGAATGGCGCATTAGTGAGCGATGATTGTACCAGTCCTTCACTTCCTGGTTCTTCTGAACTGGATACGTAGCGAACGAGAAGTCTTTGTTAGAGGGAACAAAGCAACACCTCCCTTCGTTTATCATGAACGTCTATTGATGCGCATCGCTCGTATTGTCCTTGATCTGAACTGCTACACTCCACTAAACTACGGAATATGTTCTCTTTCAGCGACTATTTGTTTAAACTACTCCTGATTGGTGACTCTGGTGTTGGAAAGTCATGTCTGCTGCTGAGGTTCGCCGACGACACTTACACAGAGAGCTACATCAGCACTATTGGTGTGGACTTTAAAATTAGGACTGTAGACTTAGATGGCAAGACAATAAAGTTACAAATATGGGACACAGCTGGACAGGAGCGGTTTAGAACAATCACTTCATCATACTACAGAGGAGCGCACGGAATTATCATTGTTTATGATTGCACAGACCAGGTAAGATCCTCAAACTTATTTATTGACCACAAATTTTCCCCAAATAATAAACATCCCCGATTATAGCTATGTATATTCTGTTTGTAGAGGGTATTCAACCTTCTTGTTGATCTTAATATCAAAATGTATAAATCAATGCAGGACAAAGACCAGATAACCTAGACTGTACTGATCAATATTCATTATATTAAAATATAGACTCTTATGATGAAATAAACATGTTGGTGGCAAAAGAAAGTCTGGAAAAAATAAGGTAGCAAAACTAAATTATTTTTTGTTTTGACAACACAAGAAAAATAACTGATGCTGCCTATGTTTTTTTAATTTGTACCGGGAACTAGAAAGTTGGCAAAGTGAACCTAATCTAAAAGAAAATGAGAAAAAAAAACAAGCTCTTTTTTTTCTGTTTGGAATGACATTGTTTTTTTATTTGGATAGCTGTGTCCAAAAGTACATAAGACATTGTAATATTAATTATTCGAAGACATGTGACATCCACCAACCCGCTCTAGGCCTGTGTGGTGGAGTACGGCCTGCTCCCTCACAGAAAGAGGCGGCCTGAGTCTCAACAATGGGAAAATTATAGGCTGATTATGTATTGTAATATTAATTAACAATTTCCTCATGCTAATTTGCCTCAAACAACTGCCTATCAAAGTTTTGATAAGTTATTACTTCCACAAACTATAAATCAGATTGTTCTAAATAACAATTATATTCCGGCTACCGAGAGAAAGTGTTCCTGACACCAGTCAGTTGTACAAGATTAGGAACTAAAGTTTAAATTCAAAAACATATTTGTTTGTATGAGACTGACAGGTGTCAGCAACGCATTCTCTCAGCGGCTAGAATACAGTCATTCTAATTAGTAATTAATACAAGCAATGTATTACATTTCACAATTATAATTAAATTCATAATGCTAGATTTTAATTAGGTAGATTTGTTTATAAAAAAAACCACTACACTTAACTGAAAATTAGTTCATTTCTAGTTGATTTAATTATATTGACCTAGACTTCCCATATAGGAACTAGATATAAAAACAACTGAATAGGCAACCTTCACACAGTTATTACTCCTTCAATTCATTGTTGTGAGAATATCAATAAATTGAAACCTTAAGGCGCTGACTAGAGGCAAATGATCTAAGTAGGCTTGTCTTAAACAAAAAAATTGCCAAATCTATAAAGTTTGTGGTAGTGGAAAAAATATATGTTGTTCTTTAACATATTTCTCAGAAATTGGTTGTTAGCAAAACACGTTTAGAAAAAAAAATCTCAATACAAATTAACGATAAACTAGCCTTTAACTTTGAATTCCAATCCAAAATATCAGTATATAATAGTATATGTCAATGTACGGTTGATATTTAATTAATAACAAGAACGTCTTACTTGAATGCAAAACTTGGTTGTTTTTAGGGTTCCTTACCTAAAGGGTAAAACGGGAACCCTATTACTAAGGCTCCGCCGTCTGTCTGTCCGTCTGTCACCAGGCTGTATCTCATGAACCGTGATAGTTAGACAGTTGAAATTTTCACAGATGATGTATTTCTGTTGCCGTTATAACAAATACTAAACAACAGAATAAAATAAATATTTAAGGGGACTCCCATACAAGAAACGTGATTTATTGCTCGTTTTTGCTGGATATTGATAACGGCAACAGGTAGATGCTTGAAATATTCACAGAATATTTAGTTATATATTCACTTTAAAAATAAACAATTAAATTAAAATAAAACAAATATTTAAGGGGGGCTCCCATACAACAAATGTGATTTTTTTGCCATTTTTATAGATAAAGGTACAGAAGGAACCCTTCGTGCGCGAATCCGACTCGCACTTGTTTATTTTCGATTAGGTACTCAACTCATTTTTGAGTAAATAGATACTTCATTCATATTTTGCAATAAATTACAAGCGTTGTGTCATCGCGCTTCTCTTTCTTTTATATATGCAGTTTGACAGTGACCGCGCTTTAGCTTTTGTTGTCAGCGTCTTTATTCAACATCATCTTCCTGCCCCGTCCCATGTTACTTGGGTTTGGCGCAACTGTCACGCTATCATTTATTTATTTAAACTTCTCACACACAATAATGTACAAAGGCGGACTTAATGCCTTAGGCATTCTCTACCAGTCAACCAAAGGTGGTGAAGAGATAAGATGGCGGGTGCTCTGATTGAGAGAAAATAATAATATTATAAAATATTAAAATATAACATAATTAAATTTAAATAAAAAGTTACATAAATAGGTTATAAACTTAGTTATAATACACATATATTTACTATAATATATCCCTACATTATATATATATATATATACATACAAATTCAATGAAAAGACATTAAATTGAGATGACATGATCATTCACTCCCTTCTCTTCATAACATTCCTCACACAAGCCATCCATCTTCTCTTTGACCTCCGTCTCCCTCTCAATCCATTAACGTTTATATTCATCACTCTTTGAGTCACATACGTTTCCTCCCCCTCCTCACATACCAAACCAAACGATTTCCTTTCAAACTTCCCCTTAATACTCTTTTCTTACTTTATCCATTTTCGTCATCAAATGATAATTTGAATGTTTTCTTTGATAATACGAAACAGTAATACAAGAAGTTTACTTTCAACACTAACTAAACCATGGAAATATATTTATACATATCATTGATTAAATTATCTATACGGTATGTAAATGACCTATAATACCCTGTAGTGGTGACTAATTTGTGCATGTGTTAGTTGTAGTAAGGCCGCGTACATATTACGCGTCAGATGTCTCGCGATTCGTGTCGCGTGGACGACACCACACCGAGTTTGAAATATCTGGCTACCAGTGGCTCAGGGTGAAAGATTTGATTAAAAACCGCCGAGCAGATTTTCTTGAAACATAGCTAAGAACACTCTCGATTAACACGTTTCAACCAAAACAAAAAAAAAATCGGTTCTTCCGTTCAGGAGCTATGCACACAGATACACACTACAAACTTATATCACCCCTCTTTTTCGTCGGCGGTTAAAAATAGAAGTTTAGGCAGAGCGGTACTTTGGGTACACCTCCGCCTAATCCTTCGCTGATTACATCGTGATGTTTTGTTATGTGTTAGAAGGAAATATAAAAAACGGGCCAAGTGCGTGTCGGACCACGCACAATGAAGGGTTTCGTATTTGGGATGAATTTATTCCAAAAACAAACGTAACATTGTAGTTGAAAAACATGCTCTCCCATACATCCATATACGTTACGGTCAATTCTCCAACTGCATATTTAAGTTGGTCGACTATTACTCGTTAACTTGTAAAGTCTACTTAGCTGTGATAGTTTTCCTTTTAATTTCGTTATATACTACTGCCATGATTTTTTTCACATATCCAAAACCAACCATTTAGCTGGCAGGGGGAGGGACACTTGACCCTAACAAAAAATAGTACTTTAAAACTTAATATTACGCAAACGGATCCCTGAATTGAAAAATGATTTTCACACACCCACAATATTTTTGAAGGGCCTATCCAACGATACCCCATACTATGGGATAGACGAGAAAAAAAAAATCACTTTATGTGCAAGGGAGGTATTCTAAAAAATATATTTTTCAAGGTTTTCTTTTACGACAATGTCGGCGTGATTAATATTTATACCCATGCCAAATTACAGCTTTTTAGTACTAAGAGTCTCTGAGCTAAGCTGTGTACAGACGGACAGACACACGAACATGGCGAAACTATAAGGGTTCCTTGTTGACTACGGAACCCTAAAAAGGATAAATTCTACGGCAAGAGGTTCAACGACGTCCCACCCAATGTTGCAGGGGACTTATCGTAACTTGGCGGAACAACAGTCGCGACTTCGCAAAACATCTGTCGTCTAATGAATACAAGGCTTTATTTTTACCATAAGTTTTGCATTAAGGCTCGTACAGACTGGCGCGACAAGATTTGCGCTGCCTGTCGCGCCCGCGATATCGCTCTAGTGTGTACAAGCCTTTAGTTAGGAACATTATCAAAACGTAAAAAAGCAATGTATCACGTATTTTTTATTCCACGGAGAGTAAAATGTAATCAAAAGAAACAGGAGATGTTAAGTTTTCTATTTCTTGTTATTGCTTGCATTCAAAAGCAAGTAATTTATTCGGAGGCTGAGAATCAGCACTTTTTAGGGTTTCGTAGCCAACAAGGAACCCTTATAGTTTCGCCATGTCCGTCTGTCTGTCTGTACGCGGCTTAGCTCAGAGACTCTCAGTACTAGAAAGTTGTAATTAAATGGCATGAGTTCATATCAATCACGCCAACAAAGTGATAAAATAAAATCTTGTTTTTTTTTTTGTTTTGCGTAATAATAAGCTTTAAAATGCAAATTTTTGTTAGTCTAGCGTCCCCCTGCCAGCTTAATAGTTGTTTTTGAATATGTGAAAAAAATCATGGCAGTAGTTTATATAACGAAGTTAAAAGGAAAACTATCACAGCTAAGTAGGCTTTACAAGTTAACGAATAATAGTCGACCAACTTACATGTGCAGTTGGAATGTGTGGGAAAACATGTTTTTCAACTATAATGTTAAGTTTGTTTTGGGATAAATTCATCCCAAATATTGTGCGTGGACTTGGCGGGCTTTTTTTAACGTCAAAATTACATAAGACAGTTCCTCAAAACGCCCGCCCTTCACCACTTCCTAGTGCTTTATCTGGGGAGAAGTGGCGCAACAAACCCCTCCAGAATTAGTGTGTTAGGATATTTTGTTTAGTATGATGTGATTACAGAAGTTATTAATGTAATAAAACCTTTATCATGTTAAATGAGATAAGGTGTAGGAAAGTATGTTTTAAATGAATTTGAACATATTATATCAACATCCATTTTGTAATCAGCAGGCATAGCATGATGCTTTATATTTCTACTACTGTAGAATAGAAATCGCTTGTCCACCCTTCTCGGTAGAAAACTGTCAACTGTCTACACGGAAAAAAAACCGGCCAAGTGCGAGTCGGACTCGCGCACGAAGGGTTCCGTACCTTGATCTATAAAAATGGCAGAAAAAACACGTTTGTTGTATGGGAGGCCCCCCTTAAATATTTATTTTATTTTAATTATTTATTTTTAAAGTGAATATATAACTAAATATTCTGTGAATGTTTCAAGAGTCTACCTGTTGCCGTTATCAATATAGAGCAAAAAAATCACGTTTGTTGTAGGGGAGCCCCCTTAAATATTTACTTTATTCTGTTTTTTTTTGTATTTGTTGTTATAGCGGCAACAGAAATACATCATCTGTGAAAATTTCAACTGTCTAACTATCACAGTTCTTGCGATACAGCCTGGTGACATACGGACAGACAGACAGACGGCGGCGGCGGAACCTTAGTAATGGGGTTCCCGTTTTACACTTTGGGTACGGAACCCTAAAAATGTTGTCTACTCTTCCGTCGACAAAACGCTCCTCTACGATTCTCGTGCTAAGCCTGCTGATAGGTTTGTGTAGGAATTAGAAAAAATAAAAATATGCATCATGTCTCTACTTTTCAAATCCGTTTCTACGATAGCTCAACGGCTAGGGTGTCGTACTTGCATACGTGTGGTCTACGAGTTCGAACTCTGCCTGTTACACTTTTGAACATATACGAATACCTACTTGTAATGTACAACGTACAAAACTAGGGATGGGCCGAAATTCGGTTCACATTCGGTTCAACCGAATTTCGGCAGCTTGAACCGAACTTCGGCATTCGGCCGAAATTCGGTTCAGATGCCGAACATTCGGCACAAGAAAAATAATACAAACTTGTCAAAATCAACAATTATGAAATCATCATTGATTTCATAATTGTTGATTTTGACAAGTTTGGTAATCTACTAATGAAAATCTACTATAATGGCGTCATTATGACTTTCCAATGGTCGGCCACTGACACTACATTGAAAGAAATTGCATAGGTATATTAGTAATCTCGTACATAATGACAAATGAATGACAATTCTACTAATGGGTTTTATAATAATGGCAATACGACAATGCCATTATAATAACACAATTATATTACGAGAACATTGACCGACCAATGATCGACCATTATGAATTTACCAGATTACGAACTTTTAGCAAAATGACAATGGCATGACAATGGGATCGTGTTGGAATGACTGAGTTTATAAAAATAGCAGACTTGGGCCCCAGAAGTAGTGGATGAACTGCAATAGGTCAATAATGAGTTTACAATTTGATCTATTTCAAAATCAAGTCATTTATTCAACCTATTCTGAGAATCAGCACTTTTCGAACTGGACTGTCTGTCCCGAAACAATAAGAACTGAAAGAAAACTCCAACTCCCTAAAACACATGTAAAATACAACTAACCTAACCTAACCTAACCTAAATATTTTTTAGAATAAGTTAGACTATAAGATAAACTGTGAGTCCTCGTCTCCACCTACCATCTTTCTTTTGCTATGGCCGACGGGTCCGCGATTGTTCTCTAACCTAATGTTTACCACCTAAGCATATACATTGTGGAATGCAATAAAGATTTGAGTATTGTATGTCAATTACAGGACTGCTTCTTTAGCAGCGTAAATAGCAAGTCAGATGAAATCATCACAAAATATGGTCACTATCATGGCAAATAACAGGTACTTAAATTATTACTCTGTAAGTATCCCCACGGCCCGTCAGTCTTTTGTTTATTTTATTTGGTATTTTATTTTAGTTTTGGTGGTAAGTAAAAAAACCCTAAGTGGGCGAGTTCAACTCGCACTTGACCGAGTTTTAAATTTAATGGCGCGTGCTTCGCCTTCTGGGGTATCTATCCATCAAATCATGTTAAAATTAAGCTAAACTAAGCTCATTAGGCCGTTGAATCATCAGCATACTTCGTCATTGTTTACGAATTACAAGAGAGTAGGTATTCGGCAGTTTGGACAGCAGCCAACTCTGTGCTCCATAACTCATTTGCAAAAACTTAACTATATTGGCCGTAAAACGGTTTGAACTGTTTATAAATAAACATTACTGAGATGTTAAAGAATTTGTGGACTTATGGGCTCAAAGGTAGAAAATATAATATTTATAGTCTTGATTTAAATATTTAGGGCACTCCCCTGAGGTATCCAGGACAAATTGTATGCGGAAGGCGAAGGACCAGGATTTGTGACACAGCTTGGTAGATGCAAGAGACTGATGAGTTTTTTGATTGATTGACAGCAGCAGTAAAGTTACCACTAGATGTAGAAGAAACCAAAACTCCGATTTCGTCAGAGCTAGACAGATATCTCAATGAAGTTCTGCTACCCAAAGACCTATGTCCATATGGCTGGTGGGCTAAGAATAAAGACAAGTTCCCTAACATGAGTTATTTGGCTCGAATATATTTATCGTCTCCTGGAAGCTCTGTATATTCTGAGCTACTTTTTTCGGAGGCAGGAAACGTATACGAAAAAAAAACGTAACTAACTTCTGCCAGATAAGGCAGTCTTTGGTGTTTTTGCACCATAACCTGCCTCTAGTAAATTTTAAATATGAGTGAGTAGTTAGTGCTATTTTTATAAACTCAGTCATTCCAACACGATCCCATTGTCATGCCATTGTCATTTTGCTAAAAGTTCGTAATCTGGTAAATTCATAATGGTCGATCATTGGTCGGTCAATGTTCTCGTAATATAATTGTGTTATTATAATGGCATTGTCGTATTGCCATTATTATAAAACCCATTAGTAGAATTGTCATTCATTTGTCATTATGTACGAGATTACTAATATACCTATGCAATTTCTTTAAATGTAGTGTCAGTGGCCGACCATTGGAAGGTCATAATGACGCCATTATAGTAGATTACCAAACTTGTCAAAATCAACAATTATGAAATCATCATTGATTTCATAATTGTTGATTTTGACAAGTTCATTCTGACACTTTTGTAATAGCAGACTTGAGGCCCTGTTCTAGATCATTATCTGTTCTAAATTTCGTCGTCGGACTCATTTTGAAGGCATGATACGGTTACTGATGAGTGTTCATTAATTTTTAGCTAATTAGCCGTTTATTTATATTCTATCTGGGTTTTCTGGTTTGGATATAGAAATAATCCAAAGAGTAATCGCCTCGAGTGAATATCCGCATGCGCGTTTGTCGAGCTAGAGTCTATACCTCAAATTGCTTAGCATGATCCCTCCGTTATATCGAAAATACTGCAGCATTAATTTTGAAATAAATATATGGTAAAGTTGAGGATTATAATTATGCTAAATACGTACTACGTTTGACAAAAACACGATTCCATAAAATTTTGTCGACAGAAAAAAATATAAAGTTTCCTCCAAACCGAACAATAAACCGATAGTATTAATAAAATACTTCAAAGTAGATCAAGAAATTTTGCATAATAACTGAACTAAATATAAAGTAGATAAGTAGGTATTTTTTTGTTATGTACCATTATTTTTACCGTAAAAAGAAATTACCTAAACTATCGGCGCCTTGGAGCCTTCTCCCTCCCGTCCTGTCTCGCTTGCTCGCGTCACTGCGAGCAGTAGTTTGCGAGCGTGTTAAAGAGTGAGATGGCACTG
This sequence comes from Tiliacea citrago, assembly GCA_963921375.1. Lineage (NCBI taxonomy): Eukaryota > Metazoa > Arthropoda > Insecta > Lepidoptera > Noctuidae > Tiliacea > Tiliacea citrago. The sequence continues at coordinate 18,657,934 of OY992798.1, forward strand.
AGGGATTAATGGACTCTTTAAAGTCCTAGGTTCCATTCTCAAGGAGTGAGTGATTACTTAGATTACAAAAAAACGGTTAAGACTGTAGTTAGAAATAGTTTGTACGAGGGCTGCACTAAAAGTATCGGGAATGGAATATTTCCACTGTTCCTGTCATATTAAAATCTTTTTAATTGAAAACTCCTTGGTTTTAAAAATCGAATACCATTTATTTATTTAAAAAAGATTCTCGGTCTTGTCACAAGGTTTTGTCAAACTTGTTTAGTCGTTGAGAAAATTGAATTGACTCGAGAAAATTCAAGAGCGATGATTTATTATGACTTTCGAACTGGTTTAACACAAAAACAGTGTGTTGACCGGATGATTTCTGCATTTGGTGATGAAGCCCCATCCAAAACCACAATTTATCGCTGGTTTGCTGAATTTCAACGTGGACGTGTCAAGCTCAGTGATGATCCCCGTCAAGGTCGTCCAAAAACTGCAGTCACCCAAGAAAACGTTGATGCTGTGCGTAAGCTGATTGAGGAAGATCGACATGTGACATACCTCGAAATTCAGGCAACTTTAGACATTGGCATGAGTCAAATACAAATAATCTTGCATGAACAATTAGGCGTAAAAAAGTTGTTTTCCCGATGGATACCGCATTCGCTCTGTGAAGAGCAAAAAGCGGCTCGCGTTACTTGGTGCGTCAGAACTCTCGAAAGATTCCACGCAGGATCCTCAAATGCTGTATACAACATTGTATCAGGTGACGAATCCTGGATATACGCGTACGAGCCCGAAACAAAAAACCAGTCACGAGTGTGGGTGTTCGAAAATGAGTTAAAGCCAACAAAAATTGTTCGTTCACGGAGTGTTGCAAAAAAAATGGTGGCCACGTTTGTCTCCAAAACCGGCCATGTTACGACTATTCCTCTTGAGGGACAAAGAACGGTTAATGCAGAATGGTATGCTAGCATTTGTTTGCCACAGGTCGTTTCTGAACTCCGTAAAGAGAACTGCAACCGCCGCATCATCCTCCATCACGACAATGCGAGTTCTCACACCGCGCACAGAACAAAAGAGTTTTTAGAGCAAGAAAACATAGAATTATTAGACCATCCGCCGTACAGCCCCGACCTAAGCCCTAGTGATTTCTATACTTTCCCTAAAATAAAGAATAAATTGCGTGGACAGAGATTTTCATCACCTGAAGAAGCTGTGGACGCCTACAAAACGGCCATTTTGGAGACCCCAACTTCCGAATGTAATGGTTGCTTCAATGATTGGTTCCATCGTATGGAAAAATGTGTCAAATTTCGCGGAGAATACTTCGAAAAGCAATAAATACATTTTTAAATAGTAATGTTGTGTCACTTCCTTGATTCCCGAAATTTTCAGTGCCGCCCTCGTATGTAGGGAATAATCATCGGAACAACTAGGTAATGCGATTCTGAAAATTCTTTCACTAGTAGAAAGCTACGCTATTGCCGAGTGCCTTAGGATATTCTTTATGTTAAAAAACGCGGACGCGAGCAGAAGCTAGTACAGAATAAATAAATAAAATATCCAACAGGTAAATAATTAATTGGCTTGAACAGTTTACTTACAAGATCAAATACACTTTCACTCTATATAAAGTTAGCGAATGGCTTTTGTCTATAATATGATCGTTGACGAAAAGCGAAAGTACACGTATTAAGGCTCGTACATACTGGTGCGACACTTTCCATTAAGTTTTCATAGAAATAAGAGGAGACAGGTAGAATACCTTCCACCTATGTCCCCAAAACTTGATCAGTAAAGGAAAACATCGCGAGGAAACCTGGTCTTATAGTTGACTATCTGCGCCCCGCCAATTCACCCGCGTAAGTCTCGATCCCGTGGTAATATCGGGATAAAAAGATCGATCGATAATCGATCGTTCCTCCAACGTAACTTCCAAAGTAAAGCTAAATCGTTTCCGTTGAAATGATTAGCGCGATACGAAATGTGTCTAACGTAACGTTTTTGGTTGTGGTTTAGTTTTGGAATTAACGTCCAAAATTAGCGCGATCGGCCCCCAGTACTATTTAACTGCTGCGGTTTCGTTATGATGGTTTCGCGGCGGAGGTGTGCTACTGGCGTTAAATCTTTGACAGAAGCCCAAAATTCTGACAGCCAGTCTTACCGAAGGGTATCGTGTTACCCAGTAACTGGGTTGTGGTGGTCAGATAGACAGTCGCTCCATATAAAATACTGGTATTCAGCTGCATCCGGTTAGACTGGAAGCCGACCCCGATATAATTGGGAAAAGGCTAGGAACTATGAATACACTAATCAACATAGTACTTTCAAAGATAAGGTAAGCTGTAGTCAATAAACTGAACACTGATGCAGACACATTTATGATAAACTAGCTGCGCCCCGCGGTTTCACCCGCGTAAGTCTCGATTCCGTGGGAATATCGGGATAAAAAGTAGCCTATGTCTTAATCCAGGGTGTCAGCTACCTCCATACAAAATTTTATCAAAATTGGTCCAGCCGTTAGAGAGTGAAGAAGTAACAAACATACACACTCCAAACTTTCGCCCCTTTCGCCTATAATATTGGTATGATGTGATTATTATCTCAGAGTATGCCTCTAATGTAGTTAACAAAGTTTCAAAAAGGTATATCAACGTTGGTAAACTTGCAAAGGAGACGTTCACGAAATGTATGGGGCTTGGTACTAAAATAATTGAAAATTTAAACAGCCTTCTGACCTATATAGGCTGAAAGAGGGTAATTATTCTGACGTCTTTGGGCATTTAATTTTTTTTTACAGCCGCCCGTTTTTTTTAAAACAAGTGTTGAAAAATAAAATGTTCTACAAGCATTATTTATATTTTAGGGATGGCAGCCCTGTGGCAAATGACGTGACAAAGACAACGTCAGTCAGCAGGTCTCGGCTTGACATTTACAGCGGATATTTAGTCCGAGTTTACGGCTTTGACTTTTTTCGATACGTTTTGTTATTGCATTGTCATGATAATCAATATTTTTTGTCTTAATTTCATGGAGCTGCAGCTAAAATTATAATAAAATCTCAAAGTATTTAATAGAAACGGAAACATTAGCCACATAAAATAATTATATTGCATAGAAATGAATAAATAAAGACTATGTGCATTTTGTTTGTATTGAAACATTTTTCACTTTTTCACAAAAACGGGCGCCTGAAAAAATCAGATTTAACTATAATCGAGTAGCATAATAAATAAGCTTTCTAATAAGGTACATCACATTAGCGTTTAAAAATCGCCGGAATATTATACCAATTTTTACCTCTCCTTTTTATTCGCGTACGAGGACACAGGTAGAATACCTTCCACCTATGTCCCCAAAACTTGATCGCTAAGGAAAACATCGGGAGGAAACCATGCGGGCTAATTGCGTACCACACTATCAGTAGGAATCTGTTTCAATTTGACAGTTCTACAACATTCATTGCGTTATTTACGTTGTTGAGCAGACTAATTTTTCTAACATGTGAAGCAATGGATTAGCAATATACTTCAAAATCATTCCGATTCTGATTCAAACTGTGTTACGCAATTAGGGTACAGGTCTTATAGTTGATGTAAGATTGAAATCGCCAACATGTCTTGAACAAGAGTGGTGATCAATGCTCATGCCTTCTCTGCAGCATGAGAAGAGGTAGTTTTGCCCTACAGTGGGACACTATTAGGCTGGTAGTGATCGCAATATACACTTGTCATTTTATGTGTGTAACGCAATTATCCTACATAATGTAATAGGATCATTTATAATCTAAAACATGTGCGGTTGACGACCTGCTTAATATGCATACTTTAAATTATTTCTTGGAACGGAGTAAACACTTGTCTGGACTGAAATTTATATTGTTTTTTCTGAGGTTGAAATACTTTTTTCTTTTATCTTACGATCTTAAATGTGTCTCATACTTACGCATTTAATAGCAGTTATGGCCTAACTTGAAGATTATTTAGCATAAATTAACAAATTATTTTGTTTATATGTTTATTTTTGACGAACTTGTCTCTCGCCTTGACCTCTGCAACAGATTATAAATTAACTCATAGGTGTTGCGCATTTTCTAATAACGTAAAGATGAACCCGTAGAACGATACGACGCGACGCCGACGTGAAGGTGCGAAGCGATTCTAGTAAAACGATTCGCATGAAGTTTTCATAGAAATTGTTCTACTCTAGAGTCGTGTCGCGCCTGTCTGCGGCAGCCGTAATTTGAAATTATACGTTTATGGATAAGATAAAATCGTCAATAAATAAACTGATAAAAAAGTGTTGAGCCACTCAACCACTTGTGAACATAAGTTTTAAATAAGCTCGCTTGAAAGGTTAAAGACCTGTAATTACCTTACACTTTCTTTTGCTCTCGTTCAACGTGATTTCTAATTAAACTAAACATTATTTTATTTAAATATGAGATTCAAAGTACATACTTTAAATAAATCCTTTGGAGTGATGCAATGCATTGATCAGTAATTAATATATTTCCTTTCAATTTATACAGCTCTGAAATGCAGAACTAATACGAATCTAGCGCAAAAAATCTTCAATAATTTGAGATTTTTTATGTAGGTATATATAAAAAATGACAAATTATTGAAGATCAAGATAGCATCAATACCAGAGGGCTAATTGCGTAACACACTATCAGTAGGAATTTGTTTCAATTTGACAGTTCAACAACATTCATTGCGTTATTTACGTTGTTGAGCAGACAATTTTTTCTAACTTATGAAGTAATGGATTAGCAATATACTTCAAAATCATCCGATTCCGATTCAAACTGTGTTACGCAATTAGGGTACAGATCAAATTAAGTATTGTATTAGATTTGAGTGTCGTCACTCCTTGATTTGCACGTCATCTATGACTGGTTTCATAAAAAACTTGATTAATAAGTATCAATAAAATTCTCGTAAGAACGTAATACACAGGCACAGTGGTGCGCTTGTGAGCAAGCATTCGACAGTAAAACAATCTATATCTATCAATCTATACCTACATAATTTTAAATTAAAGTCGTGTCTGTGTGTCCGCGTTGTCCTTCTAAATTAAGGTACGGGTGTCGTAAAAGGCGACTAAGGGACTTACTAGAGAATGGGCAGCAGCGTTGTCTATGCATTTTAACACCATACTGCGATCGCCAACCCGCCTGTCAAGCGTGGGGATTATGGCAAAACCCCTCCCCCCCATCCAATTGGGGGAGGTATATGTCCAGCAGTGGACGTCTTTCGGCTGAAATTATGATGAAGAACGGGTATAATGCATTAATATTAAACTTACATATAAAGGCTCGCCTGTCTGTGGGAGCCTTTATGAACTTTGTTCGTCATCAGATGACCTGGGGCCCAAGTCTGCTATTTTTATAAATTCAGTCATTCCAACACAATCCCATTGTCATTTTGCTAAAAGTTCGTAATCTGGTAAACTCATAATGGTCGATCATTGGTCGGTCAATGTTCTCGTAATATAATTGTGGTATTATAATGGCATTGTCGTATTGCCATTATTATAAAACCCATTAGTAGAAATGTCATTCATTTGTCATTATGTACGAGATTACCAATATAAACAATTTCTTTCAATGTAGTGTCAGTGGCCGACCATTGGAAAGTCATAATGACACCATTATAATAGTAGATTGCCAAACTTGTCAAAATCAACAATTATGAAATCAATGATCGACCATTCTGACACTATTGTAATAGCAGACTTGAGGCCCTGGTCCAGTGCCCAGTGCATCTATTAACTTCACTCTCGCGTTCGTCACGTTTTACTTGCGATAATGTTATTATTAACTGTTGAATAAATTGCTCACCATTGTTTGTATACATACCTACATATTAAATTTATTATGCTTATCTTATTTTCTTCTTTCATTCTTATAATAAATAATATAATTTGAAAGCTGCAGTAACAATAAACAATAATGATTATATTCTATTGGTTTAAACTATGTTTTTTGTAAACTTGACACATAAATCACATGATATAAAATGTATTGTAATGTAACTAATTTATTAATTTTATTTTGTTTTGCGGTGCCCTTACAGGGTGCATGTTTGAAAGCTTTAAGCTTTCCAACCTATGTATAACATATTTGCAATTAACTGATTTGAGTTGATATTAATCATACAACGTGGCGATTAGGTTATCACATTAAATAGTACAGCGGTTATTACAAGTTGTTATCAGTCTGTTAAAATAATAAAAATAAAAATAGACCTAAACTAAATAGCGTAAAAATTGGCAATAAATAATCCACCCTTGATACTACGGCGCACACGCCAAACGACCGACAGTGAGACTAGCGGAGGGTAGGTACTTGCGCTCACGCGCGGGGCGTTATAATACATGATGTTGTTAAATACTAAAAGGGAAAAAAAGGTCTCACGGGTAGAATGTTAACTTTTATTAATTATTTTATTTATGTATGCTTAAAATACGTAATGTAGAATACGTGGTTTGAATTAATGTGATAACCTAATCGCCACGTTGTATATACTTATACTTCATAGTTAAGGAAGGTTAAAGTATCAATGTTGGACTTATTTGTAATGGAATTGGTGTTGATCTCAAGATATTATGGTAGAGAATTTATTGTATTGTAGTTTCGTCGTTTGTTGTCTTTAGGTAGGCAGGTAATAGAATGTCTCTTGTTTGGATTTTCGGAAGACTTAACTTTATCTCATGATTTTTTTTACTCTTTTAGGGAAGAGTTACGTACCCCTATTTGTGTAAAGCCTGTCGAATTCCAGAGTTAACGTTACTATTCGTTCAAAGAAATAATTTTAGGAAAGCTTTTAACCCACTTACTTGAGACAATTCATTATTTTGTTAAGGTTTTTTATCAGGCTGCATAGCCTTGGATAATGACTGAGTACATGAAAAAGATTTTAAAACTTGTTTCCTCGCTTCGAAAGTGCTAAATCTCCCATCATCACCTTCCAGGATTCATTCAGCAACGTGAAGCAATGGCTGGAGGAGATCGACCGCTACGCGTGCGACAACGTCAACAAGCTGCTGGTCGGTAACAAGTGTGACCTCACCACCAAGAAGGTGGTCGACTACACCACAGCCAACGTGAGTTAAACTGAACCTTATTTGTATAGTGTTTTGGATCAGGATCGTTGCCCCAGTCATAAGGCGCTTCCTCGTGATAGAAGAATAAGAGATCAGAAAGACAATTCTCGTAATTAAAAATGTTCAAAATCTACTCGCAAAGTCATCTCAGCAACAGTCAATGTCAAAAATTTAGGTAAATTAGAGGTGTTTTTAACATACTGACCGCCAGGTGCACGTAAGTCCATTAATTTTAATTCTTAATTAAAAGTAATGCTGTCACTTTCTGATACGTTCCGTTAGATAAAGACAGCATTACTTTTAATGGGGAATTAAATTTAATGGACTTACGAGCAACTATCGGTGAGACAGATTAGAATGCGGACGTTCTTAAAAATACAGGAATTATCCCTCAGGTAGACGGCATTACTACTCAGCTTAAGTATATTCTTTGTCTAAAAGATATTCCACAATAACTATGGCGGTAACCACATCGTTTGTCCTCTTGCTCGCTGGTCACTGGTCTTTAACTTAACGAGTCGTTGAGAAGCTGATAAAATATGCATCACCTGAGATAGTGGTCAATCGCGACCAAATAATGAATAAAAAAGAAACGAACGCTCATTTAAAATCAATTATTGGGATATTTAATATAATTATTCACTTCACTTTGATGGCTACTAAACTAAATACACACATTTGTACAGCACATTATTACATACACACGCTTAGTAGAATTTATCCCCGATTTTTTCGTGGAATAACGATTGCAACTTTGAGAAAAAATCTAACTCATAATAATTTGGGTTCCAAAATACTATGTTCATATTAAAATAAAATTTAAATCAATATAGTTGGAGAAAATCACTTTTAAAAGTTGCTGAGTGTATACATGTTGGTGCTTGTAGATCTCTTTATTGCACCAATGTGCAATTAGTGTGCAAAGCAAATAGTCAATTTGCTTAACAATTAATTTCCCTGACCTTCATTACCCAACCAACTTAAATTGTCCGTATATTCAAACCACAGCTGTCTTTCTTTGACAATTGTATGAAATGGCTATAACACGGCTAATTGACGTTGTTAAGTAGCTTAACAATTAATTTCCCTGGCTGATAAGTTCACAATTATATGTGGGCGTCCTAGCATAATGGGTCCAGTTCTCGGCATTTAGTTTCCGAGATATACTTACGCAGTTTTGTAAAGTTGGGTGAACAAATTCCATTTGCGATTTTAATTGATTATCAATAATTAATGCTCAATTATCTACAAGTTCATACAGTAAATGACTTTATATGATGTTTCTAAGTACCAGAAATTTTAAGAGAAACGTTTAGTAATAAGGTACCAGTGGCATTGTCAAATTTGAAAATGCTTTTTTCAAATCAAGCTTTTTCAGAGATTCAACGTCAAGTCTGATAAAAAAAAGTGTCAGTTTTTGAATATTTTTTTATTTCTTATTATCAATTGACTATTCTAGATACCGAATCTAGTCTTAACTCAATACCCCCCACTACTGGACCCTTTTTGCTTGGACGCCCACATATTGTTACAACTCACAATAAATTTAAAAAAAATTGTTATACTATTTATTATGATGACATATCACATACCATACGAGTTCGCTCCATACAGATTCTGAAGTTAACGATAATGTGTTTCCTTATATTTATTCATGAAATATATGCTGTTAACGACTCGGTTAATAGGTAGCACAAGTTTTATTAGCGAAGTGATAAAAATAGATTCATTATTGTGTAACGCTTTACTGATTCTTGTGAGAGAAAAACTGCATTTAATTTGGTGTAATTATTATGTTTTTCTTAACATAGTCACACTTAGTCATCACAGTGTTTTGTTAATGACGATATGCTTATGTTGTTCTTTTCAAATCATGTTTTTAGACTCGAAACATGTCTTTCATTAAAGTTGCTGATAATAAGTAGACCCCTACAATTATTATTATTACTATACTCCATTTGAAATAAGATTACAAATTTAAATGAACTTTTTTACAGTCCGTTCAACCTATTTTGACTTCTATTCCGTAGGCATAAGGATGGCATTAAAAGGAAAAACGTGGTTACAATACCAACTGTTTATTACAGCTGCCTTTGTCATGTCACCAACGCAATAGAAGTCAAGATCGGTTGAACAGACTATAAAAAGATTTATTTAAAAGTCTAATCTTATTTCAAATGGCGTATAGTTAGGTGAAATATGACCCATGCGGCGCATGCTATTGTTTACATTCAAGTATCAAAACAATTACAAACGTTTTGAAACATACCTCGTTTGTCCTATGCAAATCTAGTTTAATAGTTGAGGCTATTACAACGGTTCCTATTTGCGCGGTGTAACTGACTAATAAACTTACTAAAGAACTCCCAAAACTTACAGAAATAAACATTTATTATCATAATATTCCATTCCTCCCACAGCAATACGCGGAACAGCTGGGCATACCATTCTTGGAGACCTCAGCGAAGAACTCGACGAACGTGGAGCAGGCGTTCATGACGATGGCCGCGGAGATCAAGACTCGCGTGGGGCCGCCTTCCACGGGCGCCGCGCCGGTGGGCGGCCAGGTCAAGATCGACCAGGGACACCCCATCGACACCGGCAAGTCCTCTTGCTGCTGAATACGCCGCCTACGGTGAGTTTGGGAACTGTTTTATTTTGAAGTGTTGTAGGGTTCGTGGCTAATCAAAAACAGCCGTGCAGGTCGATCGAGGCCGTTCCGTGGATGGATAACCATCTTTACTTACTGAGACCCCTCCGTGTCTCGGAAAGCACGTTAAACCGATGGTCCCGGCTGTCGTTCGTAGATCTTTGACAATCGTTACGGGGTCGTCTGAAGCCAGAAAGTCTGACTGACGAACAATCTTACCAAAGGAGTATTGTGTTACCCAGTTGTGGAGGCCGGCGCTCCTTGTAAAATACTGGTATTCAGCTGCATCCGCTTAGAGTGGAAGTCGATTCCAACTTAGTTGGGAAAACGCTAGACAGATGAACGCTACAAGCTGGGGTTTTTCGTTGCGAAAAAGGGAATGGTGCTGTTAATATATTTGTGTACAATCATCTTAATGCAAGAACAAAATATTGCTCTTACTCTGCCGGCCTAAAATAGTAATATAAAGCTTCGACCATAACTCATAATAATACAGGGTGGAAAAGACATCGACGCGCATCCTGTTACCATGGATTCAGTTCATCATTCTTGACGCCCCTGCGTTAAAATTTTTCGTCGGTTATTAAAAAAAAATTCTCTGTTCCATACATTTTGACCGAGTAGGTATTTCACTTCTGTAGGAAACAGCAGATTTTTTTTTTTTAATTACCGATGAGAAATTTCAACGCACGGGGGTCAAGTATGATGTACTGAATCCATGGTAACAGGCTTCGCGTCGATGTCCCTGCCACCCTGTATACTATAATGCTAAAGTTTATTATCGCGGAATAAATCGATGTGTTTCGTATTGAAATAAACTGGCCAATTGCGTGTCGGACCACGCTGGATGAATTTATCCCAAAACAAACTTAACATTGTAGTTGAAAATAATGTTCTCCCATACGCCACGGTAAATTTTCCAATTGCAAATGTAAGTTTCTAATCGCAAAAAAAAATGTGTGATAAAACTACAAATTAACTATTTTCGGAATTTTTCCTTTACTTGTGCTGTGCGACCTTGCTTTTTGCCAAATTTTATGATTCTAGGTCAACGGGAAGTACCCTATAGGTTTTGATTTATGTGCGAGTATCAAAATATGTCGCATAAATTGCCGTATTTTTTTATTGCGTTGACTTAGCTTGCTTTTTTAGAGCTCCAATCCAATGGACCGTAGACCTAAGTATTTGATATTAATTTCAACTTGATACCTCCACGCATTCCTGGGAAAAAGGGTATTGACATACTGACAGACGGACAACGAAGTGAGGGTTCCGATTTTTCCTTTTGAGGTACGGAACCCTGAAAATGAAGAGTTCACACTGAAATTCCCGAATAACAAAGCTGGTTATTATTATGTACTTATTCGTTTCGGTTTGGGGTATAAAATATATTAGTAGGTGTTCTAATCAATTTTTTTAGATCGTCACCAATAGAAGCAACGAACGCCCACCATGTTGATCGCTTCACAACAGCTATATTTGGTCCCGAATGATTCAATGTCAATGTCCTTATGAAATCGTTTAACATTGTTCTAGTATAGACTGTATTCTTCCCTGATAAAGAGTAGAATTACAGTATATACCTAAACATAAATAAATTAATTAATTAATAAAAACTATTGCTAAAAAATTACAAAGGTTTTACTTTGACCCTAAACTAGGCAAACCTGTATCTTGGGCACCATTATGGAGGGTTTACCGTTTAAACATTTAATTTAAAAACATGTTCATTATTGGTAATTATTAGTAAGGGTAAGGTTTGCTTTAAATTACAACAACATAAAAACGCGAGACTTACAGTATTCGCATAAGATGTGATCTGACCTTGGTAATAAGCAGCTGAGCAGCGTAATTACGAATTCTATGAGTACACTCATTCATTTGAATTTTTCAAGGTCTTTATTTACATACACATTGTTACAATGATGTTTACAAATGATCTTATTCTATTTGTATACAAATCATAAAATTATTTGTTACATAGGCCGTGTCGCCTTTAGAAACATTTAAACATATTTTTTTAATTTAATTTTGCGTTGACATGACTTAACTTATTTATTTATGCACACTGTTCAGCAAGTAGGTATGTGCAAGTCTTGGTATGGACTCACATAACATTTTGTAACAGTATTTTATGAGTACACTAAAGTAACTACGAACTTAAAGAAAAATCGCTAAAAGTAATAAACAGTAAATAATAGGTTTGCTTCATATTAAAAAACTTGGTTTGGTGGTTGTACCAGACTCGATTGCTCGAATGAACCTAATGATTCACTTGACGAATAAGGGCTTTTTCGTGCACGGAGCCTTAAAGAAAACATAACAAACAATTCGAGAATAAAAATAAAATAAAACTAGAAAAAGCGCTATTATGTGTGTGTGGTTGTGTTGTGCTTACATTGAATGTATTGTTACGTGTTTCCAGGCTGGCGGCAAGACGTACGGGAAGCGGGAGTCGCGGGCGCCGGCCGCCTACACACAAGAAATGCAATTACCACAAAACGTTTCATGATGGCATCATTATAATTATAAATAAATAAATATTATATAGAGAAGCGCGACGCGGCCGACCGTCGCCGCGCGTCCTAAGCTAACTTTCTGTTAAGTTGCTACTGTCCGATATCTTGTTAATTAAAGCAAACAGGTGAAATGGAAGGGTGTATGTTTATACATGTTTATTTATAATGAATATTGTAGGTTAATTTTGTGCTGTTTCCAGAATAAGAATTTCTATGCAGGTTTAAATAACTGAGCGCCACTGTAGATTGAATGAGAGGAAAAATTCACAAGATTATATGGATATTATAATATAAACTTTTATTTTAAAGCTTTGTATCTATTGTCGTAAGCAGGGCTAGGAAACCGGTTAATTTTCTATCTAACCTTAACCGTTATTATAAAGGTTTTCGTGAATTATTTAATATTTTGTTACAAAATCAATGCTCAACTTAATGTGTTGAAGCAATCATTGAAGCTAATATCAATTGTATCAAGAATAATTTGTATCTTCGGAAATAAAAAAGTTGAGTCGCGTCACGGAACGACTGGCAGATGTGAAACATCGCACTACACACACTATCACTACTATGTATAGTGGCCGATCGCCACGCGGCATGCGTCGCCCCGCCAGCAATCGGGTTTACGTGCGCCTATAGCAGTTGCACATAAAAAAATTAACCGGTTCCAAGCCCTGGTCGTAAGTCCGTCGTGGCGTCGCTCGCGCACTACGTCACTGCGGCCGGTGGCACGTTAAGTTAACCGACGATTAATTGCTTGTTATTAGTGTCACCTAGCGTAAGCGTAAGTTAAGGTTGACGTGAGATTGTAGCTGTAATTTTAACGTGCGGTGTTGGTGCAGCCGGCCCGCGCGGTGCAGGAGGCTTGCGAACTGTGTGCGCTTGCGTGGCGTAGTGTCCGACCGTACATAAGTTTTATCTCTCAAGCTGTCCATTACCAAGTGTAGGATAATTTCCGTTTTGATTCCAGCTTGTGTTAAAATTTTAATTTCTCATCACTTTAGGTACTAATAATAAACCTTATTGTATGCACTGGGTGTTTATATTATTCAATCTGTATAGCGCTGGTATTGCATGGGATATTTTAATGAATTGCGTCTCGTTACACGCGCCAGGAATGATGGCACACTGATTCTAATGGGGACCATTTTGTTATTGCGGTGAACGCAATATTTCATGCATTTGTCTTCAACATTGCTTTTACTACTGCAGTTATAACGTAGCAAAGTTTAAAGTTTTTATTTCGTTGGCGAATATTATTACATGTTCTAACGTTATCAATCTCCCATACAATACCAACATATAGACCACATTGTATTCATAATAAAGCGTACTGGGGTTGCGCTATATTGAACATTATGTGTTGATATATTTAAATGGATCGCGAATTCTAACACAAAATTGTAGATATAGCATATTGGCCTTAGACAATTAGACAGGTTCAGTAAACTTGTAGCCATCGAAGCGGGATCATAGTATTAATTAGAAAACATTCATTATCAGTCACAGCAATAATGTGATAACTTTACCATTTTTAAAGTAGTCCGATGTTTCACTTATTACAATAGACCCTCTCGTAAGGTTTTCGTCCTATTTTGACCCGACTGCTCTAAAAGGAGGGTATTGTTTTTCACTTAAATTGTTAAGAGGATTAGGTAAAAAGTGATATGAATTATAATACTAATATATGAAACATTAGACTATGTAATTAAATGATATAAATTAATTGATTCTCGATCTATTACTAACTTTGTTCGTCGTTATTTTTGTACTATTATGTCAGAGTTAAGTTTACTTAAATCAAGACCGCTAACCCCCTATAATTCTGTATTGAGGGTTTCTTAGAAATTAAAACAGTATGCTATATCAGAGATGTTTTATTTTTATTATCCTTAACACATTACCTTCCACAAGAAAACTGGGAATATTTTTGCCTATTTTAAACATATAATATGAGATCACTGGTATAGTTAAACTATTTCACGAAGTCCTCTCTTGTCGCTCTAATGGCGGTAAACATAAGGTTCAAATTGCAATAACCAAACGGACTTCGTGAAATGGTTTAACTATATCAACAACAGCACCGCATCATGTATTCGTAATCGTGACACAATCCGTGCAGGTTTAGGGGACACTGCAGGAACTCTGGACACAGCACTGGCAGTTGATCTGCGAACAAATGTGAAGGAATTTTAGTCCAATTAGGACTCAATTGTCGCTGTCATCATTTCAGTCGAAAGACGTCCACTGCTGGACATAGGCCTCCCCAAAGGTGGGGGTTTGCCATAATCGCCACCCTTGGCAGGCGGGTTGGCGATCGCAGTATGGTGTTAAAATGCATAGAGAACGCTGCTGCCCATTCTCTAGTAAGTCCCCTTAGTCGCCTTTTACGACACCCACGGGAAGAAATAGGGAATACGATTAATATCACCAGGCTTTCAGTATTACAACCTCGCTCCAATTCGAGTAGGTTCCACTTTTAAACTTCAAAAAAGGACGAGGTTTTCAATTCATCTGAATCTTTTTTTTTTAATGTATTATACTCGAAGACTGCTGGACCTATTTAGAAAAATCTTTTTGTTGTTTGAAAGGGTAGACTTCCTAGGTGGTCTCATATAGCTTGCTTTAGGTTCAATAATACGTATTTTTCCGACTTGGTCTATGTAGCTGTGCTAAAATTACTTTCTGTCACTGATAATTACATAGCAGACGCTGACCTCTCAAATACGGAAATCCTATACAATACCTACGAGATCAGCTTATACTAGAAAATTATAGCTTGATGTGGAGCCTTGTGACGTACCTAAAACTAAACAATTTTTTTTTAAAAATGGTACAAAAGCAGTTATTTTTCTCTTTGTAAAGTTTTTTTTTTGTATAAAAGTTTGTTACTGTTAAAAAAAGCATACTTCGACAAAAAAGTGTAAAATTCGCAAGTACCGCGTCCAATGGATTTGAACTATATTACCTACCTAACCATGCATCCGTTTGAACCCTTTTATTGTGATAATTTCAATCTTCACTGATACCCTGTACCTTCTGTGTGCAATAACAATTTTAAAGTATGTATGAAA
The DNA here is from genome assembly GCA_963921375.1 of Tiliacea citrago. NCBI lineage: Eukaryota > Metazoa > Arthropoda > Insecta > Lepidoptera > Noctuidae > Tiliacea > Tiliacea citrago. The sequence goes on from OY992798.1 coordinate 18,673,272, forward strand.
CACTGCACCTAATGTGTAAGCACAGCCACAACAGTATCCATGGATGATAGCTTCGTCTTCTTCGCAGCTCTTCGGTGGACAACCGTTGCACCACATGCCAATCCATAACCACGGCAAATTCACTGCAAAGAACATTACTTAATTTAAAAAAATATGGTGGCACAAAAAAATAGATAAGTACTTACATGACAGACATACATGAACCCTAAACACATTACACTCCTTTTTGGACAGTCGTGTAATTAATAACGCAACATTGAGTGTACGACTTAACGCCGACAGACTGAACGCCGACAAGACTTTACTTCGATGGGAATCTTCGCCGACAGGGCACTTCGCCGACAGGACTCTTCGCCGTAAGGGCTCATCAGGGACGCAACTTATCTCCGATAATCAGTCGTACACTCAGCTTAACAATCATAATCAAATAGTTAGTTTTAATTTAACCTGGCATCGAGTTTTTGTTTTGGTAACTGAATTTACCAACAATAGAGGGGATCTGGCGCTCGGCGGCCGCTGCCGCGGCACGCTCGCTTCGCTCGCTCGCCTTCGCGCGTTAATGGTCACTGTTCTAACCTAACCTAACCCAAATGATTCGATACAATGTTGTAACGTTACAATGTTGATACGTTACAATGTTGTAACGTCGTTTATTTTGTATGAATTGTATAATTACAAGAAACGCATAAGTAATCGATTTCCAAAGTAAGTATCTGATTATCGGAGATAAATTGCGTCGCTGATGAGCCCTGTCGGCGAAGAGTCCTGTCGGCGAAGTGTCCTGTCGGCGAAGAGTCCCGTCGAAGTAAAGTCTTGTCGGTGTTCAGTCTGTCGGCGTTTAGTCGTACACTGCGCAACATAAGACTTGAGTTACCCATGTAAAGTACCTACGAGTATGTAAACAAAAGTACACTTGACAAAGTTTGATAGGAAGTGGTCAATGCACCAACTAAAGTTACATGCTCTGTGGCACCAACGGAGATTTAATATGTAAACGGAATAGGTAAGTACTCAAAAAAACTTTTTACAAATAAAAAAAACCGACTTCCAAAAAAAACACTACAAAGTGAAAAATAACTTTAATTTCGGAAGTCGGGAATTTTTACCCCACAGATCTATAGTGAATAAATAATTTGGTACTATTACACTCATTTTCTCAAAACGGCGACGGGTATGATTTTTAACAGAGTTCAAAAAAAGGAGGAGGTTCTCAATTCGTCGGAACCTTCTTTTATGTATGTTCCCCGATTACTGAAGACGGCTGGTCCGATTTGGAAAATTATTTTTTTGTTTAAAAGGGTATACTTTACAGTTGGTCCCATTGTCATCACGTCAGGATCTGATGATGAGATCCTGGAGAAATCGAGGGAAATCCTCAAATTTTATAGACATACCTATAGCGATTTGAGTATTTTTTAAGTGGAACTGATGATGAAGACCACAGATGGCCACCGGAACTACTTAATAATAAGTATTTCACCGTTGCGACTCGATTAGGCACTTTAATATGGTTGCTAAGCAATTTATTTTCGTCAAAATGCATATGGTGAAGTCACCATCAGTTCCAGTTCTCTTGGTTCTTACCAGGAGAACTCCTAAACTATTAAAGCCCCTGAATTGGGAAAAGCAAAACTTTGTAAAAGGTGATGAGCAGTTGACATTAGGCTATTGTAACTTAGATAAATTACAAACTGGCCCACTAAAAAGTTAAAAATTTACTAAATGCATTTGAAAGAAAGTAGGTATAACGGTACTTATAACAAAAGCTATTTTTAAGATTTTTGTCTGCCTCTTTGTCCCGGGTAATCTCCGAAATGGATGGACTAATTTTCACGGGGCTCACGGCAGATAGCTGATGTTACTTTTATTTTAGAAAAAGTCACGCGGGCCAAGCCGCGTGCAGCAGCTAGGGCGAGAAGAAGACATTTCTATCGATTCACATAGACGATTGTCCAGTCTCTCTCTAGATTATGAAACTGTTTTGGGAGGAGTATGGTATAATCATAATAAGTCTGCTTACCTCTAGGAGCTTTTTTAACAGCATCTATACCGCTAGCACCAGACGATGGCTTCAAAAATATACCAGAAACACTTTCACTAAGAGAGACTATCACAAATAGGAGGTAAAACGTCCTCTTCCAATACATCTTGTTATCCGTAATTAGGTTCAAGTTAACGGTAACACCTCTATATATATGTGAGTTAATTAACTAACAAGGTGTAATTTTAACTAATTAGTTATAGGTCAGTGCCATGAGATAAGTGTAGGTATTTCTTTGAAATATGACCACATATTTTTAAAAATGGAATAACTAGTCGGCTTATCAGTCGTTTAGTCATAAAAGATTTACTTCCTTACCTACAGACTCGTAGATACATACTTGGGACTTAAAATCATTACCCTTTGCTGCTCCGAAGTTGGGTAAAAACCGGTTAGCCAGGGGCGTAGTACCACCGTATCAATGAAAAGGGGCCCCCGTCGACGCGCCGCGCAATGAATTCGGAAAAAACCTACCTACATGAAAAATCATTTTACAAAAAAAAACAACCGACTTTCTTGTTTTGTAAAAAGTTTTTTATTTTTAACTTTTTAGTGGGTCAGTTTGTAATTTATTTAATTTATAATAGCCTAACGTCAAATGCTCATCATCTTTTACAAAATATTGCTTTTTCCGATGCAGGGACGTTAATTATTGAGGAGTTCTCCTGGTAAGAACCAGGAGAACTGATGGTGACTTCACCATATGCATTTTGACGAGCATAAATTGCTTAGCAACCATATTAAAGTGCAGTTAATTTAATCGTAACGGTAAAATACTTATTAAGTAGTTCCGGTGGCCATCTGTGGTCTTCATCATCAGTTCCACTTCACCAAATGGTGCTTTCCAAGAGCAAATGCACGAGTTACTATAAAAAATACTTACTCAAATCGCTATACGTATGCCTATAAAATTTTAGGATATCCCTCGATTTCCATGGGATTCCCTCATCAGATTCTGATTTGGTGGCAATGAGACCAGCTCGGAAGCATACCCTTCCAAACAAAAAAACAATTTTCAAAATCCATCCATAATTGACGGAGTAATCGGTGAACATACATAAAAAAAACAAACATACCGCCGAACATATAACCTCCTCCTTTTTGGAAGTCGGTTAAAAATACCGCATTAGCGACTTTGTTTTATACTATGTAGTGATTATACGCTATTTAGATAAATAGATTATATATATAGGAATTGTTTATTCCCCTACAGCTCATGAGGTTATATCTACTACAAGTCCACAACAACAAATATTAATTCATTAAAATATTGATTTGTATAATTATGCAAATGTATAGGGGTCTCGGTCCAAGGTTCTTTCTAAACAACGCTACTACCATGATCGATAGCATTAATTATTGTTCATTGTTAAACAAGGTTTGATAGGGTATTTATGTGGAGCCGACCCACGACGGGAGTGGAGCGAGCCCCCGAACATCGCATCAGCTAAAGTGTATCCGACATTTCAAAGAATAGCGGATACCTAGACCAGCATTCAAGCTTATTCCTGAGCAAGGTTTGATAAGGTATTATGTGGGCCGATCCCGGCGGCACTGCAATGCCGGGCCGACCCGCGACGGGAGTGGAGCGAGCCCCGAACATCCCGTCAGCTTACAAAAATCAGATTAATATACTGGTCCCTCAGTGAGGGAACTTTCAGATATTAAGCTGAAAAGAACAGATACTACACTTTGATCTTAGCCAAAAGGCCGAGAAGCGATACCCAAAAGTTGGACATCGGAGAGCCTAAGTCAATTGCAGAGAATCTTAACACCGCGATTCAGAAATGCGCGTCATCAAGACACTGACATCCAGCGGTCACGTCTGGAACTAATTCCACGGATACATAACCTAAAAATGTATGTTAAAAAATGTATTATAATATTTTATCTAATGTTAACTCACCGAAGTTGGTCATTAATTTCTCCTTTTTTAAATAAAAAAGTTAAGTTATAGTGAAATGTAATTTCGTTGAGGTAAATTGACAGATTGTAATTTAAGGGGCAAATAAAAAAGGAAAAATAAAGTATGTACTTATTCGGTACCTAATAAATGCTGGATTTACAAGCTTTTGCCATAAAGTAGACCTATTTGAGACACTTCGTACACACACACTACGAATTAAATATCAGCTACTTTATGTCTTTTCCTCGTTGCAGAACATACAAGCTATCATACTCAAACCAGCCAACCAACCAGCTAATTTAGGTATTTTTATCTCACATATCCATGAATCGTAGAACCAGCAAGTTGATGCTAGCGGCGACCACGGCCAGCCCAAATAGGATGAATAAGTAAAAAATTAACTGAGAGCCACGACGTAACCACAACGAACATAAATCTGAAGTATCGCCCGAATATTGGGTCGTTTCTTTACTACTGCTAACTATCGCTGACTACAAGCGAAAAAAAAAGAGACAGTCGAAGAGATAAGAAAAAGTCAAAACTGGGACTTGAAAACGGGTAAGGACTCAACGTAAAAAAAGGGAAAATTTGGAAGTTATAAAACGCCATGGTGGCGCAAAACGCCACGCAACGCAAATGTCACGCTGATGGTGGCGTGTGTATTGGATCATGTTCCCTTCAAAATGGTTGAGCTAAATGGTGCTGATCCATGCGTCATGTTCGTGAACGGGCGCCGTCACGTCAGTCTGGTCATTTCTTGACTACCACGGCTTATTTTAATTGTAATATATTTTTAATGGTTTTATCTTTTTATTACGGACGCTTTTAACGTGCACGTCTTTCTACATTGTCCTCACACGTATAATTTCAACATGAATGATGTAACCAATACTTTGTAACATTATATTGATTAACAAGTGTCCGTGGAGTTTCTTGCCCATTCTTCTCCATAGGAACCTACTAAACTTTGAAATGGGCCACTAGATTCATCTCTCTGACTGACCCACCCCTTGACAATTCAAAAGTGCCTGTCATTGGTTTATTTGAAATAAATGCTTTGAGTTTGAATAAAATAATAATACCTACTTGTAAAGCAATGTAATCGCCGAATCCGAGGGTTGTGAGAGTAACAAAACAGTAGTAGAACTAGAAACTGTCGAAGTAGCCCCAGCTTTCGTAGCGCGAGAATACAGCAGCACCTGGCAACATATTGTTTTTACATTTATTCAGGCGTGAATTTATTTTAGGGTAATATCTAAAGAGCTCTGAAATACCCTGTCTCTATAAACTAGCCATCATGCATGCTTGCTGATTTGTCTGTATGTTGTTAAAATTAGTAGCTCATTACATTACTCTTCTTTTTTTTAAAGATTTTATTTATCCATAAAAAAACAAATCCAGTAAATATCGTTAATTAATCTGTCCATAGCATAAGCCGTACAAAACGCCTTCCCTCCATAAGTAGGTAAGTATAGTATCCATAGCCAATCATAGCACGGTCGCAAAAAGAACGCTCCAGCGAACTTCCACTGCCGCGCCGCTGCGGCCCCGCTTTGTGCGGCTCGTTCTCTATGATAACTATCTCTATCATGTGGTATCTTCGGGCCCATTTCTCATGTCTGAAAAAGATATTAATTGAGGTAGGTTCATCTTACCTCAATCAATATATTTTTCCAGACGTTCGTTGTGGTTACGTCGTGGCTCTCAGTTAATTTTTTACTTATTCATCCTATTTGGGCTGGCCGTGGTCGCCGCTAGCATCAACTTGCTGGTTCTACGATTCATGGATATGTGAGATAAAAATACCTAAATTAGCTGGTTGGTTGGCTGGTTTGAGTATGATAGCTTGTATGTTCTGCAACGAGGAAAAGACATAAAGTAGCTGATATTTAATTCGTAGTGTGTGTGTACGAAGTGTCTCAAATAGGTCTACTTTATGGCAAAAGCTTGTAAATCCAGCATTTATTAGGTACCGAATAAGTACATACTTTATTTTTCCTTTTTTATTTGCCCCTTAAATTACAATCTGTCAATTTACCTCAACGAAATTACATTTCACTATAACTTAACTTTTTTATTTAAAAAAGGAGAAATTAATGACCAACTTCGGTGAGTTAACATTAGATAAAATATTATAATACATTTTTTAACATACATTTTTAGGTTATGTATCCGTGGAATTAGTTCCAGACGTGACCGCTGGATGTCAGTGTCTTGATGACGCGCATTTCTGAATCGCGGTGTTAAGATTCTCTGCAATTGACTTAGGCTCTCCGATGTCCAACTTTTGGGTATCGCTTCTCGGCCTTTTGGCTAAGATCAAAGTGTAGTATCTGTTCTTTTCAGCTTAATATCTGAAAGTTCCCTCACTGAGGGACCAGTATATTAATCTGATTTTTGTAAGCTGACGGGATGTTCGGGGCTCGCTCCACTCCCGTCGCGGGTCGGCCCGGCATTGCAGTGCCGCCGGGATCGGCCCACATAATACCTTATCAAACCTTGCTCAGGAATAAGCTTGAATGCTGGTCTAGGTATCCGCTATTCTTTGAAATGTCGGATACACTTTAGCTGATGCGATGTTCGGGGGCTCGCTCCACTCCCGTCGTGGGTCGGCTCCACATAAATACCCTATCAAACCTTGTTTAACAATGAACAATAATTAATGCTATCGATCATGGTAGTAGCGTTGTTTAGAAAGAACCTTGGACCGAGACCCCTATACATTTGCATAATTATACAAATCAATATTTTAATGAATTAATATTTGTTGTTGTGGACTTGTAGTAGATATAACCTCATGAGCTGTAGGGGAATAAACAATTCCTATATATATAATCTATTTATCTAAATAGCGTATAATCACTACATAGTATAAAACAAAGTCGCTAATGCGGTATTTTTAACCGACTTCCAAAAAGGAGGAGGTTATATGTTCGGCGGTATGTTTGTTTTTTTTATGTATGTTCACCGATTACTCCGTCAATTATGGATGGATTTTGAAAATTGTTTTTTTGTTTGGAAGGGTATGCTTCCGAGCTGGTCTCATTGCCACCAAATCAGAATCTGATGAGGGAATCCCATGGAAATCGAGGGATATCCTAAAATTTTATAGGCATACGTATAGCGATTTGAGTAAGTATTTTTTATAGTAACTCGTGCATTTGCTCTTGGAAAGCACCATTTGGTGAAGTGGAACTGATGATGAAGACCACAGATGGCCACCGGAACTACTTAATAAGTATTTTACCGTTACGATTAAATTAACTGCACTTTAATATGGTTGCTAAGCAATTTATGCTCGTCAAAATGCATATGGTGAAGTCACCATCAGTTCTCCTGGTTCTTACCAGGAGAACTCCTCAATAATTAACGTCCCTGCATCGGAAAAAGCAATATTTTGTAAAAGATGATGAGCATTTGACGTTAGGCTATTATAAATTAAATAAATTACAAACTGACCCACTAAAAAGTTAAAAATAAAAAACTTTTTACAAAACAAGAAAGTCGGTTGTTTTTTTTTGTAAAATGATTTTTCATGTAGGTAGGTTTTTTCCGAATTCATTGCGCGGCGCGTCGACGGGGGCCCCTTTTCATTGATACGGTGGTACTACGCCCCTGGCTAACCGGTTTTTACCCAACTTCGGAGCAGCAAAGGGTAATGATTTTAAGTCCCAAGTATGTATCTACGAGTCTGTAGGTAAGGAAGTAAATCTTTTATGACTAAACGACTGATAAGCCGACTAGTTATTCCATTTTTAAAAATATGTGGTCATATTTCAAAGAAATACCTACACTTATCTCATGGCACTGACCTATAACTAATTAGTTAAAATTACACCTTGTTAGTTAATTAACTCACATATATATAGAGGTGTTACCGTTAACTTGAACCTAATTACGGATAACAAGATGTATTGGAAGAGGACGTTTTACCTCCTATTTGTGATAGTCTCTCTTAGTGAAAGTGTTTCTGGTATATTTTTGAAGCCATCGTCTGGTGCTAGCGGTATAGATGCTGTTAAAAAAGCTCCTAGAGGTAAGCAGACTTATTATGATTATACCATACTCCTCCCAAAACAGTTTCATAATCTAGAGAGAGACTGGACAATCGTCTATGTGAATCGATAGAAATGTCTTCTTCTCGCCCTAGCTGCTGCACGCGGCTTGGCCCGCGTGACTTTTTCTAAAATAAAAGTAACATCAGCTATCTGCCGTGAGCCCCGTGAAAATTAGTCCATCCATTTCGGAGATTACCCGGGACAAAGAGGCAGACAAAAATCTTAAAAATAGCTTTTGTTATAAGTACCGTTATACCTACTTTCTTTCAAATGCATTTAGTAAATTTTTAACTTTTTAGTGGGCCAGTTTGTAATTTATCTAAGTTACAATAGCCTAATGTCAACTGCTCATCACCTTTTACAAAGTTTTGCTTTTCCCAATTCAGGGGCTTTAATAGTTTAGGAGTTCTCCTGGTAAGAACCAAGAGAACTGGAACTGATGGTGACTTCACCATATGCATTTTGACGAAAATAAATTGCTTAGCAACCATATTAAAGTGCCTAATCGAGTCGCAACGGTGAAATACTTATTATTAAGTAGTTCCGGTGGCCATCTGTGGTCTTCATCATCAGTTCCACTTAAAAAATACTCAAATCGCTATAGGTATGTCTATAAAATTTGAGGATTTCCCTCGATTTCTCCAGGATCTCATCATCAGATCCTGACGTGATGACAATGGGACCAACTGTAAAGTATACCCTTTTAAACAAAAAAATAATTTTCCAAATCGGACCAGCCGTCTTCAGTAATCGGGGAACATACATAAAAGAAGGTTCCGACGAATTGAGAACCTCCTCCTTTTTTTGAACTCTGTTAAAAATCATACCCGTCGCCGTTTTGAGAAAATGAGTGTAATAGTACCAAATTATTTATTCACTATAGATCTGTGGGGTAAAAATTCCCGACTTCCGAAATTAAAGTTATTTTTCACTTTGTAGTGTTTTTTTTGGAAGTCGGTTTTTTTTATTTGTAAAAAGTTTTTTTGAGTACTTACCTATTCCGTTTACATATTAAATCTCCGTTGGTGCCACAGAGCATGTAACTTTAGTTGGTGCATTGACCACTTCCTATCAAACTTTGTCAAGTGTACTTTTGTTTACATACTCGTAGGTACTTTACATGGGTAACTCAAGTCTTATGTTGCGCAGTGTACGACTAAACGCCGACAGACTGAACACCGACAAGACTTTACTTCGACGGGACTCTTCGCCGACAGGACACTTCGCCGACAGGACTCTTCGCCGACAGGGCTCATCAGCGACGCAATTTATCTCCGATAATCAGATACTTACTTTGGAAATCGATTACTTATGCGTTTCTTGTAATTATACAATTCATACAAAATAAACGACGTTACAACATTGTAACGTATCAACATTGTAACGTTACAACATTGTATCGAATCATTTGGGTTAGGTTAGGTTAGAACAGTGACCATTAACGCGCGAAGGCGAGCGAGCGAAGCGAGCGTGCCGCGGCAGCGGCCGCCGAGCGCCAGATCCCCTCTATTGTTGGTAAATTCAGTTACCAAAACAAAAACTCGATGCCAGGTTAAATTAAAACTAACTATTTGATTATGATTGTTAAGCTGAGTGTACGACTGATTATCGGAGATAAGTTGCGTCCCTGATGAGCCCTTACGGCGAAGAGTCCTGTCGGCGAAGTGCCCTGTCGGCGAAGATTCCCATCGAAGTAAAGTCTTGTCGGCGTTCAGTCTGTCGGCGTTAAGTCGTACACTCAATGTTGCGTTATTAATTACACGACTGTCCAAAAAGGAGTGTAATGTGTTTAGGGTTCATGTATGTCTGTCATGTAAGTACTTATCTATTTTTTTGTGCCACCATATTTTTTTAAATTAAGTAATGTTCTTTGCAGTGAATTTGCCGTGGTTATGGATTGGCATGTGGTGCAACGGTTGTCCACCGAAGAGCTGCGAAGAAGACGAAGCTATCATCCATGGATACTGTTGTGGCTGTGCTTACACATTAGGTGCAGTGTTTCATACATACTTTAAAATTGTTATTGCACACAGAAGGTACAGGGTATCAGTGAAGATTGAAATTATCACAATAAAAGGGTTCAAACGGATGCATGGTTAGGTAGGTAATATAGTTCAAATCCATTGGACGCGGTACTTGCGAATTTTACACTTTTTTGTCGAAGTATGCTTTTTTTAACAGTAACAAACTTTTATACAAAAAAAAAACTTTACAAAGAGAAAAATAACTGCTTTTGTACCATTTTTAAAAAAAAATTGTTTAGTTTTAGGTACGTCACAAGGCTCCACATCAAGCTATAATTTTCTAGTATAAGCTGATCTCGTAGGTATTGTATAGGATTTCCGTATTTGAGAGGTCAGCGTCTGCTATGTAATTATCAGTGACAGAAAGTAATTTTAGCACAGCTACATAGACCAAGTCGGAAAAATACGTATTATTGAACCTAAAGCAAGCTATATGAGACCACCTAGGAAGTCTACCCTTTCAAACAACAAAAAGATTTTTCTAAATAGGTCCAGCAGTCTTCGAGTATAATACATTAAAAAAAAAAGATTCAGATGAATTGAAAACCTCGTCCTTTTTTGAAGTTTAAAAGTGGAACCTACTCGAATTGGAGCGAGGTTGTAATACTGAAAGCCTGGTGATATTAATCGTATTCCCTATTTCTTCCCGTGGGTGTCGTAAAAGGCGACTAAGGGGACTTACTAGAGAATGGGCAGCAGCGTTCTCTATGCATTTTAACACCATACTGCGATCGCCAACCCGCCTGCCAAGGGTGGCGATTATGGCAAACCCCCACCTTTGGGGAGGCCTATGTCCAGCAGTGGACGTCTTTCGACTGAAATGATGACAGCGACAATTGAGTCCTAATTGGACTAAAATTCCTTCACATTTGTTCGCAGATCAACTGCCAGTGCTGTGTCCAGAGTTCCTGCAGTGTCCCCTAAACCTGCACGGATTGTGTCACGATTACGAATACATGATGCGGTGCTGTTGTTGATATAGTTAAACCATTTCACGAAGTCCGTTTGGTTATTGCAATTTGAACCTTATGTTTACCGCCATTAGAGCGACAAGAGAGGACTTCGTGAAATAGTTTAACTATACCAGTGATCTCATATTATATGTTTAAAATAGGCAAAAATATTCCCAGTTTTCTTGTGGAAGGTAATGTGTTAAGGATAATAAAAATAAAACATCTCTGATATAGCATACTGTTTTAATTTCTAAGAAACCCTCAATACAGAATTATAGGGGGTTAGCGGTCTTGATTTAAGTAAACTTAACTCTGACATAATAGTACAAAAATAACGACGAACAAAGTTAGTAATAGATCGAGAATCAATTAATTTATATCATTTAATTACATAGTCTAATGTTTCATATATTAGTATTATAATTCATATCACTTTTTACCTAATCCTCTTAACAATTTAAGTGAAAAACAATACCCTCCTTTTAGAGCAGTCGGGTCAAAATAGGACGAAAACCTTACGAGAGGGTCTATTGTAATAAGTGAAACATCGGACTACTTTAAAAATGGTAAAGTTATCACATTATTGCTGTGACTGATAATGAATGTTTTCTAATTAATACTATGATCCCGCTTCGATGGCTACAAGTTTACTGAACCTGTCTAATTGTCTAAGGCCAATATGCTATATCTACAATTTTGTGTTAGAATTCGCGATCCATTTAAATATATCAACACATAATGTTCAATATAGCGCAACCCCAGTACGCTTTATTATGAATACAATGTGGTCTATATGTTGGTATTGTATGGGAGATTGATAACGTTAGAACATGTAATAATATTCGCCAACGAAATAAAAACTTTAAACTTTGCTACGTTATAACTGCAGTAGTAAAAGCAATGTTGAAGACAAATGCATGAAATATTGCGTTCACCGCAATAACAAAATGGTCCCCATTAGAATCAGTGTGCCATCATTCCTGGCGCGTGTAACGAGACGCAATTCATTAAAATATCCCATGCAATACCAGCGCTATACAGATTGAATAATATAAACACCCAGTGCATACAATAAGGTTTATTATTAGTACCTAAAGTGATGAGAAATTAAAATTTTAACACAAGCTGGAATCAAAACGGAAATTATCCTACACTTGGTAATGGACAGCTTGAGAGATAAAACTTATGTACGGTCGGACACTACGCCACGCAAGCGCACACAGTTCGCAAGCCTCCTGCACCGCGCGGGCCGGCTGCACCAACACCGCACGTTAAAATTACAGCTACAATCTCACGTCAACCTTAACTTACGCTTACGCTAGGTGACACTAATAACAAGCAATTAATCGTCGGTTAACTTAACGTGCCACCGGCCGCAGTGACGTAGTGCGCGAGCGACGCCACGACGGACTTACGACCAGGGCTTGGAACCGGTTAATTTTTTTATGTGCAACTGCTATAGGCGCACGTAAACCCGATTGCTGGCGGGGCGACGCATGCCGCGTGGCGATCGGCCACTATACATAGTAGTGATAGTGTGTGTAGTGCGATGTTTCACATCTGCCAGTCGTTCCGTGACGCGACTCAACTTTTTTATTTCCGAAGATACAAATTATTCTTGATACAATTGATATTAGCTTCAATGATTGCTTCAACACATTAAGTTGAGCATTGATTTTGTAACAAAATATTAAATAATTCACGAAAACCTTTATAATAACGGTTAAGGTTAGATAGAAAATTAACCGGTTTCCTAGCCCTGCTTACGTAAAAAATTAACTGAGAGCCACGACGTAACCACAACGAACATAAATCTGAAGTATCGCCCGAATATTGGGTCGTTTCTTTACTACTGCTAACTATCGCTGACTACAAGCGAAAAAAAAAGAGACAGTCGAAGAGATAAGAAAAAGTCAAAACTTGGGACTGGGTCAAAACGGGTAAGGACTCAACGTAAAAAAAGGGAAAATATGGAAGTTATAAAACGCCATGGTGGCGCAAAACACCACGCAACGCAAATGTCGCGCTGATGGTGGCGTGTGTATTGGATCATGTTCCCTTCAAAATGGTTGAGCTAAATGGTGCTGATCCATGCGTCATGTTCGTGAAAGGGCGCCGTAATGTCAGTCTGGTCATTACTTGACTGCCACGGCTTATTTTAATTGTAATATATTTTTTAATGGTTTTATCTTTTTATTACGGACGCTTTTAACGTGCACGTCTTTCTACATTGTCCTCACATGTATAATTTCAACATGAATGATGTAACCAATACTTTGTAACAATATTTTGATTTAAAAGAGTATCCGTGGAGTTTCTTGCCCATTCTTCTCCATAGGAACCTACTAAGCTTTGATATGGGCCACTAGCTTCATCTCTCTGACTGACCCACCCCTTGACAATTCAAAAGTGCCTGTCATTGGTTTATTTGAAATAAATGCTTTGAGTTTGAATAAAACAATAATACCTACTTGTAAAGCAATGTAATCGCCGAATCCGAGGGTGGTGAGAGTAACAAAACAGTAGTAGAACTAGAAACTGTCGAAGTAGCCCCAGCTTTCGTAGCGCGAGAATACAGCAGCACCTGGCAACATATTGTTTTTACATTTATTCAGGCGTGAATTTATTTTAGGGGAATATTTATAGAGCTCTGAAATACCCTGTCTCTATAAACTAGCCACCATGCATGCTTGCTGATTTGTCTGTATGTTGTTAAAATTAGTAGCTCATTACATTACTCTTCTTTTTTTTAAAGATTTTATTTATCCATAAAAAAAGCAAATCCAGTAAATATCGTTAATTAATCTGGCCATAGCATAAGCCGTACAAAACGCCTTCCCTCCATAAGTAGGTAAGTATAGTATCCATAGCCAATCATAGCACGGTCGCAAAAAGAACGCTCCAGCGAACTTCCACTGCCGCGCCGCTGCGGCCCCGCTTTGTGCGGCTCGTTCTCTATGATAACTATCTCTATCATGTGGTAGTCTTCGGGCCCATTTCTCATGTCTGAAAAAGATATTAATTGAGGTAGGTTCATCTTACCTCAATCAATATATTTTTCCAGACATGAGAAATGGCTAATACAAGTGGTTCCATTAGGGGTTTGTTGAATAATCCCAAATGTTCATAACATTGTTAATATAATATTGTTCTATCCTCCTTTTGAGTAGGTAAGCAGATAAGTAAGATAAACGCATTTTATATACTACACATGTATATGAATCGCTTTGTTTCTTGATTGTTTTTAGGGTTCCGTACCTCAAAAGGAAAAAACGGAACCCTTATAGGATCACTTCGTTGTCCGTCTGTCTGTCTGTCAGTCTGTCAAGACCCTTTTGTTCAAGAACGCGTGAAGATATCAAATTGAAATTAATATCAAATACGTAGGTTTATGGTCTCTTGAAACTCTAAAAAAATCAAGCTTCCAAGTCAACGCAATAAGAAAATATGGCGATATAAGCGACATTATTGCGTCATATTTCGATACTCGCAAATAAATCAAAACCTATAGGGTACTTCCCGTTGACCTAGAATCATGAAATTTGGCAAGAAGCAAGGTCTTACAGCACAAGTATAGGAAAAAATCCTAAAATTGTAAATTTATAGTTTAATCATAAAAAAAAAAAAATGCGAATATCTCGCACATAAATCAAAAAATTTAGGGTACTTCCCGTTGACCTACAATCATGAAAATTGGCAAGAAGCAAGGTCATAAAGCACAAGTAAAGCAAAAATCCGAAAATTGTAAATTTGAAAAAAAATACTTTTTGGCGATTACAAACTTACATTTTCAGTTGGAAAATTGACCGTGGCGTATATCGATGTATGGAGAACATGTTTTTCATCTACAATGTTAAGTTTGTTTTAGGGATAAATTCATCCCAACTACGGAACCCTTTATTGTGCGTGGTCCGACACGCACTTGGCCGGTTATTTAATGAATATCTTGTTATTTTCCACTAGTGTAGATTCTAACAAGAACAAACCAATTAGAATATTCCGAAACTCCTGCATTTCTGATGAAGTATGATGGGATTGAGATCACTTACCAGACAAAAATTCTAATCTTTTACTCTCCGTCTCGGATTCGAAAGCATCGAAGACTGTGCGGGCGTTTTGGCGCTTTAAGATGACAACCAGAAGCCATCGAGTCGCTCGCAAAAAAAAAATGTTTATGCCTTCCATCATGACCTGGAAAATGTTTATGAAAAATTGCTTGTAACAGGAGGTCAAGGAGTCAGTAGGATTGTAAATAGGATTTCGATGTTTTGTCTATATCATCAAATAATATTTATAAAATAAAAATATGAATTCCTTGCGTTTAGCGAAAATAATATTTTTTATGGAATTACTTACGTTCTAATATTTGGCACCTTATTTTCCTTTTCATTTTTTTTTTCAAACGTTGCCCCACACTAGGAAAATCTCCTATATCGTGGGTGCGTTTACAAGCATTTAAAACTCACATACACAAACAGCCAGACCCGGAACAACTACTTATAGGTCACACAAATAAATAGTTGTTCCGTGCGGGAATCGAACCCGCAACACGCAGCGCAGCAGTCAATCGCTTAACCACTGCGCCAACCGTGCCGTCAAACAAAACCTTATTATATAAGTTAAAAAAATAAAATAAAAATACATAAATACAGATGAACTCATAACGTCCTCTTTTTTGGAAGTCGGTTAAAAACTGGTTCAACACTAAGAAACTTTGAAATAAAGAGTATTCTATCGTATATCTTCATAGTTTAGTATATTATAACAGGCGACATGTGGGTTTACTTTAAACTTTCTGCCTACTCGTTCGAGGAATAAGTGTGAAGTTACGTTATGTTCATGTAAGGTAGCAGGTATTTAGGTCAGGTACTTAGATATTATCTTTAATTAAACACAATGTTTTCTATAAAAACGTTTATTACTTTACACCGAACATGTAGTATATCGTAATACAAATGTAATATTAAATTACTAATTATATTGGCGAGTGTTCCAGGCGCACTGGTCGTGTAAACAATAAATAACATTATGAGATCAAAATCATATCACAGATAATATCAAAACATTGTGCGAATATACTTAAAATTAAAAGAAATAAAACAGCTGTGTGATTTATGACTAGAGTTGATTTCATTCAATTATGCAATTCAGGGAGATCAGGCTAGTTTGACCTCGCACACTATGCGACATGCGAGTGCGACAGCTAGAAGACAAGACGCAGCGACAGACTGCGGCCGACAATAGGGAATATGCATGTATTTTTTTTTTCACTAAATCAATAATAGACAGTAATATAAACCTAAGAAAAGTATTGAAAGTTAAATTGAACTACTGATTGATGCTCAAAAAAATTATGAAACTCCAACAACTTTCTACTACAGTTCAAATATCCGTTTCTGTCGCGGTCATGATGTGACGTCATAGTTCACGAAACTGCTTTGTTTACTTCTGGTTTTTAGCCCCAAATCTTATATATTAAATTATTGTTTATGCTTTATTCAAGTAGAAATCGCACTTACATATTTACCTTGGTGAGATTTCAAGCATTTAGCAAAGAATAGATTTTATTCACATGTTTTGTTTCGTCACTTCCGGCATTTTCGAAGAGGACGCGTTTTGAGTTTGCGTTCCGTTCCACCAAAAAAACGCAACACAAATTAATTAATTGTAAAATAAGTAATGCATTAAAAATGTAAAAATATTGGAATTTATTTCTTGACTCCTACACAATGTATATTAAAATAATGGATACGTTTTGAATTACGTGCATATTCCCTATTTTCATACATTTTGTTCAAAGCTCCGCACACTTGACGTCGAATTCAGAGTCGCAACGACAAGCTAGGGGGAGTCGCACGCTCTCGCTACCTGTCGCAGCGTGGTGCGCACAACCGATGACAGTCGCATGCGACTGGTCAGCGTCTTGTCGTCGAGCGGTAGCAGTCGCATGTCGCAGTGTGCGAGGTGACTGATCCATTCTTGTTAGCCCACCAAGTTAACTAGACAACTGGCATTCGTGACGTCATCCGCCTACTAAGATATTGTGAAACAGCTTCGTGTATCAATATAATTTCCTACATATCAAAATCAAACCAATATACACATATTGGGCTTATGTACGTATTCCCATAAAATTGACGGTACTACATTTTCTCATTCGATTTTGAACTTAACCATCAACATTTTAAGGTTTAAAATCATTTGGAGAAATTTGACAGTTTGGTATAACCTGATGTGCTGGCGACTGTACCTAGAAAATTATCATAAGTGCCGAAGTTAAAAGAAAGAAAGAAAAATAACAACACGTGTGTGTGAGTGACAAGTTAACATAGAAGTAGATAAGTACGTGATCTTAACTACATGTTACATCAAAAGTTTTCATATAAAAGTTTTGGCACTGTGACCTTATAAACTAACAGCTATGTGTCGATTTATTAAAACTTTTGCCGACCGTACATATAATGAGTAAGTCTCAAACTCTCTAAGATCGAGAGAGTAAAGTAGTCAGCTGAAGAACTGTGAACTATACAATAATAGTATTTATCTACACCCATGCTATTAAACCTTTTTTTAAAGTTTCTGAAACAGTTAGCTTATTGCCAACATTAAAACAGCCAGTGTCATAGTAACCATAATATCATCCAAACGAGTGTTAATGTTGTACTAAATTTCATTATGCAACTCCTTTGCTTCTACGATCCCTTCCTTACTCATCAAACAGCCGCATTCTCACTACTCAATTCGTGGTATCTTTATGAATTTCAAAACAAGAACATTAGCATGCACGCGCGTTTCACTACCACAGCGCGCGCCGTAATTAAAAAAAAACTTTAGTATACGTTGTTCGAATTCACGTCGTATCCCGCCATTTTTGTTCGACATTAGTATTGCAAGTACAACACCCTATGGTTTCAGAACCTTTTATAGAGGATTCATGTGGGTGTAGATTAAATCTTGTATGCAACTGTACATAATTAAGTATTAAAACCACGGGGGGTAATAATTAAAACCACGTTCGTGTTTTAATACCCCTTAATATACAACAGTTGCATAATAAGTAACTTTTAAAGTGACTAATTACATTTAAAGCAGACTTGCTATTGTTCGTTTGTCTTTGTGTGTGACTATTCAATTTTTCATGTAAATCTTCACATCGATTTAATAATAACCCATTTATTTACACTGGTCGTAAATAAACAAGTCACATTTCAAAACGAAAACTAAGAGAAATATTGTAAATATGAACTAATTACCTACTGCTATGGTAAAGATTTAATATGTCTTGATAGCATAGCTATTCAAAACTATTCGACAGGCTGTCGTATCGAAAATGACACATCTGCAATCACTGATTTACCTTGCCGCCGACAGCGAATAGCCGTCGGAATAATGGCGGTCGTCTTTTTTATTTAAACTGACTGAATTTTCGACTTCTGATTAAATTTGTCAATAGCCTTTAGAGGACTTCTTTGATTATATTGACTGATGTTCGATTCGGTACTCGGTACGGAATAGTAACAAATGGTTGTGTATAGCTATGCAGGACAATAATAATAATACTGAATAAAGTCTCCGACCAATGTAAATGTCCCATACAACTAATTACAATAGTATTTAATTTACTAGAATGTTGGCACAAAACAGACAACATCTATTTCCACAACACTAAAGGAAAATATCCGACATTTGAATGAACTTTTAAAACTTTTCAATCCAGCTTTGGCGAAAGAAACATCTAATTCTATTAATAAATAGATGTGTTAAATAAATGTTATTCTTTGAATAAATCCTTTCTACAAATCACTACTCTTTGATACCTAATCACAGAGCTACCTAACATACATAAAGATGTATCACATACTATATAATACTGATAAATCTTCATTAAAAAAAAACAATACTTACAACAGCATATTGTTTTTAAAACTAAATACAGCTGGCATTTTTCTACATAAAAGTAACAGTAAAATATAACAAAAGAAAACAACAACTAAGTAAAAAACATTTTAAAGATTTGTTAAAAAAAAAATACCAAGTTACTTAATTATTTTCTTTTCGAAGCAAGTGTAACATTCTTTCTCATTCTATCAACACCGTAGCTCATCTTTGATCTTGCCATTCATTTTCTGTCAGTCTATACCACTACTCTATCGACTTACTCCATGTTATTTAAACGGAAGCCCTCTCAATTAGTTCCGGCGCAAGTGCAAGAGATACACGGCGATGCAGGCGGTGCGGACGAGACTGAGTCGCCAGCAGGGCTCCGCCCTCGCACTGCTTGTTGCCCAGGCAGTTACAGGAGCACACCTAGAATTAATAGTTTGTTTTTTTTTTGTTGAAAGTAGCTGCAGTGATTAATCATAATCAAGTTCAAGAATTACTACGGGAGTTTAGCACATAAGCACAGCACTGGGGCCTCCTTACATTGAGTGGAGACATGACTGACTGATAGACCAATCAAGCCACGTGCGTGCTTATTCCTGAACAGGATTTGATAGGGTATTATGTGGGCCGATCCCGGCGGCACTGCAATGCCGGGCCGACCCGCGACGGGAGTGGAGCGAGCCCCGAACATCCCGTCAGCTTACAAAAATCAGATTAATATACTGGTCCCTCAGTGAGGGAACTTTCAGATATTAAGCTGAAAAGAACAGATACTACACTTTGATCTTAGCCAAAAGGCCGAGAAGCGATACCCAAAAGTTGGACATCGGAGAGCCTAACTCAATTGCAGAGATTCTTAACACCGCGATTCAGAAATGCGCGTCATCAGGACACTAACATCCAGCGGTCACGTCTGGAACTAATTCCACGATACATAACCTAAAAATGTATGTTAAAAAATGTATTATAATATTTTATCTAACGTTGACTCACCGAAGTTGGTCATTCATTTAGTTTCTCCTTTTTTAAATAAAAAAGTTAAGATAAAGTGAAATGTAATTTCGTTGAGGTAAATTGACAGATTGTAATATAAGGGGCAAATAAAAAAGGAAAAATAAAGTATGTACTTATTCGGTACCTAATAAATGCTGGATTTACAAGCTTTTGGCATAAAGTAGACCTATTTGAGACACTTCGTACACACACACTACGAATTAAATATCAGCTACTTTATGTATTTTCCTCGTTGCAGAACATACAAGCTATCGTACTCAAACCAGCCAACCAACCAGCTAATTTTGGTATTTTTATCTCACATATCCATGAATCGTAGAACCAGCAAGTTGATGCTAGCGGCGACCACGGCCAGCCCAAATAGGATGAATAAGTAAAAAATTAACTGAGAGCCACGACGTAACCACAACGAACATAAATCTGAAGTATCGCCCGAATATTGGGTCGTTTCTTTACTACTGCTAACTATCGCTGACTACAAGCGAAAAAAAAAGAGACAGTCGAAGAGATAAGAAAAAGTCAAAACTTGGGACTGGGTCAAAACGGGTAAGGACTCAACGTAAAAAAAGGGAAAATATGGAAGTTATAAAACGCCATGGTGGCGCAAAACACCACGCAACGCAAATGTCGCGCTGATGGTGGCGTGTGTATTGGATCATGTTCCCTTCAAAATGGTTGAGCTAAATGGTGCTGATCCATGCGTCATGTTCGTGAAAGGGCGCCGTAATGTCAGTCTGGTCATTACTTGACTGCCACGGCTTATTTTAATTGTAATATATTTTTTAATGGTTTTATCTTTTTATTACGGACGCTTTTAACGTGCACGTCTTTCTACATTGTCCTCACATGTATAATTTCAACATGAATGATGTAACCAATACTTTGTAACAATATTTTGATTTAAAAGAGTATCCGTGGAGTTTCTTGCCCATTCTTCTCCATAGGAACCTACTAAGCTTTGATATGGGCCACTAGCTTCATCTCTCTGACTGACCCACCCCTTGACAATTCAAAAGTGCCTGTCATTGGTTTATTTGAAATAAATGCTTTGAGTTTGAATAAAACAATAATACCTACTTGTAAAGCAATGTAATCGCCGAATCCGAGGGTGGTGAGAGTAACAAAACAGTAGTAGAACTAGAAACTGTCGAAGTAGCCCCAGCTTTCGTAGCGCGAGAATACAGCAGCACCTGGCAACATATTGTTTTTACATTTATTCAGGCGTGAATTTATTTTAGGGGAATATTTATAGAGCTCTGAAATACCCTGTCTCTATAAACTAGCCACCATGCATGCTTGCTGATTTGTCTGTATGTTGTTAAAATTAGTAGCTCATTACATTACTCTTCTTTTTTTTAAAGATTTTATTTATCCATAAAAAAAGCAAATCCAGTAAATATCGTTAATTAATCTGGCCATAGCATAAGCCGTACAAAACGCCTTCCCTCCATAAGTAGGTAAGTATAGTATCCATAGCCAATCATAGCACGGTCGCAAAAAGAACGCTCCAGCGAACTTCCACTGCCGCGCCGCTGCGGCCCCGCTTTGTGCGGCTCGTTCTCTATGATAACTATCTCTATCATGTGGTAGTCTTCGGGCCCATTTCTCATGTCTGAAAAAGATATTAATTGAGGTAGGTTCATCTTACCTCAATCAATATATTTTTCCAGACATGAGAAATGGCTAATACAAGTGGTTCCATTAGGGGTTTGTTGAATAATCCCAAATGTTCATAACATTGTTAATATAATATTGTTCTATCCTCCTTTTGAGTAGGTAAGCAGATAAGTAAGATAAACGCATTTTATAAACTACACATGTATATGAATCGCTTTGTTTCTTGATTGTTTTTAGGGTTCCGTACCTCAAAAGGAAAAAACGGAACCCTTATAGGATCACTTCGTTGTCCGTCTGTCTGTCTGTCAGTCTGTCAAGACCCTTTTTTTCAGGAACGCGTGAAGATATCAAATTGAAATTAATATCAAATACGTAGGTTTATGGTCTTTTGAAACTCTAAAAAAATCAAGCTTCCAAGTCAACGCAATAAGAAAATATGGCGATATAAGCGACATTATTGCGTCATATTTCGATACTCGCAAATAAATCAAAACCTATAGGGTACTTCCCGTTGACCTAGAATCATGAAATTTGGCAAGAAGCAAGGTCTTACAGCACAAGTATAGGAAAAAATCCTAAAATTGTAAATTTATAGTTTAATCATATAAAAAAAAAAAATGCGAATATCTCGCACATAAATCAAAAAATTTAGGGTACTTCCCGTTGACCTACAATCATGAAAATTGGCAAGAAGCAAGGTCATAAAGCACAAGTAAAGCAAAAATCCGAAAATTGTAAATTTGTAGTTTTATCTTATAAAAAAATAATTGCGAAAATCTCGCACATAAATCAAAATCTATAGGGTACTTCCCGTTGACCTAGAATCATGAAATTTGGCAAAAAGCAAGGTCTCACAGCGCAGGTAAAGGGAAAAGTCCAAAAATTATTAATTCGTAGTTTTATCACATAAAAAAATACTTTTTGGCGATTACAAACTTACATTTTCAGTTGGAAAATTGACCGTGGCGTATATCGATGTATGGAGAACATGTTTTTCAACTACAATGTTAAGTTTGTTTTAGGGATAAATTCATCCCAACTACGGAACCCTTTATTGTGCGTGGTCCGACACGCACTTGGCCGGTTATTTAATGAATATCTTGTTATTTTCCACTAGTGTAGATTCTAACAAGAACAAACCAATTAGAATATTCCGAAACTCCTGCATTTCTGATGAAGTATGATGGGATTGAGATCACTTACCAGACAAAAATTCTAATCTTTTACTCTCCGTCTCGGATTCGAAAGCATCGAAGACTGTGCGGGCGTTTTGGCGCTTTAAGATGACAACCAGAAGCCATCGAGTCGCTCGCAAAAAAAAAATGTTTATTCCTTCCATCATGACCTGGAAAATGTTTATGAAAAATTGCTTGTAACAGGAGGTCAAGGAGTCAGTAGGATTGTAAATAGGATTTCGATGTTTTGTCTACATCATCAAATAATATTTATAAAATAAAAATATGAATTCCTTGCGTTTAGCGAAAATAATATTTTTTATGGAATTACTTACGTTCTAATATTTGGCACCTTATTTTTCTTTTCATTTTTTTTTTCAAACGTTGCCCCACACTAGGAAAATCTCCTATATCGTGGGTGCGTTTACAAGCATTTAAAACTCACATACACAAACAGCCAGACCCGGAACAACTACTTATAGGTCACACAAATAAATAGTTGTTCCGTGCGGGAATCGAACCCGCAACACGCAGCGCAGCAGTCAATCGCTTAACCACTGCGCCAACCGTGCCGTCAAACAAAACCTTATTATATAAGTTAAAAAAAAAACAAAAATACATACATACAGATGAACTCATAACGTCCTCTTTTTTGGAAGTCGGTTAAAAACTGGTTCAACACTAAGAAATTTTGAAATAAATAGTCATTGAAATAAAGAGTATTCTATCGTATATCTACATAGTTTAGTATATTATAACAGGCGACATGTGGGTTTACTTTAAACTTTCTGCCTACTCGTTCGAGGAATAAGTGTGAAGTTACGTTATGTTCATGTAAGGTAGCAGGTATTTAGGTCAGGTACTTAGATATTATCTTTAATTAAACACAATGTTTTCTATAAAAACGTTTATTACTTTACACCGAACATGTAGTATATCGTAATACAAATGTAATATTAAATTACTAATTATATTGGCGAGTGTTCCAGGCGCACTGGTCGTGTAAACAATAAATAACATTATGAGATCAAAATCATATCACAGATAATATCAAAACATTGTGCGAATATACTTAAAATTAAAAGAAATAAAACAGCTGTGTGATTTATGACTAGAGTTGATTTCATTCAATTATGCAATTCAGGGAGATCAGGCTAGTTTGACCTCGCACACTATGCGACATGCGAGTGCGACAGCTAGAAGACAAGACGCAGCGACAGACTGCGGCCGACAATAGGGAATATGCATGTTTTTTTTTTTCACTAAATCAATAATAGACAGTAATATAAACCTAAGAAAAGTATTGAAAGTTAAATTGAACTACTGATTGATGCTCAAAAAAATTATGAAACTCCAACAACTTTCTACTACAGTTCAAATATCCGTTTCTGTCGCGGTCATGATGTGACGTCATAGTTCACGAAACTGCTTTGTTTACTTCTGGTTTTTAGCCCCAAATCTTATATATTAAATTATTGTTTATGCTTTATTCAAGTAGAAATCGCACTTACATATTTACCTTGGTGAGATTTCAAGCATTTAGCAAAGAATAGATTTTATTCACATGTTTTGTTTCGTCACTTCCGGCATTTTCGAAGAGGACGCGTTTTGAGTTTGCGTTCCGTTCCACCAAAAAAACGCAACACAAATTAATTAATTGTAAAATAAGTAATGCATTAAAAATGTAAAAATATTGGAATTTATTTCTTGACTCCTACATAATGTATATTAAAATAATGGATACGTTTTGAATTACGTGCATATTCCCTATTTTCATACATTTTGTTCAAAGCTCCGCACACTTGACGTCGAATTCAGAGTCGCAACGACAAGCTAGGGGGAGTCGCACGCTCTCGCTACCTGTCGCAGCGTGGTGCGCACAACCGATGACAGTCGCATGCGACTGGTCAGCGTCTTGTCGTCGAGCGGTAGCAGTCGCATGTCGCAGTGTGCGAGGTGACTGATCCATTCTTGTTAGCCCACCAAGTTAACTAGACAACTGGCATTCGTGACGTCATCCGCCTACTAAGATATTGTGAAACAAGCTTCGTGTATCAATATAATTTCCTACATATCAAAATCATCAAACCAATATACACATATTGGGCTTATGTACGTATTCCCATAAAATTGACGGTACTACATTTTCTCATTCGATTTTGAACTTAACCATCAACATTTTAAGGTTTAAAATCATTTGGAGAAATTTGACAGTTTGGTATAACCTGATGTGCTGGCGACTGTACCTAGAAAATTATCATAAGTACCGAAGTTAAAAGAAAGAAAGAAAAATAACAACACGTGTGTGTGAGTGACAAGTTAACATAGAAGTAGATAAGTACGTGATCTTAACTACATGTTACATCAAAAGTTTTCATATAAAAGTTTTGGCACTGTGACCTTATAAACTAACAGCTATGTGTCGATTTATTAAAACTTTTGCCGACCGTACATATAATGAGTAAGTCTCAAACTCTTTAAGATCGAGAGAGTAAAGGAGTCAGCTGAAGAACTGTGAACTATACAATAATATTATTTATCTACACCCATGCTATTAAACCTTTTTTTAAAGTTTCTGAAACAGTTAGCTTATTGCCAACATTAAAACAGCCAGTGTCATAGTAACCATAATATCATCCAAACGAGTGTTAATGTTGTACTAAATTTCATTATGCAACTCCTTTGCTTCTACGATCCCTTCCTTACTCATCAAACAGCCACATTCTCACTACTCAATTCGTGGTATCTTTATGAATTTCAAAACAAGAACATTAGCATGCACGCGCGTTTCACTACCACAGCGCGCGCCGTAATTAAAAAAAAACTTTAGTATACGTTGTTCGAATTCACGTCGTATCCCGCCATTTTTGTTCGACATTAGTATTGCAAGTACAACACCCTATGGTTTCAGAACCTTTTATAGAGGATTCATGTGGGTGTAGATTAAATCTTGTATGCAACTGTACATAATTAAGTATTAAAACCACGGGGGGTAATAATTAAAACCACGTTCGTGTTTTAATACCCCTTAATATACAACAGTTGCATAATAAGTAACTTTTAAAGTGACTAATTACATTTAAAGCAGACTTGCTATTGTTCGTTTGTCTTTGTGTGTGACTATTCAATTTTTCATGTAAATCTTCACATCGATTTAATAATAACCCATTTATTTACACTGGTCGTAAATAAACAAGTCACATTTCAAAACGAAAACTAAGAGAAATATTGTAAATATGAACTAATTACCTACTGCTATGGTAAAGATTTAATATGTCTTGATAGCATAGCTATTCAAAACTATTCGACAGGCTGTCGTATCGAAAATGACACATCTGCAATCACTGATTTACCTTGCCGCCGACAGCGAATAGCCGTCGGAATAATGGCGGTCGTCTTTTTTATTTAAACTGACTGAATTTTCGACTTCTGATTAAATTTGTCAATAGCCTTTAGAGGACTTCTTTGATTATATTGACTGATGTTCGATTCGGTACTCGGTACGGAATAGTAACAAATGGTTGTGTATAGCTATGCAGGACAATAATAATAATACTGAATAAAGTCTCCGACCAATGTAAATGTCCCATACAACTAATTACAATAGTATTTAATTTACTAGAATGTTGGCACAAAACAGACAACATCTATTTCCACAACACTAAAGGAAAATATCCGACATTTTAATGAACTTTTAAAACTTTTCAATCCAGCTTTGGCGAAAGAAACATCTAATTCTATTAATAAATAGATGTGTTAAATAAATGTTATTCTTTGAATAAATCCTTTCTACAAATCACTACTCTTTGATACCTAATCACAGAGCTACCTAACATACATAAAGATGTATCACATACTATATAATACTGATAAATCTTCATTAAAAAAAAACAATACTTACAACAGCATATTGTTTTTAAAACTAAATACAGCTGGCATTTTTCTACATAAAAGTAACAGTAAAATATAACAAAAGAAAACAACAACTAAGTAAAAAACATTTTAAAGATTTGTTAAAAAAAAAATACCAAGTTACTTAATTATTTTCTTTTCGAAGCAAGTGTAACATTCTTTCTCATTCTATCAACACCGTAGCTCATCTTTGATCTTGCCATTCATTTTCTGTCAGTCTATACCACTACTCTATCGACTTACTCCATGTTATTTAAACGGAAGCCCTCTCAATTAGTTCCGGCGCAAGTGCAAGAGATACACGGCGATGCAGGCGGTGCGGACGAGACTGAGTCGCCAGCAGGGCTCCGCCCTCGCACTGCTTGTTGCCCAGGCAGTTACAGGAGCACACCTAGAATTAATAGTTTGTTTTTTTTTTGTTGAAAGTAGCTGCAGTGATTAATCATAATCAAGTTCAAGAATTACTACGGGAGTTTAGCACATAAGCACAGCACTGGGGCCTCCTTACATTGAGTGGAGACATGACTGACTGATAGACCAATCAAGCCACGTGCGTGCTTATTCCTGAACAGGATTTGATAGGGTATTATGTGGGCCGATCCCGGCGGCACTGCAATGCCGGGCCGACCCGCGACGGGAGTGGAGCGAGCCCCGAACATCCCGTCAGCTTACAAAAATCAGATTAATATACTGGTCCCTCAGTGAGGGAACTTTCAGATATTAAGCTGAAAAGAACAGATACTACACTTTGATCTTAGCCAAAAGGCCGAGAAGCGATACCCAAAAGTTGGACATCGGAGAGCCTAACTCAATTGCA
The DNA here is from genome assembly GCA_963921375.1 of Tiliacea citrago. Taxonomy (NCBI): domain Eukaryota; kingdom Metazoa; phylum Arthropoda; class Insecta; order Lepidoptera; family Noctuidae; genus Tiliacea; species Tiliacea citrago. The sequence continues at coordinate 18,700,673 of OY992798.1, forward strand.
GAGATTCTTAACACCGCGATTCAGAAATGCGCGTCATCAGGACACTAACATCCAGCGGTCACGTCTGGAACTAATTCCACGATACATAACCTAAAAATGTATGTTAAAAAATGTATTATAATATTTTATCTAACGTTGACTCACCGAAGTTGGTCATTCATTTAGTTTCTCCTTTTTTAAATAAAAAAGTTAAGATAAAGTGAAATGTAATTTCGTTGAGGTAAATTGACAGATTGTAATATAAGGGGCAAATAAAAAAGGAAAAATAAAGTATGTACTTATTCGGTACCTAATAAATGCTGGATTTACAAGCTTTTGGCATAAAGTAGACCTATTTGAGACACTTCGTACACACACACTACGAATTAAATATCAGCTACTTTATGTATTTTCCTCGTTGCAGAACATACAAGCTATCGTACTCAAACCAGCCAACCAACCAGCTAATTTTGGTATTTTTATCTCACATATCCATGAATCGTAGAACCAGCAAGTTGATGCTAGCGGCGACCACGGCCAGCCCAAATAGGATGAATAAGTAAAAAATTAACTGAGAGCCACGACGTAACCACAACGAACATAAATCTGAAGTATCGCCCGAATATTGGGTCGTTTCTTTACTACTGCTAACTATCGCTGACTACAAGCGAAAAAAAAAGAGACAGTCGAAGAGATAAGAAAAAGTCAAAACTTGGGACTGGGTCAAAACGGGTAAGGACTCAACGTAAAAAAAGGGAAAATATGGAAGTTATAAAACGCCATGGTGGCGCAAAACACCACGCAACGCAAATGTCGCGCTGATGGTGGCGTGTGTATTGGATCATGTTCCCTTCAAAATGGTTGAGCTAAATGGTGCTGATCCATGCGTCATGTTCGTGAAAGGGCGCCGTAATGTCAGTCTGGTCATTACTTGACTGCCACGGCTTATTTTAATTGTAATATATTTTTTAATGGTTTTATCTTTTTATTACGGACGCTTTTAACGTGCACGTCTTTCTACATTGTCCTCACATGTATAATTTCAACATGAATGATGTAACCAATACTTTGTAACAATATTTTGATTTAAAAGAGTATCCGTGGAGTTTCTTGCCCATTCTTCTCCATAGGAACCTACTAAGCTTTGATATGGGCCACTAGCTTCATCTCTCTGACTGACCCACCCCTTGACAATTCAAAAGTGCCTGTCATTGGTTTATTTGAAATAAATGCTTTGAGTTTGAATAAAACAATAATACCTACTTGTAAAGCAATGTAATCGCCGAATCCGAGGGTGGTGAGAGTAACAAAACAGTAGTAGAACTAGAAACTGTCGAAGTAGCCCCAGCTTTCGTAGCGCGAGAATACAGCAGCACCTGGCAACATATTGTTTTTACATTTATTCAGGCGTGAATTTATTTTAGGGGAATATTTATAGAGCTCTGAAATACCCTGTCTCTATAAACTAGCCACCATGCATGCTTGCTGATTTGTCTGTATGTTGTTAAAATTAGTAGCTCATTACATTACTCTTCTTTTTTTTAAAGATTTTATTTATCCATAAAAAAAGCAAATCCAGTAAATATCGTTAATTAATCTGGCCATAGCATAAGCCGTACAAAACGCCTTCCCTCCATAAGTAGGTAAGTATAGTATCCATAGCCAATCATAGCACGGTCGCAAAAAGAACGCTCCAGCGAACTTCCACTGCCGCGCCGCTGCGGCCCCGCTTTGTGCGGCTCGTTCTCTATGATAACTATCTCTATCATGTGGTAGTCTTCGGGCCCATTTCTCATGTCTGAAAAAGATATTAATTGAGGTAGGTTCATCTTACCTCAATCAATATATTTTTCCAGACATGAGAAATGGCTAATACAAGTGGTTCCATTAGGGGTTTGTTGAATAATCCCAAATGTTCATAACATTGTTAATATAATATTGTTCTATCCTCCTTTTGAGTAGGTAAGCAGATAAGTAAGATAAACGCATTTTATATACTACACATGTATATGAATCGCTTTGTTTCTTGATTGTTTTTAGGGTTCCGTACCTCAAAAGGAAAAAACGGAACCCTTATAGGATCACTTCGTTGTCCGTCTGTCTGTCTGTCAGTCTGTCAAGACCCTTTTTTTCAGGAACGCGTGAAGATATCAAATTGAAATTAATATCAAATACGTAGGTTTATGGTCTTTTGAAACTCTAAAAAAATCAAGCTTCCAAGTCAACGCAATAAGAAAATATGGCGATATAAGCGACATTATTGCGTCATATTTCGATACTCGCAAATAAATCAAAACCTATAGGGTACTTCCCGTTGACCTAGAATCATGAAATTTGGCAAGAAGCAAGGTCTTACAGCACAAGTATAGGAAAAAATCCTAAAATTGTAAATTTATAGTTTAATCATATAAAAAAAAAAAATGCGAATATCTCGCACATAAATCAAAAAATTTAGGGTACTTCCCGTTGACCTACAATCATGAAAATTGGCAAGAAGCAAGGTCATAAAGCACAAGTAAAGCAAAAATCCGAAAATTGTAAATTTGTAGTTTTATCTTATAAAAAAATAATTGCGAAAATCTCGCACATAAATCAAAATCTATAGGGTACTTCCCGTTGACCTAGAATCATGAAATTTGGCAAAAAGCAAGGTCTCACAGCGCAGGTAAAGGGAAAAGTCCAAAAATTATTAATTCGTAGTTTTATCACATAAAAAAATACTTTTTGGCGATTACAAACTTACATTTTCAGTTGGAAAATTGACCGTGGCGTATATCGATGTATGGAGAACATGTTTTTCAACTACAATGTTAAGTTTGTTTTAGGGATAAATTCATCCCAACTACGGAACCCTTTATTGTGCGTGGTCCGACACGCACTTGGCCGGTTATTTAATGAATATCTTGTTATTTTCCACTAGTGTAGATTCTAACAAGAACAAACCAATTAGAATATTCCGAAACTCCTGCATTTCTGATGAAGTATGATGGGATTGAGATCACTTACCAGACAAAAATTCTAATCTTTTACTCTCCGTCTCGGATTCGAAAGCATCGAAGACTGTGCGGGCGTTTTGGCGCTTTAAGATGACAACCAGAAGCCATCGAGTCGCTCGCAAAAAAAAAATGTTTATTCCTTCCATCATGACCTGGAAAATGTTTATGAAAAATTGCTTGTAACAGGAGGTCAAGGAGTCAGTAGGATTGTAAATAGGATTTCGATGTTTTGTCTACATCATCAAATAATATTTATAAAATAAAAATATGAATTCCTTGCGTTTAGCGAAAATAATATTTTTTATGGAATTACTTACGTTCTAATATTTGGCACCTTATTTTTCTTTTCATTTTTTTTTTCAAACGTTGCCCCACACTAGGAAAATCTCCTATATCGTGGGTGCGTTTACAAGCATTTAAAACTCACATACACAAACAGCCAGACCCGGAACAACTACTTATAGGTCACACAAATAAATAGTTGTTCCGTGCGGGAATCGAACCCGCAACACGCAGCGCAGCAGTCAATCGCTTAACCACTGCGCCAACCGTGCCGTCAAACAAAACCTTATTATATAAGTTAAAAAAAAAACAAAAATACATACATACAGATGAACTCATAACGTCCTCTTTTTTGGAAGTCGGTTAAAAACTGGTTCAACACTAAGAAATTTTGAAATAAATAGTCATTGAAATAAAGAGTATTCTATCGTATATCTACATAGTTTAGTATATTATAACAGGCGACATGTGGGTTTACTTTAAACTTTCTGCCTACTCGTTCGAGGAATAAGTGTGAAGTTACGTTATGTTCATGTAAGGTAGCAGGTATTTAGGTCAGGTACTTAGATATTATCTTTAATTAAACACAATGTTTTCTATAAAAACGTTTATTACTTTACACCGAACATGTAGTATATCGTAATACAAATGTAATATTAAATTACTAATTATATTGGCGAGTGTTCCAGGCGCACTGGTCGTGTAAACAATAAATAACATTATGAGATCAAAATCATATCACAGATAATATCAAAACATTGTGCGAATATACTTAAAATTAAAAGAAATAAAACAGCTGTGTGATTTATGACTAGAGTTGATTTCATTCAATTATGCAATTCAGGGAGATCAGGCTAGTTTGACCTCGCACACTATGCGACATGCGAGTGCGACAGCTAGAAGACAAGACGCAGCGACAGACTGCGGCCGACAATAGGGAATATGCATGTTTTTTTTTTTCACTAAATCAATAATAGACAGTAATATAAACCTAAGAAAAGTATTGAAAGTTAAATTGAACTACTGATTGATGCTCAAAAAAATTATGAAACTCCAACAACTTTCTACTACAGTTCAAATATCCGTTTCTGTCGCGGTCATGATGTGACGTCATAGTTCACGAAACTGCTTTGTTTACTTCTGGTTTTTAGCCCCAAATCTTATATATTAAATTATTGTTTATGCTTTATTCAAGTAGAAATCGCACTTACATATTTACCTTGGTGAGATTTCAAGCATTTAGCAAAGAATAGATTTTATTCACATGTTTTGTTTCGTCACTTCCGGCATTTTCGAAGAGGACGCGTTTTGAGTTTGCGTTCCGTTCCACCAAAAAAACGCAACACAAATTAATTAATTGTAAAATAAGTAATGCATTAAAAATGTAAAAATATTGGAATTTATTTCTTGACTCCTACATAATGTATATTAAAATAATGGATACGTTTTGAATTACGTGCATATTCCCTATTTTCATACATTTTGTTCAAAGCTCCGCACACTTGACGTCGAATTCAGAGTCGCAACGACAAGCTAGGGGGAGTCGCACGCTCTCGCTACCTGTCGCAGCGTGGTGCGCACAACCGATGACAGTCGCATGCGACTGGTCAGCGTCTTGTCGTCGAGCGGTAGCAGTCGCATGTCGCAGTGTGCGAGGTGACTGATCCATTCTTGTTAGCCCACCAAGTTAACTAGACAACTGGCATTCGTGACGTCATCCGCCTACTAAGATATTGTGAAACAAGCTTCGTGTATCAATATAATTTCCTACATATCAAAATCATCAAACCAATATACACATATTGGGCTTATGTACGTATTCCCATAAAATTGACGGTACTACATTTTCTCATTCGATTTTGAACTTAACCATCAACATTTTAAGGTTTAAAATCATTTGGAGAAATTTGACAGTTTGGTATAACCTGATGTGCTGGCGACTGTACCTAGAAAATTATCATAAGTACCGAAGTTAAAAGAAAGAAAGAAAAATAACAACACGTGTGTGTGAGTGACAAGTTAACATAGAAGTAGATAAGTACGTGATCTTAACTACATGTTACATCAAAAGTTTTCATATAAAAGTTTTGGCACTGTGACCTTATAAACTAACAGCTATGTGTCGATTTATTAAAACTTTTGCCGACCGTACATATAATGAGTAAGTCTCAAACTCTTTAAGATCGAGAGAGTAAAGTAGTCAGCTGAAGAACTGTGAACTATACAATAATATTATTTATCTACACCCATGCTATTAAACCTTTTTTTAAAGTTTCTGAAACAGTTAGCTTATTGCGAACATTAAAACAGCCAGTGTCATAGTAACCATAATATCATCCAAACGAGTGTTAATGTTGTACTAAATTTCATTATGCAACTCCTTTGCTTCTACGATCCCTTCCTTACTCATCAAACAGCCACATTCTCACTACTCAATTCGTGGTATCTTTATGAATTTCAAAACAAGAACATTAGCATGCACGCGCGTTTCACTACCACAGCGCGCGCCGTAATTAAAAAAAAACTTTAGTATACGTTGTTCGAATTCACGTCGTATCCCGCCATTTTTGTTCGACATTAGTATTGCAAGTACAACACCCTATGGTTTCAGAACCTTTTATAGAGGATTCATGTGGGTGTAGATTAAATCTTGTATGCAACTGTACATAATTAAGTATTAAAACCACGGGGGGTAATAATTAAAACCACGTTCGTGTTTTAATACCCCTTAATATACAACAGTTGCATAATAAGTAACTTTTAAAGTGACTAATTACATTTAAAGCAGACTTGCTATTGTTCGTTTGTCTTTGTGTGTGACTATTCAATTTTTCATGTAAATCTTCACATCGATTTAATAATAACCCATTTATTTACACTGGTCCTAAATAAACAAGTCACATTTCAAAACGAAAACTAAGAGAAATATTGGAAATATGAACTAATTACCTACTGCTATGGTAAAGATTTAATATGTCTTGATAGCATAGCTATTCAAAACTATTCGACAGGCTGTCGTATCGAAAATGACACATCTACAATCACTGATTTACCTTGCCTCCGACAGCTAATAGCTGTCGGAATAATGGCGGTCGTCTTTTTTATTTAAACTGACTGAATTTTCGATTTCTAATTAAATTTGTCAATAGCCTTTAGATGACTCCTTTGATTATATTGACTGATGTTCGATTCGGTACTCGGTACGGAATAGTAACAAATGGTTGTGTATAGCTATGCAGGACAATAATAATAATACTGAATAAAGTCTCCGACCAATGTAAATGTCCCATACAACTAATTACAATAGTATTTAATTTACTAGAATGTTGGCACAAAACAGACAACATCTATTTCCACAACACTAAAGGAAAATATCCGACATTTGAATGAACTTTTAAAACTTTTCAATCCAGCTTTGGCGAAAGAAACATCTAATTCTATTAATAAATAGATGTGTTAAATAAATGTTATTCTTTGAATAAATCCTTTCTACAAATCACTACTCTTTGATACCTAATCACAGAGCTACCTAACATACATAAAGATGTATCACATACTATATAATACTGATAAATCTTCATTAAAAAAAAACAATACTTACAACAGCATATTGTTTTTAAAACTAAATACAGCTGGCATTTTTCTACATAAAAGTAACAGTAAAATATAACAAAAGAAAACAACAACTAAGTAAAAAACATTTTAAAGATTTGTTAAAAAAAAAATACCAAGTTACTTAATTATTTTCTTTTCGAAGCAAGTGTAACATTCTTTCTCATTCTATCAACACCGTAGCTCATCTTTGATCTTGCCATTCATTTTCTGTCAGTCTATACCACTACTCTATCGACTTACTCCATGTTATTTAAACGGAAGCCCTCTCAATTAGTTCCGGCGCAAGTGCAAGAGATACACGGCGATGCAGGCGGTGCGGACGAGACTGAGTCGCCAGCAGGGCTCCGCCCTCGCACTGCTTGTTGCCCAGGCAGTTACAGGAGCACACCTAGAATTAATAGTTTGTTTTTTTTTTGTTGAAAGTAGCTGCAGTGATTAATCATAATCAAGTTCAAGAATTACTACGGGAGTTTAGCACATAAGCACAGCACTGGGGCCTCCTTACATTGAGTGGAGACATGACTGACTGATAGACCAATCAAGCCACGTGCGTGCTTATTCCTGAACAGGATTTGATAGGGTATTATGTGGGCCGATCCCGGCGGCACTGCAATGCCGGGCCGACCCGCGACGGCAGTGGAGCGAGCCCCGAACATCCCGTCAGCTTACAAAAATCAGATTAATATACTGGTCCCTCAGTGAGGGAACTTTCAGATATTAAGCTGAAAAGAACAGATACTACACTTTGATCTTAGCCAAAAGGCCGAGAAGCGATACCCAAAAGTTGGACATCGGAGAGCCTAACTCAATTGCAGAGATTCTTAACACCGCGATTCAGAAATGCGCGTCATCAGGACACTAACATCCAGCGGTCACGTCTGGAACTAATTCCACGATACATAACCTAAAAATGTATGTTAAAAAATGTATTATAATATTTTATCTAACGTTGACTCACCGAAGTTGGTCATTCATTTAGTTTCTCCTTTTTTAAATAAAAAAGTTAAGATAAAGTGAAATGTAATTTCGTTGAGGTAAATTGACAGATTGTAATATAAGGGGCAAATAAAAAAGGAAAAATAAAGTATGTACTTATTCGGTACCTAATAAATGCTGGATTTACAAGCTTTTGGCATAAAGTAGACCTATTTGAGACACTTCGTACACACACACTACGAATTAAATATCAGCTACTTTATGTATTTTCCTCGTTGCAGAACATACAAGCTATCGTACTCAAACCAGCCAACCAACCAGCTAATTTTGGTATTTTTATCTCACATATCCATGAATCGTAGAACCAGCAAGTTGATGCTAGCGGCGACCACGGCCAGCCCAAATAGGATGAATAAGTAAAAAATTAACTGAGAGCCACGACGTAACCACAACGAACATAAATCTGAAGTATCGCCCGAATATTGGGTCGTTTCTTTACTACTGCTAACTATCGCTGACTACAAGCGAAAAAAAAAGAGACAGTCGAAGAGATAAGAAAAAGTCAAAACTTGGGACTGGGTCAAAACGGGTAAGGACTCAACGTAAAAAAAGGGAAAATATGGAAGTTATAAAACGCCATGGTGGCGCAAAACACCACGCAACGCAAATGTCGCGCTGATGGTGGCGTGTGTATTGGATCATGTTCCCTTCAAAATGGTTGAGCTAAATGGTGCTGATCCATGCGTCATGTTCGTGAAAGGGCGCCGTAATGTCAGTCTGGTCATTACTTGACTGCCACGGCTTATTTTAATTGTAATATATTTTTTAATGGTTTTATCTTTTTATTACGGACGCTTTTAACGTGCACGTCTTTCTACATTGTCCTCACATGTATAATTTCAACATGAATGATGTAACCAATACTTTGTAACAATATTTTGATTTAAAAGAGTATCCGTGGAGTTTCTTGCCCATTCTTCTCCATAGGAACCTACTAAGCTTTGATATGGGCCACTAGCTTCATCTCTCTGACTGACCCACCCCTTGACAATTCAAAAGTGCCTGTCATTGGTTTATTTGAAATAAATGCTTTGAGTTTGAATAAAACAATAATACCTACTTGTAAAGCAATGTAATCGCCGAATCCGAGGGTGGTGAGAGTAACAAAACAGTAGTAGAACTAGAAACTGTCGAAGTAGCCCCAGCTTTCGTAGCGCGAGAATACAGCAGCACCTGGCAACATATTGTTTTTACATTTATTCAGGCGTGAATTTATTTTAGGGGAATATTTATAGAGCTCTGAAATACCCTGTCTCTATAAACTAGCCACCATGCATGCTTGCTGATTTGTCTGTATGTTGTTAAAATTAGTAGCTCATTACATTACTCTTCTTTTTTTTAAAGATTTTATTTATCCATAAAAAAAGCAAATCCAGTAAATATCGTTAATTAATCTGGCCATAGCATAAGCCGTACAAAACGCCTTCCCTCCATAAGTAGGTAAGTATAGTATCCATAGCCAATCATAGCACGGTCGCAAAAAGAACGCTCCAGCGAACTTCCACTGCCGCGCCGCTGCGGCCCCGCTTTGTGCGGCTCGTTCTCTATGATAACTATCTCTATCATGTGGTAGTCTTCGGGCCCATTTCTCATGTCTGAAAAAGATATTAATTGAGGTAGGTTCATCTTACCTCAATCAATATATTTTTCCAGACATGAGAAATGGCTAATACAAGTGGTTCCATTAGGGGTTTGTTGAATAATCCCAAATGTTCATAACATTGTTAATATAATATTGTTCTATCCTCCTTTTGAGTAGGTAAGCAGATAAGTAAGATAAACGCATTTTATATACTACACATGTATATGAATCGCTTTGTTTCTTGATTGTTTTTAGGGTTCCGTACCTCAAAAGGAAAAAACGGAACCCTTATAGGATCACTTCGTTGTCCGTCTGTCTGTCTGTCAGTCTGTCAAGACCCTTTTGTTCAAGAACGCGTGAAGATATCAAATTGAAATTAATATCAAATACGTAGGTTTATGGTCTCTTGAAACTCTAAAAAAATCAAGCTTCCAAGTCAACGCAATAAGAAAATATGGCGATATAAGCGACATTATTGCGTCATATTTCGATACTCGCAAATAAATCAAAACCTATAGGGTACTTCCCGTTGACCTAGAATCATGAAATTTGGCAAGAAGCAAGGTCTTACAGCACAAGTATAGGAAAAAATCCTAAAATTGTAAATTTATAGTTTAATCATAAAAAAAAAAAAATGCGAATATCTCGCACATAAATCAAAAAATTTAGGGTACTTCCCGTTGACCTACAATCATGAAAATTGGCAAGAAGCAAGGTCATAAAGCACAAGTAAAGCAAAAATCCGAAAATTGTAAATTTGAAAAAAAATACTTTTTGGCGATTACAAACTTACATTTTCAGTTGGAAAATTGACCGTGGCGTATATCGATGTATGGAGAACATGTTTTTCATCTACAATGTTAAGTTTGTTTTAGGGATAAATTCATCCCAACTACGGAACCCTTTATTGTGCGTGGTCCGACACGCACTTGGCCGGTTATTTAATGAATATCTTGTTATTTTCCACTAGTGTAGATTCTAACAAGAACAAACCAATTAGAATATTCCGAAACTCCTGCATTTCTGATGAAGTATGATGGGATTGAGATCACTTACCAGACAAAAATTCTAATCTTTTACTGTCCGTCTCGGATTCGAAAGCATCGAAGACTGTGCGGGCGTTTTGGCGCTTTAAGATGACAACCAGAAGCCATCGAGTCGCTCGCAAAAAAAAAATGTTTATGCCTTCCATCATGACCTGGAAAATGTTTATGAAAAATTGCTTGTAACAGGAGGTCAAGGAGTCAGTAGGATTGTAAATAGGATTTCGATGTTTTGTCTATATCATCAAATAATATTTATAAAATAAAAATATGAATTCCTTGCGTTTAGCGAAAATAATATTTTTTATGGAATTACTTACGTTCTAATATTTGGCACCTTATTTTCCTTTTCATTTTTTTTTTCAAACGTTGCCCCACACTAGGAAAATCTCCTATATCGTGGGTGCGTTTACAAGCATTTAAAACTCACATACACAAACAGCCAGACCCGGAACAACTACTTATAGGTCACACAAATAAATAGTTGTTCCGTGCGGGAATCGAACCCGCAACACGCAGCGCAGCAGTCAATCGCTTAACCACTGCGCCAACCGTGCCGTCAAACAAAACCTTATTATATAAGTTAAAAAAATAAAATAAAAATACATAAATACAGATGAACTCATAACGTCCTCTTTTTTGGAAGTCGGTTAAAAACTGGTTCAACACTAAGAAACTTTGAAATAAAGAGTATTCTATCGTATATCTTCATAGTTTAGTATATTATAACAGGCGACATGTGGGTTTACTTTAAACTTTCTGCCTACTCGTTCGAGGAATAAGTGTGAAGTTACGTTATGTTCATGTAAGGTAGCAGGTATTTAGGTCAGGTACTTAGATATTATCTTTAATTAAACACAATGTTTTCTATAAAAACGTTTATTACTTTACACCGAACATGTAGTATATCGTAATACAAATGTAATATTAAATTACTAATTATATTGGCGAGTGTTCCAGGCGCACTGGTCGTGTAAACAATAAATAACATTATGAGATCAAAATCATATCACAGATAATATCAAAACATTGTGCGAATATACTTAAAATTAAAAGAAATAAAACAGCTGTGTGATTTATGACTAGAGTTGATTTCATTCAATTATGCAATTCAGGGAGATCAGGCTAGTTTGACCTCGCACACTATGCGACATGCGAGTGCGACAGCTAGAAGACAAGACGCAGCGACAGACTGCGGCCGACAATAGGGAATATGCATGTATTTTTTTTTTCACTAAATCAATAATAGACAGTAATATAAACCTAAGAAAAGTATTGAAAGTTAAATTGAACTACTGATTGATGCTCAAAAAAATTATGAAACTCCAACAACTTTCTACTACAGTTCAAATATCCGTTTCTGTCGCGGTCATGATGTGACGTCATAGTTCACGAAACTGCTTTGTTTACTTCTGGTTTTTAGCCCCAAATCTTATATATTAAATTATTGTTTATGCTTTATTCAAGTAGAAATCGCACTTACATATTTACCTTGGTGAGATTTCAAGCATTTAGCAAAGAATAGATTTTATTCACATGTTTTGTTTCGTCACTTCCGGCATTTTCGAAGAGGACGCGTTTTGAGTTTGCGTTCCGTTCCACCAAAAAAACGCAACACAAATTAATTAATTGTAAAATAAGTAATGCATTAAAAATGTAAAAATATTGGAATTTATTTCTTGACTCCTACACAATGTATATTAAAATAATGGATACGTTTTGAATTACGTGCATATTCCCTATTTTCATACATTTTGTTCAAAGCTCCGCACACTTGACGTCGAATTCAGAGTCGCAACGACAAGCTAGGGGGAGTCGCACGCTCTCGCTACCTGTCGCAGCGTGGTGCGCACAACCGATGACAGTCGCATGCGACTGGTCAGCGTCTTGTCGTCGAGCGGTAGCAGTCGCATGTCGCAGTGTGCGAGGTGACTGATTCATTCTTGTTAGCCCACCAAGTTAACTAGACAACTGGCATTCGTGACGTCATCCGCCTACTAAGATATTGTGAAACAGCTTCGTGTATCAATATAATTTCCTACATATCAAAATCAAACCAATATACACATATTGGGCTTATGTACGTATTCCCATAAAATTGACGGTACTACATTTTCTCATTCGATTTTGAACTTAACCATCAACATTTTAAGGTTTAAAATCATTTGGAGAAATTTGACAGTTTGGTATAACCTGATGTGCTGGCGACTGTACCTAGAAAATTATCATAAGTGCCGAAGTTAAAAGAAAGAAAGAAAAATAACAACACGTGTGTGTGAGTGACAAGTTAACATAGAAGTAGATAAGTACGTGATCTTAACTACATGTTACATCAAAAGTTTTCATATAAAAGTTTTGGCACTGTGACCTTATAAACTAACAGCTATGTGTCGATTTATTAAAACTTTTGCCGACCGTACATATAATGAGTAAGTCTCAAACTCTCTAAGATCGAGAGAGTAAAGTAGTCAGCTGAAGAACTGTGAACTATACAATAATAGTATTTATCTACACCCATGCTATTAAACCTTTTTTTAAAGTTTCTGAAACAGTTAGCTTATTGCCAACATTAAAACAGCCAGTGTCATAGTAACCATAATATCATCCAAACGAGTGTTAATGTTGTACTAAATTTCATTATGCAACTCCTTTGCTTGTACGATCCCTTCCTTACTCATCAAACAGCCACATTCTCACTACTCAATTCGTGGTATCTTTATGAATTTCAAAAGAAGAACATTAGCATGCACGCGCGTTTCACTACCACAGCGCGCGCCGTAATTAAAAAAAAACTTTAGTATACGTTTTTTTTTTTTTTTTTTTTTTTTTTTTTTTCTTTTTGGCTTCGCACGGTTTGTGCATTTAGCCAGTGTCATGTAAAATTAAGTAACAAGTACAAAGTTATTTAAATAATTATGAAATGAACTCCACTCAATGCATGATAAAGATGATTGATGATATCCCGCCCCACTCCCCTTGAGTTTAAGTAAAGACGCGGCACTTTACTGAAACCTCGCGCGGACTTCTTGAGAGAACTTAAAGTGATGTTGCACTGTTTTGTTTCATTTGCCTACATTAATGCAGGTTCACGAACACTTAATGGTTAATAATCCACCACTATTACACATTAATATTCGGCTAAACACAAATTTTAGAAAATAAAACAAAACTGCTAACATGACGCTTCACTTTCCCGCCAAGAAGTCTTAGTATACGTTGTTCGAATTCACGTCGTATCCCGCCATTTTTGTTCGACATTAGTATTGCAAGTACAACACCCTATGGTTTCAGAACCTTTTATAGAGGATTCATGTGGGTGTAGATTAAATCTTGTATGCAACTGTACATAATTAAGTATTAAAACCACGGGGGGTAATAATTAAAACCACGTTCGTGTTTTAATACCCCTTAATATACAACAGTTGCATAATAAGTAACTTTTAAAGTGACTAATTACATTTAAAGCAGACTTGCTATTGTTCGTTTGTCTTTGTGTGTGACTATTCAATTTTTCATGTAAATCTTCACATCGATTTAATAATAACCCATTTATTTACACTGGTCGTAAATAAACAAGTCACATTTCAAAACGAAAACTAAGAGAAATATTGTAAATATGAACTAATTACCTACTGCTATGGTAAAGATTTAATATGTCTTGATAGCATAGCTATTCAAAACTATTCGACAGGCTGTCGTATCGAAAATGACACATCTGCAATCACTGATTTACCTTGCCGCCGACAGCGAATAGCCGTCGGAATAATGGCGGTCGTCTTTTTTATTTAAACTGACTGAATTTTCGACTTCTGATTAAATTTGTCAATAGCCTTTAGAGGACTTCTTTGATTATATTGACTGATGTTCGATTCGGTACTCGGTACGGAATAGTAACAAATGGTTGTGTATAGCTATGCAGGACAATAATAATAATACTGAATAAAGTCTCCGACCAATGTAAATGTCCCATACAACTAATTACAATAGTATTTAATTTACTAGAATGTTGGCACAAAACAGACAACATCTATTTCCACAACACTAAAGGAAAATATCCGACATTTGAATGAACTTTTAAAACTTTTCAATCCAGCTTTGGCGAAAGAAACATCTAATTCTATTAATAAATAGATGTGTTAAATAAATGTTATTCTTTGAATAAAACCTTTCTACAAATCACTACTCTTTGATACCTAATCACAGAGCTACCTAACATACATAAAGACGTATCACATACTATATAATACTGATAAATCTTCATTAAAAAAAAACAATACTTACAACAGCATATTGTTTTTAAAACTAAATACAGCTGGCATTTTTCTACATAAAAGTAACAGTAAAATATAACAAAAGAAAACAACAACTAAGTAAAAAACATTTTAAAGATTTGTTAAAAAAAAAATACCAAGTTACTTAATTATTTTCTTTTCGAAGCAAGTGTAACATTCTTTCTCATTCTATCAACACCGTAGCTCATCTTTGATCTTGCCATTCATTTTCTGTCAGTCTATACCAGTACTCTATCGACTTACTCCATGTTATTTAAACGGAAGCCCTCTCAATTAGTTCTGGCGCAAGTGCAAGAGATACACGGCGATGCAGGCGGTGCGGACGAGACTGAGTCGCCAGCAGGGCTCCGCCCTCGCACTGCTTGTTGCCCAGGCAGTTACAGGAGCACACCTAGAATTAATAATTAGTTTTTTTTTTGTTGAAAGTAGCTGCAGTGATTAATCATAATCAAGTTCAAGAATTACTACGGGAGTTTAGCACATAAGCACAGCACTGGGGCCTCCTTACATTGAGTGGAGATGATTGACCAATCAAGCCACGTGCGTGCTTATTCCTGAACAGGATTTGATAGGGTATTATGTGGGCCGATCCCGGCGGCACTGCAATGCCGGGCCGACCCGCGACGGGAGTGGAGCGAGCCCCGAACATCCCGTCAGCTTACAAAAATCAGATTAATATACTGGTCCCTCAGTGAGGGAACTTTCAGATATTAAGCTGAAAAGAACAGATACTACACTTTGATCTTAGCCAAAAGGCCGAGAAGCGATACCGAAAAGTTGGAAATCGGAGAGCCTAAGTCAATTGCGGAGAATCTTAACACCGCGATTCAGAAATGCGCGTCATCAGCACACTGACATCTAGCAATCGCGTGCGGAACTAACTCCACGGATACCTAACCTAAAAATGTAGACCTGAATAATTTTATTTGTTGTTGACTCACCGATGCCTGGTCGTCATGAGACCTCTGTCGTCCCATTATAGGGTGTTCATCTATTGGCAGAAGAATTCTGGAGCCATCTTTATCTTCTTCATCACGGGCAGCGTCTTCAGCTTGCCTAGAAATATTTATATTACAGACAAAACGAGAACAAATTGAATGCGATAGTATGAACATTATTAAAATACCTAAGTAATCCCACTAATCCCGGCGTAATGACCCACTGTTTGAACAACATATCCCTTTAAATAATAAAAAGCGTTACAATAATAATTAATATGGCACGTCTTATGAATCAATGAAGTAAATAGGCATGTAGGTAGATAGTCACACACAAGAATAATTTGTTAGGTAAGGACTTAAATAGGTACATTACTTTAGATAAAGTGATCACTCATCTAGTATAACTCTGTGCTTTATCCTCGTTGCAGAACATACAAGGTATCATACATCATACTCACATAGTCATGAATCGTAGAACCAGCAAGTTGATGCTAGCGGCGACCACGGCCAGACCAAAGAGGATGAACACCAAACTGAGAGCGACGTAACCAGGCTTGCTGGTCAGTGCTTGGTCGTTCTGGAATTTTTATAAAATAAATAATTTTAACATTTTATTGTCGATTAATTAATGATTGCATTAACTATGCAATAATTAAATAGGGTTTTAGTATTTGTTACCCGTGGTTCCCCCCCGTAGTTCCTGGAGGGACCACGGGTATTTTTGTACCCATGGTCCCTTCGAGAAATACAATGCTGCCAAATTAAAATGGTAGACCGTTAGTTTTAGCTCTTAGTTACTTGAAACATTCACAATCTGGCACGTTAATGGTCACTGTTCGAACCTAACCTAACCCAAATGATTCAATAACAGTAGATGGTTTTAATTTAGCAGCATAGTATTTCTCGAAGTGACCATGGGTAAACAAAATACCACCACGGGTAACAAACTGGTTTTAGCAGTATTATTTCAATGTCTATCTGTATCTTATTAGAACTATTTAAGTTTCGGCAAATAAGTTAGTAGGTTTTTGGGACAAGCCCCGCCTAACTAGTTCTGATCTGTGCGAGTTCTGTAAGCCAAAATCTACAGTGGCGACCAAAGAAAGCACCGAGAGCCTGAGACAATTAAGCTTGGAAGCTTGGCGGTTACCAAGCTACCAGACAAAATTGTTTCGAGTTAGTAAATAACGTTCATCATGAACAATAATACCTACTTGTAAAGCAACATAATCGCCGAATCCGATGGTGGTGAGAGTAACAAAACAGTAGTAGAAACTGTCGAAGTAGCTCCAGCCTTCGTAGCGCGAGAATACAGCAGCACCTGGCAAACATATTGCTATTATATTTATTCAGGCGTATTTTTTTAAGCTCAGCTACACGCCTCTTTGCCGATGGGGTCAGAATCAGTTGACAGTTTGGGTAGAGGAACCTGGTGAATTACATGAAAGAATTATCAATATTGCCTTTGGTATTCATTAAGGCTGCAGAAATATTCTTCTGCAACTGGACCCAGGATGTTGGTCTGACAGACCTCACTCAAGATTGTATTGTATGAGGAAATGAATAGATTACTATGTTTTCTTGTTTATAAATCGGAGTAAAACCATAAGCCCTTAGTGTAGCAGTCTATAGCTATATTAAATGACACTGCTGGGGAGTTTGTTGCAGCACTTCTCCCCAGTTAAAGCACTAGGAAGCGGTGAAGGGCGGCTGTTTTGGAGGACTGTCTTATGTAATTTTGAAATACAAAAAAGGGCTGATTTCGCAGCCTTATTTGAATAAAAATTGTTTTGATTTTTGCAGCTAACACCCTACCTGTAGTAATAATAATGGAGGACAGCATCCCGGTAGCAAACATGAGGTTCATTTCGGTGGCCTCCGTGGTGTTACATCGCAAGTAGCACTTCGCTCGTCTGATGACCACTGACGCGAATTTGTTCAGACGCTCGCCTATGCTCTGGAACATCACCAGGCCGAGCGGAATGCCCACCTGGAAAATTATAACTAGCTTTAAAGTTTGCTAGATTTATGTCCAGTTTCTAAATCTCCAGTTAAAAATTATCTGTTGATTGAAAGACTGACAGATTGGTACTTAGATAAATTATTAAATGAGAGCAACATTTTTATGTTAGTATTAGCTGGAATAAGTTTACAAGACCACAGGTAGTGGAACAGGCCATGAATACCTTTACTTTTAGCCTAACGGTCTGTGGACCACAGACCATACTGCTAGCTAGATTTTAATTAAATGTTAAAAGAGCTCCAAAATTTCTAATTAGCCTTCAGCCTGGCATTTTTCTGTGATTGCTGTAGTGGGTTGCTTTTCATTTTATGAGTCATGAGTTCAATACCCTTCATAATTCTTTACATCAAGTTTTTTTTTAGGCGCGTTGAGCGATTTTTGGTAGGGGAAAAACTTGTGGGGTCGCGTTACCAACATGCCCGCGTCGACATGCTGTAGTACTCGTAGCAGTAAGTAAAGATAAATAAATTGACCATGTGAAAAGTTTAATTTGTTTATACTGTGCTTTGTTTAAATTGTGTTTTAGATAATCATTTTTTTTTATTGAAGTGAAAACTTCTTTAGGCGCCACTGTCGGCAGTCCCCATGATTGCCTATGTTTTTCGATGTGTAACCTATTTCCTCTCGCTTTCTATGGGAGTGATTTCGTGAAGGAAGGTGTAACAGAAAGTGACAGTTTGAGCATGGAATAAGTAAGTACTTTTTAATAGCATGGAATTAGTAAGTAAGTACAGTCGAGTTCATTAATATATTGGCACTGTCAAGGATTCAAAATATTGTGAGCGTTGGAAAGCTCAATAAATTCTATAGAACCTATAGATAAAAAATATGTCCTCATGTGAACGGTTCAATAATATATGCTGTGCATTGTGCAATAATATGTGATCATGAACAGTTCAATAATATGTGATCATGAACAGTTCAATAATATGTGATCATGAACAGTTCAATAATATGTGATCATAAACGGTTCAATAATACAATATGCTGTCCATTAGGCAATAATATGTGATCACCCTTTTCAAAAATATAGTATTGGCTTTTATAATCTGAGCAGGGTAAGCTTCTTAATTATCTCTACATGCATGGGAAAGTCAATTATTTGCTCGAACAAATAAGATCTAGTTTACATTGTTACAGAGATGACAGTAGTTTCCATTGTTTTCCTCGCGTTTGCGTTAGTTTTTAAAATGAGTGTCTTTCAATGCCGTATATTTTTCGTACAGCATGGCCATTTAAGAATTGTAAAAAAAATATGTGCCACCTGTCATTTATATAGCAATACGATTCGACCTAAAATTTGATTACTTTGCCACCACAACTTTTTTATGACTAACGAAGTTGTTTGCAGTGAATTGAATTTCACGTCACGGGAAAGAAAAGAATATCATTACATTATAGTTTAAACTGTATTATTTGACAAGTATATCTAAGAAAATATTAAAGTAATATGCAACAAAATAGCACATGACTTACGTTAAAAAAAAAACAAACAATATTTTATCTTAAACTAAAATTAATCTTAGTTACTTATAAACAATTATTGGCGGCCAAATTAAAAATGATAGAACAGTTACTTAATATCTTGTGTATGATCCGTTCGCATCAATCACTGCTTGTAGTCGGGCTCTCATTGACTGTACCATATTGTGGCAATAATCACTATTTCTAAAACTATTCCAGATGTCATATGCATGAGCCTTTAAATTCTCTTCCGTGCGAGCCTCATTACAGTCCCAATTCTGTACCACTAACCCCCATAGATTCTCTATGGGGTTGAGGTCCGGGCTTTTCGGTGGAATTTTTATTAATTCCAAGTCTACTTGCTCAGCTATCCAATTTTGAACTCGTCTGGCATTGTGAACGGAACTATTATCCTGTATAAAAGTAATTCGATGATTATCAGGATAGACAATTTTTGCACTTGGTAAAAACACGTCTTTTAGAATATCTAAATAGGTATCACTCCTCATTCGGCCAGATATTTCGCACAATTCTATGGGTCCACCGGAATTTATCCACCCCCAAAACCCGATCGTAATGCGTCCACTGCGTCTATTTGGCAAAACATTCTCTTCATCATATCGTGTATTGGCTGCACGATACAAAGAGATCCGCCCGTCCGCCGAAGAGACAAAAACTTTCTCGTCCATGAAAGCGACGTGTTCAAAATCATAATTTAAATATCTGTTAGCAAATTGTAAACGTAACATTTTATCAGCTAAAAAAATGTTACTAACGGAAGTTAGTAACATTTTTTTAGCTGGAATTCGGTGATGAATTCCCGCTTCATTAAGTCTTCGTCGTATAGTTAAGCTGGATACAGCCAGATCAGCTGCAAATGTAGATGTTCTGATAAATCTTGCATTTCGAACACTTTCAACCAGTTGCATATCTTGATCATGAGTTGTTTTCCTAGGTCGGCCAAAAGATACATGTTTTGTAACATTTCCTTCTTCTTGCCACCTTTTCCACCATAATGTAACAGTATTTCTCTGTTAAAGAACGATTTTATTAAATTACCACATTAGAGATCAGAGAAAAACATGGACGAATACCTAAAATTACTTTGCTTACCGATATGCCTAATTCTTCTGCAATGGCTGATTTAGAAACACCTTCCTCACACATATAAACTATTTTATGTTTCGTATGCTCATCAATTCTATACATTTTTATTTTAAATGGGTAGGTATATTTCAATAGAATTAATATTGTATATTAAATCCAGTAAATCGTAGAATTAAATCGTTGAATCACATGTGCGTCAGTTATAATTTTATTAGAAAAACATAACGTCATTTGAAGTTAATCTAGCCAGTGATAAATAATGTTGCAAACTCCTTGACCATGCAATTTTAAGATTGCTATTAAAATTATCTTTATGACGTAAGTAATAAGGTTGAATTTGAATTACATTTACTTGTTTAGATATTATTGTATTTATGTGTGCATACATAATTGTGAATCCTACAATGTTCAGATAATATGATCTTAATGTTGTTCATATAATAATGTGCTTTTGGCTGTATACATGTTACTGAGAAAAACCACATATTAATGAATCGAAATCTTGACCACAATTTAATGATGCTTAATAGTTGTCACAATATTATGATTTTTTTTGACGGTCATATATTTTTGAAGCCTGAAAGGGCTAATATATTAATGAACTCTAGCTTCATAATAGCATGGAATTAGTGTACTTATAGAATTAGTAAGTACTGAATAGATTGCAAGTAGAGGGGGTCGTGAATAATTAATTTTGAGAGAATTTTCTGTCGCTGCTTAGTTGCATATTACCAAGGTGAGATGTCAGATGTTACACATCTTATGAGACTACTGTAAGGCTCGCTCGTTTTTTTTTTAAGCTTTTTTAGTTTATAGACTCCTACAATTCAAGATTTTAATTTGTGCTTAAAAAATCAAAACTAATAATTTAATCTTACCATAGCATAAGCCATACAAAACGCCTTCCCTCCATAGGTAACAGGTGTAGAGTGTCCATAGCCAATCATAGCCAGCACCACAGTTGCGAAATAGAATGCTCCAGCAAACTTCCACTGCGGCCCCGCTTTGTGCGGCTTGTTCTCTATGATAACTATCTCTATCATGTGGTAGTCTTCAGGCGTTATGTTGTATCTACGTATCAAGCCATTTCTCATGTCTGGAAAAGGAATAATAACTTTATATATATATTTTTTTAATTAAGTCGTAATACTGGCTGCAATATGAATTTCTTGCTATTACTCCCATTATTAATAACTAACTGAACATAATATCCTCTTTAGAGTAAACAGACAACAGTAATTGTCTACGTGATCAATCTAAGTTACTAAGATAATAGCCAATTAGGTAAAGAATAAATATTAAAATATTCAGCATGCATGCATCATCGGCAGAATAGTTGCAAGACATGGTGATTGTGATGGATGAAGCATATAAGATGAAAGGGATGAATATAAATGTGAATAAGATGAAGGTCATGGTGTTTGAAAGAGAAGAGGATGTATCGGTGTGATGTGAAAATAAATGATAAGAGTGTGCTTATGTATGGAAGTGAATGTTGGGTGCGGCAAAAGAAGTATGAAAGTAGAATAAATGCATTCCTTGCGAAGCACGTGTGGTGTGACTCTGAATGATAGATAGGCTGAGAAATTATGTGATAAGGCAACAGTGCGGTTTAAAAGAAGCCACTATGTCTTCTTTTAAACTGCACTGTCATGGAATGGTCATGTTGAGAGGATGAATGAAAGGCGACTAACACAAGGCAGGTGTGAGTGGAAACGCCGGGAGGGGGTCACTATATGCCCTAGGAGGACTTATAGTGACCTTATTGGTGACGTTCTTCAGAAAGGTCAGGTGCGTAGGTAGTACTCGCAATCGGCGGGTGTGTATGACCAGAGGGATTAACGTAAACAAGGCAAAAGGAGTATATAAAGGTTTTTTTTTCTTTTTTTTTTCATTCCATTGCTTCTATGTTAGAGGGTTTGGTTTCCGCACTTAGTCCTTCATGTGGACCATTGTGCGTGGGCACATTGCATTTTAATTTCCACTAATGCAGTGTAACCAGATTCTAACAAGAACATACCTATTAGAATATTCCTGATAAACTATAATAGACTTTTGACCACTAACCAGACAAAACTTCCCATCTTTTACTCTCTGTTTCGGACTCCAAAGCATCGAAGACTGCGGCACCGATCAGCAAATATGTGAATGTACAAACCACAAGGGATAGTGTGCGGACGTTTTGGCGCTTCATAATCACAACCAGCACCTTCCAATGGCTCGCAAAAAAATATTTGTTAAAGCCTTACACCATGACCTGGAAAATGATTTTCTTTAATGTAAAATTGCTTGAAACAGGAGGAGCGAGTAGAATTGTAAATAGAATTTAGATATTTTGGCTACATAATATATGTTTCAACTCTATTTGCATTAAGTTAATTTTTTTTGAAAATACGAAAATATTTGCAAATTTGCTAATATAATATTTTTATGGAATTACTTACGTAGTTACGTTATATTTGGCACCCTAAATATTTAGTTAAAGCTGCTTCAACACTTCAGACAATTTGAAATAAATAAATCCTAATTTAAGGCAGGAATCAAAATAATACAAAATATTTAAAAATAGCAAAATGTTTCAGTCGATAAATTGTATAGCAGTAGCAGTACTACTGAAATGATATATACACTTCCATGTTTGTAAACAAGCGTTGAATAGTGTATGGTGTTGTAAAAGCAATGTATAATGAAATATTGCGTTTCACACTTTCAGGTTTTACGGATATGTAGCATTCACTTTTCTCGGTAGTCCTGAGTTATACGTCTATGGTCCTGAGAACCAAAGAAAATTGTAAATGCATACCTAGAGACTTCTTGGCGGGAAAGTGAAGCGTCATGTTAGCAGTTTTGTTTTATTTTCTAAAATTTGTGTTTAGCCGAATATTAATGTGTAATAGTGGTGGATTATTAACCATTAAGTGTTCGTGAAGCTGCATTAATGTAGGCAAATGAAACAAAACAGTGCAACATCACTTTAAGTTCTCTCAAGAAGTCCGCGCGAGGTTTCAGTAAAGTGCCGCGTCTTTACTTAAACTCAAGGGGAGCGGGGCGGGATATCATCAATCATCGTTATCATGCATTGAGTGGAGTTCATTTCATAATTATTATAACTTTGTACTTGTTACCTAATTTTACATGACACTGGCTAAATGCACAAACCGTGCGAAGCCAAAAAGAAAAAAAAAAAAAAAAAAAAAATGCATACCTATTTCTGTCATTTTTTTATCTGGGGCCCGAGAGCAAGCTGGGGAATCCTTCATTACAATTACAAGATAAATCATGCAAATAATGCGTTATGTGTTTATTACACTAATAAATATATAAACACGATTTGTTTTTCGGTGATGAAACCAAGGGTGAAACTATTTGGTTTTGCTTGTCAAAGTATGCGTAAAACGTAATGCTTTTGACACAGCTCAATGTCAAAGTGACAACAATTTGTCAACGCGACACTGTCAATTTCCTCTCGTGTGGGCTTGTTCGGCGAGTGCACACTTTTTTCGAAATAAATACAATTATTGTAATAAAGCCCCTAAACTGCTTCAAAATGAAAGTTGCGTGCAACAAATCTAACCCACCGCTAGGTAAAATAAGGTGTTCCATACATATTTCTCCACATTGCATCAGCTAAGTGGGCTAGGTTTAAAATAGGATTTCTTTTTTTATTTTCAGGTGGTTTGCTAGCTTTGGAGTTCTATAGATCCTCAGCAAAAGACGTCCAAGTTGCCTGGGGTGGTGAATCGACTGTAGTGCTGCCGAACTCCTCAAAACCGGTGCCATATGTGACCAGCAATGATTTGATTAGGATTCTTGAGAATGCCTTCAACAAATCAGCTCAGCCCCTCCAGAAAGTGACTATGAACCATTGGCTTTCGTTCAGCCTTATCCTGGATGATGAGATCCCTAAATCAATTGAGTATTTGGACACAACCCTTGGTCCAATCACCTACTTGGTGGGAGAAACTTTATCTGTGTCTGACTTGGCAGTCTTTAGTGTTCTGTACGGTAAGTGCTGTCACTATCTATATCCTAGTATTACGCTGTCAGTCTTATCATTATTTTTATGATTCTAATAAAACTTTGCATTTATTTTTATTATTTTTGGCATTTGATTTTATTTGCAATATTGTTTCTAATAAATAATATGATAGGACTTAGATGCCATCAACTAAGAGTGATTTTTGTATGTTACAATAATCTGCCTAGCCTTTTCCCAACTATGTTGGGGTGGGCTTCCAGTCTAACTGGATGCAGCTGAATACCAGTACTTTACCTATCTAACTTTGCCTATCTAACCTCCACAAGACCACAACTCAGCTACTGGGTAACATGATACCCCTTGCTAAGACTGGTTGTCAGGCTTTCGGGCTTCTGATGACCTGTAACGCCTGTCAAAGATCCACGAATGACAGCCGGACCAACATCTTTACGTGCTTTCCGAATCACGTAGGAATCTCGGTATGTAAAGATGGTCACCCATCCACGGACCAACCGCGGCAAGCGATGGATCGACCGCAGGCTGTTATTACTTAGCCACAAACTCCTCATACGTAGTATGATAGTATAGTGATATTTATGTTACAGTGTCAGCTAAATTCAAGGATGTATCAAAGAAGAATCCTCCTAAGAACATTCTCCGCTGGATGAAGTTGATCGAAGCCCAACTACCTGTTGCTAAAGCTTTGAAGGAACTGCCTTCTGAAGTCTTGGATAGTCTGAACAAGGCTTCATCAAGGTTTGTTATAACTAAACAATGTTAATAGAATGTAATTTATTCTCTCTTCTTAGTCTTCACAATTGGTTGCCTTATAAATTAACATTGTTTGTGATAAATATACTATGCTTCAGAGGCGGCTCGTGACATTTATTTGTGGGGGTTCACTAAAAAAAAAAACGTAGAACTAGAGCTTACCATTTATTTTATTTGTAAAGAAAATCCATTCGGCGATCTTTATCGATTTTCATCAACGCGTTCATTGAACTCTCTAATAGATTTTCGATACGCAGAATCGAGCGCCTTACGAATATCTTGACGGCCGATAGATGCCAATTGCACTTCACATAAGATATGAAATCGAGATTGCGAATGTTTTTTCACTTTTATTGAAAGATGCGCTAAATCGTCAACACGGCCGTTTCCGTCCATGCAGATTCACCACCACTGCCGGCGCCAGCTCCAAACACCAGACACGGGAAACAAAATAATTTTTTGCTTTCTTCACATCCACACAACCAAGGTGTTTTGAAATATTGTTCAGATTTAAAACCACGCGTAAAAGATTTATTTTTCGTAACACATTTTTGAGAAAGTGCAATTTCGGGACGTGGTGGTCCCTTAGCTTTCAGTTCGATACGCATTTCGAGAGTCTTTTCACAATTTCTAATAAAAGATACACTGTATTGTTCCATTTTTGATACAAATGTCGCGCACAAACTATTTTTAATAATTATTTAGAATAAACACTGCGAATCTACTGACAGCCGAGTTGAGCCGACCGTTTGTTTACATAAGATCGGCAACAGCGCATAGGCATAGATCGCATTCCCGCGCGCGGCCGCCTTGCGCCGCCGTTTGGCAACGGCGCTCCAAATTAGGCTAACTTCTCATACAAAATCTTCTGTTTCACGCGTCGGACTGTGTCGATATTTCTCTTTCGCACTCATTGAATACAGTGCTAGAAATCGTACTGAACTTTGTTTCATAGGAGCGCAATCGCTGGCACTCCACACGTTACAACTTGACGCCAAATGTACGCGTAGGAAATGGTTTTCTAGTAAACTACTATTGTATGCGTATGGGCATAGTAGAAAGAATGTATGTATAGGATTATAATAAAGAAATATAGATTATGCTATTTTCGTGGGAGTGCACTGCACCAGCGCTCTTTATGACGAGCCGCCTCTGCTATGCTTAGACTATATTCTACCATTGTAATAGATTGGTGTGGAAAAAACCTGTGTCACGTGTGTTATTCATTTAATAGTGTTTGTAATATCTGCATATACCTATTAGAAAAACGTGTATGCTCGATGTTTTACTTAAAATATTGGCTGAAAGAAGTATCAAAAACTATTCTCATAATAGACTCCAATAGCCACAAATACACATTCCTTTATTCATAAATCAAGTATACCAGTAGCGCTACCATGCCATAAGTAGATTAGCCTTATAAAAAAAAATATCTTAAGTTTTTACATTGGCCTAAGTCAAATAGTAGACTGGTAGAGGCAATAATAAAGATGATACAAATTTGAAAATCATGGTGGCCCTAGCCATTCAAATACCTTAGTAAATGTCTAAGTTACAAATGTTACAATTTGCAGGAAGTCACCATCAGGCAATGCTGAGGGCGGGCGTCAGCAGGAAGGCAAGTTCATTGAACTGCCCCACGCTGAGATGGGCAAAGTTGTTGTACGGTTCCCACCTGAAGCGTCTGGGTAAGTACCTACACCTATTTGGAAAATACAATGGCAGCCCCTTGGTGTACTAAGAAAAAAACATTGGTGCAGTCATATTTGTTAACTGGATGGCTTGCATTGAAGTGGCCTATGTCCAGCAGTGGTTTTCTAAAATAAAATAAAAAAACATTCAACTTTCATGAATAAAAAAAACGAGTGTGCTTTAGACCACACAACTGAAGTAAAACTTACAAAAAGTAGTTATACTTACTTGCTTACAACAATAGGCCCGCACTGTGTCTTAGATATACGAAATAACCTAAGAGAGAAAGAGAAAGAAAATGTGTGCACGCACCTCTCTCTTGCCCCTACAGTAATATACGAAACATAACTCTCTCTCTTCATTAACTTGATATCTCCCTCTCAACTTCCGTTCGCTCGCTTCCGTTACGCTCTCGTCACGCATTCACCAGCTTACTCCCCAAGTCAAGCGTGCGTAAAGAAGTTTTACTTAAAAAAAAAAAAACATTAATTAATTACTTTACTTTTCATTAATTACTCATTTATGGCAAATTCTTATAGGTAGGTTGAAATAATAGTTCTTAAAAACAATATCTTTCCATTCTAGTTTCCTCCACATTGGACATGCTAAGGCCGCTCTTTTGAACCAGTACTACCAGCTAGCATTCCAAGGGAAACTCATCATGAGGTTTGACGACACCAACCCTGCTAAGGAGAATGTTGAATATGAGAAGGTATGCATTTTGTCTTTACATTATACTAATTTGAGGCTTAATCTTCTGACGCGCGTTATCCTGAAATTATAAATGCGAAAGCGACTTTGTTACGGTTTCACGCTAAAACGGCTGAACGGATTTGGATGAAATTTGGCACATCGGTAGACCATGACCTGTGGTAGGACATGGCATACTTTTCATCACGATATTTCCACGGGATCGAGACTTATGCGCAGGGGCGAGCCATCCATAGAGGCAATTAGGCCTAGCCTACCCTAGCCCAAATGCATTTGTCTAACTATGTTATAAAATAATACAAAATATTAAAAAAAAGTTAAAACTCCTGTTAGAAAACTTATAGCAACTTCTCGCACCCGTGTGACGTAATTACGCGCCTAAGTCAGTACGTAGTAGACTGTATAGTCTCCAAGACGAATTGCCTCATTTTGCAACTTTTTCATTGATAAATTTAAGCACACTGATGCATATTTTGTGTGTATGTACGGCACACATGTCTAGATTATGGGCGTAACTCCTTTGAGTGGAGCTGGGTTGTGATTGGCTCATGGCTGCAGACGGATAACCCGCCAAAATTTGGTTGCCCGCTTTTGTAAAGCAACTATATAAAAATATCGCTTTTTTATCTGCTAGTATTTTCGAAAAATTGGTAATTATATTTTTCGTTTCGTTTTTCGTAAATACGCCATATTGTTTCATAGTAACAAGCAATTTATAACGCGTGCTTGCATGTTTTAACCTATTAAGTTATAAATAATTTGTTTTGAAACAGAAAAGTACAGTAAATGTTACTTGTGTATTGTTTTTATCACTTAAAAATGGTATTCAGTTGTGAAGTGTGCGCTGATAATGTGTGTTTGTTATAAGTTAAATGCAATAAGTTTTCTCAATTATCGTATAATGATAAGATTCAAGTTGTGTCTAAAGGTAGATATGTACCCGAATTACGAGAAGTAATCCAAAAATATGGTAATTCATCTCGTACTCGTCATTTCAATATTTGTATTCCGTACATTTTGCTTATTACTTCCAGTAAGTGGAGTGAGGGTGAGTTCTTGTATTCATAACTGTTATAGGCTTATTTTCAAATATTATAAATCAATAAATGTGACTAGTTTGAGTGTCAGAGCGACTTTTTTTTTTTTTTTTTTTTAGTATTCCACTGCTTATGCGAGTGAAACCGCGGGGCGCTGCTAGTTGCTAATAAATAAGTTTTTTGCGCGCAATTGCTCATAGCAACTCGATGCCGCACAATTAAAGTTTTACGCACAATTATTATACAATATTTCCATTGCCTGTATTCCCAAAGGAGTTGGCAGTTGTGCATAAAGTCAATTGACATAAAATTTTAAATGTTTTCAAATTACTTAAATAACCTTGTATAACCTGTATTTGTTGAAAGCCAAGATTACTGAGCGTGGGGCTCACGGCCTAACCGATTTATTAATCCTCCACGTCTCCTCCCCAGGTAATCTTAGAAGACGTAGAGATGCTCGAAATCAAGCCGGACCTCTTTACCCATACGTCCCAATACTTCGACCTGATGCTGGACTACTGCGTGAAGCTCATCAAGGAAAGCAAGGCCTTTGTGGACGACACGCCGGCCGAACAGATGAAGAACGAGAGGGAACAGAAGGTTGATAGCAGGAATAGGAATAATTGTATGTATCATGGTCTTTATTTATTAACTAACTATAAGCGATCCGCCCCTGGTACGCACGGGTGCGATCAAAACGCCGAGATTTCTGCGCTATATCTAAGTTAAATATTATGAGGAGGCAGTCTAAATCAAATTTCGAACGCAAGCTCCGTCCCTCGCTCCCCGCCACTCCATTATGTGCTAAACGCTAATACATCAGTAATAAAGTTGAATATCGCGTGCGCTCTTAGATCGTGTTCGAGCACGAAACTAAATAACGTAAGCCTCAATTCTTATTTTGTTTTTAACTAAAGTAATAATTGATCTATAGAAAAAAATATCTTGTGTCGGGATGATAAACTATATTTTCCTGCTGTGAATATTTATTTTAGACATAAAAGCTAAACTATCTTGTTTGTTTTTTAAAATTATCCTTAATAAACCGGCCAAGTGCGAGTCGGACTCGCACGTCGCACGAAGGGTTCCGTACCATTATCTATAAAAACGGCAAAAAAATCACGTTTGTTGTATGGGAAATATTTGTTTTATTTTAATTTAATTATTGATTTTTAAAGTGAATATATAACTAAATATTCTGTGAATATTTCAAGTGTCTACCTGTTACCGTTATCAATATCGAGCAAAAACAAGCAAAAAAATCACGTTTGTTGTATGGGAGCCCCCTTAAATATTTATGTTATTCTGGGTTTTAGTATTTGTTGCTATAGCGGCAACAGAAATACACCATCTGTGAAAATTTCAACTCTAGCTATCACGGATCATGAGATACAGCCTGGTGACAGACGGACAGACAGACAGACAGACGGCGGAGCCTTAGTAATAGGGTTCCCGTTTAACCCTTTGGGTACGGAACCCTAAAAAGACATGATTTTTGAATACAAAATTTATTGAGAGAAAATATTACAATTACGTAACTGTCTTCAACATGGAAAGAAAAAGATCCAATAAATCATATACTAAAGTTTCATTTTGCTTGTATGTGTGACTGTTTTAGAATATTCATGCAAATTAACAGAAAAATAGGGAGCCTCCTCTTAATGTTTTATACATATTGACCTTGTAAATCAAGTGTATAGTTTAGAAGAACTAAACGCATATACAGACAGACACGAAAAGCGACTTTATTTCATTTGTAGATGAGTTTGAATGTAGAGGAGCTTGTGGCTAAATAATAACTGCCACACGGGTCGATCGATCAGGTTAAGCTACGCTTGCCGCGGTTGGTCCGTGGATGGGTGACTATCTTTTCATACCAAGATTCCTCCGTGCCTCGGAAAGCACGTTAAGCCGTTG
This sequence comes from Tiliacea citrago, assembly GCA_963921375.1. NCBI lineage: Eukaryota > Metazoa > Arthropoda > Insecta > Lepidoptera > Noctuidae > Tiliacea > Tiliacea citrago. Next base: position 18,731,100 of record OY992798.1, read on the forward strand.
GTCCCGGCTGTCATTTGTAGATCTTTGACAGTTGTTCCGGGTCGTCAGAAGCCCAAAAGTCTGAAAACCAGTCTTACCAAGGGATATCGTGTTACCCAGTAACTGGGTTGTGGAGGTCAGATAGGCAGTCGCTCCATGTAAAATACTGGTATTCAGCTGCATCCGGTTAGACTGGAAGCCGACCCCAACATATTTGGGAAAAGGCTAGGCAGATGATGATGAGTTTGAATGACATCTTTATTTGCGCGTTTTTTCTTTGTTTGTGCGAACCTTGAGGCTTATTTTGGTATGGTCAAAACTTTTTAAATGGCTGGTAAGCAAAACCCTGGCTATCAAATAGCAGCCGGCGGTTACATGGATCAGCTTTGAGTACAGGTTGATTCAAACTTTATGACGGCTTGGAGCATGAGGCGAGTCGCAGCGCAGTAACAAATTCACGTGTAAGCGAGGGTGAGGGGTGCGCTACTGCCCAGCGAGTAGCGCTCTTCAGAACCGCCATCAAGTTAAATGGAGCTGTACTATATTTATTGTGTTCATGTATGTGCTTAAAATGATGTAATACTGCAATTATGTTCTTGATGATGCTACACCTAAAAATAAAAATAAACTATGAATTATGATGCAATATTTTCATACCAATTTATCACTTGTATAAGTTTGGAACAAGTTTGTCGGGAACAATATGCGACTCCCGGATGCCCCTTAAACTTAAGGGGATGATATATACTCGTAGAACAATGGTTAGACCTGCTGCCTTGTATGCAGCAGAATGTTGGGCCACAAAAGGGATGAATGAAAGGCAATTGCATGTAGCTGAGATGAGAATGCTAAGAGGGATGTGTGGTGTGACACAAATGGATAGAATAAGAAATGAGTACATAAGAGGAGGTCTGAAAGTGGCACCGGTGACTGAAAAGTTGTGCGGAAATCGGTTGTCATGGTATGGGCATGTGATGCGGAGGAATGAGGAAAGTTATGAGTATGGATATTGATGGTTATAAAAGTAGGGGAAGACCAAAGAAACGATGGATGGACTGTGTGACAGATGATATGGCTAGAAAGGGAGTGACTACCGAGATGACGACTAATAGAGAAGTATGGAAGAAAGGGACATGTTGCGCCGACCCCAAATAAATTGTGATGAGGGCAGGAGAATGATGAAAAGTTTCTTATGCTCTTATTAATTATGCTCAGAAACAATCCTCACTAATCAATTATATAGTTAGCAGTAAAAATGTAAAAAATACCTATTTGAAAGAAAGAAAGAAAAATGCGTTTATTGGCATCACAGCAAAAAATACATCTTAAAACTATAAAAAACAGAAAACAATATTATTATAATGCCAAAAAGGCCTCAGCTCAGCATAAAAACAACACACACACATAGCACTTAAATAATGTTTCTCTACTAATTTCCAGCCGTAGAAAAGAACCTCCAACTCTGGGAAGAGATGAAGAAAGCCAGTGACATCGGTGTACAATGCTGTGTCCGCGCTAAGATCGACATGCAGTCACCCAACGGATGCTTGCGAGATCCTACCATATACCGCTGCAAGCCCGAGACACACCCGCGTACCGGCACACAGTACAAGTACGTAGTATAGAGAGCCATATATGAGCTGCAGTAAGAGGCATAGGAAAACAGCTGTAATAATAATCCTCCTTCCAAAAACTAAAACCCTTTTTGCGACCCGGTTTTCGTCAAAAAAATCACTGTACCAAACAACTACTCTGAGACCAAAACGAAACTAAAAGAATGGTTGCTGGGCCGAACTTATGAAGAAACAGTAAATTAATGCACACTCTTTGAGTTGCACGAAACCGACATTAGTTTAATGGAGATTTTAAATTCATGCCATCCCTTACATTTTGAATCAAAAAGAAAGTGACCGCATCAATTTAAAGTCTCCATTAAACTAATGTTGGTTTTGTGTAACTCGCCAACTGTCTGGTAGAATACGTATGTATTCTACCAGACAGTTGGCGACCTCACTCACACTTACTCACCTTAACTGTGTTATGTATTATACAATGTGGAGACAACAATACGACAATAAATGAAAACACTGGCAATACTAATGCATAAGAGTATTTTGGAACGATCAAATAAATTCTAGCATCGAAATTAAAAAAGTGATTTTTTCAAATAAACTAAATAGCAGTGGTGTGCCGACTATGGGTTTTGCCAATCTTTGACTAGCTATAGCGACTAAACTATTGGATATATTTGATTGAGTTTTCGTGTGCAGACTGCGAACGTCATTAGATATACGTAGTTGAATTTATTGTTATATTGTCGTCTCCACGTTGTATGTTATTTATTTTCTTTGTACTCATATTATTGTACATTTTCTAAATTTTGTAATGAACTTATGAACAACAATCTTGCGCTAGCAGAACCCATTAAATTATTAACTCTGTGTGGTGTTTGGGTCACCAAGATACTGGCTGTGCCTAGTTTGGGACCCGCTGTTCAGTCTGTCTATAAGTCCCGTATTACAGAACGTCACTCAATAAAACTAGTTTCAACCATTGAAATGGCTTGAATCTAGTTTTAAGTAAATGCTTGAGTATTGAGTGACGTTCTGTAATACGGGCCTATGTCTTCTGTTAGTGAGACTTTCATACCACGTTACGTGTATATTTAAGAACTTTGTGTTAGCAAAATAAATTCATTTGAATTTGGTTTAAGCAACTCAAAATCTCAAAAATAACGATAAAGTATTGAATTTCGCGGGTTGATCGCTGACAACGATAAGAATAAGAATAATTTATTTGCTGAAAATATAGGTATACAAATTAACAAAAATTGCAAGCGTGCAATGCAGAGAAGGCTGTTATGCGATAGTTAACCATAGACTTCAAAGCCCATAACGTTCGTTATGTTCGAAACTTACATTTTATTTTAAAGTATTTTGGATAGGCTTGTCTTTGACTAATATTCCTTCTGATACCTTAAGATGAAGCGGTCAACGATGGTAGGTACTATCACGGATGCTCAAATCGGACCACCGTAAGGACTATTCCTGCTTGCAGCGCTCGGCCGCTATTGTACCTACGCTCATCAACCAATAGCATCGCCGCATCAGTTGCTGAGCTCGTTTTAGTTTGTGATCATTGCAACAGAGCCTGAGAAATTAATTTAAACAAAAGAAGAAAATACATATTGGTCGACGCAAAAAGTAAACAGATATGGTCATTGTCAGCTCAGGATTTTGTTATGAAAGTGGTCCGATTTGGACGCCCGCGGTAGTACAGTCAGTGACCTATATAACCTGACCCCTCTTCCATACTATTTCTTTGTAAGAGGGGTCCGGTAATGCAGGTCAATGACTGTACAACCGTACCTAAACGTTACATATTCGCTTGTAACTTGAAGCCTCTTTAAAGCTTCTCACTGGTTTCACCTCCACTTACTAACACAAAAAACTATCTTTTTCTAGAGTATACCCCACATACGACTTCGCATGCCCCATAGTGGATTCCATCGAGGGTGTGACGCACGTGCTCCGTACCATGGAGTATCACGACCGTGACCCGCAGTTCTACTGGTTCATTGACGCGCTCGGCATCAGGAAACCTTACATCTGGGAGTATAGTCGGTGAGTGAAAAGAACATTCCAGGACTTGTAACCAAAAGAAACCCCGCCAAGTTAAAAGGCAACAAGAGATGAAGCAGGAAACATAAAGATTTAACTAATATTTCTTTTCGAGGTTATGTTAGTAACACGTATTCTGACTACCGGTTAAAAGACGGTTTAGTAAAGGCAGGATTTTGTGTATCATGTAATATTATTGGTTCACATTATCGCCTCAGATGCATAGTTGTTTTAAACTGCTGGGGAGTTTGTGCGACACTGTCCTGTCCTCCCATACCTATTAACACTGTAATTTGAAAACATTGTAAAAGCAATGATTAGTAAAAGAGTAACTTTGGATTTTCTTGCCGGCTCTTCTCCATAGGAAACGACCAATTGGAACCGTGCACCTCAGTAGCGAAGCTACAACTTCCAATTGAGGGAAGCCGAAGAAAAAATTGTTAAGTTCTCATAAACACAAGTTATCAACTAAATTTATTACCTCAAAAATGATTTAATTTTTGAGGTAATAAATTTCTTAGTTTAACACCATCTATGACCAAGTAGTAGAACCAAGGAGACGCTAATACTACACAAACGAAATTATCATTTTTTTACAGAAATAAAACTATAATAGGTATCAAATTCAAAGAAAACAAAATAAAAAGTTAATTTATCTGTCAACAATTCGTATTCGTAATAAAATATTTGCAAATTACGAAATTCAACAACACCTCATTCTATCTCGTTCTCGCCTACGCATTTTCTCTTTCGCTCCCGTAATAACTCGCTCGAGAACGGTTTACCTTGCACCGTAACTAGCGGCGTTTGGGAACCCCCGGTTGCTACCGAAGTGTGCCCGAAGTAGCGTGGTCAGAACTACTCTAAGACAAAAAAAGTGAACTGCGTTCGCGATTTAGGATAGACTATAGTTACGCGTTGTTGTAATGTTTTTTATCTTATGATGTATTAAATACTTGTAATGTGACTATGTATGTAGTATGTACCTACCATATTATTTGGTAATAGTAAACTCAAGTAGAGTCGTTGTTCCGAAGGGAAGCCGGTAGGAATGGGGTTGTATGAAGCCGTCGCCCCTGGTGCACCTAGCTTCTGACGTTTCATAAGTGCCCATGTAGGTTTATGTGAAATAAAATATTTAGATTTTTTGATTTTGCACTTTTCCCCAGCTAAAAGATAAAAGATAATTTATTTGTCAAACATGCGTTTACATAAACTGACTTAATCAGACATGCAAGGTATTGAGGTAATAGATTTTGTGCACGTCCATGTTTTGCCAATAACGGCGTACAAATTTTGTAAGTTTATAAAAAAAACATTTCATTTCATTTTACATAAAGTCATTCTAAATTTCATTACAAAATACAAAACAAATAAATAATAATAATTGATGACCGGATATTATAGTATAAGTAGACTATAGTCAAAATAGATTAAATTATGTCCAAAATATTCATTATTATGCAGTCAAATAGAATCGTGCAAAAGCCAATTAATTTAAGATTCACATTATTAAATCGTTATTCTTATCTATGTAAATCAAAGCACTAAGAAGTAGTGAAGGGTGGGCGTTTTGGGGGACTGTCTTATGTAATTTTGACGCACGGAAAGTTCCGATTCGGATGAGAATCGGAACTTTCCGTGCGTCAAAATTAGTTAGTAGTTATTAGTAGTATGAATAAATGACTTTTGATTTTGATTCAACATGTATTTTGTCTTTTTCTTGTAATAATTAATTTTTTTGTACGTTTACAGGCTGAGCATGACCAACACCGTGCTGTCAAAGCGAAAACTTACGTGGTTCGTGCAAGAAGGATTAGTAGATGGATGGTAAGATTATAATTTTATTAATTTTAATCTTACCGATTATAATTTTAACTTATTACGAAAATCAATCGATCTCTAAGCCTTTTCCCAACTATGTTGGGGTCGGCTTCCAGTCTAACCGGATGCAGCTGAATACCAGTATTTTACATGGAGCGACTGCCTATCTGACCTCAACCCTCCTTATTTAATATAAAATTAAAATGGTCAAGTGCAAAGTTTATTTAAAACAAAATAACTGCGCTAGATAATTCTGGTGTGCAACGTTTTTATAAAATAATTTTCTTAAAACAGGGACGATCCTCGTATGCCGACCGTCCGCGGTGTCCTACGTCGCGGCATGACAGTGGAAGGTCTGAGGCAGTTCATCACAGCGCAGGGCTCCAGCCGCTCAGTGGTCTTCATGGAGTGGGACAAGATTTGGGCCATCAACAAGAAGGTTTGTTATAGATATTAGAACTATTTTATTTGTCAATGTCGTGTAAAACTGAGTATAGGCCTCATTACCGCCTGAGAGATAAATAGCATATAGTGTTAACACTGATGGGATGTGAGGTCCCTCTCTTCGAGCAGGAGTGGGCTGTAATTTACCACACGGGCCCAGTGTGGGTTGGTAGATGTCACGAATTGTCTTCGAATTATTGGTTCTACTAGGACATGCCGGTTTCCACACCATGAATTCCATCACCGTTTTTGAGAGCAGAGGTGATGAAATTATTTACACTAAGTAGTTGAACGGTGTATTCAGTACTTTGCTAGTCAATAGTCAACTATTGGGGAACTCCTGGGGAGGAGCAAGAAAAGTGCATCTTTTGGAAGTTGAAAGAGTACAGAAAGCCGTACTCTCTTTTACGGCTCTCGGGCTGTCTTTTGGCATCTAACTGCTGAGCTGTATAAACGTTGGGGTATTCTAACAGTCAGACATACCGTCATATTCACAATATTTCGCAAAAAACATACACCAAATAAAATATGACCCTAATCTCAACAAAGTTCAGCGAAGGAAAGGTAATGTCTGTCCTATTAATTTCTTTCGCACCATTCTCTCGCAAAGGTTTTACTGTTTTCTTGGAGGATATTTGTATAATAAAATCAATACGACACTCAATATACCCCAAGCTTAGATCAGTTTTTAAACTAACTGTATGTAAATGACTTAAAACTCTCGATTATCAGGCCTTCGGTTCAGTCTTTTGATCCCTATTCGCTAAATTTATATCTCCTTCTCACGCACACACTTATATCACATACGTATGTTCAATCTAGATTATTTATATATTTTTTTAATATTTAACTGCACCTAGAATTTAAGTTAACTTCATCACATACTTTTGTCAATTAATCTAAATGAGTATGTACTTATTTAAATATTTGGGGGCCTGGTGACCCGTAACACAGTATTTTATGCCTTTTTCGGGCACCAGTCTCTCACAAATGGTAACCCTATTTTTAAGGTTAAGCACTTCCTGTCCAAAACAACATTTGTGATGAGAAATAAATAAATATATATATATTATTATTAAATTACATCCACCGACCCGCACTGGGCCCGCGTGATGAATTACATCCACCGACCCGCACTGGGCCCGCGTGATGAATTACATCCACCGACCCGCTCTGGGCCCGCGTGATGAATTACATCCACCGACCCGCTCTGGGCCCGCGTGATGAATTACATCCACCGACCCGCTCTGGGCCCGCGTGATGAATTACATCCACCGACCCGCTCTGGGCCCGCGTGATGAATTACATCCACCGACCCGCTCTGGGCCCGCGGCCGCGTGATGAATTACATCCACCGACCCGCACTAGGCCCGCGTGATGAATGACGGCCCAGTCTTTCTCACAGAGAGGAGGCCTGTGTCCCAGCAGGAGGGAACTTAAGGCTGGTTGTGCATACCTAGCCTAGATATATTAATCTTGCATACATTTTTTTTATTTTACACTACACCACACCTAATTTCTTCACACATGGTGGAGATGACCTAAAACTATGACTTTCGTATAAGTAATTTTTATTAGGCATGGACGTTATTTCACGTCACTAGTTACAATAACTGGCAATGGGGCATGTAGCCGAATAACTAGTTTCGATGCAAACGATAAATTAGTGATTTTCATAAACACGTGATTTTGTGAGTTACGGGTTACATTTGAATGCAGTGACCGAATGAAAAGATAAAAACGAAACAAAAGTTACGTTGCGAGCGAATGTTGTTTCTTTCGCCCGTAATTGGTGACTGGTGAAGTAGTGACAGCGAGCGAGCCGAGAGTTATTTTTTTAATAAAGTATGAAGGGAAGTTCATTTGTGTTGTTTATGATGTAACTACATAACTAAAAAAACTTATTCGTCCCAAAAACTTATAACTTGTGATATGTAACTAAAGTATTACGTAGGTAATCATTTAATATTTTAGTTTCGTAAATAACTGTAATAATTCGATAAAAGCATCACGTTGAATCACTGAACAGATCATCAGAATTGGAAAAAATAACTAGTTATTAAAATCACGTGTTTTCATAACAGGTGACGCCTTCGAAGTAACTCTAGTTACGTTACGTTTCGCGAAAATCACGTAACGACCCACGCCTAATTTTTATCGCCTAATTATATTGGTAGATCGCCATATATTAACGGTCAGAAGCATCAGCCTCTTATCGTTTTTAGTAATTTAACCTGAAAGAAAACCTAAATATTTTGTCCATACGACTCTCAAATATGTTATGTTTTACTCTTCATTACACTTATTCAGTTTCCATTATCACTAACATATTATTATTTATCAATTTCAGGTGATAGACCCTGTAGCACCTCGCTACACGACCCTAGAAACAAACCCAGTGCCCGTGAACCTCAAGGGGGTCTCCGACAGCACCCTGACCGTAGCCCTCCACCCCAAGAACCCCGAAATAGGGTCCAAGACCGTATATGTGTCAAAGAGACTGCTCATTGACCAGGTCGATGCTAAAAACTTGAAGGAGGGAGAGAATGCAACGTTTATTAGCTACGGGAATATTTTGATTGATAAGATTCATAAGTGAGTATTATCTACCTTATTTATGAAACACTCGACGACCCGGTGAACGTCGTACCACGTGAGGCAAAATTTCGATTTTTCGGCTGTTCTTTTGGGATTTTTCTAATTTTCTTTTTTCCTAAACCAGAGCCCTGAGGCAAAAAAACAAAATAAAAAAAATATTCTTGGAATCTTAAATATTGGTTGAGCCATTTTTGAGTTTTTGCAATGAAATTTCCGCACACTATTTTCCGTTTAATGTTATCGCGTTCTCACTTGCTTGTTAGTAGTTCTCACTTGCGCTGGATGAAACAACAAGCTTTTCGACCATGCTCGCGTTAACGATAGACGAACCGGGAAGGGAATTAAGTACGCATTTGCAAATCTGACAAAAATAAGCAGTTTTTCAGTGTATTTTGCGGCCAAATGAAACTAAACCAAATGTAAATAATAATTGCCAAAGATTGAGAGAGAGATTGAGAAAGAACGTCTATTAATGTTTTTATTAAACCGCAATGGTCAGGTACATTTAATGTAAATAAATATTCCAATATTGCAAATTTTGTTGTTAAACCAAAATTCACACCTTTTCTACACAAATAGCAATAATTCACAATTTACATTAGATACAATAATGAATAATACCATTTTGAAATCTGCTTTAAGCGCATAATATTTTAAAATAATTGGTCACTTGTGGATTGGACACACGTGTTTGCTTGTGTTTTTTTTAAGCTACGGATTCTTAAACTTTGTCAAAATGAATATTTTTCACAAATTTTTCCCCAGAACAAACATTCAAGTTGTTTAAAAAAAAAACAGTGTAATAGTAGTCATACTATTTATTGCTTATCTATCAGCTCAGTTAACGTAATTTACTATAACAATAAAAAACCGATAGAATTCTTTAATTTGTGGTCGTGGTGTACAAAAATGTAATATAGGGTAACAAAACACACCGATTATTATTAAAAAAATCATATCTTAGATACTACTTTTTTTTGGTTTTTTTTTCTGAATGGCCATTAGTTGTGCCATGACCCATTTTAAGGTTATCCATTAATTACCGGGCACCCTGTATAGAGAAAAAAATAATTTCCGTTGCCTCTTCCCACAAAATTGACGATATCGTGTGTTGAGTTTATGAACATTTTTCTTCAATATCTGTCTGTCTCAGAAAATAATGTTGAAAAAACCTATATTTTTTAGGGTTCCGTACCCAAAGGGTAAAACGGGAACCCTATTACTAAGGCTCCGCCGTCTGTCTGTCCGTCTGTCACCAGGCTGTATCCCATGAACCGTGATAGTTACAGTTGAAATTTTCACAGATGACGTATTTCTGTTGCCGCTATAACAACAAATACTAAAAAACAGAATAAAATCAATATTTAAGGGGGCTCCCATACAACAAATGTGATTTTTTTGCTCCTTTTTGCTCTATATTGATAACGGCAACAGACGCTTGAAATATTCACAGAATATTTAGTTATATAGTCACTTTAAAAATAAATAATTAAATTAAAATAAAACAAATATTTAAGGGGGGCTCCCAAACAACAAACGTGATTTTTTTGCGCTTTTTATAGATAATGGTACGGAACCCTTCGTGCGCGAGTCCGAGTCGCGCATAGTTTTTTTCCTATTATTTAACAAACCATATGAAGAAATTTTAAATTCATACATTGGGCTTCAGCTATGCTCGTGATGAAATCAAAATTTTATTTTATGATTATACAATATCTTCATTAAGTAAATCAACGGCGAAATAAACTATATTTTCGAGAGCGCAAGAGTGATGAAACTATCAACAGGTGCTGAGACTGACACGAATGGTTAAGCACCACAAAAACTGTACTTTTATAGTTACACAGTTAATGTTTCAATTATTTCAAGCTTTCTCACAGTTAGATAAGAAATTGACGAAATTTTTTTTTGAACGTATAAAATTTAATTACCAATTTTATTTGCAGGTCTGCCGACGGCACTGTAATCAGTGTAGACGGTACACCCAACCTGGACAACAAGGATTTCAAGAAGACTGTCAAGCTAACCTGGTTGGCTGACTCTCCCCAGTCGCCGGCGGTTGAAGTGTACTGCGTTTACTTCGACCATATCTTATCCAAGCCGCTGCTAGGCAAGGATGAAGATTTCAAGCAGTATATTGGACATAAGACTAGGGTGAGTAATGAGAGATTTGAGTGACATTGTTGTTTTAGCACATGTACGTGTGTATGTGTGTCGGACCACTTCCAAAACCAAAACCTCATGCTCAGTATCGATGACCTTATCTGTTTACCGCTCCTTTTTGCGTAGACCAGTAGCAAAAAACAAAAAAATTGTTTTAAAAAAAAAATATCAGACTCTGTTTCAATGATCACCCACCCTTTACCCAGGGTTTTTACACTCTTAGGCCTCCTCCCCCACATTAGGCGCGCGCGTTCCTCGGGCGTGTGACTCGAGCGCTGCGTGCTCGCCGTGTGCGCGCCGCGTGCACTCTCCACACACGCTGCAGGGCTGAAAAACGCGACGCTCACGCAGCGCGCTCGCGGCGCGCGCACGGCGCCCGCGCTACTCACACGCCCGAGGATCGCGCACGCCTAATGTGGGGTCAGCCTTACAAAAACAATGGGCTCAACAAAAATTTGATGCGGTGATGCTATTGGTTGATGAGCGTAGCTAAGCGTTACTATGCAAGCAGGAATAGTCCTTACGGTGGTCCGATTTGCATACCCGCGATAGTACGTACTATAAAGCTACCATTTTCTGGGTACGTCGTGACTTGAATGTGCCCTGGCGGCTGAGAGTATGTCATGCTCACTGTAATGTCTCGCTGATGGTGGCCGTTGTGTTGGATCATTTAGCTCCCTTCAAAATGGTTGAGCTGAATGGTGCTAATCCATGCGTCATGTTCGTGAACGGGCGCCATCAGTAGGGACTGACCATGACCACGGCTTATTTTAATATAATTTTTGAATTGTTTTTTTTTTATCTTTTTATTACATACGCTTTTAACGTTATGCATAGGTCTCACTTGTATGATTTCGGCATGAGTGATGTAACCGTATTTTGATTTAAAAGAGTCTCCGTGGAGTTTCTTGCCCCTTCTTGTCCATAGGAACCTACTACGCTTTGGAGTGGGCAACTAGCTTCATATTAACATGAGTTGGGTTCCGTAGGTACGTATTTTTCGGGTGACCACTGAAAATCAGCGCTTTTGTATGAATATGTATTTAACTCCATAATTTATATTTCAGTGGGAAATTCCAATGCTTGGCGAGACAGAACTCCTCAAAGTGAAAGTAGGCGACATCATCCAGCTGCAGCGGCGCGGCTTCTTCCGCGCGGACGTGGCGGCCGCGCCCGCCTCGCCGCACAGCGCGCGCCGCACGCCGCTCGTGCTGTTCCACGTGCCCGACGGACACACCAAGGACATGCCGGGCCAGGTCAGTTCACTGCCTCTATTACTAGGCTGTATTCCGTATTAGAACATAATCGCTGACAGCGCTCACAACCGTTCCGAGATAGATATCACGATTATGACAGCTGACAGCTGTCAACAATTCGGAACGCTCGTGAACGCGCTCACGGTGGGATTACAGTATATTTTTATTTTATTAACGCGATATCGTTTTCGCGCTCACGCTACTATGGAACTGGTTTAAGCGCGTTCAAATCGATTACAGCGCAATTCGGTACGCACCCCTAGACTATGGCCGAATTTAGGCGGTCAAGAGCTGCTGTCGGACTTCTTGGCGGGAAAGTGAAGCGTCATGTTAGCAGTTTTGTTTTATTTTCTAAAATTTGTGTTTAGCCGAATATTAATGTGTAATAGTGGTGGATTATTAACCATTAAGTGTTCGTGAACCTGCATTAATGTAGGCAAATGAAACAAAACAGTGCAACTTCACTTTAAGTTCTCTCAAGAAGTCCGCGCGAGGTTTCAGTAAAGTGCCGCGTCTTTACTTAAACTCAAGGGGAGCGGGGCGGGATATCATCAATCATCTTTATCATGCATCTTTGTACTTGTTACCTAATTTTACATGACACTGGCTAAATGCACAAACCGTGCGAAGCCAAAAAGAAAAAAAAGAAAAAAAAAAAAAAAAAAAAAGAGCTGCCGTCAGTGTCATCGTTGGCATATTTATACACATATACATAGTTCCATTGGTGCAATTTGCCCTTAGGCCCACTTGCATCAAAAATCACTAAACATTTAGAATAAATGAAAAATTCGTTATTTCTGTCGATCGTTTGAAGTTGACAGAAACCGATTGCGGTTTTAAATATTTATTGATATGACACTTGTGTTACTAACTAAATATACACAGTTTTTAGGGTTCCGTACCCAAAGGGTAAAATGGGAACCCTATTACTAAGGCTCCGCCGTCTGTCTGTCCGTCTGTCACCAGGCTGTATCTTAAGCGTGATAGTAAGACAGTTGAAATTTTCCCAGCTGATGATTTCTGTTGCCGCTATAACAACAAATACTAAAAAATAGAATAAAATAAATATTTAAGGGGGCTCCCATCACAACAAACGTGATTTTTTTGCCGTTTTTATAGATAATGGTACGGAACCCTTCGTGCGCGAGTCCGACTCGCACTTGGCCGGTTTTTTAATAAATATTATTATTTATTATTATTTTTGTTTCTGTATGTGTTTTCCTTGGCGTAGCCGGATAGTACTGATGGCACGGGCCTAAGCGAAGTGTCCAGCAGTGGGGTTTAGTCTGGGAGTAATATTAAACATAGACTGTATGGTAGACGAAACTATATTTGAGTGGGAGTATTGGTGCAAGATGTCCGGCTCACACTGAAGAAATTTTCTAACTAGCCTGCATGCTGCACTGCCACAATCACTGCCTTCTGCAGCACACAATCACTGCCTTCTGCAGCAGGTGGTATGTGTTTGATGGCAGATTAAGGGAACAAAGGGACTGTTGAAGCTGTTTAGGAATTACTCCTGTTGTAGATAGCACTATGGGGACTATTGTGACTTTTTGAAGATGCCAAAGTCGGGTTATTTCGTCTTTTAGTATTATTCGTTTGTAATGAAAAGTCAGTTTGAACTGTAATACCGTTTTAATGTGTGCCTTATTCCAAACTGGTAATAATAAACCTTTCTGCCATGCTGTGTTGCTATGTGTTTGGAAGCTTCCAAATTAACAATGTCTTAGATAGGGACACATCAAATAAAATAACATATAAATCAAAAGTTTAATGATAATGAGGTCAGAAACTCATACAAAACTACCTAACTACTTAACTAGTAACATAACAACATCACGCCTGTATTTCCCCGAAGGGTTAGACAGAGGAGTACCTAATTTTACACCCACATTTCGCCAATTATGTTTAAGTCCCATGTAATAGGGGGCGAGCCCATTGCCATCAACCGGACACAAATCCAGATCCCGGGCTGCTACTGAGAAATCCCAGATAAAAAACCCAATAACACTGTGCCCGACCTGGGTATCGAACCCAGGACCTCATGCTCAGCAGGAGTGCTTGCAATCCTTGGACCCACGAGGCAGTCAAACCAACATACAATCTAATCTAACAGATAACAATTTTTTAAACTTAAATAAAAATAAACATCGAACACAACCGTGAGACTCTTACGAAATAAAGACTGTATTAACAAATCAACATAAATTAATAACTTCTCAGGTGAAATATGACACATCAAGTTTTGCAAAGACACAATATATGCCCTATGTTCACGGCGCGGTTTCTTTACGGTACGGTGTATAAACCGCGCCGTTAAAAAAACTGTATCTGTCAACAAGCTTCCATAGTGATCCATACAAAAGTGACGGCCGTGCCTACACACGACGAATACACCGCAGTTTTTCACAGCAAGAAAATCGTGTATACAAAGAGCCTCACACCCACAGGTACAGACACGATGCTCTACAAAGCCCATCTTTTTTTTAAACTAGATGTGCCATATTTACAGCCTGTTGCTGTAAATATTAACATAAAATACTCGAAAATGTTAACTGAAAAAAAAAGGATTATGGAATTCTGAACTGATAAGGATTCATAAATTCGCTGGCACCAACAAATTGTATTAGCAGGCGATGCTCTACAAAGCCCATTTTTTTTAAACTAGATGTGCCATACAGCCTGTTGCTGTAAATATTAACAAAAAATACCTACTCGAAAATGAAAACTGAAAAAAAAAGTGTTATGGAATTCTGAACTGATAAGGATTCATAAATTCGCTGGCACCAACAAATTGTATTAGCAGCCTGTTTCTTGGGTCCAAGACCAACATTTGTTCCAACAGTGTGTGAAGCGATTCGAGTTTATCCAAGTCCTTTGTCATTTGCCATTTAGACTTAGACCGCTGTCTTGCGTACGACTGAAATAATTTTGTGCGAAGATTTTCGTTTCTTTGCATATAATGTACCAAAAATGTTTTCTGAAACAATAACGGTTATTTATTACGTAAATGAAATATCACGTCGCGTAAAATCGTATCAAATAATACATGAGTAATATCATTTAAACAAATATTATGCTAATACCTCAGACTTATTGTAACAATATTTTCGTATAAAACTTGTACCAGAAAAATATAATGCTCTATATCTGCATTGTTCCAGCATAGACCAATCAAAACTTCCGAATGTGCGTAGTTGTTGGTATAATATTCCATTATTAGAATTTCCCATGAGGAGTGTCTTATTAGTAGCCATCTCGAACATGACGAGGGCAGTGGACCATACATCCATTCTGTGGTCCTCTTGGAAGCCTAATATAACTTCAGGGGCCCGATAACTCGAAGTACCACTGCTTGGCATAATGTTCAAACAACTGCTGTAGTTCGATCGGTCGAAACCGCATAATTTCAATCTGTTATGTGCACTGTTCAGTAGGATATGACTGGGTTTTATATCTGAAAAGTAACTTTAGTGAGTTAGTTTTGCTTTTTTTTATGATCAATATAATTTAATGGCATTTAGGCAAGTCTTAATTGGTTACAGAAGGAAAGCATACCTGAATGTATAACACCAGCTTTGGTCAACATATTGACCGCATCAACTAGTTGCCTGGACAAAATTTGTACTTGATCTATGTTAAAACCATTCGTGTATCCATGCAACGCTTGCTTCAGGTTTTTGGGATAATATTCGGTTAGTAAACACCATAGGCCCTGCACTTGAAAACCGCTCATTAAATAGAGTAAAAAAGAATGCTGCCTGTATTGTTGTAGTCGGAATAACATTCCCTTCATGAACATGCCTGTATGCCATTGTCTGTAATGTAAAAGTCGTTTTAAAATACAAGCACATGGAATACAAACTTGAGACAACACAGTAAGTTTTATAACACAATAATGTTTGTCATTTAGTTTAGGATTTGATTTTTGTCTAATCTCATATTTTGGCCTTATTGTTATCAAGTATCAACAAGACTCACCCAGTTTAGCAAATCAAACAAAGTATACATACTTGACAACTTTGACGGCATAAGTTTCTCCTTTGGTGTCAGAGCATTTGTAGATTGTGGAGAAGTGCCCGTTATGAATAACCGACGAGAAAGTGTATTTCTTATGTAAATATTCCGACATCCGTGATTCTAATTTTGATAAGAAAATCTTCATCCCCGTTGTAAATATTTCTGCTTGTTTGTTAGATCCTTTTTCATCTTTGTTTTTGCTTCCCTCAGGGACCAAACTTTTGTTGGAAACTACTTGTTTTTGCTTTGTTTTAGTATTTGTCGCTATTTCGGAACAATTGCCCAATTCACTGTCTTTTATTGTTATTTTGTTTAAATCTGATAAAGCATCATCCATAGTTTCTAGCTTTTGAGTATTATTTTTCACTGTTTCTGATTTGGTTTGGTTTTCTACATTTATTTTTTTACTTGTTATAGTGGATTCTTTATTATTCGCAGTAAGCGATCTTTCAGATTTGGCAATAGAAGTTTTCCGTGACGTTAATTCTATATTATTATCGGGGTTTGTTATTTCAACACTGGTCTTGTATTTAATATTACTTCTTTCTGGTGACTTTTCAGATTTGACTTCCGAATTATTTAAAGGTAATAATGTGTTTTCTTCTATGTTCTTATCTGACTTATTTGATTCACTTCTATTGTTGGTATTTTGTTCACCATTATCAATCGTAGCCTTAGAAGATGTTTTAATTGTTTCTACAGATTTTTGTAAAGGTTCGCCTTTTGGCTTGTTATATTGACCTAAGCTGCTTTGTGGTCTGTTAACAAGTAGTGGGAAACTCAGGCAGTTTTCTGCAAAACTTTTTGCAAGTGTTTTTTTTGTTGAGTTTCCAGAATCGAACAGTAGTTCGTTTTTAGATGGTGGTGAAGATATTACATTGTTGGTCTTCTTTTTAATATTATTGATTGGTTTATCTTTAGGTTTATTACCGGTGTCTTCAAATGTTTGTAAATGTTCTTTAAAAATTTTACTGGATCTGCATAGAGGTATTATATCCAATTTATGGATTGCCTTCTCTAGAATATTTTCTTCAGTTTCAAGAGACTTTGTAGATATGCTGCCAGTGTGTAAATGATTTTCTTTAATACCAGAAACTTTTAATGGCTCCGAATTTAATTTAATTTCAGCGTTCTGTTCAATACCACTTTTGGTTGTTTCTGGTAATATTTGACTTACAGGTTGTTGTGATTCTGATTTTATTTTGATATACTTATCAGTTACATTTGACAGTTCAATTTTTATTTCATCCAAGTTCTTTTTCTGATCCACTATATTGCTCATAGTTTCAAGTGGTACTTTTATCATAACTTGCGCTGTTTGTATTACATCTATTTCTTTTTGTATATTTTGACCCGAGCTTGTTTGTTCAATATCCATATGAATGCCGGTGTCTTGTTGTTTAGTTCCATTAAATATAATTTCAAGGGACACTTCCACTGGATCTACAGATTTTTGTATTGAATTTTCTTTTGCCTTATTATCACTTTTATCGATGTGTTTACGAATGCTACCGTTCTGCTCACAGTTATTAAACGTAGTCTCAAGTGTTGCTTGAGAATTATCATTTCTTTCTTTTACATGTTTATCCAAAGTACTTAATTGTTTGATCACATCACTTTTAACGCCGATACTACTAACAGATTTATTTTGTTCAATATTAAACATTGTTTGAAGAGCTGCTTCAACTGGATCTTCAGATTTTTGTAATTGTGTTTGCTTTTTGTATGTAATTTTATCTTTATGTTGTGTATTATGAGAATTTTTATTTTTATTCTGTAAACCTGTTCTCCTATTAAAACTTGGTTTATTGGGCTTATTTAATAATTGAAATTTGGTTTTACCAAGATTTATATTCTTTGCCAATGTTGAGGTTTGGATTGGTCGATGTTTAGAAGCCGTATAAAGTTCACTTTCATCACTAATATCTATCACCTCGACAACACCGTCATCGCAATAATCACTTAGATTCAGTGTTTTCTTCGGTGCATTTTTGTCACAATATTTTCCATTTATATCTGTTTCATTATTTGCCTCTTGCTTATTATATCTTTCAATTTTTGAGTTCGTTTTAATTTTTTGTTCATCCTTGCAAAGCTCCAATATTTCCTTCGGCGCATTTTCTTCATAACCGTTTCCAGTTAAAACTGTTATATTATTTGAATCTTGCTTAATATTACTATCAACTTTTGAGTTCTCGTCCATATTTGGTTCATCTTTGCATTTCTTTGTATTAGCAACAGATCTGTAAAATAAAAATTGTTAGTGAAGTAATAATTTAAAAGTGATATTTGTATACATAGTATGCTATGCTTCTTACCCGGTTTCAATATTTATATCATCATCTTCTGTATCTGAATTGATTTCTATAACTTGCCCTTTATGCGAATTTGTTTCTTCTTTCTTTGTTATTTTGATGGCTTCCATATTGGCATTATTAATGAGATCCTCTTTAGGTTTAATTGGTGCATTATGTGTTGTTATTTCGACTTTGTTAGGCTCGACTTGACTATGATTCAGTAAATCAGCGATTTCGTCAATATTCAAGTCGTCGAGGAAACTTAAATCTACGGGCGGTGAACAGCATTCATTAAAATCCTGATTAGAATTATCTGAGTCAGAGTTTGGACATTCTATATTTATAATTAATTTAATTTTTTTACATTTCTTTGATGTAGGTTTATTTACGGTTGGTGCTACTATTGGAAATTTTTTCGAATCAGCTTTCACATCTTGTTCAACTGTTATCATTAGGCTTTCCTGATTAAGTCTATTCTCCATAGGTTCATGGCAGTGTACAAAATATTCACTTTTTGATCTTTTACGGGAGAGCCTTGATCTAAGATCTTGTACCCCATCAGGGGTACAAGATCTGACACGCTTACTCTGCGAAAGATTATTATGGACGTTTTTATCTACTCGTACAACACTTTTAATTAATTTAACCCTGTCTGTGTTACTTTGGTCTATAGCTCTTTTCATATCAGTATGATTTTCAACACTTTCCAAATTAGTTTGGTTAGTATTGACTTTACTACATTTTACAGTTTTTATAGATTGCTTACGTTCATCTACCTTCTTTTTAATAACTGGTTTATTGGTTGTAGTTTCACATGATTTCATTCGTATTTTCTTACGAGGCAGGTTTTCAGTTTTGATTTGATTTCCACTTTTGTATTTAATTTCATAATCATCATTGTGAAGTATAAAATGCTGAAAATCTTTATATCTTTTAATGGAATCAGGACTCAAATCTATTTTACGGTCTCTTATAGAAACTTTTGAGTCTGGTAAATGACGAGAATTTGTTTCGCTTTTTGTCTTTTTAGGATATTTAGCCATGAATCTTCTTTCAAGATCATGGTATTTTTTAGAACTATCTATTATGACATGCCTTAAGTCCGTTGTAGAATTACTTTTAGAAACTTTTTGTACGTTTGGTTTACTACGGCTAGATTCTTGTTTTGAATCTTTGTACTCTTGTCTCGTTTTACTGCTATTTTTTATAGCTCTGGCATGTTTTTCTTTGGATGCTTTATCTTTTAATTTTTCAAAGTTACGCTTCCAGAGCTGTCTAAAGTATTTTTTCATCTTGTCTTCCATATCTGTTTTATATGTTTTGGGTTCACCATTCGCAAGATTTTCTGTGATTCCTTCTCTGTGAGTACTCGTTGGCTTCTCACTTGTTGAAGATTCTATTGATATGTTGTCAGTTTTATAACTATAGTTAGTAGTTATATAACTGTTTGAATAATCTCGATGTTCGTTTTCATCATAACTGGTTTTCATTTTATCTTGTTCGATTTTCGTATTATCTATCTGTCTCAAATCTTTACGTTTAGGTAATGAACTCGTACTGCCTCTTTCTCTTTTAAGTAAATTGAAACCAGTTAGATCAACTAAGTTGTTGCGTGATTTATGTTTAGATGTAGACATATCAATAATACTCTGGCTCATATTGCATGCAGGAGCTTCAGTCGATATTGTGTTTTGTATTACATACAGCGAATTTGTAGGCTGCAAAAAATTAAAAGGTATTTTTTTTAATAATACGTACGGGTTTCCTTTAATGTGACGGAAAATATATTATTGTAACCAGCCGGTTATACTGTAACGTCTGTGCTTCGATACAGTTAACGGTCTAAAGAACAATGAGACATTTCAAGCTTTGTTATCATAGGAACCACGATTGGCAACGATAGCTACTACTCGTATCTAAATACACTCCCGGATTCCTAAATCGAGCCAGCGTGCATTTCTATGTAAGTTATAAAACGAAAGATAAAGAAAACAATTTTATGCAGTTTTGAAGTCTAAATACTGGCCATCGTTTGGGTGTCATCATTGTTCCAAATATGAATTCACGACCATTTAAAAAGATTATCTTTATACAAAATGGGATTTCTATTCTCGATTTGGGAGTCCAGCGGGTCATTGCGTAACTAACACACATAAAATGACAGTTGATCGCATTTTCATTGTTGTTGAGCAGACAAATTTATTAAAAACCTATGAAGCAATGGGTGAGAAATATCCTACAAAACTCTCGGATTGTGATTGAAACTGTGTTACGCAATTAGGGCGCGGGAGTGCAATAGCGAGCGGTCCCAATCGTGGTCTAAAACCAACTGCTCAAAAATAGTAAAGGCTTGATCTTCTCTATTTTACAAGCTTTTTTTCACGTCACTTAGCCCATTCGATATCATAGATTTTTTGTACAATATCTATATTGATCCAAGGGGCTCTTTTGGGACCTGCTGAATGATAACCAGATGCGTCACTTTTATTGTGACTTGCACTTGGAAAAACATAAATTTCACTCCGATTTTAGAATTTGTTAAAATATTGCCTATATTAACCGACGCGACGGCTGGCTTGTTACTTTTACTTTGTTTCCCATAAATTAAAGATTAATCAGTGTTTTAGTGGCTCGCTATCGTGTTACGGTTTAACATAAATAAAATACATACATAAACTCACACGTTTTTCTTTTGGGGGTAGGCAGAAACGCCACCTGCTACGATCCTTACATACTCCTGTTGCTTCCTTTACATCTTGTTATATATAAAATAATTAGAAGATAAAAAAATAGGGGCGCGTTAATGATAGACAGTTACACAACTATAATACTCCATTTGAAATAAGTAAACTGTTTTATAGTCCGTTCAACAGATTTTGACTTCTATTCCGTAGGCATAAGGATGGTTGGGCACGCCACTATTGCGGCGATAAGTCCACTCTTTGAGGAGTGGCTAGAGAGGCGCCACGGCGTCCTCACTTCCGCCTGACGTAGGTCCTCACCGGACACGGATGTATCGGGAGGTTCCTGTTCAGGATAAAGCGGGAGGAAACGCCCGGGTGTCACCATTGTGTGGATTGCCCGGAGGACACGGTGGAGCATACGGTGGACGTCTGCCCGGCTTGGGCGGAGCACCGCCATGTCCTCACGGAGGCGATCGGCGGCGGCAATCTCTCGCGTCCGGCCCTGGTTCAGGCCATGGTTCGGAGCGAGAGTGCATGGGAGGCCGTCACCTCCTTCTGCGAAGCAGTGATGCTTGCGAAGGAGGAGGCGGAACGCGTGAGGGAGAGGCAGGGTTCGCGCCTTCAAGCCCCTAGTCGCCGCAGGAGACGCCCTGAGCGTCGGGAGTCGCAAGCCGATTTCCGGCCACCGTAGGCGCGGGCCTGCGGACGGTGAGCGATGGGTAGCTCGCCGTCCGATAAGGACCAGGCACCCGGGCCTGGACCCATCGACGGCGCGTTGTGTTCCACGCGCGCCTCAAAGAGACGTCAGCACGAATTGACGGGGTCCATTAGGGCCAATGCCTGCCAGGTTTGCGAGTTTGTCCGAAAGGGATATCGTGGCCCTGGCACACAGGCAAATGAAGGAACACGGGTGGGTTTTAGTCAGTAAAAGGCTGACACGCCCTCCCGCTCCGCCCAGAACGGGAGAAGTTATTTGATAATTCCATCCTTATGCCTTTTTTTTCTTGGGTGGGAACCCAAGAAAAAAAAGGCATAAGGATGGCATTAAAAGCAAAAACGTGTTTACAATACCAACTGTTTATTACAGCTGCCATATGTCATACCATCACCAACGGAATAGAATTCAAAATCGGTTGAACGGACTGTAAAAAAGGTTTATATAAATTAGAGTATAGGTACCAAATATATGCGGACATGTTATAATAATATAGGTTAGGATTTATTATTAAAATACTTAACACATTTAATTGGATATAATATATATATATATATATATTATGGTTATTGACTATTTGATTAATACTCTGACTGAAGGAAACGCAATTGGGTTAAATTTCCTCGAAAGAACTTAATTCCGAAATTACCTCTACTTTGTTATATGTTTTTCTGTAATTCTAAAATCCTAAGTAATTTCATTCTAAATGTGCGTATTATGTAATTGAAAACTAGCTAAATTTATTTTTTAACACTTTTATTTGGTTCGGCGCTCTTACGTTGTTTTATTTTGGTATTTTTTCGTATGTGGAAGTAATTGACTCCTTAACTTCCTCTCCTGAGTTTTTCTGGGAATCGTCGTTTTCATGAAATCGTCATATTTCCTAGTAACTAAAAAAATATGTAGATGTTTTCTATGATTATTGGTCACTAAATATACTATCATTGCCATCATTGCGTATATTATTATCTTATTTTTAACCGACTTCTAAAAAAGGAGGAGGATTTTTTTTTTAATGTTTGTTCGCGCATATCTCCGTCGCTTGCCAACCGATTTGAAAAATCTCTTTTTGTTGTTCCCAAATGGTCCCATGAAAATTTTATCGAAATCGGACAAGCAGTTTTTGAAAAATCAACAAACATCTAAAAATTTATCTACATTGTCTACATTAACGATCTTTTCGTTTACTCTGCATTGCGTTTTTTGTTCGCGCATAACTCCGTTATTTACGAACCGATTTGGAAAATTCTTTTTCGGCACTAAAAAGTGACAAATAAAAAACTTTTTACAAAAAAAAATAACCGGCTTCCAGAAAAACACTACAAAGTGAAAAATAACTTTAATTTCGGAAGTCGGTGGCATAAAACTAAAATACAGATCCAAAAACTTACAATTAAAGACTTTGTAGTGTATTTTTGGAAGTCGGTTATTTTTTTTTGTATAAAGTTTTTTATAATTAACTTGCGACCTAACACAGATCTGTACCCTAATTGCGTAACGCAGTTTGAATCGGAATGATTTTGAAGTATATTGCTAATCCATTGCTTAATATGTTTGAAAAAATTGTCTGCTCAACAACGTAGATAACGTAATGAATGTTGTTGCACTGTCAAATTGAAACCGATTCCTACTGATAGTGTGTTACGCAATTAGCCCTCTGCTGCAACTTGCAAATAAACACATAAGAAAATTTGAATTTCGCGAGCTACCTTATCGGGTTTTTAAGGAGTACCTCTGGACTAGACACGGTCTTCAATAAGTCCCGTACATTCTAGGTCATATGATTTTTAGAGTTCCGTACCTACAATGTGTTTCTATCTAGCCGACCTGAGCCACAGCAACGAAATCGATGTAGACTGTTGGCTTATTGAATGTATTTGTCTAATCCAGCCATACTCAAAGTGTGTTCCGCGGAACCCTAGGGTTCCGCAAAAATACTGGTCAGAATAAAAAAATAATACCTACTAAAGGAGTGTCTACCTACTATATTTTATTTTACTCCGGTACCTGAGTAACATAATATCAATCTAAATATTTCAACAAAAGTAAAAAATATGTAAATTTTAATGTCAAGTAATATGATTATTAATGAAGAATACACATAAAACCATTTTTGATTACTTTAGGGCTCCGTCAAATATTTCGTTTTCGAAAAGGGTTCTGTCTCCAAAAAAGTTTGAGAACCACTGGTCTAATCGAACGAAAATATTCAAGGTACCTCCGCCAGTAAGACACAAATGGCATGTAATTACGGTTTCCCAGCCAGCCGCCCTTCGTTGTTCTATTGGAGATACTCCTTCCAATGTACTTTTCAAATTATTCATTTATTTTCAAAAACGTTGAGTTGGGTATCACATTGACTTCGGCGCGGCATACGCTGGCAGAGTGTGCCGCTTGGGAGGAGCCACGCCGTGCCCTCATCTCAGAAGTAGGCAGTGACCTGTCGCTGCCGGCCGTGCTCGAGTTGATGGCCGGCAGCGAGGAGTCCTGGGACGCGGTGGTATCCTTCTGCGAAACAGTCGTGTCGCAGAAGGAGGCTGCGGAAAGGGAGCGGGAGATCTCGTCCGCTCACCCGGCCCGCAGCAGGCGCACCGGGCGTCGGCAGAGGGCAGATAATGCCCTCTTCCGGCCCCCCTAAATGGGTCTAGGGACGGCGGACTCGGGGACGTCCGCCGCCCCCTATCACACTGGACCCGAGGTGGCGGCGCGTAGTGTTCCACGCGCGCCCCTTTCATATGTCGTGGGGGGGATCTAACACCTCACCCCGCCCCGCAGACTTGAGGTGGCCCGCAGAGGCGGGCCGGCACTAGCCGGGGATCACGGAAGTAATACTAGCTCCCATGATCCCCGGTGCAAGTGTGGGAAGGGAACACCGGGGTGGTTTTTAGTCAGTAAGAGTCTGACAGACCCCTCCGCCCATCCCCGGGCGGAGGACATCCATGAGGCTATTCCACCTCGGCAACAAAAAAAAAAAAAGGGTATCACATTGGCTTGGAGCTGCCTAGCGTAGTACAGTATCAGCAGTTTCAATGTCACCACCATTCACCTACACATTCACTATCATTCACCTCTATTCACCTACACATTCATCACTATTCAACCTTTGACTGCTTTTGTTGTGTTATTTTAATTTTCCTTTTCATTTATTTATTTTTTGTTTTAATTGTTTAGTAGAATTAAAGGTTACCTACCTGCCTGTTTATTTGTATGGTGCCACTAAGTGGGGCCTGGTGACCTGTGATACAGGTTTTTTCTAAAACCTTCTTCAGGCACCAGCTCTCACAATGTGAATTATTATAGTTCAAAACTGTTAAGTGCTACAAACCCATTGTGAGAGAAAATAAATAAACTAATTAATTTAATTTAATAGAAATCTGCTTTGTCATGTCTGCTTCTTCAAGCTTATACTGATTGCGTCATTGCATGTTACCACTGACGATGACATGCCGTCGACTGTTCTATAACGAATAATGCGACACTATGTTGTTTTTTTTTGTGGTTTCTATACCCTTTGGAGAAGATTAGATAGTGGATGTGCCATGTATATGGTAAAATATAGGGTCGCGCCCTTCCGTTATCGAAATTCAGTAATAACATGGATAAAAAATTTAAAGGATATGTTTATTGGTGATGATATGATAATACCTAAATAATTATGCATCATCTTGAAATGCTGTCGGTATTTCTAGCCAAACAGGCACGACGCTAGTACAACAATTTATACGAATACTTCATGGAAATTGTTCTACCAGAATCGTGTCGCAACTTCGCAAGTCGCAACGTCGCGTCGCGCCTATCTTCCGATCCGAGCCGTCTAGGACACGGCACGCGTTGTTATCGTGGGGAGATCTGAAACTGGATCTGTAAGTTCTGGCTAAACTGAAGCGAATCCGGCGCGGGATTCGCTCGCGGCGATTGTGTCAACTAACTTGTATCCAGGTGATCAAACATGCGCATGGCGCGTGGCTTCTTAAACCAACAGCCGCGTGCAGTCGCCTCAATCGTCCCGCGCGGCATTCGCCTCGGTGTGACGAGAGCTTTAAACAGCTATGTGTATTGTGTACCTGTCGTTTTCTTACTTTTGGTTGATAGAATGTGCTTTTTTTCCCCTATCCCATTCCTGGGCAAAGACCTTCCGTCCACTCCGGATGCTACGCTTTATATAGTACTTACCTAGGTACCTAGGTACCTACCTCCTCTACTTACGACTTTTAATTAAAACTTTCTGATGAACCTGTAGTTCTAATGTACAGACGCCAGCCCATCAAGCTACTACAATCAGTCAATTTCTTTAATAGATTTTCAACTTTATCCCTACAGCTTAAGGTTCAAGGTTGATTGGGAAAAAAAATCAGTTTCGGGTAGCTTGACCTGCTGGCGTCTGTACAATACTTACATAAATAAATGTTAATTTGATGCACGTACCTAGTGAAAATTTTAAGAATCCGCAAATGATACATCGTAATTTATTTAGGCAAAAGCTCTCATCTCAACTATCTTTCAATCATTAAAATTACCTACGCCATTCCAGCTACCTATACATACCTTATTTATTGTGAGCTTTTATGGGTAGGTACAGACGCCAGCAAATTAAGCTACTACAATCTGTCAAACTTCTTTAATAGATTTTCGACTTTATCCCTACAATATAAGGTTTAAGTTTGATTGGGAAAATTTGACAGTTTCGGGTAGCTTGACCTGCTGGCGTCTGTACATGCACGCGAGCACGCGCGCGCGCGCGTGTGTAGGTACTTAATATGTAATAATCATTGATACAAGATGCTGATTATAGTCTAGAAGTCTAGACTCGAAAGAACAGTGGTAGCCACTATGGTGTGACCGTCGGACTGCCAAATCATAGGTCTCGAGTTCCAACATAAGGCACACACCTCTGACTTTGACAAACGATGAAGGAAAACATCATGAGGAAACCGGCTTGAAGACTAGTCAGAGGCCCATGGGCGGCATAAAGTTAGTCACTAAGTCACTAACCACACGAAAAAAAGAGAAGACGAGACGATCGATCGATAGCGGCTTATAAAATACACTTTGGTTGGATGTACCTTCGTCTGCGTTGGTACCTATTCAATTATTGTATTACCTACTCCAAAAATATTAACTCAGCTTTAAAAATTTTGTACTTACATTTTCTGAAAACTCTGTGCTGGTACTGCCATTTGAGCTTAAAACTTGCAAGTTTTGTTGATCGCAATTTGAGCGACACGGTAATGAAGGCGGTTCGTTAATATTATCCTTTACAGGCGTTAGTTGTTCACAATTGAATGTGGAACTCGTAGGACTATTTGTATTGGGGTCGGCTATTTGTTCCGTCTCCGGAGGCGGAGGGCAGAAATACACTGTAGGCACTATAATTATGTTGGGGCTCTGGTATTGTGCGAAATACGCGGTATTCGGCATTATTCACCTAGAAATTCATGGACGCAGGAATCTATTTGTAGATCACACTTTTGGTTATTCGTTATTTATCGTCACTTTTGTCAATAATACTTTTCTTCTTCTGAATACTTTTAACAACAGCAAGAAGTTTTTATTACGCTACACAGCTGCGACATGCGTTCTTCTTTCAACGGTTGTTTACTTTAACGTTACGAGTTTAACTAATTATACTCAAAACGGAGATTAATTAACAGTTTGACACAATAAATTATTATTTTGTTTGGAAGCTACTTATCATAACCTACAATTTTGTAAACCTAGTGCCGATGCCGGCCGGGCCGGGCCGCGCGCTTTCAAATGTGAAGAAAGAAGTTATCTGTGGCGCGAATGAATGTTTCGGGCAGATGCGGAATGAAAAAGAATGACTGATTGAATAGAGATGGGTGGTGTAAACCATCAATAGTTTTAATAACTACGTATTGGCGTAATACTTGAAATATATTTATTATTGGTTTTTTTTTTGCTTCCACAATAACTATGAATTGCGTGAAACTGTTTATAGGCTTGATGCGCGATAACAAATTACCGAGTACCTACTTAATTAAATTCAGAATATTTTATTTCCTAAAGCCTACATGGATACTTATGAAACGTCAGAAGCTAGGTGCTGGTACTAGCGACAGCACCCGATTGAAGCCCAATACGGTCCGCAGGCGGACCGAGCCGAGCGCTGCCGAAATAATTCGAACTGGAACTCAAGGCTAAACTAATTTGTAGCCAGTCCTAAGCCTTGATGAAGTATGAAGGAAAGTTAATTTACAATTTTTTTTTAATTCACCTTATTATAATACCAACAATAAAAGTTATTTTTAAATTTTAAATAATATAAATAAAACACTACTATTGATATACCAATAAAACTCACAACTCTATGCATTGTTATAATATTACTTAAGGTAGGTACTGAGTACCTTATTTTGTATGCCAAGCAATTATTTTCTCTAAGTATTACAATTCAAGCAATCAATACCTAATAATGATCATAATCGCTTACACTATGAAATCAAAACCGCCACCTGCAAACAAAATCTTGCAGTATTAACACTTAACTCAGCGAAGTCCGATAGAATAAACTTGAAATGCGAGCCACTAGCTAGAGTGCGTTTAAAATAAACCAAATGATTGCTCACTAGAATTAAACATCATGTTCGTGGTTATTAGAAGTTATAACTTAAAATGGATATCTTAGTTATTATTAATAACGATGTTGAAAGTAAAAAAATATTGAGTTAAATTAAACGTTTAAACTGTTAACTGTAATATGATCATCTCTAGGGAGGACTGAATGATGAGTCACAGACCACGGATGACAGAGAATGAAATGCAACAAGTTCGCGAAGTTATTGAAGACGAATGACTTTCTGTAAAATAAAATCATAAGTTGTGAAATAAAAATGTATAACTGCTTTGGTTCGGGATAGACATTTGAACTAATAATTTATTTATTAACATACTTAAGTACTTATTTCGATTTTAAAGCTACTAAATATAAAATAAAACAAACATGCTGAAAATTTACTAATTAGTAAACTTTATATTAAACGCTAGGGATTAGGTATAAGCACGTACTTACATTATACGAATTTTAAGTTCAGGGGCAATGATATTATATTAAACAGATATGATAGACACTCACAAAAACCGAAAAAAGTGTTCCGCTCATTAGCGGCAGCACACATACCCTCTATAGTTATTATACTCTTTGACACATACCCACTTTTTATTAATTTTACATTTCACTACAAGTAAAAATGATAGAAAAGAGATGGCTTGATAAAAACAACAAGAAAAAAAGAGAGCTAGGATTTAGTGCACACCAGTACACCACACTATCAATGAATGAATGAAATACACCGACCTCCAAAGAAAAAATAAGAAAAGATTTATGTAGGTTAGGTCCAAGAGGTTAGGTATTTTGATTGGAAATCGATACCCGGAATAAGCCCGGAATGTTTGTGTAATTTTGCCTGAGAAGACCTGCAAATAGGTGTCATTAATAATTTTAGCGATATTTTAAACGTAAGCTAATAAAAATGCAGGATCATACGGTGTAGCACTTACATTCCAAACCGATTGTTGATACATTTCCTTTCGCTTCACTTTGAACCGTTACAGATAAATCACAGCTACAACACTTTATCTTCGCACGATTTACATTGCCGCTTTTATTTCACAACCATTCATCACCGCAGTTTAAAACCTGCAATGTATAGTAAGGTCATGCGATTCATTCGTAACAAGATGGGCTGATATGTTTTTTTAGAAAGCACCTATATTTTGCGTAAGCAGTAGTAAGTAGGTACCACGTTGTTCTTCGAATCATTAGTATTAAGTCAGTGTTGCATAATTATGTTCAACATATGTTTCGTTTATTTAGCAGTTTTTTTATTCATTTGTGTAAGTAATTTATTATTTTTAAGAAATGGTTGTTATGTGCGTTTTTATGAGGAGTCAACGTTCTTTATTAGTGATCGAAGGTGTAAATTTTTTAAATATCTATATTTGCATTCCATAATGTTTACCACTGTAAGAACTTTCTTACAGTGGTTTAAAGCTAGGGTACAATTACGGACCCTGTAAGGGACAGCTAAGAGAGTATTAAAAAAAATAGGGTACAATTGAAAATTGAAAATTTATGTTATTAAGAGCATTTACGAGGTATGGCATTACATAAAAACTTTCAAGCCCTTGTTTTTCGAAATGACTGAACCGATTTTAATGAAACTCCATACGCATAAGCAGGATACAAAGGTCTAAAAAGTTAGTTAAGAACATTTTCGAAATGTCTTATTTAAAAACAGATAACTGGAAATCTATTTCTACGGATTTAAAATCGGTCTAATTTGGCTGTAACACTATTTTCGAAAATGTTCTTAACTAACTTTTTAGACCTTTGTATATTGCTTATGCGTATGAAGTTTCATTAAAATCGGTTCAGTCAAAAAGTGTACCGTGGACTTTCCAGCAGGACTCTGCACCCAGTCACAAGGCACGAAGTACCCCAGCCTGGCTCGAAACCAACTCTCCGGATTTTTTAAGAGCTGAAGACTTGCCCTCATCTAGCCCAGATCTGAACCCCTTAGACTACAAATTATGGTCAGTTTTAGAGGAGATGGCTTGCTCTAAACGACACTCTGACATTGTCTTAAGAAATCTCTGGCGCAAGCGGTTGCTAAATTTCCCATGGAAACTGTGCGTAAATCCATAGATTCGTGGCCAGACAGATTAAAGACCTGTATCAAAGACAAAGGTGGCCATTTCGAATAGAATTATTTTTTATTATTTATTTTGCTGAGACTTAAATAAATATGTACCTACATATAAGTTTTATTAAGATTACATAATTATAACTGTTAACGAAGGGATAAACTGCTTTTAAAATTAATTAAGAGTTGTCTTTGAAGATTTTTTTGATGTATTAAATTATGTTAGAGTTCCATCACCGTATGCACAAAAGACTTGAAAATATCATACTGTTTTTGAAAAAATATTTACGTTTTAAGAGATACATTGCTTAAAAAACACACCTTTTTGACCATTTTCAAGAAATGTTGCGGCTGGATGACAGGATACTCTACTTAAAAACAGTATTGTGCTTATTGAAAGAATAGATATAAAGAAAAATTGTGTATTCTGAACAAACAATGTATTATGCTGAAACAGTTATGCTTACTGACATTATTGACAATACTGACCTATAATAGGGTACTTGTTTATTTATTTGTCTACAAAGATATACTTGTATAACCATGCTACGTGGGGCGCACTATAAGCTTCCGGAACTGGCCACTTACATAAACAATATTTTAAAAGTAATTACAACATTCGAAAATGGAACTCTTTGCCTGTAGAATACAGTTTTTTTTAATCTAACTGTCAATTGTTTTTACATTGTGGCGTCCAGTTCACAATTTGTCGGTTTGCCATGGATAGATTATAAACTATCGAAAAATAATGCATTAGATTGTAAATAATGGTTTGTTACAGTTCACAATTTTTATAACTCGCAAACTCGTCAAAATGCGGAAACAATATACACATCTTGGTGACTTGTGCGACGTATTTGGTCCATATGCGTCATGTAAGGTATCCTTTAGCTTCTATCGTAGAGGTACCAAAATACCTTAAGTACTGCCTTTAGGACATTTGAAATAGGTACGCATGTTATGAGAATGGTGCTGGAGTGCGTTTCATCAAATAGTTCCTATGCCGTAATGTTGGCTCCACTGTTGTAGGACGAAGTGATGAACACGAATACGCTACCTAATAGGTCCGTTGTTAAGTTAACAGTGTAGCCAACATTACGGCATAGGAAGTATTTGATGAAACGCACTATACCATACTTTCTACCACAGAACAAATAAAAGAAGTTTTTTATCTGATTTTATCTGTGACCTCTTTTATCTGTTCTGTGATTTCTACCTAAGAATTGTGGCATCATTCTCTTGCCCTTATCTTTATTAAATAATAATTTATTTGGAGTTGGCACGAGATGTCTTCTTCTTTCATACTTCTCTATTGGACGTCACGCGTCATCTCGGTAGTCACCCCCCTTTCGAGTCCCGTACGGTATATCGAATTACCCTTGAACGATATAACTGTCTACAGAAAGCATGGTTCACCGACGAACGGTAATACGAGAAAACTAATAGTCGATACCATTATTTAGCGACAGCACGTTTCGCCGAATAACGCTACATAGAATGAATGGTTGGCCGATACCAAGATTTGCCGATGTCATGGTTCGCCGGAACACGCTTGAACTAAATAATCCTTTATCGATAGCAGTTTGCTAGCCAACAATAGAGGGGACCTGTTAATGGTCACTGTTCTAACCTAACCTAACCCAAATGATTCAATCTGGCAAAGAATGTATATACGCTCTGGGGCCCAAGTCTGCTATTTTTATAAATGCAGTCATTCCAACACGATCCCATTGTCATGCACCAGACAGAACACCCGTCTGGTCGGAAGATCCTCCCTTTTCTATGGAGGATGAGTGAACTTAACACCCTGTTCCTCATGCCTTAGTGTAATCTGATTTTGACCGTGTCAACGACCAAACCACAACCAAATACGGTTGAGCTAAAAATCCACTCCCCCATTCACCACCCCATCTGTAAGA
This sequence comes from Tiliacea citrago, assembly GCA_963921375.1. Classification (NCBI taxonomy): domain Eukaryota; kingdom Metazoa; phylum Arthropoda; class Insecta; order Lepidoptera; family Noctuidae; genus Tiliacea; species Tiliacea citrago. The sequence continues at coordinate 18,763,285 of OY992798.1, forward strand.
ACTCACCAGCTTTCTAGCTCGCACCAGCCACTCAACCGTTAGTATAGAGTCCGACCTAATTATGTATTCCGTTTTCGGATATTTTCGTGTAAGCCGAAAAAACATATGTGCCGAAAAATTAATAAGAACCTTTAAATTAATTAATTAATTCATTCATACGAAAGCGATAGTTATAACAACTAAAATCGCAGTAACGTGTGTGTAGTGTGAAAATGCAAAAAAATATGCATTTTCTCGCGTAAAGTCATATCAGATTGTTTGATTATTAACAATTATGTCTTTGAGAAAAGTATAAGTTTCGTGTGATTTAAGTTTTAACGGTTAAATGTAATGATTAAAAGATAGACGTTGCATTTTTTTTGCTTTTATCAAAAAAAACCGATCGACAAAACAAAAAAACATTTTCGGTCGTACTCTCATCGTTACGCAGTCTCTAACAATAAAATCTATTGTCAACAGCCAAAGCCGGTCCCAACGACGGCAGCTAAGCAACCAGCCGCGGCAGCTCCAGCAGCGTCCGGGGCTTCCGACCTGAACGACCAGATCACCAAGCAAGGAGACTTGGTCCGCTCGTTGAAGTCCGCTAAGGCCGAAAAGGCTAAGGTCGACGAGGCCGTCAAGGGCTTGTTGGACCTTAAGACTAAATATAAGGCCGCTACTGGACAAGTAAGTGGATATGAGGGCTGATACGCGAAACACACTCACTAACATAACTATAAACAAGAATAAAATAATATAAAAATAAAAAACTAAATGCAAAACCTGAATACCTCTTAAGGGGTACCCATCATTATGAACAACTTTTACTACGGGACCAAACCTAAAATCTCGAAAAAAAATCTGCTGTTCCCTACATTTTGAATCGCATAACTCGTCAAATGTTGGGAACAGCTGGTTTGATTCCAAAACAAATTCATAGTGATGAACTACACTGACCCTTTAAGAGGTTTTACACATTGTATATGTGAAGTATCACTAATTACTATTTAAAACTGTACCTATCTGGCAAAAAAATCGGATAAATATAAAGAACTCCATACCGTCCAAAATGTTCTTGGATTTGTATGCTCTAATCATAATCGGGGGTCGGGCCATTCAAAGGTCCGGTACCTTTGACTGACCCGACACCCGACAAGGGCTGTTACTAAACCTTTGCAGTGGTTAGAGCGATTTCTGCCGCCAAGCAGCATTGCTGTGTCCAGTTTTGAAGGGAATGTGGTGTGGTGCCACTGTAATTACAGACTTGGAACATTTTAACTTTGTCTCAGTGATAGCTACATATCTGAGACGCCTCTGGATTGCAGAGATGTCTATAGGCGGCCATGAGTACATAAAATAACGTAAATCGTCGCGTCGGCTTATTTGCCACCGTTTTGTTGACTCAACCTGGTAAAAAGGGTACAACAGCTAGCAGAAGAATAGTTATGGCTTTAACTGTCTTCATTGTTTTGTAGGATTGGAAGCCAGGCATGTCCCCGGCACCCGCCGCCACATCAGCTCCATCTGGTGATGCAGCTTCCCTAGACCAGCAGATCACGAAACAAGGAGAGGCTGTCCGTACCCTGAAGTCAGCTAAGGCCGAAAAGGCTAAGGTCGACGAAGCCGTCAAGGCCTTGCTGGACCTTAAGGCTAAATATAAGGCGGCAACTGGACAGGTGAAGCGATAATTTAATTTATTTAAGTATAATATGTGTACGTAGGAATCGAACCCAGTCTTGACAGACACGACCCATAACAGTCATAAATAAGACGTTCAAATTCAAAAGTTCCTAAAATGATTATATAAAGAATCTCTGTAAAATACCTATAAGGAGTACAATATTTCTAATAAGTTTGATTTAAAAGTTGGTTGTCCAAAATTAGCATTGGACAAAATACGTCATGAAATAACACCCACTTTCAATGTACAAATCACGCAATTTTATGCTTAATTACTTTTTAGGGCAGATTTGCTGACGAAAGAAGTGACACAAATTCTTGAGTACACAATACTACGCTGACATTATTAAAAGCGACAACGCAATCCTATTTTATAAATAACAAAACTTCCATCATACCTGTATTCCCCGAAGGGGCAGGCTCAGTGATATTTACATTTCACTAGTTATGTTTGCCTATATAAAAATAGGGAGCGAGCCTTTGCTACAAGCACAAATCCAGATTCTGGGCTGCTACAGAGATTTGTCTTAGTACAAAAACTTTAATAACAGTTTGCTCTACCGCAGTCGCTCTCGCGGCCACTATTACAATTGTATTTCAATCAAACCACCTATTCAACGTATGCTCTTTACACAGGACTGGAAACCAGGCACGGCTCCAGTCGCTAAAGCAGCCCCAACTCCTTCAGGGGACGCGTCCTCGTTGAACCAAGAGATTACCAATCAAGGAGACTTGGTTCGCTCGCTGAAGTCCGCTAAGGCCGAGAAGGCTAAGGTCGACGAGGCCGTCAAGGGCTTGCTGGACCTTAAGGCTAAATATAAGGCGGCTACTGGACAGGTGAGTAACGATAAAGGGACAAGAAATGTTTTTGTTAAAAAATATGATGCCTAATTTGCAATTTCTGTGTAATTAAAGACTGCCCCTGTTCTTATTTGTTAAAAAATAAAAATAAATACTAAACCTTTATTAATTTAATAGATTGATATAGTAAGTTTTTGGGTACCTGTTGTTCATTGAGCAACAAAGGAAATAAGTAGCTACCTACTGTTTATGGAACACCAATAACCAATAACAATGGTCTATCTTATCGCAATCAACAATTTCGGACTGAATTTGCACGTACGAACTACTGATATGCCGTTGTCTTAGTAAAGTAAAGTATACAGTTAAAGCCTTTTTCGCTCTTGAACGCCTATAATGATTTTATATTCCGAACCCATTATTATCATCGACGATCAAGAAGATGGGTCGACGATATCAGAGATATAGCAGGAGATAAATGGCAGACCAAAGCGAGAGATAGAATACCTACAATGGATAAAATGGAGGAGGCCTTTACCCAAGACAGAGGGGTTCTCATTTCAATTAAATCAAATACTATTTAAATGTAATAATAAATAGGAAATCAATATAAGATAGTTAGCAAAAAAAAACACACAAAATAGCGACTGTCTAGTTTGGGGCTCACTGGCAACCAATACTATGTGAGCCAGCTGCAGAGCTAGCTTCGCCATTTCTTCTCAGGATTAGACAGTAAATAATGTGTAATAAGAGGAAGTCTGAAAGTGGCACCGGTGACTGAAAATTGTGCGGAAATCGGTCGTCATGGTATGGGCATGAGATGCGGAGGAATGAGGAAAATGTCGAGAGGAAAGTTTTGAGTATGCATGTCGATGGCTATAAGAGTAGGGGAAGAACAAAGAAACGATGGATGGACTGTGTGAAAGATGATATGGCTAGAAAGGGAGTGACTACCGAGATGACGACTAATAGAGAAGTATGGAAGAAAGGGACATGTTGCGCCGACCACAAATCAATTGGGATAAGGGCAGGAGAATGATGATTAGACAGTAAATAATGTCGACTCCATCTAGCTTATTTTTGTAATATGACGTGTAAAAGTGATTCCTATATCCTATTTACTGAATAAACAATTTAATTTCTTTTTCACGCACAATGGTCCACATGAAGGACTAAGTGCGGAAACCAAACCCTCTAACAACATAGAACATTTCCTTTACAGGTATTTTAAGCTACCGACGACGTCCCAACTTGTGTTTAGCCTGTGTATCTGCTTACTGTATTACCTGGATATTATACGATTTTCTATTCTATTCCTCTATCCAGGATTGGAAGCCCAGCGCTACCCCATCAGCCCCCGCAGCTTCAAAACCAGCCCCATCATCAGCACCTGCCTCCGAAGAAGCGTCCTCGTTGAACCAACAGATCACCAAACAAGGAGACCTGGTTCGCTCGCTGAAGTCCGCTAAGGCCGAGAAGGCTAAGGTCGACGAGGCCGTCAAAGGCTTGTTGGACCTTAAGGCTAAATATAAAGCCGCTACTGGACAGGTAAGTGAACATAAACATGGATAGCTATAAAAAAAAATGTATGATTTTTCAAGCCTAATTTGCAACTTCTGTGAAATTTAAGACTTAGTTTTTGTTCATGTCCGTTAACAAAAATAGTAATTTTGTAAAAAAAAAAATACAGATAGATATAGTAGGTTATGTTTAATGAACATCATTATGAAGAGAAGATATATATATTTAAATAGTTAATCCACTATTATATATTTTTTTTTCGTGTAAAGCATAAGGCATGTAAAAACTATCCAACCTTGATAAGGAAATGGCTTGACACACTTTTATACCATTGACTTATTCTTCATATAAGAGCAATTGCCAGATTCAGATAAACGTGTACACAAGATGCTAAATTTAAAATAATGTTATCTAATTAATTCTTACATATTTTACATAAGAATTATTAGAATATTTTTGGTAAATATTTTTGTGCACGTTTAGCCAATGCGGGCCTTTAAAAATGAGCAATTCCCTTTTTAATCATAATATTCCTAGGACTGGAAGCCAGGCACAACCCCAGCCCCCGCTCAACAGCAACAGCCCCAACAGTCTCAAACTGACGACAACAAACAGATCGCTGTGCTACTAAAGCAGATCGCCACACAAGGCGACAAAGTGCGCCGCGTCAAGTCGGAGAAGGCAGAGAAAAGCGTTGTTGATGTCGAGGTTAGTTGCTACACGTGTATCTGTAAACAACAACAGTGTATCTGTAAACAACAACAGTGTATCTGTAAACAACAACCGTGTATCTGTAAGCAACAACAGTGTATCTGTAAACAACAACAGTGTATAACCCGTCTGAATTAACTAGGCTCCTCGCTGGAACGTGACCCCTCTCCCGTTTCCCCGCGCGTTCGCCTTGTGCGTTCAGTAGCGATAGCATCTTTGTGATTTGATGTGACGGCGCCAGGTGCCTAGTTAACTCGCGCGGAGTGTACCTATCAACAACAGACAGATTGCCCTGCTGCTAACGCAGATCATCACGCTAGGCGATAAAATAACGTGACGCATTAAAATATATGTAACCAAAACTGGCCAAGTGCTAGTCGGACCTGCACACGAAGATCGGAGAGCGGCAAAATAAATACACAATCTGTGAACATTTCAACTGTCTACCTATTACGGTTCACGAGATACAGCCCGCTGACAGACAGACGGACGAACGGACAGCGCAGGCTTAGTAATAGGGTTCCGTTCGGCACCATTCGAGTACGGAACCCTAAGTAGATATATTACTGATTTTGTTAATTAACCAATTTTTTCATCTGTAGGTGAAGAATCTCTTAAATCTGAAGGCGCAGTACAAGGCGATTACCGGCACTGATTGGACGCCGAACGCTGCTCCTGTCAAAGTTGAACCAAAGGTATTTTTTATATATTTTTATTGTCGGTGTAGTAATGTAAATTGTCACTTACAAATAAACTCTTTTAACGTTTTTATACTTGCCTGTCCTGTACATCATCCTAACATACCTTTTTTTTTTTTTTTTTGTTTGGGAAATTATTATATAACTTCTCCCGTTCTCTGGGCGGAGCGGGAGGGCGTGTCATACTTTTACTGACTAAAACCCACCCGTGTTCCTTCAGTTGCCTGTGTGCCAGGGCCACGATATCCCTTTCGGAAAAAACTCGCAACCCTGACAGATCCTAACCTACCCTGAAATCGCAATAAAAAATCTGCTGGTTCATACTATTTGGTCGAGTTATGTGAACGTGTATGACGCTGCAACGATGACTGTCCAGGTCCAGGATAAGGAAACCAGCCCCATCCAACTACTCAGGGGGGTGAGACAGGGGGATGTGATATCCCCGAAACTGTTCACCAATGCGTTGGAGGACGTCTTGAAGACGCTGGACTGGACTGGACAGGGTGTCAACATAAACGGCGAGTACATCTCACACCTTCGTTTTGCCGATGACATCATAATGGCAGAGACGCTGGAACAGTTGGACCAGATGCTGCACAGCCTAAATGGAGCCTCTCGGCGGGTTGGCCTCGGCATGAGTTTGGACAAGACAAAAGTCATGTACAATTCGCACGTCTTGCCGAGTCCAATCCACATCGAAGGGTCGCTTCTCGAAGTTGTGAAGGAGTATGTCTACCTAGGGCAAGTTTTCCAGCTTGGTAGGCACAACTTTGAGAAGGAAGCCAACAGAAGGATCCAGTTGGGTTGGGCAGCGTTTGGAAAACTTCGTCAAGTCTTCTCGTCGTCAATCCCGCAGTGTTTGAAGACTAGGGTCTTCAACCAATGCGTCCTGCCCGTTATGACATACGGTGCCGAAACGTGGACACTAACAGTCGGGCTGGTCCACAAATTTAAGGTCACTCAGCGTGCTATGGAGCGGGCTATGCTCGGAGTTTCTTTGAAGGATAAGATCAGGAATGAAGTTATGCGGAAGAGAACCGGAGTTACCGACATAGCCTGCAGAGTAAGCAAGCTGAAGTGGCAGTGGGCTGGCCATGTTTGTCGAAGGACCGATGGCCGGTGGAGCAGACGAGTTCTTGAGTGGAGACCGCGTATCGACAAGCGTAGTGTGGGGCGCCCCCCAGCTAGATGGACCGACGACCTTAAAAAGGTGGCTGGGACAGACTGGATGCCGAAAGCGGAGGACAGGGTGTTGTGGCGCAGCCTGGGAGAGGGTTATGTCCAGCAGTGGACTGCTATAGGCTGAGTTGATTGATTGATTGATGTGAACGTGTAATGTTGCTGTTCTTAATGATGAGTACAAATTGACCCCTTTTCGGGTTTCCTGGGGTCCAAGTCTGCTATTTTTATAAATTCAGTCATTCCAACACGATCCCATTGTCATGCCATTGTCATTTTGCTAAAAGTTCGTAATCTGGTAAATTCATAATGGTCGATCATTTTCTTTGCGATTTCTTTCAATGTAGTGTCAGTGGCCGACCATTGGAAAGTCATAATGACGCCATTATAATAGTAGATTACCAAACTTGTCAAAATCAACAATTATGAAATCAATGATCGACCATTCTGACACTATTTTTTTTTTTTTTTCTTTTCCCTGTGACTTTATCAAATTTCACAGATCTTGCTTCTCTTATTTAAAACTACGCATTATACATTGCAAAAATCCACCCTAGTAGGGTCCTACGCTAATTATAATTTCTAATTGCTCTACCGTCTCTATCTTTCTCCATTTTCTTTACAGGCGGTCCTTTTGTATACACAAGAACCGCTTGTGCCTGTCCTCTTTTTTCTTTTTACATTTTTGTTACAAGGTGTACTTTTTACAGTTCGTACACTCCTTGTGCCTATCTCCACGTATATCGATTTCACATTTTTCTCACAATCTAGGTTGTGCCTAATTTGTTAGTCTATTTGGTATCATAATATATTTATTAAACTTATTTTCTATCTCTTAATACTACCCTTATATTACAGTGCTTACTTTAGAGGCTCTATACATACCTATTCTTAACTCTATAAATTTATTCTCTACTATTCTGTTTTATTTTTACTACATTAATATATTCTTATAATATATATTGTAGTAAATACTTATTTATCCTTATTTCTATTTATTACTAGACTTAATATTTGTATACAAAATTCTATAAAATTATTACGAGTATGTTTATCGCTTAGTAGAGTCTCTAGGTTATCCTTTTCTAATTGTACGTCAATTGCCTGCTGTAAATCGTACCTGTCCCTACTGTGTACTGGGCATTCCAGAAGAAGATGGAAAATAGTTTCTGCAGTATCAGGGTCACAGACACATGCAGGACTCTCCCTACGCTTGAAGCGATGCAAGTATTGGGAGTGCCCCCATGTCCCGTGAGTACCTGCGTCAGTAAGCCCGCTGGCCTCAGATTCCTAATAACTGTATAGGCGTCTACAGCATCCGGGAGGAACACTCTCGTTACAGAGGCTGTGTCGTCAGACTAGTACCTCCGGTTCCACTCGTCAAGGGAATCCTTTCGGATTATTCGCCTGACGAATGAGACCGGAACCTGGTCGTAGTCGGGGCTCCTCTTGCTCGAGAGTGCAGCCTCCTTTGCGAGCTGATCAGCGCGTTCATTGCCTGTGAGACCCGCATGCGCTTTCACCCAGTAGAAATGGCTTTCCCCTGGGTGAAAGCCTTCCTCAGGTTTTCGCGCGTCTCTACCGCCAATGGATGCAGAGCATTATAGTTGGTGATGGTCTCCAGGGTCGACCTTGAGTCACTGTATATGCAGTATTCTTTATTTTTGCGCTTCAAGGCCTCTTTCGTGGCTCTGCATATGGCGAGGATCTCCGCTTGGTAAACGGTGCAGTACGCGGCTAAGCTTAGCTTGATGGCCTTGGTCTCTGTCGCACCATCCCATATGGATAGCGCAGCTCCGACCCTACCATCAAGCTTGCTGCCGTCGGTGTAAATTTTCACCGCCTGCCCATTGCTGTTGTCGACCTGTTGTTGCGTTGACAACTTTCCGAAAATCAGCTCCACACGCAGAGCTGGATGGGGAGTCTCCGCAAATCCCACCACACATTCGGTCTCCCGGTCTGCCAATACGAGCCGGGATGACCCTCTTCTTGCATTATACAGGGCGGCTGCCTCCTGTATTCGAAGGTCCAGAGGCAGTATCCCGGCCAGTACCAGCGCCGAGTTCAGCGAGACCGTGCGGTAGGACTTGCACAGTTTCTGTGCGAAGCCTCTCTGTACTGCATTCAGCGCCTTCTGCGTTCCGATTTTCTTAGCTGCTGGTGCCCATGCACTTGCAGCGTACAAGATGACCGGCTCAACCACTGCCGTATAGATGGCTCTAATGACTTCAGGGTGCAGTCCTCAGCTCAGTTCTGACACTATTGTAATAGCAGACTTGAGGCCCTGTTATTTTACATACACCTCGTATAACCGCAGATATTTTTTTTTACCCCTCGTGCCTCGGAAAGCACGTTAAGCCGTTGGTCTCGGCTGTCTTTTGTAGATCTTTGACAGTTGTTACGGGTCATCAGAAGCCCGAAAGTCTAACAACCAAATCAAATCTAATCAAATATCTTTATTGCAATCCATAGTATACACACAGGTGGTAAATAATATTTATTAGGAACAATTATGGACCCTATCTGGCACAGCAACATTTTTATTAAGTAGGAGAGAGAGGAAGAGCGCTTAATGATTTTCCTTGTTACTAAATATCAAATTATTTCCTATCTATCGGGTTTTTTCAACCAGTCTTACTAAGGGGTATCGTGTTATCCAGTAAAAGCTGGCTTGTGGAGGTCAGATAGGCAGTCGCTCCATGTAAAATACTGGTATTCAGCTGCATCCGGTTAAACAAACAAAAAAAAAAACAATAAACAATAGCAAAAAATAATAAACAATAGCAAAAAAAAACAATGCAATTTTTGTTTAGCAATAAACTGGAAGCTGAACTGGAGCTGACGGCAATTTTTTTTTACATTTCTGTATTTGTTATTATTTTCACATTTTGTTACAGGAAAGTAAACCCCCTGCAATGAACGGCGCCAGTGCTAAGGCAAGCGAGCTCGGCGCTCAGATCACCAAACAGGGAGAACTAGTCAGAGAGCTGAAAGGGAAGAAGGCTGAAAAGGTAAACACACACTACCACAATACTAGACTGTAGATTTGTAGACCATTTTCTATTTTGTTAAGTACCTGGTACTTATTGACGGGCCTACACTGCCCTCCCATACCTATTAACACTGTAAATTGAAAACATTGTAAAAGCCAATTATTTTTTAAAAGAGTAACTGTGGTCTTGCCGACTCTTCTCCATAGGAAACGACCAATTAGAACCGTGCACCTAGCTTCTAACGTTTCATAAGTGCCCATGTAGGTTAAATTGAAATAAAATATTTCGATTTTTTGGTTTTACCGAAATTGACGCAATTTTGCCATTTAAATCCACTGTAATTCTTAAATTGACTGGCCCGTTGGCCTCGTGCTCGCAAGCGCGACTGCTGAGCCTGGTCCTGGGTCGGGCAAAGTGTTATTGAGTTTTTCCATGCGAAATTTCTTAGTAACAGCCCAGAGTCTGGAAGTGGCTGGTTGTGCCTCGTTGCGCAGGTTAAGCTGTTGTCATGCGTCCGATCTCTCTCCGGTCGTGTCGGATTGCCGACCCATCGGACTATGAGAGTGAGGGAAGAGAGAGTGCCCCTGTGCTAGTCTCCGCTGAAATTGGTCGCCATGGCCGAAATTCGGTCTGGAGGACTATTAATTCTGAAAATGGTCATGAAACTATTAATAAAAGTATAAAGGCAAAATAAGTAAACACTGAGTGGGCTTATCGCTCTTGGCGAATTTTACCAGATAACCAATAAGTTTCATTGTAATGACATATTTGGGAGGATATAATATTAGAGCAAACAGTAATGTTTATTTTTTTCACATAATGTCTTTCAGGTTTCTAGCGTTTCTTAACAAGATTTAAGAAACATCTGACCGAACTTATCGAATGAGGCCACATATTTAAACACCTTTAGGTATAACTTAAGAGCGGCCAATCCGTCATACTTTTCATACAAACGCTCGTACGTGATTATGGCGTTCAATCACATCGTTCTTTGACATTTTTGAAATAATAGGTATCTTGTGCAATATATCTAGGTTTCTATGGAAGCAAAAAATAAAAATTTGGAGAAACAAATTCAGTATAAGCCTGCAAAAATCAGCATTTTGCACAAATTTTACCTGAACTTGGCCGTTCATAATGTCCTCATAAATTATAAAAGTAAAGAAAACATTTTCATATAAACCTCGCACATGTAATGCAGATTCTAAATGACAAACATTTATTCATCTCTCTATCATGAGATTTCATACAACATTACTGCACTGTATTTATTTTTTATTTACTTAGATATAAATTTACCACAGAGGTTTAATGTCTCCCATTAAGTTTAATATAAAATGTATGCATCAGATCAAAAAGACACTGGCTGAAAATAAAAATCGGCAGAATAAAACCGACTTGGTGAAAAACTTTGTATTCATTAACTCGAGTTTTTATTTTGAGTAGGTAGGTATATTTTATCACGGTAGGTAGATTAGTAGTTGAAAGAAAAGTAGATTACGCACCTTGCTAAAGTGAGTAAATAATGCACTCGTGCTACTTTAGTGTCCTCGCGTGAGTTAAGTGTGGTAACCCTACTACAATTAGCTTTGTCAGCAGTATAGCTTCTTCCAAATTTAGTGAGTAAGTAATTATAATGTAGGACATTGTCGTCCCGCAACAATTGTAATCTTAGCATAACTTAGCTATAAGTACCTTGTATCTTTAGGATTAGATTATTATTATCTTCACTGTCACTCTGTCAGTTAAATCAAGTTATTTTTATAAACTCTCCGATTGTGGTTTACTTAATTGGCGCAGCCGGTAGGATCTCTGTAGTCACCCAGTGTAGTATAAAACTCTACAAAGCTGCTGTGACGTCCGTTCCAACAGTTTAACAGAGATCGCCGAACAAACAAATTTATTGGGCAATTTCATCGAGAGGCTGACGCTGAGTGTGGTGATAATAGTCCAAGAAGGAGATGGGAGTAACTTCGGGACTGTGAGTAGAACTTTTTCACTATCCTTTCTGTTTTCCTTAACGTTTTCCTCTTTGATTAGATATATGTGTTTGTGTTATTAGGGGTCGAACAATACCCGGGTAACATACATAGTTAATACGATATAACTTTCGTGACAAAATAAATAGGTAGATTTAGTTACTTTAGGACATTTTATTACGATACAAATCTCGTAATAAAACAATTAGGTAGGCATAATTGTTCAGTACCTACAATTTAGTACGATCAAATTTTCGTAGTAAACTGTGACGCTAAGTAAGCATTTTTTCGGTGTGTGTAGCGTTTCAAGTTCCAATTACAATGGATCAGATCGTGGCAGTTCCGTCAACAATAACGAGCACTATTCCGGAATTTAGTGACGATGCTAGACAGCTCCCTAGACAGTTCATCATTAACTGCGAGTATATATTAAATAAGTTCCAAGGAGGAGATGCTCAGAACGAATACTTATATCACGTCGTAACAAGTAAACTTTCGGGTAAAGCCGCGAACCTAGTTTGATAAATTGCTTAATGTTTCAGATGATATCAATTACAATACTAGGCAATATAAATCTAAAAATTAAACAATTTCAGTATCTTGTTCAAAATCAAACAAAGTGCTCCAATTTGATTTCAGTCATGAATAGTATGCACCAAATATTAAATAATTGTCGTACTATTTATACCTTTATTTATGAATTAGAAACAGCCATTGCCTTTAGCAAGATACACATATTACATCAGTCTATAATTAACTCTACGGAACTATTTAATATCTTGAAAGTAATCAAAACGCACCACCGTTTAGTTTATCCATTAGACATTCATAACTTAGTTAAGTTAGAGGGAAGTATAAAAATTAAGGGGTTTATAGATAGTAGTAAAATAGTTTTTATTTTGGAAGACCCACTAGTAGACAGTAACACATATGTCTATTATAAAGTTATCCCTGTTCCAATTTTTAACCCTTCCACAAAAAGAACCATTGCCATTATTCCGAAATGTCCCTACCTACTGGTGAAAAAGTCGAAATACAGGCCCGTAGTCGACAGCTGCGAGGAAATTGATGACCTCACATAACTTTGCTCCGAAGACAACGTACTTCAGTACCCAGAGGAAACCTGCGTCGAGCAACTTATGTTACTAAAACATAATTTCACGCATTACCAGCAATACCAGGTGAAAATAGAAGATACGAAGATACAACCCATATCTGAAAGCCACTGGTTGATGTATGCAGAAAAAGGTATCCAGACAACGGAACATTGTGATGACGAAACAAGGAAATACACCTTGCAAGGTACATACATTTTAGTACCAAGTCAGAATTGCACACTGCAGATCGCTGATATCTCCATTACAACGCCGGTGAACAGTAACACAGTCTCCTTCAGCCTGCCAACAGTACAGATGCTCGAACTCCGTCGTGACGTCAACGCACCGGCGAAGCAGATGGATCTTAGAGGGGTGGACTTAGGTGACATAAAGACTTAGTGAACCGAGCAAAATATAGTGAAAGTATCAGTGATTTCGAGTCATACATACGTGTGACAAGTGACAATATCAGTGTATGGACCATAAGTATTTACGTCATAATCATAGTTTCTGTTATAGGTTTCATTACATACAGAGGGGATTTATTTAAAACTTGTAAGAGAAATTCCCTAAAGACTACACGGTGGCCTTTAGATAATTTCTCTCTTAGGGAGGGAGGAGTTAAGTGTGGTAACCCTACTACAATAGGGAATATGCTTCTTTTTTTTTCACTAAATCAATAATAGACAGTAATATAAACCTAATCAAAGTATTGAAAGTTAAATTGAACTACTGATTGATGCTCAAAAAAATTATGAAACTCCAGCAACTTTCTACTGCAGTTCAAACGTCCGTTTCTGTCGCGGTCATAATGTGACGTCATAGTTCACGAAACTGCTTTGTTTACATCTGTTTTTTAGCCCCAAATCTTATATATTAAATTATTGTTTATGCTTTATTCAAGTAGAAATCGCACTTACATAATTTACCTTAGTGATATTTCCGTTTTTGTGCCGCGGCAGCGGCCGCCGAGCGCCAGATCCCCTCTATTGTTGGTAAATTCAGTTACCAAAACAAAAATTCGATGCCAGTTTAAATTAAAATAAAGCTAAAAACTGATTATTGAGCTGCTACTTTCTACTTAAAATAATACTTCGCTGTAGCTGCTAACCTATTATTTTTGCTACCGGCTTTCATTATTTTTTAATCCCAAATTCCGATTAATTTGTCGCTGCGTTAAATACATGCCTTAATTAATTGTAAAATAAGTAATGCATTCAAAAATGTAAAAAATATTGGAATTTGTTTCTTGACTCCTACACAATGTATATTAAAATAATGGATACGTTTTGAATTACGTGCATATTCCCTATTAGCTTTATCAGCAGTATAGCTTCTTCCAAATCTAGTGAGTAAGTAATTATAATGTAGGACATTATCGTCCCGCAACAATTGTCATCTTAGCATAACTTAGCTATAAGTACCTTGTATCTTTAGGATTCGATCATTATTATCTTCACTGTCACTCTGTCAGTTTAATAAAGTTATTTTTATAAACTCTCCGATTGTGGTTTACTTAATTTATGCGCTCGGGCACCAACATGACACTCGTGCATTAATTACTCACTTTGCGCTCGGTGCAACTATCTACTATTACACGACGATCATATTTTTAAAACTAGATGAGGTCGGTGTTTCCTATCTGACTCCTCTGAGAAGAAAGGCTGAAACAAACTCAGTGGTCACAGTCTCTTTTAAAGTCCATACATAATCTTGGTCAGATCATGTGAAGACCATGTAGATTGATAGCGTCTGAAATGGTCTTTTGAGGAAAGAACCGCACAGGTTGAGTGGACCTATCCAGTCAGTGTACGCATTTGTCAATAATCGTGCAGCTCAACTCGGAACTTAACACGTTCAGTGCCGGGAGCCCTCCTGGAAGGTTCACTCAAGTCGCATAAGGGATGCCGGGAGCCCTCATTTTAAATATCCGCTTTTCTTAGCGAATACAGCATTATAAACTGTGAAAGTAAAATCAGTTGTACCTATATTTTAGCAAGATTGAATAGTGTACTCGTTGGTTTTCAAATCCAAGCGTTTTTATTTATATTTATATTCATTTTTTTCCCATTATAACTTGATATATGTATGGCGGCATGGCGTATGAGCTCTACGAAAAGTGTTTGGAGTCGAAACTGTTAAGGGGCTCAACGATTATTAAAGACGTAGCGTTAGACAATCACCATGAAACGTCATAAGTTTACAAAATAAAATCTAACATTAACCTTGTTACAGGCATTAGTCGACACGGAAGTAAAGAAGCTCTTAGAACTAAAAACGTTGTACCAGTCGGAGACGGGCACAGCGTTTGCGCCGCCGGTACAGCCACGGGATCCTAAGCCTAAAGAGAAGAAGGACAAGCCTAAAGAGGTTAAAGACAAGCCTAAGGAGCCTAAAGACAAGCCTAAGGAGGCTAAGGCGAAGGAACAGGTGAGGGGATTGTGTAAATCTTATATTTATTCATATTAAGTTAAAAGAAATAATAAAATTTATAAGAAGAAGAAGAGGGTTTTTTATAAGTTCAGTAGCATAGCATAGTATAGCAGCGCATATATATCAGCGTATAATTTTCCCAATGCTGGGACACAGGCCTAGAGGGAGTGGGCCGTAATCCACCACGCGGGCCCAGTGCGGGTTGGTAGATTTCACATGTCTTCGAATGTTTGGTTCTAGGACATTGTTTCCTCACGTTGTTTTCCTTCACCGTTTTGAGAGCAGTGGTGATGAAATTATTTACACAAAGTAAAGCGCCTGCCTGGGTTCGAACCCATGACCTACTACTCGTAAGTCGGGGCCGTTGCCACTGGGCCACCACTGCTCTGTTCAGTGAATCTTTTAAATATTTCTGTTTTTCCTTTACCTACATTATTTTATTGTACACACGGCTACACATCAAGCTATACATTTCTAGTATACACTGACCTCTCATTGGAGGCAGCTTAAACTGGAAATTTATAGCTTGATGTGTAGCCGTCTGTACCAATTGGTATAAAACAATTCGCAAGAAAAAATCATTAGGAAACCAAACCAACTTATTGTCTAACATGACATTTGGCATGGCCGTCATGCCGAATGTATATTTTAGACTCTTCTTCTTTTCGTTATGATTGTCTTCTACTCAAATGTTGTCCGACCAGGTATTGCTACGTGGACGGCTCGCTTTCTCGTTCATTCATTTTAAGGATCCGTGAAATTAAAATTTTCTTACGTGTGAATGACTTTTCATGAAATGATTCTACGGATTATAATTCTGTATATACATATTTGTTTTGGTCGGAAATCATATTTACAAAAAACGTAAGAAAATTTGAATTTCGCGGGCTACCTTTGCATTGTGCAGTATCGAGCTTGGGTACGACATAAGTCGGTTATTAGATAATCAATTTTTTACCGCAACTGTTTATTATCGATGTTTATACGTGTAAAACGCTATTTTTGGAGACTCCAAAAATTAACATCTCAACAATATTTATTTTAGTCCCCTAAGCCTACCAAAGAGGACTCCTCATCAGGCGTGAAGAAGGTGACGCGCCTCGGTCTGGAAGCTAGCAAGGACACTGATCTACCGGAATGGTACTCACAAGTCATAACCAAATGTAAGTGAATTATTTTATACCTATTCGTTATTTGGTCGTCGCTTTTTTGTCTACCTACACTGTAGGTAGACCATGCTGTGAATTCTGACGACCATTAATATTTTATGAAAATCACATACAACAGCTTAAGGGTCTAAGTATACTACCTCAGCGCAACCTCACTCTTTATCTCGTTCGTGCACTATTCCCGCGGTCACGCGAGCAAGCGAGACAGGGTGGCAGGGAGAAGACTCCAAGGGACCGATATTTTTTTTTTTTTTACGGTGAAATTAATTGTAATAAAAAAAGACCTGCTTTATAGTCAGTTCAGTTAATATGAAAAGTTTCATTATCTAATTTGAAGTATTTTTTGAATACCAGCGGTTTATTGTTCGGTTCGGAGGTAACTTTGGATTTTTTTTCTAACAAGAAAATTTTATGGAATCGTGTTTTCGTCAAACATAGTACTTAACAATCCTCTAAAATCCTCAACTTTACCATATATTTATTTCAAAATTAATGCTGCAGTATTTTCGACATATCGGAGGCTCATGCTAAGCCATTTGAGGTAGTATAGGCTCTTAATGGTGTAGGTCTTACACCATTAAGCTGTTGCACGTGATTTTCGTGGTTCATTATGGTCGCTCACAATGGGCCTTATTAGAAGGCTAAAAGTCACAACAAATGGCAATGGACAGGGCTATGCTTGGTTAACCCTATCGTAAAAACTGAGACGGTGCAACTATTGTTGTTGTTTCAACATATTGCAGGAGGCTTTTTATCGCCTCAGGCGGTCTTTACATAGAGGAAATAAACATTGATGCTACTAATACACAATACTAATAAATAAAGTTAAGATTTTATCACACTTAAACACATTTTTCTTATAGTAAGTGTAAAAACCTCAAAGTGGTAACTGTAAGGATTTAATTAAATATTTTCTTTCTAATTTTATTTTATCAATTACAAATTCAAATTTTATTCATGAACAATTCACATTGTGTTTGAAATCATAAAAAAAAAAAAAAAAAAAAAACACGGTCATTAAAATTATAAAACTTCTTTTCTTTTGTTTTTTAAAAAACGTTGCCCCACACTAGGAATTTCTCCTGTATCGTGGGTGCGTTTACAAACATTTAAACTCACATACACAAACAGCCAGACCCGGAACAACTACTTGTAGGTCATACAAATATTTGTTCCGTGCGGGAATCGAACCCGCGACACGCAGCGCAGCAGTCAATCGCTTAACCACTGCGCCAACCGTGCCGTCAAAACTAACACATTCATAAACATAATACAATAAATTATAGAAAATGAAACATTCATGCCACTGGCAATTAAATCGCACCATGTAAATCAGGCTATATAATTATCTTCCAAATCCAGCCATACAAGGTGTTTCAAACAGCAATTTTTGACAATAACTGTAAGAACGGAAATGGCCTTGAAAAAAGCACAGCTAACATTTGAAATCAAGCTACAACCCACACATACATACACAAATACACAGCACACATTACTATATTAATAAAGTATCCTGTATTCATGAAAACAGCGGAGATGATAGACTACTACGACATCTCCGGGTGCTACATCCTGCGCCCGTGGTCGTACAGCATCTGGGAGTGCATCCGGAACTTCCTCACCCCCGAGTTCCGGAAGCTGGGTGTCAAGGACGGATATTTCCCAATATTTGTGTCCAAGGTATGTTGTTGCTACTACTCGTAGTTTACCCGACAGATGTTGCCATGAGATGGTGCCAAACCAACGCTGGGGCTCTGTCTCGCATAGGGTCGCAGCATTATGCTGAGCGATGGCCGTTTTGCGTGAATGTGACGCAAATTTTTCCTCAACTTGTTTTTTCGTGTTTGTGTTTTTATTTCTTTGAGTTATGTTTACCGCAAATAAACGTATTTTCTTTCTTCTTTTCTTCTATGTCCCAATAAATACAGAAATCAATCAATCTGCCTAGCCTTTTCCCAACTATGTTCGGGGTCGGCTTCCAGTCTAACCGGATGCTGCTGAATAACAGTATTTTACATGGAGCAACTGCCTATATGACCTCAACCACAACCTAGTAACTGGGTAATACGATACCCCTTGGTAAGACTGGTTGTCAGACTTTCAGGCTTCTGACGATCCGTAACGACTGTCAATGATCCACGAATGACAGCCGGAACCATGGTCACCCATCCATAGACCAACCTCGGCAAGCGTAGCTTAACCTGATCGATCGACCTGTGCGACTGTTATTACGTAGCCACAAGCCACTCCCAATAAGTACAGAAATCCCATAAAAAAAGCACTTTCAGTTTTTCCCGTAATAATTTTTTTTCTAAATAACGTTTAAGTTATTTTAATTATGTAAATACAATTTGGTATAGTCGCGAATCATATTTTGACCAAGATACAACCTGACACTGACCTGTAAAAAACGTAAGAAAATTAGTATTTCGCGGTCTACCTTAGCGCATCTCCCTTAAAGGGAAACCCGAGCCTTTATAAGATCAGTTTTTAGTCAGTCTGTTACAGAGGTTGTTTCCGAGATCTATGCAACGTAGGAATTTGAATTTTGGTATAAAGTTAGGTTTCGATGACGCGCACACAGACCGCCAGCCAAAGATTTTTTATATTTTTAATTATTTTTTTCCACAGGCTGCATTAGAACGCGAAAAGGACCACATAGCCGATTTCTCGCCCGAAGTTGCATGGGTGACCCACTCGGGTTCATCGGAGTTAGCTGAACACATCGCCATCAGACCTACGTCAGAAACAGGCATGTACCCAGCCTATGCCAAGTGGATACAAAGCCATAGAGACCTGCCCTTCAAACTGAACCAGTGGAACAACGTCGTGGTACGTATTTGTTACTCTTTGTCTTGATTTCCTGGTAGGAGCCCGGAGTCGGGATTTGTCCCCGATGGCAATAGACTCGTCTACATGGGTCTAAAATAAAGTTTGCCAAAGTCGGTTACAGAACTTAGCGATGGAAAGTTCAAAACCCACATAAAAAGCGTCCTTGTCAAAAGATCATATCATAAGATTAAAGACTACGTTGAAGTCAAGGAAGTTTGGCAACAATTCCTTCTGCTTATGTGGCTTCCTTCCCATTAACGGCAAAACTACGTAAATGTCTATTAACTGCTCTCAAATTACGATGTTTATTTTTTTTACATACTTCCTTGACATTATCTTTTCTTCGACATTATATACCTACATTGTTAATTTTAACAACATTTCTTTACTTTTATTATTTTAATATGTATGTAAGTAATGTAAGAACGTTTTAGGCTTAATAGACTGTAGATTTGTAGACCATTTCCTATTTTGATAAGTACCTGGTACTTGTTGATGGGCCTACACTGTCCTCCCATACCTATTAACACTGTAATTTGAAAACATTGTAAACAGTTTAGCACAAAATTTCATCGTTTAGCATATAGCATATTTACACAATCCCTTCTGCCATCGGTTGTACCACAGACTGTCAGTCTTCCAAATCTATAGCTGCAGTTGATGAAGATTAAGATATCGACTGTTTATTTCAACATTTGGAGTAGTCCTACGTACAGCCAATCTGTATATATTAGAATAATTTTGATTAAAATTTGAAATTTGGCTTTTTACTTTAGCGCTTTTTTTTTAAATAGCATATTTTTGGCATTTTTTTAACAGCATGTTAGCATATTTCTTGTTATCCTAGTTGGCAACACTGATTGTAAAAGCCAATTAGTTTTTAAAGAGTAGTCGTGGAGTTTCTTGCCGGCTCTTCTCCATAGGAAAATACCAATTGGAACCGTACTCTTAGCTTCTGGCATTTCATATGTGCCCATGTAGGTTTATGTGAAATAAAATATTTTGATTTGTTTTGGATAACCCTTCGGGGAAAACAGACGTGATGTTATGTGTCTTTATAATTGGAGTAAAAGACATAGGCATAAATCAAAGGAGGCAAGTACTAGAGACATGACATTTTTATAAGCTGTACGTGTTGGGCAACTATAAGTACTGTCCGCGACCGCTTCATATACAATATGTAACAAAAACCCTGTTGTTCCTTCTACCTACGTTTTAGGAATCGGTATACATACGTAATAAAGCAAGTCATTTATAAAAACTGTTCAACAAAAATAATTAAAATGTTTAACTGATTTCTTACCTCTTTAATTCTCTGATTTTGACTTCTGGACTAGCCAATGCTTATTTAAAATTATAAAACCACCAATGTTGTGCTTGTAGGTAAATGTATACGTCCCTAAAAGAAACAACAGGGTTTATGTTACATACTGTATAAATAAATAATGACATGACATATTTTTAAGAAATATTGACTGGTCGACCGAATCCACACCACCAGTCACCACCACCACCACACACACCATTACTCCGAAAACAGGTCACCAATAAAATGTTTCGGAGGATGATTCTCCTGCTATTTTACTTCAACACTGAAACTTTTAATTTTTTTTAATGGCAGACTAAACAAGTTCACTGCTTGACGAAGACGAAATCCCGTAAACAAATAAATAATATGATATGGTGATATCTAATTAATAAATAACACATTTTTATTAATGTTATAGAGATGGGAGTTCAAGCAGCCGCAGCCATTCCTGCGCACGCGCGAGTTTTTGTGGCAGGAGGGCCACACGGCCTTTAGGCTGCAGGAGGAAGCAGTTGAAGAGGTGCTGCAGGTCTTAGGTAAATCATCATT
This sequence comes from Tiliacea citrago, assembly GCA_963921375.1. NCBI lineage: Eukaryota > Metazoa > Arthropoda > Insecta > Lepidoptera > Noctuidae > Tiliacea > Tiliacea citrago. Next base: position 18,784,215 of record OY992798.1, read on the forward strand.
AACATCACCTTATAGCAGTCCCCTGCTGGACAAAGGCCTTTTCTTTTCACCACGCGACGCCTCTGTACTCGACCCCTCAGCTTCTCTCATTGAATCATTACTAAATAAATGATTGATTAATGTCGGACTTACGGCTTCTGAGTGTCCGTTATAACTGCCGGAGGCGTGTCTTAGTCATAGGCATTATGAGATTAAGAAACAAGCGAAACTCCAGCTCCGAAATTGCCCAAGCAGTACCCTAAAATTTTAGGGCATGTGATACTTTCTTCGTCTTAATTGTCGTAAAAAGGGCATTAAGACTCATCAATCAATCAATCTGCCTAGCCTTTTCCCAACTATGCTGGGGTCAGCTTCCAGTATAACCGGATGCAGCTAAATACCAGTATTTTACATGGAGCCAGTAACTGGGTAATACGATACCCCTTGGTAAGACTGGTTGTCTGGAGTATATCAACCATTGTTCAGATTATCTAAAGTACATACATCTTTTATGAGGTACTGTGTTAAATGTTACAACAAAATACCTTGTGATATATTGCAATTAAATGAAAGAAAATCTAAAACACATATTAAAAGTACACTTTGTAAATAAGCATATTACAAGTTAGAGGATTATATCCAGGATAGGAATGCTTGGAAACATGCTGGTCCAGCTCCATAGGACAATCTAGAGTCTAGACAAAATCAAACTGGTTGCTATTTTAATTGTATAATTTGTTATTTTTATGATATTGATTTTACATTCAGTGATTACCTATACTCACACACTCACATATTATTATTATTTTTTTAGTATAACATTATACTTTTACGATGTTTGTAAATATGTGAGCACCGTGTATCTATCTCATAGTTAAGTTATTTTTCATTGCTTAATTTTTAATCCTTGTTGCCTATGGTATATTAATAATTAATATACCATAGGCAACAAGGATTAAAAATTAAGCAATGTGTAAATGTAAATTAATGTAAATTAAGCAATATGTGAAGACGATGCACCTAGAATAAAATTATTTTATTCTAGGTGCATCGTCTTCACATATAATCATATAATTAATGTACTCAAACAAAATGTTGTAAAACATTTTTAAAAGAGTAACGGTGGGGTTTCTTGCCCATTCTTCTCAATACGAAACTTTCTTTTGGAAGGGGCAACTAGAATCAATTCTATATTTTTTTGTAAATTTTGACGTTTAAAAGTGCCTCTTAGGTGCCTATTTGAAATAAATAATGTGACTTTGATAATTTCCGCACGTGGGCAAAAGCTAAACCTGTATACAAAATTAAATTAGCTAGCGAAACTCCGCAGACGTGATGGGTATCGATATCTAAACACGATAAAACAAAAAAACCGGCCAAGTGCGAGTCGGACTCGCGCACGAAGTGTTCCGTACCAAAAAAATAGCAAAAAAATCACGTTTGGTGTATGGGAGCCCCCCTTATTGTATAGTATTATATTGGTTTTATTTTAATTTAATTATTTATTTTTAAAGTGAACATATAACTAAATATTCTGTGAATATTTCTAGCGTCTATAAATGTATCTATAAAAAACGGCAAAAAAATCACGTTTGTTGTATGGGAGCCCCCCTTAAATATTTGTTTTATTTTCATTTAATTATTTATTTTTAAAGTGAATATATACGTAGACCATGTCCTAAGGCATGGTCTACGTATGTGCCAAATTTCATCCAAATGCGTTCAACAGTTTTATCGTTAAAGCGTTAAACAAAGAAATAAACTAACAAACAAACAAACATATATACTCACTTTTGCATTTATTAATATTAAGTTCAGATAGAATAGAGTACTCTTTATTATGTACACCATAACAATTACAGATATAAATGTAGAAATTTTACATACGGTGTAAAGAGATTTAAGATAGATACTATAGAGGCCATAACGAAGTAAGTAATGACATAGAAAAACCGGCCAAGCGCGAGTCGGACTCGCGCACGTAGGGTTCCGTACCAAAAAAATAGCAAAAAAATCACGTTTGGTGTATGGGAGCCCCCCTTATTGTATAGTATTATATTTGTTTTATTTTAATTTAATTATTTATTTTTAAAGTGAACATATAACTAAATATTCTGTGAATATTTCTAGCGTCTACCTGTTGCCGTTATCAATATCGAGCAAAAACGAGCAAAAAAATTACGTTTGTTGTATGGGAGCCCCCTTAAATATTTATTTTATTCTGTTTTTTAGTATTTTTTGTTATAGCGGCAACAGAAATACATCATCTGTGAAAATTTCAACTGTCTAACTATCACGGTTCGTGAGATACAGCCTGGTAACAGACGGACAGACAGACAGACAGACGGCGGAGCCTCAGTAATAGGGGTCCCGTTTGGGTACGGAACCCTAAAAAAGAAATTAATTTAATGAGTTTTTTGTGGGGACCGCAGTTAGTGTAGTCACTTGAAATAGGTATGAGATTAAAAAACTTTTTTTGTGTAACCTTTACAGCCGTGATTGGTATTGATACCTAAACACGATAAAACAAAAGAAACCAGATTTTGTCAGCTCATACTTCAAGTAACAACATTAAAAAAAAAGTTAAATCTTTTTATTTTATCGTGTTTAGATTTAAAAAAAAAATTAAATTTCTTTATTTGACATAAAAGTACATATAGACAGGTCACACTTAATTTAAGCATGGAAATAGCGTGGTACAAAATAAACGATCAATGACCCCCATGCTAGGAAAAACCTGTGTTACAGGGGTCATCCATCCGTCCAATATGGATCTATAAGTTACTTACAAATTAGCTAGCTAGATATATTATCGATACCCATCACGCCTGCAGAGTTTCGCTAGCTAATTTAATTTTACCCAAATCGCAGATACTGTCGAAAAACTAAAACATTTTTATCACAATCTAAATCCAAAAGTAAAAACCTATTATGCGAATCAAACACACAGAAAAAAATACCCTGTTTTGTTTGTTACGGGATACTAATATAACTATTTTGTCTGAACAGATCTGTACGCCCGCGTATACGAAGAGCTATTGGCCATCCCGGTGGTCAAGGGCCGCAAGACCGAGAAGGAGAAGTTCGCGGGAGGGTACTACACCACCACCGTAGAGGCCTACGTACCGGCCAGTGGCAGGGCTATACAGGTATGTCAATATTAAGTACTGCTTCTATAATATAGTTGTCCAAAAATAAAAGGCCCGTGTTGACATTTAACTTGAATCGATTTATCGTATCGAGTACCGAGTCGTATGTTTACTTCACTAGTTACGTCGCGATTGACCATCGCGACGTAACTAGTGAAGCGATACTCACGATAAATCGATTCAAGTTAAATGTTAAAACGGGCCTATTATTTTTTGACAAGTATAACTTAATAAAATAACACTATTAACAGCTAGTCTTACTACGACAGACAGAAAAAAAAAAACAATTTATTACAGATGTAAGTAACAAGTAGGTATTATTTTAAAAGAAAGTAGAGGCTATAGCTCTAAGACTGTGCGTAAAGTTTTAAATATATGCGAAAGATGAATGAATTTTACAGTTTTTATCGTTTATGATTGTCAGGGAGCCACGAGCCACCACCTGGGCCAGAACTTCTCCAAGATGTTTGAGATCGTGTACGACGACCCTGACACGCAGGAGAAGAATTACGTGTTCCAGAACTCGTGGGGCATCACCACCAGGACCATCGGTATGTTAGCTATATTAAAGTTATAGCATGTTTAAGAGCAGGCAGTCTAAATCAAATTTCGAACGCAAGCTCCGTCCCTCGCTCCCCGCCACTCCGTTATGTGCTAAACGCTAATACTTCAGTACCCCAAGTGTAAGTTTGCAAGAGAGTAAACGTAACTATTTCGTTTGCGTTAAAATTTAACCGATAGATCATAATGCTAAGAATATAAGGGTGAGAATAAAAATCTTAACGCAAACGCGCTAGTTACGTTTACTCACTGGCAAACTTACACTCGGGGTACGTAATATAGTTCGTTCACGATCAAAATCGTGTTCTAGCACGAAACTAAATAGCGTAAGTGTCAATTCTTATTTCTTTTATAACTAAAGTAATAATTGAAATATCTTGTGTCGGGATAATAAACTATATTTTCTTGCTGTGAATATTTATTTTAGATATTTAAGCTAAACAATCTTGTTTGTTTTTTAGAGTTATCCTTAAAAGTCATGATTTTTGAATAAAAAAATTATTGAGAGAAAATATTACAATTACGTAACTGTCTTCAACAAGGAAAGAAAAAGATCCAATAAATCATATTATACTAAAGTTTCATTTTGCTTGTATGTGTGACTGTTTCAGAATATTCATGCCAATTAACATAAAAATAGGGAGCCTCCTCTTGATAAATGAGAAACAATTATAAGACATTGTTCATTAGGTAACCAAAATTTAAAGTGAAAGAAAGAATACTAGATTTTTGGAAATAATGTTCTGTTTTTTTTTACAGGAATGTAGATGTTCCTTGTAACAAGCAACGAGGAACACCTTCATTCATGTTCTCATAGAATTCCGCTTATTATCCTTTATGATCATTATTTTCACATTTTAATGGTTTGAAAAAATATGTAACATTGCTTGTTCGGCTTAATTTTTTTCTCAAAGCAAGAATAAAAATATTTTAAGAAGATATTTATGATTTCTGTAATCATAAATGTATAGAGGTATGAGGAATAAGGTGTAAAGTTAATTCATCCTCCATAGAAAAGGGAGGATCCTCCGACCAGACGGGTGTTGTCTGGTGGGCTACTTCCCGACGATTGATGTCGAGACGATGTATATATTCTAGTCGCGCGGTAAACTCTGCTTGCGCGATGCAGGATTTTGAGTGATGTCAGTGTGATGCGTAGTTCGCATGTGGCGATGTCAATGCCGCCACAAATGTCGTCATAAAATATATTTTTGAAATAATCGTCACTTCTCAGGTGTGATGGTCCTCGTACACGGCGACGACAAAGGCCTGGTCCTTCCTCCCCGCGTGGCCGACGTGCAAGCCATCGTGGTGCCTTGCGGCATCACAGCCTCCAGCTCTGCGGAGGAAAGAGCCAAACTCATGGACTCTTGCAAGGAGCTCGTGAACGACCTCGTCGCGGCAGGGCTGAGGGCCGAAGGAGATTACAGGGATAACTACTCGCCTGGGTGGAAGTTTAATCATTGGGAGCTTAAGGTATGATATATGGTTTTTATTAAAACTTTATGCAACTTTAAAAATAGCCATATAAAGGCTGACTTAATGCTATATGCATTTTCTACCAGTCTACTTTAGGGTGATGCAGATAAAAAACATATTTTGTGCAACATTATAGAAAATTAAATTATTTTCTTAGGGTGTCCCTGTCCGCGTAGAACTGGGTCCTAAAGACATGGCTCGCGGCGAGGTAGTGGCTGTGCGTCGTCTGACGGGCGAAAAACTCACGCTCAAACGATCTGAGGCCGGCAAGAAACTGCTCGACCTGCTGGAGAAGACGCACCAAGAGATGTTTGACAAGTAAGGAGAAAATAAGGAGATTTTTAACCAGTAATGTTAATTATGTACTGTTTTCAAGTAATTCATAATTACTTATATTAAAAGGGCTAGTGACCAGGGGGCCGATCGCGCTATTTATTAACGTAATTACCGTTTGAACGGAACGTTTTTGGTTTAGTTTTGGTTTAGCTGATGTAAGAAACGGTATCGCGCTATTTTTTCTGAGCGACAAAATCATTGACGTTACCCAATACTGAAAGTTCGATCGATCGTTCTTCCAACGTAACTTCCAAAGTAAAGCTAAATCGTTTCCGTTGAAATGATTAACGCGATAGGAAATGTGTCTAACGTAACGTTTTTGGTTGTGGTTTAGTTTTGGTATTAACGTTCAAAATTAGCGCGATCGACCCCCAGTTATCATAAAAAATATAATAATAATTCGTACATTGACACATTCTTTCGATTCGCCTACTCGTTGCACTTTTTTTTATTTATTTTTATTGATGCAATATTATAATCCGATCCCCGGCAAATGTGGCAAGCTGTATGATAAACCCACCATTTTTAAATGCAAAATAATATCGCGTAATATATAATTTTAAAAATTAACTTTTGTTTAGGGCGACTAAGGAGCGCGACGCGAAACTATCCATGGTGACGAAATGGGATGACTTCACGAATGCTCTGGAGCGCAAGCACATCCTACTGGCTCCGTTCTGTGGGGAGATCCCTTGCGAAGACAATATCAAGAATGACAGCACCAGGCAAGTTACTTATTTTTGATGTGTAACATCTTTCACCTTCGGTGGGTGTGATTTCGTCAAAAGGGACGGAAGTGTGTAACATGAAGTGACAGCTTGATCATAGAATAATTAAGTACTTTATAATAGCATGGAATTAGTATACATAACACCACGCTTGCAATCCTCGAAGGGTTAGGCAGACGTGTACCTATAGTACACCAAACATTTCGCCAGTTGTTTAAGTCCCATGTAGTAGGGAGCGAGCCTATTGCCATCAACCGGGCACAAGTCCAGACTCCGGGCTGCTACTGAGAAATTCCAAATGGAAAATCCCAATAACACTTTGCCCGACCTGGGAATCGAACCCAGGACTCACTGGCACTAGACCAACGAGGTAGTCAAAATGGAATTTTAAAGTAACTACTTTATATTAGCATGGAATTAGTAAGTACTATATAGATGGTAAGTAGGGTCTAATTTCGACCAGTGGGCGACCACTAGTAATGAATAATTATTTGCAAAATATTTTCAGTATTCAGATTTTTTTTAATTATGCGGTTCATTTCTGTCGCTGCTCGGTTGCTAGGTGGCAACCGAGCAGCAAGGCAAGGTGAGAAGTCAGATGTTACGCATCGTATGCGACTACTAAGGATCACTTGTTTTTTTTTTAGCCTACTTTGTGTCCCACTGCTGGGCAAGGGCCTCCCCTTTTTCCGTCCAAACCTCTCTATTTTGTATGCTCCCTGGCCATATTGGCCCTGCAAACATGATCAGATCGTCACACCGCATGGGCTATAGTGATAATTAGGTAGTCTGTTACCATTGCCTAGCTTAGCAGAATGGCAAGTTGCCCATCTGTGACATCATCGGACCATGCATTATGTCATGTGTATAAAGTTAGAGATTAGCTAGAGATAAACTACGATAACATGGCTCGCCCCTACAAAGTACTGTTTCAATGTGTGTAGTCACATCCTTACGAAAGAGTTTGTATGTAGTTGTAAGTACTCGTAATATCTCACTTATTACCAGATTTGTTGGTCAACTAATCATAACTAGCCGATCGCGCGAGACAACGCACGTGTTGTTTTCATAGAGTAAGTCAGTGTAGCGCCATACTAATTTATGACGCCACTAGTCGAGCAACAAATCCGTGATTTGTTTGTCGGCCGTTTCATTACGCACAAATAGTATACATGCGTACAAATACTTTCAAACGTTTTGAATTTTGGAGGGGCGAGCCATATTATCGTAGAGATTAACTATGTAATGAGACGGCCATCAAACAAATCACGGATTTGTTTGATTGATTGACTTTGATTGGTAGTTGTAGTAGTTAACTTACAATTTAATATGATAAAAAACCGTATTTGTAATCAGACTTGGTGATCATATTTCTAGAAGGAGTTATAAAGAAGCATTTCTTTAGAACTACATTGTTGAATTTCAGAATTACCTGTTGATCTATGATTTTGTGACCAACAAAATTAGTCTTTAACTATGATCACTTTCCACAGGGAGGATGACCCAATAACTGAGGTGAAGGGTCCAGCAGCGGGAGCAAAGTCCCTGTGCATACCATTCAAGCAGCCACGTGAACTCACTGCCAGCGACAAGTGCATCCACCCTGCTTGTAACAACAAACCCAAGTTCATCACAATGTTTGGAAGAAGTTACTAATAATTTTCAGTTAAAACAAGCATAACTTTTATACTAAATATATAATTTATTGTTTATTTTGTTGTTTCATTTCATTGTTTTTAAGTATACATGAAAGTTGACGTTTTTTGTTTTTAATATTCAATGTTAAAGTCTATATGAAAACTTGATTATACAACATGAACTGGACAGGTTCAGGAAAAACATGCTTATGTAGGATTGTGGAAAGTTATCAAGGTGTTATCTGTATTGGGTCACAAGCACAACTTGGTGCACAGCTTGGTTGGTTTCCACTGTCCTACATGTCTCTCCTATTTACCCGACTGCGGCGAAGCCAAAAAAGGAAGGTTATGTGTTTGACCTGTATGTAATATATGTATGTCCATCCCTATGTTCCCTTCTAACTACGAAACGGCTGAACCGATTTTGTTGAATGATATGTCGTTATATTCGTCTTTATTGCGCGAGTGTCACTGGGTGTATTAAAATTATTTAAAATCTTAACAGCGGATTTTTGGCGCAAAAAGGTGTGTTTTCGAAAAAAAAATGTCCCATGCCTATCGAGTCCAGATAATAAAAAAATCTAAAAACCCGACTGCGTAAAGGTTAACTTAAACAAAGATGGAATCAAGATATACACACACCGGCACAATTAGCGCGTATTCTTTATCGTAATATTTCATAAAAGACTGGCCTGTTAAGTTACTTTTTGTATCTTGAACTCTTATTTAAAAATGGAACATTAGGCGAGAGTCACTTTTTTCATCGATTTATTTGTGTTTCCCGCTAATACTGATTTGTTAGTGGTACGAGCTCAGTCAGAAAGCAATTTTAAAATTTTGTAAATTATAAAATTTATTACAAAAAGTTTATTTTTCTTGTCAATCTTAAGGCATCTCAGTTGAAATCACCTAAAATGCCATATTTAACACCACAAGAGATTATTAGGGCGGATGAAATGCGAAGAAATGGTCACACCTATAGATCTATTGCCACCAGACTTCAGCAATCAATTTCAACGATTTATCGCAGTATCCAACGGTACAGGTTGACTGATTATCTTAGGCCAAGGCAAAAAAAAAGGTGTACTTCTAGGCGGGATGACCGTTTTCTGCAACTTCAAGCTCGTAGGAACACGCGGGTAACGGCTGTGCAAGCCCGAAATGAACTTGAAGTCGTGCGAGGAGTGCGAATGAGTGAGCGTACAGTTCGCAGAAGATTTGAAGGAGTAAGTGTATAGGTTCGTATGTACCTGCCAAAGCCCCAAAATTTACCAGAAACCATCGTGTACATCGATTAAACTTTGCACGTGAACATCGCTTTTGGGACATGAACCAATGGAGACGGGTACTTTTCACTGATGAGTGCAGGCTGCTTTTAAATCAGATCGATGGAAGACAGCGAATATGGAGACGCAAAAGAGAACGTCACATTCAGTCTAATTTTCAAAATATGGTGGCATATGGAGGCGGATCAGTTATGGTGTGGGGAGGGATGTTTGGGAGCTCGTACGGAGTTAGTGGTGGTCGATGGAGGGTATATGACTGCTGATCGGTATATCAGAGATGTCTTAGAAGAACACGTTGTCCCATATAATGATGACGGCTTTATACTGATGCAGGATAATGCTCGGGCTCACAGTGCTCGCTCAGTCCAAACATATCTAAACCATGCGGGTATAACAGTGATGCAGTGGCCAGCAAGATCCCCGGATATGCATCCTATAGAACATGTATGGGAATTGTTAAAGAGAAGCATTAAAACCAGAATGCCGCCCCCCAACACCCTGGGAGAACTGCAAAACGCATTACTCGAAGAGTGGCATAGCTTGTCCCAAGACACAATTGATAAGTTAATTCTCAGCATGCCCAGATGGATGGAAACGTTAGTCAGAGCACGAGGGGCAAACACTCTTTATTAGTCATTAATTTATTTAATGTTATCATAACACAATTAATTCTTAAATTTTCAACAGTTTGTGTTATTATTATTACAAAATGTAAAAACGTGCCCTTTGTTTTTATTTTCATAATTAAAAAAAAAAATGAATTAAGACTTTGTAAAGTCGATGTTAAAAGATGTCAATTGTTTTGTTACTTCATGTCTGTTTTTTTTTTCAATATACACTTTATTATTTTTCTGTTCTGCTAATTATTTTCGGTGTGTGTATTTAAATTAATACTATAAACAATCTCATCCAGTCGGAAGCATCTTCTTAACAATAACGACCTATTGCCTCCCGACTGCATGAGATTGTTTATACATAGTTTATATAAATCTTGTTTTTATCTTTTTTAAGTTCGCTTTTTACGCATTCGGGTTTTTAGATTTTTTAAATTCATCAATGTGGTGATGGTGGCTAAGTAATAACTGCCGCACGGGTCGATCGATCAGGTTAAGCTAGCTTGCCGCGGTTGGTCCGTGGATGGGTGACCATCTTTTCATACCAAGATTCATCCGTGCCTCGGAAAGCACGTTAAGCCGTTGTTGGTCCCGGCTGTCATTTGTAGATCTTTGACAGTTGTTACGGGTCGACAGAAGTCCGAAAGTGACAACCAGTCTTACCAAGGGGTATCGTGTTACCCAGTAACTGTTGTTGTGGACGTCAGATAGGCAGTCGCTCCATGTAAAATACTGCTATTCAGCTGCATCCGGTTAGACTGGAAGCCGACCCCAACATAGTTGGGAAAAGGCTAGGCAGATGAATGATCACCACGTAAATCGTTTGAGTCCGAAACCTTATGGACGCTACCTTCCAACACCTGAATTCTTCTTTTTTTAGCATTTAGCAATTGCACAAACTTTCCATATAGGCTCGCTTCTATTTCGGTTTTAATATTCACAAATTTTTCTAATTCCGTTTTACATATTTTTAATTCCGTGGTAATGGTATCGTTTTTCCCATTTAAACTTTTAATTGTGGTTCTCAGTTCTCTATTTTCTTCCAATAAAAGATCTAGTATTAAGTCTTTTGACTCTACGCTCTTGTCGAGATTCAGTAGGACGGAACCGTGTACAAGAAAAATTGACCCCTGTGAGTCCTCGAAACTCTTTTTCCAAGTAAAATAAGCTATGTCGCTATCTTCTTTATTTTTTACGAAATCGTACGTAACGTTCCCAGCAGGTTCCTGAAGGTATCTCTTCACGTGTCTAATATAATGCTCTTCAGTCTCTTCACAGCGCTCACAGTTTTTTTTTGCCGATTCGTTGGTAAATTTGCCAGACCAACTAGCGTGGCTGTCAAATACCTTGATGTGAAACAGGTCATTGTCGTTTGGTACCCAACAAATTTTTGTATAAATGGTTTTACCTGGAACATAAATGGATTGGTCCAAACATAAACAAGTCGTAGAGATACTCCTTACACTACACGACATTGATGTTCTTCTAGTTTCCGAAGCACACCTAACATCTAATCATTTATGTACCTTCAAAAACTATAGTATTTACTCCATATTTCATCCCGATGGAACTGCACATACAGGGAGAACATTCATAATAAAAAGAACACATCAAACATGAAATCTGGAGGAGTATACAACAGACCAAATACAAGCTAGGCTACTACGGTAAACGGTAATGGTTCAGGAAGATTAGAGTTCACTAACCCTAACCGCTATATACTGTTCCACTCACTAAGCACATCCTAATGAAAGATAGGTTTACAGATTTCTTCAGAACTCTTGGCCATTCGTTCATATGTGGCGGGAACTGGAACGCCAAAAATGTCTACTGGGGTTCCAGACTGACATTACCCAGAGGAAGAGAACTGAAAAAAAGTCTTGACGAAAATAAACTACACATCCTGAGTACGGGTGAACCCTCAAACTGGCCAACAGACTCCAATAAAATCCCTAACCTATTGGACTTCTTTGTGTTTAAGGGACTTTTTAACATGTACCTAAGTGTTGAAAGTTGCCTGGATAGTAATTCAGATCACACCCCACTGATAGCAACTATAATAGAAATACACAAAGCACAACAAATAATAGAAATAAAGTTCAAAGAAAAGCTCTACAACAAGAAAACTGATTGGGTTGGATCTAAATCAAGCCTAAGCAATACATCGAGACAAACATGAACCTAAAAGTACCGTTAAAAACAAAAAATTACATTGATGAAGCTGCTACAAATATCACAAATCTCATTCATACAGCTGCATAGAAATGCACACCAACACCTACCAGACCAGGATACAAAAATATTTCCAGGGAAATAAGGAGTAAGGTTCTGGAACAAAGGAGGCTCAGGAGAGTTTGGCATACCATATGGATTTTAATAGAGCAGCCGCAGATCTGAAGCAATACCTGAAGGACATCGAAAATGAGACCTTAAAAACCAGACTGGAAAATCTAGATGCCACAGCTAAAAACGAATACTCGCTTTGGAATACCGTAAAGCATAGCAAAAATGCGCCACAATTTGCTCAGCATCCTTTAAAGCTAGGAAATAATACATGGGCAAGAAAAGACGATGAACATGCCGAGGCCTTTGGATCTTTCTTGGCCGATATTCACTCCCAATCCCGGCGACACATCAAGTGATAAAGAGATTCAAGACTATTTGGAGACACATCTACAGCTCATTCCTCCAGTGGGTTGTGGAGGTCAGATAGGCAGTTGCTCCATGTAAAATACTGGTATTCAGCTGCAACCGGTTAGACTGGAAGCCGACCCCAACATAGTTGGGAAAGGCTAGGTAGATGATGATAACTCGAAATTCCTGCAACCGGTTAGACTGGTAGCCGACCCCAACATAGTTGAGAAAGGCTAGGTAGATGATGATAACTCGAAATTCTATAGCATACAGGCTGACATGTTCTAGACGAACCATAGTGCTGTGTACCCCAGGTTCCATACTAGGTCCAACCCTCTACCTTATATACACAGCAGACTTACCAAATTCAGAAGAAGTCCTCTCTGTCACCTTCGCTAATGATACATCTAATTTGTGCAATAACAAAAACCCTCATATGGCCTCACTAATGCTACAAAATCACCTCGACAAAGTCTTTAAGTGGATGAGAGAATGGGAAATAAAAGCTAGCGCCAACAAGTCAACACATGTGACATTTACTCTCAAAAAAGATGAATGCCCACCTGTTAAACTCGGAGATGACCTGCTTCCACACGGGACAACAGCGACGTATCTGGGTGTACATATCGACAGGAAACAAATGTGGCGATACCACAAAGAGGAAAAACGTGACAAGCTTAACATCCTACTCCGAAAACTGAACTGGCTCTTAGGCAGAATATCACATGTATCACTGGAAAACAAACTTACTCATCTACGAAGCTGAATTAAAGCCTATCTGGGTATACGGAGTCGAGCTGTGGGGCTCTGCGAGGAACTCAAATGTGGAAATTGTCCAGTGATTTCAAAATAAAGCTCTTAGAATAATAATAAATGCTCCTTGGTTTATGAAGACCTGAGAATTACATGAGCATCTACAAATCAGAACTGTAAAAAAGGAAATAGAACACAGGAAACACCCATACAAATGTCAAATAACGTCCCATACCAACACCTTACCATAGCCCAATGACCATGACAAGGCTCAAACGCCACCACATAATTATGGCACTTTAGTGAATAAAGCCTAAACAATTTTGAGAGGCAGATTCTTCGCTGGAACAATCTGGACCTCGGCAGTCCTAAACCTTTAGCAAATTTTTTGTGCGGACAAAAAATTTGCTAAAGCTTTACAACGGATATCAAGTACAAGAAAAAAACATGGTTTTACCTTTTATTACGAATTTCGTTATGGAGGTCGTATTTAAAACAATATTAGGATCCATTTTCATAAACAAAATAACACGTTATGAAACTGGGTGGGCTGGCTGGCTTGCTGATTTTATTTGTTTACACTTTTGTTGACGGATCTATTGCTTTGCTTGTGACTTGACACCATTGACATATAAACCTACTTGACACTGACAGTTGATTGACGTGAGTCGGACAAGATGACAGTGACTCACTTTTGGCACTTCAGTGAAGTGTATGGAACTAGGAAGTACTAAGCCATATCTACTTTTTATCCCAATATTCCCACGGGATCGAGACTTACACGGGTGAAACCGCGAGACGCAGTATTCCTATAAAAAGAAAAAGTACGCTTCAGTACTTACCAACCAATATGTTAATGTGTTGAGTCTCGTGAGTCGTTGGAAGCCGACCCCAACATGGTTAGGAACAGGCTAAGCAGACGATAGATGTATACAAACAAGTAGGTAACAACTTTAGTAATTAAGTACTTAGTACTTGTAATTACCTAATTGGGAACGTTTTGAACTTGTTTGTATTCTATAAAGTAATAATTTTCATAGATCTTGTAGTTTGAAGTTACTGTCAGTGGCTTCAGTCCTTGTGCTCAATAGTTCCCTAGCGTTCGGTAGGAATGTAGAATGAATGACGAAGACAGTTCATTATAATTCACGTAAATTACGTTGAGATATTTTCGGAATAGATCGGCGGACTTCGCTCAGGATGATACAAATAAACAACAATAGACCAATAGAAAAAACTGCCTGCTAACAAATCCAAAATTTATAAACAATAGGAAGGTACGTCAACCGCAACATGCGAGAACAATTTGTTACTGTTTACGCAAAAAATTACCTATAATTTTGTGCCTACGAGTACTTACCTACACAAAATTGCAGATGCATTTTCTCTTGATGGGCTATATTTAGGGTTGCCACCAGGATTCATAAATAGAATAGGTACTTACTTATTGTCCTCTTTTTCGTGTAGGTGTACTTTATAATCTATGACACCAATAAAGTACAGCACCCAGCCAGCACATCAAGCTACTACAATCTGCCAAATTTCTTTATTAGACTTTCAACTTTATTTCTACAGCTTAAAGTTCAAGGTTGATTGGGAAAATTATACAGTTTCGGGTAGCTTGACCTGCTGGCGTCTGTACCTACGCTAAATTACTCTATTTAAGTAACTCTTGACTGCCTGTAACAAAGCTCTCCTAAAGTTAATTAAAATCATATATTGTAATTTAAAGTTTTGTTGCAAAGAGGCTCTAACTATTATGTATCTTCAAGAAAGACAAATATTTCTTGAATATTGCCAAAAGTAACAAAAAGTACGTTTTTCAAAAGAAATAAGTTGAAATTAATAAGAACTTACCTACTGTTTTTGTTCTACCGAAATGAAAAATATTTTATTAGTCCCAAAAAAGGTGGCAACCCTAGCTTTATTAGTTTTAACGAGAGAATACTACGTCTTACAGACTTACGCGTCTTGGGGAGCAGTTCAACTATCAATCTTGCTGCCTCACTGAACCAATCAATCTACTTCAGCGAGGTTTAGTAGGGCTTGGCTAATCCGCTAACCACGTCGCGACATGACCTTCAGAAGCCAGCACACTGGTGTGTGGGGACACTTACTTACCTGCTTTTTGAGTAGAGAAACAGGATTTCCGACACCTTTCTTTTTTCAAGACACCATTCAGACACTCTTCTACAATGGCCTACACATGATCTAACAAAAATAATGTCTGGACTTTAAAAGAGACTGTGACCTTTGAGTTTGTTTTGGTGTTTCCTCTCAGAGTAGTTGAATCGGAAACACCGACCTCATCTAGTTTTTAAAATGTTATTCGCGTGTAAAAGTGTTTATTTAAAAGCCTACTAAAAGAAATAAACATAATTTATAATTTACAGCTTGATCAGAAGCAAAGTTCAAAAATTTGTTTGGTTGCCGAATTCTTCGAAAGCGAAGCCGTTGGCGTTCGCTAGTATGTGCAGCATTTCGGTGTAGTATCCTATCGGATGGGTATAAAAAGTTCGAATCACCTTCGAGCCTTATCAGACGCGCCCGTGATGTTCAGAACGCTAGCTCTATTGTGCCTCATCGCGGCATCCGCTCTCGGTAAGTTTATTAATATAAGTAGTTAGTAGGTACCCACCTAAGTAAATTATTTAAAAAGTAATTCTTACATATTAATATTTCATCTTTAGAATGATGATACGTTGAACTAACAGCCTCTGCGCCAACCTCCCTGAATATAAGTGTTCTGTGCCAATGGCATAGCCTAGGTGTCAACAAAAAAAAAAAAACATGGCTGGAAGCAATAGGTTTAATAAAACTGTTCCAGAACTCTAAGTAGGAACTTTATATTTGCATTGGTTTATTTATCAACGCATGCATATGAAGTAAGTACCTACCAAGTCCCAAATATAAAAAAATAACGAGCGAGCCTTACAGTACTTGCATATGATGTGTAAAATCTGACATCTCACCTTGGTTTATGCAACTGAGCAGCGACAGAAATGACCCCCCCCCCCCTCTACCTATAATCTATATAGTATCTACTTACTAATTCCATGTTATTATGAAGTACCTACTTACTTATTCCATGCTATTGTAGGTACTTATGCGAATGGAGAATTAGCGCACACAAAACTATTAAAAAGTACTTACTTATTCCATGCTCAAGCTGTCACTTCCTGTTACACACACTTCCGTTCCTATTCACGAAATCACTTCCACAGAAAGCTGTTGCACATAAAAATTACAACATGTAAAGGGAGTCGCAGTATAAAAAAGATTGTAACCTCTGGTTTAGGAGCGAGACGGATTTTAATTTATTTTGGGAAATTCTCCCACCTTTCAGACCCCCCAACGCGATGACGTAACAGGCGCTGACAAGAGGCAGATGATGAAAGTAGGCTTGTCTTAAAAAAAATGCCAAATCTATAATAGTTTGAGGTAGCGGAAAAAATATAATGATGGTTATTCTTGAACATATTTCTCCAAACTTGGTTGTTACCAAAACACGTTTAGAATAAAAATCTCGATACAAATTAACGGTCAACTAACCCTTTAGTTTCAATCCAAAATAATATCAACGTACGGTTGGTATTTAATTAATAACAAGAACGTCTTATTTGTATGCAGAACTTGGTTGTTTTTTAGGGTTCCGTACGCAAAGGGTAAAACGGGATATTACTAAGGCTCCGCCGCACGGTGGATCGAAAATCGGCTGTAGAAGACATAGGATCTCGATTTCTTAAATGTTATTTTTTTTGCTGGATTGACTTCTGCTGATCATTACTGTTCTATAAAATGTCATATGAAGTAATTGTGTGCACAAATGGAAGAGTTATAATTTTTATAAGAAAAAAATGTATGGAGCTGACATGAAAAATGAGGATATCTCTGGAATCGCAAGGTTGGCCGTTATATCCTTGCACACTGTTATAGTACTATTTATTTGTGAATTTTTGACATACTTAATATCACGGCATCACTTGCGATTTTTTTTTTTAATCTTCAAAATTAAAAAAAAAAAAAAGTATATGACACATTTTAATGCTTAAATATGGCTATACCAAGTGTAATTTACAATATTTTTTATGCTTAGACCAAAACATTCTAAGAAATCACAAAGTCGTATTACCTACTTATTTGAAATGACATGTTAATTATGAATTACATAATATGTAATCTTGTCTAATGCCTCAAGTCCACATTAGCTAATGATTAATAAAACTTAATACCTATATACCTGTTAAAAGGATACGTACCATATTGAGGGTAATTAGATAAACGTGATCATTAGTCAATAACAATAAATGGTAAACTATTGTATGATTAAAAATAAAAGCAAATTATAAAAAAAAAAAAATATTAACTTAACCTAACCTAACATAAACAATAAAAGTTAACTTATTTTATACTTCGTCACCATCAGAATCCACTTCAGAATCAGGCTCTACAATAGATATAACTTCTAAGAACTCTGTCGGAGCTTCCTGATCCTGAAGTTTCAGTAGTTCTACTGTTTCCTTAAAGTATGTCTGCCTCTTGTGGGCATTTAATTTTGGTCTTGTGGAAGAAATTCTCTAATTTCTTCCACTTCTTTCTTTTTGATCCTCTGATCAGAAGAGACGATAAGCATATTGAGGATATCCTCGTTTGATGCTTGTCTACTCTTTTTCCTCGAATGGTGTTCTCTGAACCTCCTAAAGTCTTTGTTTCGGGCCTCTGAAGCTTCTTCCGAAAGACTTCCAATTGGTACAATAGCATTTTCTGCAATTATGTCCCCTCCGTGAATCAACAATTTGTGGACGGTTGATGACATGTAGTACCAATCGTACAGTTCCACGTATTTTTCAACGGTTGTTCTAGCGTATTCTTTAAATTTCGGCACGTCTACAATCTCTCCAGATGTGATAGCTTGCAGAATCACAGCAAATCTGCGTATTAGGTCTTCATCTAATCCAGTGATCGCTGCAGTTTTATCAGGAAATTCAAAAAACCGCCTTGCTGTGTTTCCGTCGTTAGTTGTGCCTGATCCTTGCTTAACGATGTCAATCAAAAGGTTGAGATCATCTTTGAATCGATCTTGAATGAGTTTTTTTCGTGAATGCAATAACTCTTGATGACATTCTCCTCTTGCAGACCACTTGTTGAAGTCGAGACGATACGCTATGTGTAGAAGACATTCCATCACATTAATGCGGGCATGAAGTGATGATAATCCGAACTCATACACACCAGAAGAAATGGTTTTTGACGCAATGACATCTAACTTATTCATTTCTGTAGGCTTAGCCAAACACAGTTAGCAGGCCGCATTTGACTTAGCTTCAGACAGATATGTACAAATTTTGCCGGCAATCATCGTCATCATTAATTTGTGACTAATTTCATGTCCTTGACATTTTGAGGGAACGAGAGCTTCAATTTCGTTATCCATTGCAGTTTTTTCATTTATGACAACGTCTTTGGTTTCTTTCACAAAACTAAACTGGACTGGACGGCAATACCTAGGTGAGCAGGGTTTTGGATTCACCCATACGGTATCACCGTCAGCTGTCAACTTTAATGGAACCAAAGAGGTCATAAATATGCTGGAATCATCTTGACCACTCTCTATGTTTTGCTTATATCTACTTTGGTTAGATGCACCGTCAAATCCCCACTTTTATCTTGTATCGCATCAGGACTACGAATAGTTTCAAAAATTCTGTTCACTGTTAAATCTAGTAACGCTTGTAGTGCAATCTTAGCAGATGAATCCGTTACAGTCACAAATGTCTTCGGAGGGTAGCACTGTAGCTTAGCTTTTTGCACTTTATAGTAAGACGGATATATCTCATTTGAACCTTCTCGAATAGTCGTTTCCCTTAATGTGATATATTGCCATTTCGATAGTTTTAATGAAAGTAGCAAACCCAGTGCTTTTTCTGGTGAAAATATTGTTGAAGGAGCTGGTTTGTTCAATATTTCCTTGATTTTTGCTGCTGCTTCTGGATTTTGGAGCATATGTTCAGTAACAGATGCAATATCCTCACGACCATCTCCTTTCAAAAGTGCTGCAGCTGAATAAGCTACTTCATTAGGGTCATCGCCTATATGTTCATCAGATCGTCTCTTCTTCTGCTTGTTACTTAGATCTTCAAACGGCTTTCGAGATCTTTTTGTCATCGTTGAAGTTGATTTCATTGTTGAAGTTGATGGTACAGGTTCAGGTACAGGTTCAGTAGAAATATTTTCACTTTTTGATTCTTGAATGAGCAAATTGGTTTGCACGCAGTTTGGCCAGTCAATATTTGCCTCAAGCCAATTACTGTAATTACGTCTAAAAACTACATTTTTCCTGTGGGATCGTAACCATCTCTTTTGAACTGCCCGTGTAAATCTTCGACAAAATTCTTTCACGGTAACACTGTCTTCATCTGAAAGGCTAGAGCCCAGTCGAATAACAAGTGTGTTGAACGATATTTCATGACCGAAAGACGAAGCATCCTGATTGCTCAGAATAACAAACAAATCCAAATTTGTAATAATGCTTTCCATTATTCACGATCACTGAGTAAAAAGACACGGTAGGATAGATGTTAGTATTACAAATGCTCTAAATGAACTGAAGTTATGAATCCAATGTTTGACTATTTATTGTTATTGACTAATGATGGTATCACATTTATCTAATTACTTTCACTAAGTTAATCCTGCACTAATTCCTAAATTAGCGAGTACCCCAAATTATTTTGGTACGTATCCTTTTAACTAGGTATATAGGTATTAAGTTTTATTAATCATTAGCTAATGTGGACTTGAGGCATTAGACAAGATTACGTATTACGTAATTCATAATTACCATGTCATTTCAAATGAAAATCACAAAGTAGGTAATACGACTTTGTGATTTCTTAGAATGTTTTGGTCTAAGCATAAAAAATATTGTAAATTACACTTGGTATAGCTACATTTAAGCATTAAAATGTATCATATACTATTTTTTTTTTAATTTTGAAGATTAAAAAAAAAAAATCGCAAGTGATGCCGTGATATTAAGTATGTCAAAAATTCACAAATAAATAGTACTATAACAGTGTGCAAGGATATAACGGCCAACCTTGCGATTCCAGAGATATCCTCATTTTTCATGTCAGCTCCATACATTTTTTTCTTATAAAAATTATAACTCTTCCATTTGTGCACACAATTACTTCATATGACATTTTATAGAACAGTAATGATCAGCAGAAGTCATTTCCAGCAAAAAAAATAACATTTAAGAAATCGAGATCCTATGTCTTCTACAGCCGATTTTCGATCCACCGTGCGCCGTCTGTCTGTCTGTCTGTCCGACTGTCACCAGGCTGTATCTCATGAACCGTGATAGTTAGACAGTTGAAATTTTCACAGATGATGTATTTCTGTTGCCGCTATAACAACAAATACTAAAAAATAGAATAAAACAAATATTTAACGTGGCTCCCATACAACAAAAATGATTTTATTGCTCGTATTTTACTCGATATTGATAACGGCAACAGGTAGACGCTTGAAATATTCACAGAATATTTAGTTATATATTCACTTTAAAAATAAATAATTAAATTAAAATAAAACTAATATTTAAGGGGGCTCTCATACAACAAATGTGATTATTTTGCCATTTTTATAGATAATGGTACGGAACCCTTCGTGCGCGAGTCCGACTCGCACTTGGCCGGTTTTTATATTCAACTCATTTTTGAGTAGGTAAATTGATAATTGCTTCATATTTTGCAGTAAATTACAAACGTTTTGTCATCGCACTTCTCTTTCTTCTGTATCTGACAGTGGCCGCGGTTTAGCTGTTGTCAGCGTCTTAATGATACAGAGCCACCAATAAAAAAATCACACTGGTTAAATTTTTTTCCTGTACTAACATCTGCTCACCTTACCAAAACGAGCGAGTGCCCTCTGAAATCTAATGATCCTAGGCCGCAGCCTATACGGCCTATTGACAAATCAAGGTCTGCCTATAAGTAGTACACCCACATTTCGTCCCATGTAATAGCTATATGGCGAAAATATTGCAGATACCCGTCAATCGATGTACCTACTTACTTATCTTCGCCAATGATATAAAACACATAACATCACGCCGGGCCCAAGTCTGCTATTTTTATAAATTCAGCCATTCCAACACGATCCCATTGTCATGCCATTGTCATTTTGCTAAAACTTCGTAATCTGGTAAATTCATAATGGTCGATCATTTTCTTTGCAATTCCTTTCAATGTAGTGTCAGTGGCCGACCATTGGAAAGTCATAATGACGCCATTATAATAGTAGATTACCAAACTTGTCAAAATCAACAATTATGAAATCAATGATCGACCATTCTGACACTATTGTAATAGCAGACTTGAGACTGGAAATGTGAAATATTATGAAATCAGAAAATCAGTGTTGATTTAAACGATTTGTCTCATGACAATGTTTTTCAATTAAATATCAATGATAAAGATAAGCGTATCACATTCACAAATATAAAAGCTGATTTATTTGTGTTTCAAGGACAAAATGGCTGATGTCTGTACCCTGTCCCGTACCTAATTAAGTTACTTTTTGTTTGTTTCAGCAAGATCATGGGAGGGTGGCTTAAGTGGTAAGAAGTTCCTCTATTATTATACATGCAATTTGGAGACGAAAATACTATCCTAAATCACATGCTACAGGGTTACTGGTAACTCGACGTATTCCTTGCACGACGTCATATTAAGGTTAAAATGCAACAAATTAACCCACCAAATGTTCTACCGAAATTCAGTAGTTTTTAAAAATAAAGTAATGACAAAAATTACGAAAAATAAAATGTTTAATTAGTGATCTCTCCCAAAGTTTTCGTCATTTTGGATTTTTTAATTATTAACAAAGATTTGCTACGGCATCAGCTATGATAATAAATTAAATTCCAGTATAGTCGCACCGTAAATCATTTTTAAATTGTATTTTTCAAATAACAACTAAAAACCTAATTAACTCAAAAACTACTGAATTTCGGTAGAACGTTTGGTAGCTTAATTTGTAGCATTTTAACCATACTATGACGTCCTGCAAGTAATACGTCGAGTTACCAGTAACCCTGTATAATGTGATTGACCCGTGCGGCAGTTATTATTTAGCCACAAGCTACTAGCGCAGCTAGTAATATTCAATCAACTCAGCCTATAGCAGTCCACTGCTGGACATAGGCCTCTCCCAGGCTGCGCCACAACACCCTGTCCTCCGCTTTCCGCATCCAGTCTGTCCCAGCCACCTTTTTAAGGTCGTCAGTCCATCTAGCTGTGGGGCGCCCAACACTACGCTTGCCGATACGCGGTCTCCACTCCAGGACTCGTCTGCTCCACCGGCCATCGGTCCTTCGACAAACATGGCCAGCCCCCTGCCACTTCAGCTTGCTTACTCTGCAGGCTATGTCGGTAACTCCGGTTCTCTTCCAGATAACTTCATTCCTGATCTTATCCTTCAAAGAAACTCCGAGCATAGCCCGCTGAGTGACCTTAAATTTGTGGACCAGCCCGACTGTTAGTGTCCACGTTTTAAAAATAATTATATTATATTAATATTACAAATGCGAAAGTGAGTTTGTTTGTTACGCTTTCACGCTAAAACCTTATTTAATCTTCCAGTGCGTTTCGACATTACACTCTTCGGAATCGGAACCACCGCGTTCATAGAACTGCCGCAGTCGGTCGCTTCAGCGGCTGAGAAGGGATGGAAGCAAAGGACGACGCCTAATCTACCTGTAGTCTACGCCCCACTCTCCATCTTCTGCCCTGAGAAAGACTACACAGTTTGCGTGTTTTTCGACGACACCGGCTTTATTGCGGGATTACAAGTTTCTGTATGTACCTATTTTACCATTTTTTGTATCGCTATCGCGATCACTTATATTGGAATACTATCTCGCGACTACGTTTCCATCCATATAAGAAAGGATCGATTGGCATCGAAAGAAGTTTTTATATAAATTTCCCATTTTCTTCGACAGATTTTTTTTTTGTGTGAATTGAGATCTAATTTTCACCAAAATTTAAGGACAGTTTCCTCAGACTGTTTTCTTGTAGCGGAAATTAGTATAATTTCTCACTTTGTCACTTGTTTGGGAGTCTGTTGTTTTTTTATTTTTCACCTTTTAAGGGGTACCTACTGTAATTTATCTAAGTTACAATAGCCTAATGTTAATTGTTCATCACCTTTTACAAAATATTGCTTTATCTGATGCAGGGACGTTAATTGTTGAGGAGTTCTCCTGGTACTTCACCATCTGCTCCACTTCGCCATATGCATTGTGACGAGCATAAATTGCTTAGCAACCATATTAAAGTACCTTATCGAATCACAACCCGTGAAATACTTAGATAATATTAAGTATAAGTAGTTCCGGTGGTCATCAGTGGTCTTCATCATCAGTTCCACTTCACGAACCGCCAGTTGCACGTAAGTCCATTTTTAATTACCCATTAAAATTAATGCTGTCACTTTCTGATACGTTCCGTTTGATAAAGGCCGCATTACTTTTAATGGGAAATTAATGGACTTAGTGCAACTGGCGGTGTATGGTGCTTCCCGCGAGCAAATGCAAGAGTTACTATAAAATACACCCAAATTGCTATAGGTGGCAATAAAATACAGAGAATTTCCCTCGATTTCCATGGGATCATCAGATTCTGACTTTGTGACAATGGGACCACCTCGAGAGCTTTAAATAAAAGAGAATTTTCAAAATCGGTCCACAATAACGGAGAAATCAGTGAATATACATAAAAAAATTAAACATGTTGACGAACATAAAATATAACCTCCTCCTTTTTGGAAGTCGGTTAGAAAGAGAATATCATATTGTTATCTGCATAAAATATGGAAATATAGGTACATCATAGTAGATCTGAATACAGTAAAAACATTAACCTCCGCCTCCGAGAGACCTTTGTCCAATGGTGGTTTGCGATATCTAGACAGAGCTGATTGATTGATTTAAGAATAGTTACTAACCTACTTGTATGATAACGAGTTCATCGGTTTGAGGTAATAATGTCGATAGTGTGTGACCACGGATCGAGCATAAATCAATACCTACCTTATTGTTTTCTTTTGCCAGATTCCTATCATATAGGTACAGTCAACAACGCAACATCAAAATTAACACAAAGTGATTCATAAAAAGTGCTTTTCAGCATTTCCTAATTACAAGAGCTAGCAGCTATTCTTTAAACTTTACTTCTGTTCCGATTTTGATACTTTTTTTTTTTTACTTTACTTCTGTTGCTCACTGTACCAGGTACTGAGATACATATTGATAGATGCAGTGGCGTAGCTAGGTAACTAAAGCCTCTGGGGCAAAAAATAAACTAGGGCCCCAAGTAAAATCGTTTGTTCAGTATTCGTCGTTTTCCGAATTCGACGTCCAGATTTGTCGTAATCCAGATTCGTCCTACCTAATACAGTCGCGCGCTTGTAAATTCACTAGTAGCGTTTTATAGTCACGCCGCCGGCGCCGCGCCGTCGAAGCGCGCCGCGTTTCTCATAGGTCCGCCTTGCGTCAAGCGCGTGCTGCTGAAACGCGCTGTTTGACGGTGCGAC